>OY978024.1:7144993-7801931 GCA_963854515.1 Pandemis heparana
AAGGTAAATATTTTCTCTTCATTTAGATAAGTAAGGGTGCGACCAAACCGCCGCGTTTACGCAAGTGACGTGTCGTGTCCGTCACGTTTTCTCACCGTTTCTTCATACATTTTGTTGCGATTCCGTAACGTCACCGTTTTTAAAGCGGCGGTGTGGTCGCACCTTAATACGATAGTAAGTATAGTTCAACAATTTCACCTAGGTATAACTATTATTCGCATTCACATTCTATTCAAACCTCTACAGACTGGCAGCCCTACCTGTATCTACCGATTCTCTATTCGTCTGCGGCTGATTCATTTACGGAGTAGATGCCGTTGAAATGTTAAACGAACCAATGAAAGCGCATTAGAGCAACCTGAAACTATATATGACAAAAGCCTGTTATAACCTGACTTCGTAACTTTAGGTCCTGAGTTTAAACCCTGGTCGAGACAGATATATTATAATGATTATTTTGGGTACAAATGCTAGTTTTTGAGCCTCTAACGAGTATATACAATTATGATTTGATTTTGATGCAATTAGCTAACAGGAATTTTGGGGCCTAAAAATCGATTTACGGATACCTAGCAAAGCTCGGTCAGCCAAGTGCATTATGTATGTGATGTATAAGTATGTTTATCCGCTGACTTATTAGGTATTTGTTATAATCGGTATAAAGTAAAAACGAAAATTAAAACAGTCTCTCGTCGCCATTGAAAACAAATTTAATTGTGTGTTCAGTTAGTATTAATAAGTATAATTATATAATTACAGCATCTACCTATTTCACCCTCTTCGGACGCTTCAAGTTTTATAATCAGATACTTTAGAATTTACCTGTGTCAGGAGTTAAAAAAACGGAGTTCTGAGAATGTAAACTTCTGATATGGTATTTTCTATGCTTTTTTTTATATTTATTCAAATCAATTACAAAAAATAACAAAATTTTTGTGAACAGCGAGCTTAAAATGCTTTGTTAAAAAATCTTTAAAAACTTCTCTGCTTACTGTAATTTGGCTGATTTTAATTGCATTATCATCCTTCCTACTTACAGCGCTTCTAGTTTCTTAATGTATGTGACAGTTGCCGTATTTCGAATAAACACAAATGATATAGTACGTTATTGGGGAGGAGAGCGAGTAGTTTGGATAGAGTGATGCTCTATGCAGCTGTTGCACTTGCTGTCAATCTTAACAACATTACTTTTCATTCATGTTTATTCAGAACACGGCAACTTTACTGTCAAATACATTAAGAAACTAGAAGCACTGTAATGTACCTAATGTGTACAAAATATTAAGTCAATTGACCACTGGATGTGGGTCAAATTTGATTTACTTACAGTCCGTGACTTCTAGAACGACATTTGGGTTTTTTTTTGCTGTCTCACTCTTATTGGTTTGATACTATAATGGTTTAATATTTGAGACAGAAAGCATCTATTTCAAGTTAATGAAAGGCTTGTAGTAAATCATTGTCAGTCACCAAAAGCCACCTACTTGTAGAAAAAGCCAAAATCAAACACATCCGCATAGAGTTATCAAATAAAAATCAGGCAGCCGTATTACAAGTAAGACACCGGCGTACCTTTGGGGAGCGCGGCCAGGAGCGCGAGTTACTGGATGCCGATGTTTTCAAACCCGTCGGCGCAAATAACATTAGCATAGTTATCGAACGCCGGATGAGACCTCTGTAAAGGTCCCGGCGGGACGGGGACGGCTCTTAAACCCGCTTTTCCGATAATGACTATCGATGATTCCGCCCCAAAGAGGCCCGCGCACAATATTATTACGTAGTTTCCCCGTTGTGGGAAATTGCGAAATAAAACATGGCCCCAGCATTCAGTTTGGAGGAATTTCGAGCGAATTTATGCGAGCCTTTTGTTGGTCAATTATTTCGGACGTGTTTTAATGGTCAATTGTTCTAAAGCTTCTAGTGAGGCTCGCTTGAGTTTATCACGGTTATAAAACATGCCCGGTCTGTCACACCAGAGAGTACTCTAGGTCACCAGTAGGCCGAAAAGAGATACCTAAACCCTACGTAGCACGTACTCGTATGTTCTGTGCTTTATGTCCGCCTTAAAGAAATTGGTTGAAAACGAAAATAATTTATTTTAGAATCAAGTCCATAGGTACCTGCGCAATAAATAAGTAGTTTCCAATGAATTGTTATAATTTTAGAAATAATCAGACGAGTGAGCCCGGGTATGAGGCCACTATCCCAGCTTGAGAGCAGGATAGCTCAAACCACTGGGCAACCATTACCTTTATTGTCTGTTTTTCTGGCAATTTTTTTTTGTTCCAGATCTTGGTCGCTGATTTGATCGCCATTTTTTAAAACATTTTCTCCTAACTTGTTATTTAGAAAGCTTAAAGTTGGATTGAAGGTTGTAGCGCAAATGCGAACTAAAGAACGGACTTCAGGAACAATAAAAATTTACTATACACTTTCCTTACAATTTTTTGTTAAACTTTGCTTAATTGGCGAATTCCGCACTGGGCCTGAATGGAAACTATAGCCCAAGCCCTGTTATTCTGAGAGAAGGCTCGTGCTTATGTTTGTGCCTGGGGAAGGAGGGTTAAATCAGCAGAACCTTAACAAGTAGGTATTTAAATCTGAATACGGAAGGTAATTGATATACGTGCTTGGAAACACTTCAAAACGTTATTTTATAAAGCCTTGACTTATAATTTTCCTGCTTAAATATATCCTAAAACAAAAAATAAAAGCGTGCCAAGCTAATTCTGAGAATCAGAATTACGTTTTTTTCTTACGATAAGGGCTCAGAGTAAATTGTTACGGCAGTCCCTGACGTGATGGGCGCGCCGAATTCTAAAATTATTTATTTAATATGAAATAATAACATCAATTCAGCTCTGTACAAATCAAAACAGATGTTTGTTAAACGGGGAAATTTTCGATTAATAATATTTTCGTCGCATTAAAGCAGACGATGGAATAAAGGATTGAGAGCGTGAGATCCAATTTGTTACAATCTTGGAGGAAACGTTTTCAAATGAAACATTTTGTGTTCCCCGTGGAAGTTAAATTGTATTTCTTACAAGAACCTCGTTGGTTGGGCTTGTTCGCTTTGCGGATGAAACTTAACTTAAGCCCTTCCGATACCTACCTAGCGGATCAATGTTTTTGAAGTTTTTAACAGCATCTCGCTACGGGATAATTAACGGTGATATTAATGATCAGAAACAATGCATTGCTCCTTTAGGCAATCAATCAAATAGTTCAGTTTATTTTAATTTATTTTGATCATTCAATAGGTATATGTAGGTATGTATTTTTAAAATGTATATGTTTTTAAATCTTGTAAATATGTATTTTGATTGAATAAATGTATGATAGCTTTGCTTGAAATAAAGAATGTTCAATAAAAAATTTCACAAATTTCATCATCACTTAAAATATAATGTCAAATAATTTTTATAGGTAATCGATTAAGACAAGATTACTATCAGCAAGAAATATAATAGGTGTTTAGTTTACTTCTAAGAGAAATCTTCGATGTAGGTACATACCAAGTTATGTGTAGACAGACAGACACGTACATACTGGGTTTTGTATACTTGTCGACTATATTTTATGACAGCTTTCTTTTCTTTTCTCTTTATCTACATAATATTCTAGCTCTTTGATGATAATATTATTCTGTCTTTGACTTAGCTTTGTAAACTGACTTAGGTAAATTTAAAACGTTCTTTGACACAAAAATATTAGACCTATCAAAAAGGAAGCCGGAAATTAGTTTATTTTTATAAAATTTAGGCGCCTTTGCTTTTGATCATAATAACATCTTAAATTGACCGCAAACGAAGTAATATTATTCAGAAAAAAAATAGGCGAAAACTTCTTACTGTGCGTAATAAACTCTAAGTGGGCTCCCGCTTATTCACAAAATATAGTTCTATTTAACCGAAATTAAAACAGAAGGTGCTTTATTCGACTGAATGTTTTTTCTCGTAATTTTGGCTTTAATAATCCGTTTTTTTTTTCTAGGAAATCTCAAATTTGGTTCCATAGTCACCGAGTCAGGATCTGACGTTGAGATCTTAGGGAAGTCGAGGAATATTTTCAATTATTGTAAGCACTTACATTATAAGTTGACCATAAATTGCCTGCCAAGGCATCCACTGTAGGAACGCATAGGTAATTTAGTAAAGTCAAACTTATAATGAAGACCAGGGGTTGCTACTTAAACCCTTTCATGCTATTATGATGATGTGTAGATAACAATGATGTTATTTGTTCGGGAATTATTTGCAGCCAATACCCACGTCTGTTTGTCCTACAGCTGGGCACAGGTTTCCTCTCAAAATGAAAATGCTGCTGTAATTCCCACGCGAACTTCGCATAAAGGGATAAGTCCGCCTTTGTGCATGTATCTCAGTATTTGTCAATTGTTTTTTTCTTGTTTATTTTGCACAATAAAGAGTTTACAATTATGTGTGTATACGTACAAAGTATACACATAATTGAACTGGTTGGCAGGTGTGTAGATTTCCTTACTAGGTTTTTCTTTGGTGATAGTTAAATTATGTCTAAATTTAATTTCGCACGTATTAGTTCCGAAAAACTCAGAGTACGTAGCTATTTGTTAACTAGCCTATCCCAAAACTCAATAAACGCCGCCCGCAGTCTTAACTGACAATTGTGCGTAAAATACAAAATAATTCCCCGCAAAACCAAGCATCAGCCTGCGCTCGTTTGATTAAAATGCGAACACATTTGCGATTCAAATCTTTTTTTTTTTACTTATCATAAAGTATTCAAATGCTCAAGTTAATATTTCCGACACGTTTGTGGGGGGGTAACTTCGCCACCCCCACCCCGCGGTGGTGCAATGGTTCATTGTTGAACGTATGTGGTCAGTAGGTATTCAATATTTTTATAGTAATGATCTTTAGGATTAGTGATAAAAATGAATTTACACTTTAAAGGTTAAACTAGCAATAAGATGAAAAACTGTTTTACACTCATACTTATCCCTTTCTGATTAATAGCTGGGTGAGAATGATGGATGCTTTAACTTAACTATCTACAGCATGTTTATCTGACAACGTTACCAATGTTACGGTTTTATGTGTTATTTCGTTACGAAAAACACATTCAAAAACACTTAAAAGGTTATTCTCATGGCGACTAACAACACAGCGCATCTACACGTGAATGAAGAAAGCCAAGAATAACGTATTTTACCGCATATAAATAATCAATCTTATAACAGCATCGGGGTCTCTATTATCCATGTCCCCAATACGTTACGGTCATTTGCCACCCCGGCGATCCCTAACAACGCCGATCAGTCATCCGAGGGAATTATTTCCCGTACCTTATATCATCAAATGCTCTCACAGTCCACACTTTAAGGCTCTATAAGGCTGTATAAAGCTGTATAACGCTGTATAAGGCTGTACTACTTTCCGTTGGTGCGATATCCCCTATTCGATGGGATGAATGAGGCCCGAAGGAAATGATGAGAGTGGCGGTCGACCATCAACGTAATGTCGCTGCGACACCGAAGAGCATTGAGCGTTCTGATACATTCATGTATTATTTTATTGAAATTACAGGCTGTAAAAGGTTATGAAGATATACGTCAATCTGCGGGCCGATGCGGTTTGTTTTATTTTTGTTCCAGGAGATCGTGTTTTTTTAATAAATTGAGAATGTGTGATATTTAGCAGTGCTAGGTTATGACAATGTTAGATGTGAATAGGCTTCCAAATATTTTAACTATTTGAGAAAGATGTGTATACCCGTTAATCAAAACAAAATGGTGGTTGTGGAGTCGATTGTGCATTTTGTTTTTCCAATGTAGAGATATAAGTTAAGAAATCGCGTCAAAGTTCCTTGACCTTATTAATATAATTTGCGGATCTTGGGATTACTCCTTTGTCCTTCTATCTGCGAAGACCCTTTTCCTTAGGCATACGTGGAAGTATAAAAATAAAATTTATACGAAAAATTACTAGCAAAGGAAAAATAAATGAAAATAGTTAATGTCACATTAATATACATTATTCCACCTAAAAATGACATTGTTTCTCAGAGAAATTGCGTATGATTTACATGAAAAACAAAGCTATTTTTGCTTGTGTTACGATTACGAACGACTCACTCTCACTCGGCCATTTTCTCTGTAAAGTTAATTTATTGGATCAAGCAATACTTTGCTGAGGTCTTTTGCGCGTGTAGTAGAGCAGTAGCAAGATAACTGTTTTTTGTTCATTGTAAAGTTAAGCTGATTGTAGGTACTCGAGGTTAAACTGCCAACGTTAACTAACTCCGCACCTGATCACAGCCCGTTCCGCAGATATTAAAGGCAGTCGAGTTCAAATTCGTTCAGTTCGCCGAACAATGTGGATGCCACGTAGCATCAAATTAGCGAAGTCTTGCTGTAATAATTAAACGCGAGGAGTGAGGAAGCTGCGTTTGACTGCCTCAAATTATACCAAGTTATAGGGCACGAATAAAGTTGTATAAACTAGTGTACCTTTGTCAAGTTGCTTATTACTGCCGGCGTTTCTGAACGATAACTGTGGGAGAAATTGTGTGGTAACTATGTATCAAAGCGGTTGCACTTGATTATGATATAATGAGATTTTCTAAAAACATTTATATTTTACCTATATTAGTTTGCCGTTGTTGATATAACTTCATCGTCGTCATTATTTCCGCCTATACCATGGCAGGAAAGATCTGCCTTAATGTTGGCCAACTGTGTTCGTTTCTTTATTTTTGTACAAAAGTGTTTATATATACATACATTGGTAGGTAAGTCCATGCAAACTCAACAAATGGCAATCAGAGATTGTCAATTAGACAAATCGGCATGTCGATGTCGTCCGAGTCTCCTTTTGTAAATACTCTACCCTTATAATTAAATTCGTAAGTTTCACCGATCTGATTTGATACTAACCTCTACTAAGGAGCATTAAGTGGACATGAGACGATAGTCTAGACTTGCGAGTCATGCGGCCTAATAGCACTAAGTGTTTTAGGGTTCATTGCCTTAAAATAATACAGCATTTCTGAGATTTTTCTTAATGTAACTGACGAGCACGAAAGAAGAGATTGATGAACCTGGATGAAGCGAAAGAGGTATGTCAGGATATTAGCAAGTGGAACAAAGCAGTACTACCCATATGGGAATGAGGTGTGACAGTATGTACGTAGTTTTTAAATTTTAGCAGGTGGTTAGGTTCGTTTGATTGTATACTCCTGATAAGGTTTTTCATCGTGATTTTGGACACATGTAACATGGTAAACCTCCGTGACGTGCCAAAAGCGCACTGGCTGCTTACAAACAAAAACTAAATTCTAAATTCTAAATTTACGATCGGCTTTTGTTTTTTCCTGTGACTCGCTTGATTATTTGGCAAGGCATAAGTCGCATTTCGGATTTTTATTTTGTAAAACTAAAGATTGCTGCCACATTGCTACTGTATTCTACTTGTTTATAAACATAAAAAGGGCTGCCACTATTGCAGCCCTTCCTCTCCCGTCCTACTATACCACACCACACTTCCGCTCCTCCAACTCTCCGCTTTGACGCCTCGGAGCAGTCCGAGGCCATCCCGACACCCTGCCCTGCCTGCTTTCCTGCTCGCCCGAAGTCTCAGGCCAGTGCTTGTTATCCTTCAAGAGCAGTGCTGACTGAAACAACTTTGTACATATTTATTTTGTATTATATTTTTACACCCACGCCTTGTTTTCTTTACTGTTCTCCGCTAGCCGGTGAACAATATGTCCCCCAAACCAAATTCCAACTGAATCTGTTCAGTGCTGTTAGTGTGAAAGCATAACAGACAGATAGAGGTTTCCACATTTATAATATTAGTAGGAAAGTATGTATGTAAAGTCTTTATTGTGCAAAATAAACAAGACAAATACAATTGACAAACACTTACATACATGCACAAAAGTAGTAGGTATGGTTAAATTTTATCATCAAAAACAGATGTCACACAGTAAGGGCCAGCTCATCGAAGCCTGCGATGTACAAATAACAAGATCATAAAGTCGGCGGAGCGGAACAGTTTAGCAAGTCCGCATCAAATCCCCAGTCCAAGTCAAAGAGTCACTTTGATAACATTCCGGACCCGCAAGCTTAATTTGTATAAATCAAATTTGGTACCGTTTAACATAGGCTCATTTCGTTATGGGAGGTTACGGATTTAATTTCAGTTATTAAGTTGGGACGGTTAAGCTGTAAACATTATTTTAGACCGATTTTGGAAGTGTCTGTATAATTTACAGATTGTTTAAAAATAGTTACGCCGCTCATCGAGAGACGGCGCTGAAATTCCATTAAAGATCTCTCCTCTAGTCGGAGCTGACACTTAGCGGCCTATTAAAGGAAGAAGGTTTGCGAAAAATTATATTACTCTGCGTGATTAAGTTCCAGGAGTTGTAGTAATAGTACGTAAAGCTACTACATATTTTTGTATACATTAATGAGATTCGACCATCATAGCTTTAGCTTGTTAGCTTCAATGATCATTTGGCGCATACCGGCATCGTTCACTCAGCAAATTCATATTATGTACAATATAGGTTGATAAGCTTGAATATATACCTACAGGACTGTTTTCATTATAAAAAGGCACAAACGCACTGAATGCAATTCAGTGTTAATTAAAAGCGTACCGTATCGTAACGTTTGTGAACAGATTTTTGAGACACCTATCCTATCCTGACCTATCCTAAAAGTTTTCAACATTATTATTAATTAACTAGCTTTCGCCCGCAACTTCGTTGCGTATAATTAGCAACTGACATGTTTATCGCTATCCCTCGGGAACTATGCAATTTTCCGGGATAAAAAGTAGGTAGCCTATGTTTCAATCTAGGGTACCAGCTATCTTACTTCTAAATTTTATCCAAATCCGTCCAGACGTTTTAGCGTGAAGAAGGAACAAACATACACACTCACTCACTCACATCGTCACATCGTCACGTCGTCACAAACTTTCGCATTTATAATATTAGTAGGATTAACTAGCTTTTGCCCGCGAATTCGTTTGTGCAGAATTAAAGTAGTCACAGGAATAGGACAATTTCAAAGTAATAATTGTAAATCCCTTTTTTCCCTATCCCGCGCGAATTTCGAAAAATCCTGAAATATTTTTTTAATAAAAATTCCCTACTGCATGCCAAATTTCAAATCCAATAATTATAGTTACGGAGATAGACCGCCTTATCCTCGAACATAATCATAATTGATACAATTTTCATGGGAATTTCGAAAAATCCCTTCTTAGTGCCCCTTTTTGTGTCACAAATAAATGACTATTCTATTCTTTATGATACCCTAGGAATATATTTGCCAAATTTGAACTCATTCATTAATGACAACATTTTGTCCGCCAGTCATGTTACTCTTTTATAGATATAGATAGGTATACAAGATAGTCAGTATAGACAGTCTGTGATATCTGAGAGACAAAAATCTCTAGATATTGCACTCAACGAAAGGCCGACTGAAAAAATGGCTTTTTGATAATGTTTTTTATAGAATAGATAAAATAAACTTTATTGACTTGTAATGCCTGTTACCAGGGATAAATTTCACTTCATTTAATTTAATTTCAACTCCCCGGATTCTAAACCAAAAGAAAACACAACTTACATTATAGCTGTGCTCGTTACCCACATCCTTGTGTTACTGCAGAATGGAATCACGTAAAATATGATTTTGTCGAACGTGAAACGGAACGTTGCAAAATACACTACAACGTGTAACGGTACACCTGCAAGTGAAATGCGTTTTACCACAGTCACGTTTGTACGGCCAATAGAAATCGCGATAACGATCGAGGATGAAAAGGAAAATGACCTAAATCTTCTGGAGTAGGTAAAATTAACATGAGGTTTTTTGCTGTTACAATTCAAAATTTGACGAACGAACTTGATAGCTTCACGTGTTTCAGAAAAAACCAATGTTGACAGACGAAAATTAGGACCATGAACTTATTTTACATTTTGAGATACGGAAGCCTTAAGGAACAAGTTTGAATAAGACTAATAAAAATCTTGCATTTGCGAAATCAATGATTTGATTTAGGTAATATTTTAAAAATATAATCCTATCTACATAAATTATGAATAAATAAAAATGAAGCACTGAAAAACTGAAATGTGCGACTGTATAATTTCCGAACGACTGCATCATAATATTTTTTTTAATTATTTTTGGAAAAGTTGGATCACAGCATTCTTTTAAAAGAAAAAAACTGCCTCTGAGGCAGGTCGCAGGCAATAAGTAGCTTTTCCCAAAATAAATACACGTCTAAATATAGTCTAAGTATAATCTTTTCATACATATATACATACACAATGATTTTTATGATTGTGGGCGTATAGGTGCTATTAATACTTACATGTTTAAAAATGCTGACAATTAGACATTATCTCCGATTTATTTCCAAATTTTTGACGAATGCTAAATGAATCTTAAGGAAACGTTCATAAAATCAATTATGAAATTAGTGGCAGGTAGCCCTGGCGTGATTGTTGCTAGATATTAATTACTTGGGAGCAAGCTTTTAGTAGAAAACCGACTTTGAATGGAAACCACTCAACCGCTGTCTTGCTAGGTGCCTACATTTCTGAAGTAAACCGAGACGGCTGAGCATAACCAATTAAATATTCAATAACGGGTTTTTAATCATTTCAGGGTTCACTTCGGAAAAAAAAAGATAAAATGTACACAGTTTTACTTTCTTGCAATGTATGTATGTATCTTTTATGTTTGTTCGGGTCAAACTATTGTCATCGATCACAGCTTCGTATTAATCAGTTTTTTTTTCTTATTTCAAATAGACGCGACTGCTGGAAGTGGGTGAAATTTAATTTGGAAGTTTTTACTTAAATCTACAAACACACAAACAAGCGTATAATACAAGTTAATTAAGCTTCTGTTAAAAAAAGTCACGAGCTGTCTTTACTAACTGTATGCATCCTACAATACGACATGTATACCTACCAAATTTCGGATCAATACGACCACTAGAAGTAAGTCAAATTTTGACTTTCAAGTTTTGACTTTGACCCTCCGGGGTTGCGGGTGTCTATGAGCAGTGGTAATCGCTTACCATCAGGTGACCCACTTGCTCGTTTGCCTTCCTATTCACATAAAAAAAGTACCTATTTGACGAACAACTCTATGGGTATCTGTCAGTTAAGTGCTTATCTGAGGATTTAAAAATCAGCCCTAAGTATAATCTTAATAAGCTTACACCATTGATTCTTAACCTTTTTTTAGGCACAAATGCCATTCCTTGGCATCAAGCACAATTTCCATGGGCCCCCTAATAAAAAATAAATCGAAGGTAGCGATTACAACACTTGGTGGCATTCATTTATATTCTCAAATGGTCCACAGCTGCATGAGATTGCGGACCCTCATACGTACAGTCATGGACCCCAGGGGCCCGCGGACCACAGGTTAAGAAACACTGGCTTACACAATTCTTTACAGGGCCTGACATTCTACAAAAAATCATTATGTAAGTGACACTTACGCTTAATTCCATTTTGACAGGTTCATGTCCCTTGGCGCCCCCGCGTGTTGCGATCGTAGAACCGGTGTTTTCATTTTCTGCTAACTTATCGACGGCGAACTTTGTAACGCGTCCGACAGCTGTTAAAGTATTGACCACATTAGACAAAGAATAGATAGACTAGAAGGGTCATCAACAAATACATTTACCTTCCTACTCCAATACCATGTGATGGCGTTCCGTAGCGTTTAGTAGCGAAGTAGGAAGATAAAATGTTTTTTGTTCATTGAAATGGACTTCGCAAAGTAACTCTTGGTTCAATAAATTGGAGAGGTTATTGAAAAGGTTAAAATATTTTTGACTGATTAAAATTAATATCCTTAAACAATCTATTTAAACCATAAATCTGTGTTTAGCCTAGACACTGAGTACCTAACTGTTTCAAATACTTTTTTTTAAACTTTGCTAGCTTTATTCAGCGCTTCTCAAAAAATATCTAACGATCAAATTTTCTAATTGGATTCAATTAGCGAACTTACAACAAAAACAGACAATCTGATTTTAATTTTAAACCCAGGTGTATAATACTTTACGTTGTATCTAAAATTTAGGAAATAATAAAGCGAGCCTAACATAACATATAAAATAAATAAATATATAAAATAATGATAAAAAAAAACAGAATTCTGATTATCTGATATTCGGATGATGATGATGGTCTGCGGACATTTATAAACCAAAACATATTCCATTGTTGGCGGAATAATACCATAGTGTTTGTTTTGTACACTATATTTTACTTCAAAGGGCACACTTAGCTGAACATGCGAATGAATGGACCTATATACCTAATATTCAGATAAACCGTTCGATCCTATACCTACACTAAAGTAAAGGGCCACTCTACTGAACGCGTCATTTGTTACTCTTATGACATTACCTAACTTTTATGACAAAAATACTAGGAGGGAAAGAAAAAACAGAAGTCTCCACCCTGATTGAATTGTACAGCGGTTGGGAGTCCTTGACGAAATTATTTCTATTGGAACATTTTGTTCGGCGACAAAGTTAAATTGGATTTCTTATGGCGGAAGTGTCTTGTGAAAGTGGCGACGGAGTGGTTGCCTTTATTCAGCCGGAGGTGTTTTATATGACAGTGAGCACTTTTTTACATCTTGGACGGATCGTGATTGCAGAAACTTTAAAATGAAACCACGTGAATGTCCCAAGGTTCATGAATTAATGAAGTGCGATTATAAGAAACGAGAGTAAAGTTCTGTAGGTATTAATTTTTTTTGTGACTTAAAACGTGGCCAGGTTACGGCAAAGTAACATCTGGAAATAGCGTATTGTATACATACGGAATTATAAAGAGAATTCGTCGAATAATGAAACAATAGCTTTGAATATAACAGAATGCAAAATCTTTTTCTAAAATTAACATCAGATATATGTAAATTTCGTAGTAATTTTTTATTTAGAGTATTAAGAGCAAAGATTAATTTTCGCTACAGTACGTATCTAAAATATATGTACCTACGTCTATATGTATAATGAAAAAATATGTCTTTTATCAAGGATTTAGAACATTTATGGTCATTTTCCAGAATTGGTGCATGTTTAATTAACGCGTCGTGTTTTTTCCACTTCAGTAACGCATTAATAAAACGAAAAAAAGTTTAGATTTTTAACTCCAAATAAACCGCAAGGTGGCTTTCGTTCTCCAAACAAACAGAAGGTCTCGAGCGTATTTCTTGGCTCGTTCCAAATATATCTCCGCTACAAAATGTACTGTAGTCGAATTTGCTTCTGCACAAACCAAATATACGATTTGTATTCTATTTTGTGCTTATGATGCGGTCGTTAAAGATAATTTGTTTGCTAAAAGAACATCATTAAACACTTTACGTACCGATAACGACAAGCATTTTACTTCGTTTCTTATTACTAATGGCCAATTAAAATATATTTAATACCCTCTCGAAGCGCCTAAATCTTAGCTTTGAATTTCACGTAAAAATGTGTTTATAAGGTAATTTGAAACAACGCACTGTACGGTACATTGAATTAAGTTATAATTAGAAATACTTTAATTAAACTTTAATACTAAATTTGAATCTTTGCTTAATTTTGGGACTTTTTTTTATGTACCTACATGTACACATAAATCACGTCTTTATCCCTTACGGGGTAGACAGAGCCTAAGGAAACAAGACCTAAATCCCATGTTAAACGCAACACTAGAGGATTGCAGATGTTTTGGCAGCCTAAAGGTTTAAGATAGAATTTCTCCTGTGCCAGTAATTTCAGCTGCTTTACTCGCCATGCCAGAACACAGCAGCTCAAACACTGCTGCTTGGTGACAGAAAAAACGAGTACGACGGTGGTAGCAATAAACAAAGTAAACAAACAATAAGAGTTTTCATTGATTCACGGTTACGTTCATTCGAAATATTATAGACGGGATATGGACCGCGATTACCTTTATTGAGCTCCCGATATAAATTTTGACGCAGTTGCATTCATCATGGTCGCGGGTAGACTGAAGAAATTGCGGGTGGATGTGGAACTGCGTCGACATATTGGGAGCCCAATAAAGGTAATTGCGGTTCATATCCCGTCTATAATAATTCGAAAGTAAACAAGCTTCTCAAAAAATATATTTGGTTGTGTAGATAGTTTGTATCGTGCCACGTACAGAACCGAACGTGAACAATGGAACGCGTAATGTTCGATCCGCCAGGTTAAAGCAAAATTTAAGTCTGGAATCACGTAAAGTATGATTCCGCAAGACGCCGAGACTCCCCGGAGCTCACTACGTTTTTACGAGTACTATCCGCTATGTACCTATTTACAATCAACGCTACTTTATTTCACCTGTTGTAGATTACGAGTAGGATGAAGATTGGTCTATTTAAAATGACTATTATTAATACTTTACTGCGCTGTGAATATATTGCAGTGTACCTAAATTTTTCTAAATTCTTAATTTTTCTTCATAATATGTGTTCATAATTTCAGTAATATTATTACATTTAGTATATTTTTTTAAATATCACCTATATAATCACGGCGGACTGACGCCGCACCCTCATTTAATAATATTACTGAAATTCTGAACACATACGCCATAATGTTTGAAGAAAAATTAAAAATTTAGCGAAATACGCGCGTTGAGCTTGTAAGGAGCCTAAACACAATATCATTGTAGAAACCTAAACTAAAATGCCACTGCCGCAGAGTTAAGGAACTTTTTCCCAACGATACGTGCCGTGTCAAGGATTACGACTATTACCTTCTGCATTTAACCCATAAGCCAATCGTTCAGCGAGAGTCTCTTATGATGTTAATAGAGAGTTGTTATTATTATTATAGGTTTCAATAAATCTCATCAACAGTCGCTAACATCAAGCAATGCAAAACAAGGCACAAGATTTCAGTTAAATAATGCAATCGAAATTGGTCCTCTTGTACACATTTTTGAATTTATTATTTATAATAATATAATAATAATAATAATAATAATAATAAATCATTTATTCACGAACAACAAAGGTCCACAATTAGGTTAGGTACACAGAAATGGAAAATAGCATTAGATTGCAAAACAATAAAGGTCAAAAATACATTTATAAGATTTTAGCTATACGAACAATGTCAAAGGTATCACATTATAAAATTCAAATTAATTAAATTTCGATTTAGATTCTTGACTACAAACAAATAAACAATTTAATTTCAAACATGTCAGCAATAAAAAAAAAAAAAAAAAATGTCAATAGGTTTCATATTTTGCATTCTTATTATGGTGAATCATACAACATTGATTTATATAAGCGCAATCAAACCTGCTCGCTATCATCTTAAGGATGCCATTGGGACTGGCCCGCAGCCGGCGCACCAGGGACGCGCATCGCTTGCGCATGGTGGCGTAGAAGCAGTCTACACGCGCATCCGCGAACATCCCTGATGCGCTGCAGAACCGAGGCAGCCCCATCAGCACCCTGAAGGCGTTATTGAATTGCACTCTCAGAGCATTGTACTGTTTCTGCGTGAAGATCGCCCACAAACTACTTGTATAAAAGGACGTACAGTAAGCTCTAAATAGAGTGACCTTGACTTCCGCGGAACAATGCATAAACCTGCGGGCGATCATATTAGCTCGTACAGACAATGCTCTGCGCTCACGTTCCATGTCTAAGTCGTCTTTAAGGTCAGATGTCACTATGTGACCCAAGTATTTAAAATAAGACACTATCTTTAACTGTACCCCATTTAGTATAATAGGAGGGACCTCAGGAATACATTTGTTTCTAACCTTAAACACCATACACTGGCTTTTGCCAACATTGTAGACCAGTCCATGTGCGGCCGCATACTTTTCACAAATGTCCAGCAGTGTCTCAATACCACACGGGGAGGCGCTCAGCAGCACCATGTCGTCAGCGTAGCTAATGTTGTTAACGCACGTTCCGTCAATATGACAGCCGACTCGGGTGCCGCTGAGCTCCTCAATCAGTGCGTTGACGTACAGGTTGAAAAGCTTCGGTGAGGTCAGCCCCCCCTGCCTCACCCCGCACTCCAACCCGTACGCATCAGAAACCGCCCCAGCCCATCGCACGACATTAACTTGGTTCCGATACCAGAATTTAAAAATACTATTCAAGTCCAGTGGCATGTCAACGTCATTTAATTTTTGCCACAGGATATCATAGTTCACCAAATCAAATGCCTTCGAGAGATCCAAGTAACATGCATACACATTCGTATGTCGGTCAGTGTAGTATTTGACAGTATTCTTTAAACTTAAAATTGCACTTTCAGTCGATAGTCCCGGTCTAAACCCGAACTGATTATCGTGCAATTTCAGATATCGATCTATGTGGGAATTAAGCATACTGTCAAACACCTTAGCGACTACTGTAGCCAACGAGATCGGCCTATAGTTGGTCTTATCGCCAATATCCCCAGTTCTGTTCTTTACTATCGGTACCACCACCGTCTTCATCATGTCCGCCGGCATGTACGAGTGTCCGACACAGAACGCGTATAGCATTGCAAGCACTCTTGGTAGGTGAGGACCCGCATGCTGAAGGTGCTCAATACTGAGGCCGTCGTGGCCAGGAGACTTTCCTTTTGACATAGATTTAATAGCTTTGCTTACATTTTTGGCTACAAACTTAGTAACAATCTCCTGCCCCCACGTCCCAGGACCGGCCCCTCCCGTTGACAGTGATGGTCCCAATGGTGATTTGACTGCGAAATGAGTTTTAAACATTTCTGCAATACCCTTAGGATCGCTGATACCCTCGACACTCACTGGGAGACCCGGTTTGCCATTAAGTTTATTTGTTGCTTTCCAAAAACCTCGAAAGTCCCGCTCAGAATGGCGTATCGTGATAATGTCTAATTTAATTTGCTCTTCGTACTTATGACACCACTTTAAGCGAGACTTAAAGATTCTCTTACTCTAATGCATTTCATCAAAAATTGGTCCCGAACTAGGCTTACCAGACCATAGCCACAATTTAAATTTACACCTGGCCTCCCTGTGAGCCTCGCTCACATGTTTATTCCAACCTGGTATCGGTTTTTTCTTTTTAGGTCTGTTGTTCATCGTTTTATCAATAATAGCAGACTCGGTTAAAGCACAAATTATATCGGCATAAAGTTTATCTATAATAAACCTATGACTCGGATCGTCACACATATGATCACAACATTGTTGAAATTCTTCGGGGAAATCAATTAATTTTAATCTGTCGTTACATTTCACATTGTAAATCTCTATTTGCTCAGGTTTTCGTTCACCCCACAGAATTGTATTTAGCGGCATATTTTCTTCATACATTATTTTAGGTTTAATTAACTGCAAATTACATTCAATTATTAGCGGGAAGTGATCCGACCACGTGACATCATATTTTACATACACTCTTGCAATACTGCCCGCGGCCGACTTGGTAGCCAAACAGTGATCTAACCAACTCGTCGACCCGTGCGCATCACTTACAAATGTGTAGGTACCCGATTGTATACCTAACATTTTTACGTCTGCACAAATCCATTCCTGTTCCTCGCAAAAACAATACAATTCTTTAAAAAATAAATGTCCAGGATGTGAATTGAAATCGCCCAGAACGTACATCGACTCAGTATTATTACTATCCAAAATCGCACTCACAGTACTCGGGCAATCCGTGAAGTCCGTTAGATTTTCTAGTTTATCTGTAGGCATGTACACACTCAACACTAAAAATGACCTCTGATCCGTAGTAACTTTAATAGCACATATCCGTGGATTTGCACACTGCAAGACCGACACATTCGTAAACACACTTTTATTCCATAGCAGGGCTACGCCGCCGTGGGGTCGACCTCTGAGCATTCCCGCCGCCGTGTCCACCGCCGACGTTCCTGTATACTCAAAATTCCTATCAATTCCACCAAGAAATGTCATATCATGGGGCAGCAACCAGGTTTCTTGAAGAGCAACTATGTCAGATGTTTTACATAATTGCCTTATACTATCTTTGGAGCGTTTAACATTCTTGCAGTTAAAGCTCACAAACCTATATAGTCTACTATCTCCCATTTATTCTATTATTATTATTACCGATTTCAGCACGACTGCCCTCGAGGTCCCGACTATTTCGATTTTTGTAATGCACAAATCGGCGAAATATTATGCCCTTTGGCCACAATGACTCATCTAAAAACATTGAGAGCTTTTCTTCCGGCACAAAAAATTTATACGCATTGTGACCTTTGTCCCTTTTAATTGAAATTTTCTCTAAAAGTACACTCTCCTGTGTTTTAATGTGTATATAATCTGATATATCCTTCGTTGTGGTCTCCTTGTGGACGTTTGTTATAAAGATCGGCACTTTGACGCCTGCGGCCTTAAATTTACAGTCATTCTTACTCGCGCATCCTGATTTACCGGCATATCGATAAGAGTTCGATTTTCTGGTCTTTCGACGTTGTACCAATATAAACTTGTCATTTCCCTTTAGTATTTCTTCAAAAGTCGGCTTGTCCCCAGTGCGAATGTAATTTTCACTGGTTGGCTCCTCATTATTATCCTTCTTGGGGTCGCTTGTTTTAGGTATAATAATCATCTGATCGACACCCGCCGCCTGGCCGGCCGGACCGGTTTCGATCTGTTTATCGCTATGCACCGTCTGTGACGTCACAGCGACCGCAGCCCCCGGCCCGGCCGTTGAGATACAAACAATTTTACAAGAACCTGTATCTTGAGGGTACTTTGGAACCGGTGACTCACATTTTTGTTTGGGTGATGATGACTGTATTTTACTTTCGTAATTGTTATCCTCATTTTCAGAGTTATCCAGATACGAAAGTCCGATGGGCCCACTATTCATATAGCCGCCCCGCTTGGTATTTACATTTAAAATACTACGAAAATACACAGGCACTGACATCTGCTCGGAAACAGATGATTGCGTCGGCTTCAAAATATTTTCCTGACCACTTTCATGTTGATTCTTGGAGTCGTAATTTGATTTAATGTCCTTAATTGCAACTTCTAGTTCTTCTTTAGTGACATACTTTGCTTTGATGTCCTTAATCTCAGTTTGTACGAGCAGCACGTCCTTAAGAAGTTTCGTGACATCTAAATGGTCAAACGTAACTGGTGGGAGTCTGTCCAAATTTCGAGCCACAAACACTGGTATCTGGTCCCTGCTTGTTCCTTTAAATATCGCTAGGATGTCTTCAAGATCACGGCTTTCTTTTCCTGATTTTTTACGTGTAATTTTTCGTTTTTCTGTTGAGAGCGATTCAAATAACAGTTCTTTGGACCGCTTAATCTCTTCAGCTTTAAATGCTGACACGCATATTCGAATTAGACTGTCATCGTCTATAATTGATAATTTGTTTTGCACATAGGCTAACAATTCGTCAATCACAATATTACAGTTATTGCACTTCACAAACGACATTATTATACGCGCTCGGTAACACACCCGTCGCGATCGAATGTCACGGGCGAACTCACTATATACTAGTTTTCTCGTTTCAGTACCATCTATACGTTAGGCAAAGACCTCCCCCTATTTCCTCCATTTTTCCCGGTTTTGAGCAATGTCCGACCAGTCATTAAAGAACCCCTATAAGTTATCCCACCATCACCGCCTGGACCTACCTAGTCGCCGCCATCCATCAAATCAAATCAAATCAAATCAAATTAAATAATTTATTTCACATAATTTCAGGTACAGGAAAGTCTTAAAAATAATGTTCGTATCACTACAATCTACCCTACTTGGCATTTGAAATTAAGAAATCGACTACTTATAAATTAAAAACTCCTGTACAGTACACTATACCTTGTATACTGTTCGTAAAATTTTTTGCCAAACTGAATGACCTGTGTCTATGCGTTTACCAATGAGAGGAAATACTA
Source organism: Pandemis heparana (assembly GCA_963854515.1). Lineage (NCBI taxonomy): Eukaryota > Metazoa > Arthropoda > Insecta > Lepidoptera > Tortricidae > Pandemis > Pandemis heparana. Next base: position 7,164,926 of record OY978024.1, read on the forward strand.
GCTCTGTGGTATAGTATATAAACACACGTAATGGCGATTATTATTCGCCAAGTATTCGTACAATTTCATGTGTAGACCAGGGGATAGCCCATTCAATAAATCCAACTTGTCCAAGTTTAGCATAGCGACTCAATTTACTGACACTCGTTGTTTGCTTTATCACAGTAAACATTAGTAACAAAAGTCATTCGCGCATTCCTTTCGCGGAATTCTAATTGAATTACGAGCCGGGGCCTTTGCGGAGCTAATACAGCCCTTTATCTAAACTTGTAGAATTATTTGGACAAATCTCAAATATTTGTCGCTCCAACCATATTGCAATCCCAAACATGCGTCGGATAAGCAAGCAATCCCGAGTTTATTTGAAAATGTTTGGGATGAATTAACATTACGGCAGCGAGCTGGATTATGATGGGTTCCGATTTGAAGGTTTTACCGGCTGCGGTGCCGCATCGACCGCGGCCATGTTTAACCTGAATGTTTAAACAAAACACTCTGCTGGATCACGGGTATTATCAAAGCTAATTGAAAAACCTTGTGGCTTAGTCTTGTTAAGCCTAGTGGTGTGAACATTTCAAAGTGTACATCGTTATTTATATTAACTTTCATGCGAACTTTTTGTGATCTTCAGGTCGTAGCTACCACCGCTCTTGTCACTGATTTGAACAAAAATACCACCATAACCTTACGTTATTCTCTCACAGACTAATTATGTACAAACCGGTGCGCAGGGGTGCGATTCTCTAAATGAAACTCGCCGGCGGTTAGATCGTGTTCTCCTGCAATCTATGACCCGTGCTCTCATAGGTATTATAATATATGGAGTTAACTGGGCAACTGGATAACGCACGACCAACAACATGAGACTCCCGACTCCGTATAATTCCTGCCAGAGAACGGGTCAAGTTATTAGGGTGCGACCACACCGCCGCTTAAAAAACGGTGACGGTACGGAATCGCAACAAAATGTATGAAGAAACGGTGAGAAAACGTGACGCATACGACACGTCACTGCGTATACGCGGCGGTTTGGTCGCACCCTTAATGATTGCATACGAAGCGCAGCGTTAACTTCGCAGGCGAGATTCTTCAAGAGAATCGCTCCCCAGCGCATCTGTCATCCTTAACGTGTAACAGCGCGTGCCGTATCTCAGCCCCATCTGGCCGCGAGTGCTCAAGCCTACAAAGGGCGCTTCGATTGTGCCACATCGACGTGTCGTCATTGTTATATCGTTTACAAGACGTCTGGAAACGAGTTTGAGTGCTATCTCTGTTAATGATCTTTTGGAACATGATGCACTATTCGTGGATGAAAGATGAAAGTCGTACGACTTACGTCTTTCTTCCTTGGATGGTGCGATGTGATAAAGTAAAGATTATTGATTTAAGGCATTATCAAACTGCTCTCAAGGTTTAAGACCCCATTAAGCGTTTTAAGCTCATACTATTTTTTAAAAAGGGGCAGCAAAAGGCAAGTTTGTCACCTCATGAAAACCAGTAATAGCAGAGAATTGTAAAGTAAATGCGTGACCTTCCTAGATAAATTTCTCTGGCTGACTTACTCGCTATGCTTGAACACAGTAGCGCAAGCACTGTATCTTGGGGACAGGAATAGTGATGAAGATGGCCGTCTGGGTGGACTTATACAAGGTCTTACTATCCGTTAAAATTACTTTTCAGCTGCCGCATTTTTGAACAAAGAATTTGCATTTAAACGAAACAGTCTACTTTGTTAACGAATGAAACCCTACAGCCAAAGGGGGTGCAAATACCTGCAAAGGAAGGCATGGGCTACGATCTAGGACCTTATAGGACATTATTAACAAGTCACCTGTGTTTCCACCCTACGGCTTACAAGCTGGGCTAAAAGGGGCGTAGATTTTTTTCTTTTTGGAAAGGGGGCGCGTAGTGTTTAGGCTTGGGAACCTCTGACTGAGCATTGGATACAACAGAATAAACCCGAAATAAACTTTAGTTATTTATATAGTCAACTGTAAAAAACTGATTAAGTATGAATTGGATTTGCAGTTAAGTGTCAAGAATTGTGTGAAAAAACAGCTGTCGTGAACAGAAGATAGACAACAATTCTAAGAATCATTGTATTATTTACTTCAGCGCTTCTATTAACTTTCCAAGTTTTCTCACATAATGTTATTTTACAGATTTTGTTCTCTTTCATGTTTTATTAATGCACTATTATTATATTCGGAACAATAAAGAATAAAATGTACAATATTATTTTGGATTGAGTATAGAGGGTTAGTGCAGAAAGATAACAGGCAGCGGAGTGGAAAAATAGAATGGAATCCACGGAAGAGTGAACAATTTCTATTCAAGAATTGCAGTGCAATACAAATAAAATTATATGCAAGTTTCACTGCTACGAGTATACCTAGACATAAAGCTTTTTGTTTATACGTCTGCACGCTTTGCATTCTAAGAGTGATTCTACGGTTTATATTTTTAAAGAACAAAATAATTTTATGCGATGCCCCTAGAGAGAGAAATGGAAATGAACACGGCTTGATTTTGTAGTGATGTCCAATGGCTCGTATAATAGTGTTTGCTCTCCGTTTTCATTGGTCTGACTGGGATTCGGTATAAAGTAACGAAATGTTTTTTATGGATGGTCAATTAAGGACCAGTTAAAATATACCAATTACCGGAGCATTGAGTGCAACGAGACACAAGTTTTAATTTTGCAAAAGAGTACGGTGGAAAATTTGTGAAAAGAATTGATATTCAATTGCATTTTGAACCCCGATTGCAAAAAGAGGGGTGTTATTAGTTAACGTCGATGTCTCTCTGTAAGTGTGTCTGTCTGTGACATTATTATAGCCCTCAAGCTTTTTTTTTTTCATTCGAAAGCCAGTTTCCTTGCGGTGGTTCTTAGATATGTTTGGTAAAAATCGGTCTAGCCGTTTGAAGAATATCAGCTCTTTTCCAGGGAAGGCATTTTTGCCAAAAAATATTATAATTTTTTAATTTGCTGTTGGGTTACACGATTAATGCGTGGCAGGTATTAGAATTTTTTAAGTTGTTGCCATTTAGACTACGAACAAAATATACCATATTTTTTAATAATGCAAAAAACTTCTTGTTTGGGTCATCAAAGAAGTTGAACAATATATTTTTATTTTTTTTATTAAAAGTTGGTTACTGGTGGTTGCGTAACTTCCAATCACGTTATCGGTTAAAAAACTGACGCAGCGACCTGCGACGTTATCGCGAAGTACCCCAGGAGACATCCACGCGCAAAGATTATACAGATGCAGGCAGATGTTCACAAAACTTTATTTATAGTCTAAAAATATTGCACTACGAAATACTACTATACTATACCTACATAAAAATATCCGAATTACGAAACCCCTCCATTTTTTAAGTGCAAATTAGGATCAGTTTAGCCGTTTATGAGACATTGGACGTAAAAAGTAGAACGACGGGCATTTTCGGCTTAGAAAAACAACCTAACTAGCGCTAGGTTGTTTTTTTTTGGTGATTTTTGATATCGCTTTTACTAAAAAATTTCCTTAGTTTCATTACTCTTGTAATTAAATTATATCTAAGGAAATTTTATGACTGAATAAATGAATTGAAAAAAAAATGAATTGAATTGAGTAGAACAATAGATTTGTAGCGTCTGGTACTAAACTGGTCTGTGACGCCGTAGTCTCTAGAGAAAAATCGTAGGCCCCGGCGCAGACGCGACGGGAAACATTTCTCACCGCGACTTTGCAACACCGCCATGAGGGCCATATTAGGGTACCGAGTACAGTCAGCATGAAAAGCTAAAAACTTACCTACATAATTATGTCACTTTACAGCGAAGTACGCAACGCCTGTAAAAGAAGTGTTAGATAACTAGAGTGAAAATAAAAATAAAATAAATGTGTCAAGCCATTGCAGTGATTGCAGTACCTTGAATGGTCGGTCCAAGATCAAGCAGGAAACTAGATTGCCCAACTACAGAATTAGAGTTGTCCTAAAATTATAACAATAAAGGTTTGTCATAGCATAAACAAAACTCGCTTGTTGTTTTTATATAGGGAAAGAAAAATCAGTAAGTATAGCTGTGTATTGAAAAATTGAATACCTAGTTTTGATTATATTTTTTTTAACCAGTTTAAAAGAAACATGATATTGTACAGTGAAAACTAACCTAGTCTTTACAAAAATGATTTGTCGCTGTTGCTCAGGTTGCACCGGCCCAAACGCTATTCTTTCATCTCTATGTCAATAAGCTTATGGATGAGCTGAGCAGTGCACGTATCGGTTGTCACATAGATGGAGTTGCCGTTAATAATATAAGTTACGCTGACGACATGGTGCTGCTCAGCCCATCGATAGGTGCCTTGAGGAGACTGTTGAAAATATGTGAGACATATGCTGTGGCTCAGGGACTCAAGTACAATGTAAATAAGAGCGAACTGATGGTTTTTAAGGCCGGTAGAAAAACTTTCTCAACGGAACCACTAGTAACACTTTACGGAGCACCGCTAAAAGTCGTCACGAAATTCAAGTACTTGGGTCACTGGGTCACAGACGATTTATCTGATGATATTGACATGGAGAGGGAACGTAGGTCCCTGGCTGTCAGATGCAACATGTTGGCCCGAAGGTTCACGCTATGTACTAAGCAAGTAAAGATTACGCTTTTCAAAGCTTTTTGCCAATCTTTTTATGTGTGTAGTTTGTGGACTAGCTATAGGCGGACGACATACAACAGCCTGCGAGTCCAATATAATAATGCGTTCCGGGTGCTGATGGGGCTGCCGCGATTTTGTAGTGCCTCGGGTATGTTTGCGGAGGCACACACAGCCGGCTTTGCGGCAATAATGCGAAGTAGATGTGCTTCTCTGCTACACCGACTCCGTGGCAGCCCCAACCGCATCATGAACGTCATGACAGACCGCTGGGACTCCCCTATTCTCGCCCGTTGGATAAGACTGCATAAAGTCAAGTAACAGCGGGTGGCATGTACCTTGCTTTTGTATTTATTTGTTCGTTTTTGTCAATTTGTTTATTTGTTTGTTTTGTCAATTTACTACTAACCTCTTAGTTTTATAAGATTTATTGTACAACTAACCATTTTATGGACTCAGTCTGAAATAAATTATTATTATTATTATTATATTATTATAAGACTCTCTACCAGAGGGAAACGCATACGAGAGAGTTATCCATCTGGTACTCTAATGGTTAATTCCTTTAGCAGCATCTTATAAGAGTGTCAAATGTCAGATGCGGCAGAATAAAAAAGTGATCCGCCACTTTCGATGCTGACTGTATACCCGGTAAATCATAGCCTCGTTGATTGCTGATTATGTCAACCTCAAAAATCGGATACTTAGTAAATATCTCAGCGTCGTCTCTTTTTAGTATCCTGTGACTAATGACTAATGTTGATTGAGATGCCCGGGGCTGATTTTTGTGGTCACACTCACACCCGTTATACCATTCGTGAATGTCCATAATCGCATCGTTGAAGATGATTGATGAATTTTTTTATTGGAAATTGGGTCAGCGATAAAAAAATATTTAAGTTTTTAGACGTTATGTTTAAAAAATACAAATAAGATTTACCTTCTACTAGTATAGGTGTGTAGTTATTTTTTAAACATTGTCTTGATGGCAATGGAATACTAGTATTGCCCTTTCAATTGTTTATCTAACCATCTGATAAATAATGATGTAATATTGAGCGCTGAGGGCAGCGACAACAATGATATTGTATATATAAAAGAGGTAGATACGTCATTGGCGCACCAAAAATGAAGCGCACAAAAGGCAACAATTGTCTTCTCTGGCTCCAGTCGCTCTCGAACAAGCCAACGGAACGGAAGTGCTTGACAGTTACCGCCAGCCGTGTTTAGAGCGTGTTTGAGTCATCAAAATGCCGTCATGTGTCATGCGGAACTTCTCAAATTATGGGAAAAAAAGCAAGAAAGTCCACGGAATCACATATCACAAGTGTATGCTGATATAACTGTATTTTATTTTATTTTATTTAATCATTTGTTATAACAATAATGACACCATGCTGACGAGATCTCGAAGAAAAGGACAGCCGTATGCCTTTTATAACGGGACTGATAAGGACATAAAGCGCGCAAACATAGATGAGTTTGTACAGAAGCGACGTACCTGGGCCCTGTTTTATGAAGCTACAAGTCATTACATTATAGGGTCAGAAATACATAGGTACATTAATACACATAGGATCAGAAAGAGACTTCCGCTTGTAAATTGTAAGTTCTAGCTTTATAAAATAGGGCCCTGATATTTACTATAGTTTTACTATAGTTACCTAAGAAACGTAAGAGTATTTGTAAAAGTCGTGAGGGTACTTGATACGTTTTTTTTATCGTCTACATAATGTGTTTTTATGTTTGTAAATAATACATTTGTTAATTATAAATAATAAAATTTGATTAAAAATGCATTTTATTGAAATCGAATTTCATAATATATAAATAGTATAGGAAATGATATTACGTTTCTATAAAACCAGCGCATTAAATAAAAACATTTTATTTTATTTTATTTTCATTTATTACCCTAAGGGTTCCAGCGTTGGCGAATTTCTGCATAGCAAATTTTTCAATCCACCCGAGACGAGTAAGCATTGGCGCCATCGTGTGCAGCCGACGTAACCGAGATCTTTGTACCGTCTGTTTCTTTATTCTTTGCTTCAAGTGCTGTGATTGGTAGACTCATTGACTTTTGCGTAAGTGACAAACGATGGCTGTCTTTTTTGTTCTTATCGTCTCAATTACGCCATCTCTTTTCCACCATTTGGCAATGTATTGGAATGAACGTGTATGTGTGTGTGCTAATTCGTCGTTCGGATCATGTTTGGCGGTTGTTTTGTGAGCCTATAACGTATCTTTACTAATATATCATTGAGCGACAAGCTTCTTGGTAGCGACTAAAAAGATCATTCAACTAACTTTGACATTAGCTAAAGTTCTCATAGCCAGAAGAGAGAGAGAGAGAGAGAAAAGATCATTCGACTGACAGCGAGCGGTCAGATTAAAAGACCTTCACACGGTGCTCGCACCTCACGTGTTGCGCAGAACGTTGTCAATTTATAATCTGTAAACATCTGCTATAATTGACTGTGATTTGAACTTGATTTATGTGTGATTGAATTATAATGTAAGTGAACTGCATAGAACAACTTTTATTTCGGCAATCGTTGATTTCCTCGCCCGGCTACCCACGAATATGAGTAAAACCGGTACCTAAGATTGATAAAGACCCATAACCTCACGATCACAGCTACGTGTCTTTACATGTATTTATTGTTCGGCGTCCTAGATTATTATTAGATTATTAGATTCTTCTATTTTTATAAGCATTTATTAACTAAAATGCAATGGACTTACAATGTCTGTTTCTGTGTTTTTTATTAAAAAGGTCCAAATTGGACCAACTTCTATTAATGATCGGATTGACTTGAACATTGAACATTAACGGTGTTATTACAAAAAGTTAAACACGTGTCTAAAAGATAATCTATTGCAAAATCAACCTTCAATCAAGTCAATGGATTAATTTTTAGACACGCGTTCAACGTCTGTTTAACTTTTTTTGTAATAACACCGCAAATATTTGCCATTTACCTACTTACATGGCATGTCTATTTTAAAGTCTATTTTATATTATTATTCATCATCATCATCAGCCTATATTCGTCCACTGCTGGACATAGGCCTCTCCCATGGCACGCCACTGAGCACGATCCTCGGCCACTCTCATCCAGCTCTTGCCAGCCGCCTTGCGAAGATCCTCGCTCCACCGAGTTTGAGGACGTCCTACGCTACGTTTGCCGATCCGTGGTCTCCACTCAAGAACTCGTCTACCCCAACGGTTATCGGTTCTTCGGGTTAGATGACCGGCCCATTGCCACTTCAGCGTGCTAATGCGATGGGCTATGTCGATAACTTTGGCTCTCTGTCGGATCACTTCGTTACGAATTCGATCTTTATTATCAGCCTATTGTGTCCCACTGCTGAGCCATACCAATGCCTGCCATGCCTGCTGATTCATTACCATATTTTTCCTATGATTTCAATGATAATATCAATAAAATGTTTGACAATTTAAATTAAGTAATGTAATTAATGTAGCGTTTCAGCATCAATGACATGTATTAATGTTAAGAATTTATGTATTTTAATTGATTGATATGGTTTAATTTTAGATAAAATATTAATTTACTCAACGTTTTGTAGTACATACTGTGTGTGCTTAGCAAAATATTGTACGCCACAAGGCACGACATGAAGGACTATTTTTTTTTTCTTTGCAACATCTCTATGTTTATACTACTCATGTTGAATAATAAAATATCTTTATATTTATCTTTATTTTTATCCTTTTTGCAGTAATTTAAACTAACGTAATGAAGCGGAAAGTATTAACTTAATGCAATTTGTGCAAAACTATTGCAATCATTCATTCAAACGAAACTGATTGCAGTTGTTAAAATTACATTTCAATTGAAAATTTACTAACTATTCGGCAGTAATCTTCGTATGCGGACTAAAATACAATTATATATGTTAAAATTATTAATTGATAACCGGCCGCTACTGATTTGTTTCAATTAACTTCACTGATAATTGGAAACATTTCGATAAAATCATTATAATGTCAACAAACCAGTAATTCAATTTTATAAAGTTTCCATTTTGAAAGCGTTGAAAGCGAATACAGAATTTTTATGTTTTGTATTTTGATATAAATTTTTATTATAATAAAATGTTAGGAGTCCGTAACCCAAACAGAGAACCGGGTTTTTATTATTTAAGTCCCCGCTAACCGTGACACGGATTCGCACTCGTTTATGTGCATTGCGTCTTAAACGCAATTTCCTTCCTCGTACGACGAAGATCTGGAACCAACTTCCTGCTGCAACATTCCCTGAGCGGTACAATTTAGGGATCTTAAAAATGCGAGCCTTCTTGTTCTTGAAAGGGTCGGCAACGCACCTGTGATTCCCCACGTCTTGCAGGTGTCCATGGGCGATGGTGATTACTTTCCATCAGGTGACCCGTCTGCTCGTTTTCCCCCTCTTATATAGAAAAATGCAATTAAAATATACCTTAAGTAACTTTTATTCAGGAACCTTAATGACGCACCCTAATGGCATGGATTAGACGGTCAATATTATCGCGATACTGACATAAATACAATAAAGACACAATAAATACAGGTAATAAGCTGGCTCTTTCCTCGGGCAACGCATAAGTATTGCTATCCAACGAGGAAACGCAGCCAGCATTATGGGCACCTTGCCCAATGACAACGATCTGGGCGATATTTGTAAATATAGGTATTTAGGTTTAGATTAAAGTAGTTTAAGGTTTTATATATAGGTATATGTTTTTAAATCTTGTAAATATGTATTTTGATTGAATAAATATTTTGGGTGGATGTTTTCAAGGTAATGTGTGAATATCACATCACACTAATATTATAAAGGCGAAAGTTTGAGAGTGTGTGTGTGCGTGTGTATGTTTGTTACTTCTTCATGCGCAAACGGCTCGACCAATTCCCATAAAATTTAGTATGCTGGAAGCGGACATCCTGGATCAACACATAGACTGCTTTTTATTCCAGAAAATTGCTTAGTTCTCGCGGGATAGTCATAATTCATAAACATGTCAAAGGCCGTAGCTGCCTAGAGTCAAAACGTAAATAATTATTGCAGAACATAACTATCAACATCAGTTCTTCAATTTAATTCTACACGGACGAAGTCGCGGGCAGAAGCTAGTATGATATCAAAACGACCGGCAAGCTTATTATGTAACTCGCTCGCGATCGTAATCATGTTCATTTTGACAGTTCATGTATGGGCTGACAATTGGCATCGGAACCAGCTAGCTGTCACATTCATACAAGAACTGTCAAAATGAACACGATGGCGATTGCGAGCGAGTTACGTAATAAGCTAGCGGGTTCGTTGCGATTCGCATCAATATCTACCTCTATCTACTATCCTCTGTCTACTCTATACTCTGGTTTCTGTTGCCCTGTCAATCGTTCGAAGGTTAACTGGAAGAGATTCCTTTAAGTTATAAGTTCGCCTTTGTACATCTATTTGTCTCATTACCTGTAAAATTAATGTGTTTTATGTACGATAAAGAGTTAATACATACATACAATATTTCGTGATCATACGAATCGCAATGTGCGTGATCATTAACCGTCTAAACCATGTCAATTAAAATCTACTATAGCACAATATTAATATTACTTTTATCGCCACAAAGCTTCATCTCGATATAATTAGCCGACTTTCATTGCGCCTCACAAAACCTAGATCAAGCCGAAACCCCGAAGTACGTAACTTGAGAATTTCGCATGATGGTTGACGACACAAACTATTATTCGAGGAGATTTATTTATGGTCACAGGCTCTTGGCTAAAGGTCGAGATACCAGAGCGGGACGTGCCTTATCTCTGAAACTAACCAACAAGCCACCGCCAAACTGAAATTCGCCTTATATCTTTTATAATTTACCGCTGTTGGCTTTCCTAAATAACTTTGGCTGGTTAATTGATCGAGAATTTAAACTTGCGATTATTAAAGGTTTGGAGTTTTAGGGAATGGGGGTTCGTGCCGTGGTACTTATTGGAAAAAAGGATTTCATTTTATTACTGATATGTATCTAACTAATATTATAAATGCGAAGGTATGGATGGATGGATGGATGGATGTTTGTTTGTTACTCAATCACGCCAGAACGGCCCAACGGATCTGGATGAAATTCGGCACGTAGATAGAGAAAAGTCTGGAATAGCACATGGCTACTTTTTATCCCGGAAAATGGCGTAGTTCCAGCGGGATAGCGATAAACGAATTCTTTGCAGACGAAGTCGCTGGCAACAGCTAGTCAGTAATAAAATGAAAAAATGAAATAAGTTACTTGTATGCAATGCATGTGTGTGTAATGTATGTGTACATGCATACAGAGCAAACAACCTAATTGAGTGCAAATGACAATTAATTTCAATGAAATAAATTTACTCCAAACCGAAATTGGTGATTACTGCATCCTGATTCGCCAGCCGAAGGTCAAGCAAATCACTAGAGTTGATCAAGCAGCTATTATGATCTAAATGGATACCTAGTTAATGTTTATCGCTGTGTGGCATAGTGAATGAAACTCGATCTTTTTTTTTTCTCCGGGGTTGCGGGTGTCTAAGGGCAGTGGTGATCACTTACCATCAGGTGACCCACTTGCTCGTTTGCCTTTCTATTCATATTAAAAAAAGTTCTAGTTACGTATAAATGGCTTTGTTTGATGTTAGGAGATAAACAGAACATTTTTATTCATTATGCAGCCAAAATGGTACCTCTGTCCGTTTATTGGTACGTTTGCCTGACTGTCCGTCTCTGTCAAAGCCCTAAGCCTAAACTAGTTCGAGGAAACTTAGTTGTTTCAGTCCATCGTCAACACTATACCAATCAGGAACAATGTTGTTTTCAAATAGTTTTTTTTTTTTTATGTGAATAGGAAGGCAATCGAGCAAGTGGGTCACCTGATGGTAAGCGATCACCACTGCCCATAGACACCCACAACTCCGGAGGGATTGCAGATGCGTTGCCAACCTAGAGGACTTAGATGAAATGCCTCTTGTGCCCGTAATTTCCCCGGCTGTCTTACTCTCCACACCGGAACACAGCAGTGCAAGCACTGCTGCTTTGCGGCAGGATTAGCGAGTAAGATGGTGGTAGCGATCCGGACGGACCTTGCACAAGGCCCTACTACCCGCAAGTGAATGGTTTTCAAGAATTGTCATCGTTATCATCATCATCTCCACACCCTATATTCGTCCCACTACTGCGCACAGGTCTCCTCTCAGATTTGTCATCAGCATACAAAAAAAAAACATACAAACTAATTATTTATTTCAGTTAATAGAGATTAATTGTCATAAAATTCCTTTAAACATAATTATTAATTAGTTTATGCCTGTATTTTAAATCGCTTCTTATAGGTAGTACACAATACATTCACTATCGGGACTTTATTTTGTTGAACTATTCGATAATAGGTATTGGTGTTTAGTAGAAGTATAACATCCTTAAACATAAAATGAATACATATACATGCAAATGAAAATAGACTCTTTATGATATCTGAACAACTTGCTATTTTGGAAGTAACAAAAGTGTCTATCTGATCAAATTATTTCATAGCTCCTACACGCACGAGTCAATAGCGAAGTCATCCACAAAAATAAACACACCCATTTCATTCTTAGAGAGAATCTTCTGAGGGTCCACAAAAAGGTCAAGGGACGGTTATTGCGTATTGTTTGAAGTCTATTAATATTTATTGACTACATTTCCCCGCTTATTTATTTAGCGGAATCAAAGCCAATATAAACAATGTTTAGTTGTTTATTTGCTTAGTGTGCGAGCGATGGGGTGATCGGAATTTTGTTGGGCAATACCTACCGTTTGGTTCGAATGTTGCGAGCCGAAATTCTCTTTGTGGTGGCGACCTCTCGCGTGATTTGGCCGAATACTTGGGATGTTCCACGTACACACGTGTATTAGAAAAGTTGTGAAGGTACAATAGAACGGTATTGCTCTTTTCGGGAAGGTTTAATTACAATGTAACTTTAAAGTCTCCCCGAAAATCGTTAACAATAAACGAGAAAAAAAAGAGGAAATTTACATCAATTGACTTAGTCCAAAACTAAGAAAATATTGTACTAAACACTAGGCAACGGGTAAACATACTAAAATAGAGAAATACATAATTTTATTACCCATACAAGGCTTGAGAACAAACATTGTTTTATGCATAACCCATGCATCGACCAGAGATCAAACCAGGAAGCTTAATTTTTGCAGCTAGGTTACCTGATCACTGGGCTATACGGTCGTCAATATAAATGTCACATTTTCAAAAAATAATTCCATTCGACTATTGCTGTTTTACTTCATAATATCTTTACTTACAAGAAAAGAAGGAACTAAACGATCAAGAATACATATACGTACCTACTCTTCATAAATCCCTATTAGCACGCCCATGACGACCACCAACTCCTCAATCCCCACTTATCCCGTTGCATCTCGCTCCAACTAGGCAATTTAGAATGGAACACATTCATCGCCAAAGCTTGCAACAACTAGCTGTATAAAACCACAAGGCGCCGCTTGTCCCGACCCGGACGTTATGCCGGGTATACCTCAAGTTATTAATACCACCCTTGAGTACACGCTCAAGCTCAAACACGCGTTCCAAGTCAAACAGGACCCAATATTGCTAACCAGGATTTAACACTTTTTGATTAAAATACGTCATCCTGTTATGTTTTATGTAAACAGGAGCAAATTCAGTAGCCCGCAGTAAGCCGGGACCGGCGCCCTGCCACCATGTTTAGCAAACAAACAAATTTAATTACTCAGGTAACTCCCTTGCGTTGAAAATGTTGGGAACCAAATCAAATAACCCTTAAAACATGTTTTTTTTCATTGGCTAACGAGGTTAAGATGATCATAGCTATACAAAGGCGGAAGGAAATAACTTTTAATTGTAATTTCAAACTTAATTATTAAACGTCCATTGTTAATACAATCCATTTGTAAATTTGAAAAAAATCACGTTAAAACAATAGTGCCAAAAAAATGCGAACTATTTAGTAACTAAACTATTAAATTAACACTTTTAATAATAATTGCCTTTACCAGGCACAGATAAATCATAAATAATTCTATTACAGGCTTGTTCATGAGGAGTGCGTATTTTGCGGGTGGTAGGGACTTGTGCAAGGTCCGTCCGGATCGCTACCACCATCTTACTCGCTAATCCTGCCGCTAAGCAGCAGTGCTTGCACTGCTGTGTTCCGGTGTGGAGAGTAAGACAGCCGGGGAAATTACAGGCACAAGAGGCATTTCATCTAAGTCTTCTAGGTTGGCAACGCATCTGCAATCCCTCCGGGGTTGCAGTTGTCTATGAGCAGTGGTGATCGCTTACCATCAGGTGACCCGCTTGCTCGTTTGCCTTCCTATTCACATATAAAAAAAAAGTACGAGCGAGATAATCTCCTCGTATGGCTATTTGGTGAAATACCTTTGATGATATGACTCAAAATCAAACCAAACGAAAATACTGAATAAGAGGTAGGTCTGCACCATAAATTCGTAGACATACCTACTGTTGCTACTTTATCATCTGGTCCCAACATTGCCTGAGCTGGTTTAGGGACAATTTAACAGCTTCCGCGTTTTTTTTAGATCCAGTCATATTTAAGCTAATAAAATTAAGGCAATGTTGGAACCAGATGGCAAAGTTGCAGCTGATTAAACTGTTTAAAAGAACCTAATTTCCCAATAAATGTATTGGATTGCCTAGCACTTATAGGAAACGTTTTGCGATAGATTAAAAATGACACAGTACACTATTATACACCATTTATTTACACAAAGTAATTACAAATAACAATATTAAAACAGAGCGACATAGGAAAGCAACTACGCGCATGCAAGCCTACTTAGAAGAGAGAGCGCGCACGCGCGAGTCTTGCCAAACTCCCAGTTTCCACAGAAACCGGAATCGGAAGTCAATGACAAAACTTACTTAAGACTATTTACAATAATATACATAAAATAAAGTAATCGCCACACACTACTATCCTACTCTACTATGATCTGCTGATTATTATATTTTATGTTTAGTACCTAAATAACAATATGAGACATAAATAGCAGGCTGTACTTATTTAAAAGAGATTACCAAAAACCATCGCGTCGTAAACCGTGTAACTTGTATAATGCCTTTTACGCTTTTCCGTTATCCAACTTTTATGGGTGGGTTTTTCATGGGTGGTGGAGCTCACTTACCATTAGATAACCCACTCTTTTTTCTATTGAAAAAAAAACCACAATGCAAATTCCGATTGAGTTATTCTAACGGCGCAAGCAGAGCAAAAAAATGCATTCATCCGTACGGTTGCATCAAAACGATGCCTGAAAAAAGGGGCCGTTGCAACTGGAAAACGCTGTTCTGTTCTTGAAATATGAAATTCTTCTCAATCGAATCGGGATGAGGTGGCCGAGAGGTCCCGAAGGCGACCGAGGACGCACGAAATCCTCACCTTTGGATAACATCGGCCAATGCCGAATCAGTGCCTGCTCGCCGATCGCCGGGGACGGTCGCGGCGCGGCGTGTGAGCGAGAAAGAACCACCTGCTCGCGGTCCCACTAAATTAATGAACATAAATGAAAATTTGTGCCCTGTGAAATAATTACTCACACTGATTGTGCTATCAAATTTAATTTGGTAAATATACGGCTAACATACGGAGCTGGTAATTAAATTTCGTAGGCAGTTTTATAAAGGAAGTTAATTTTTTAAGCGGTTTATTTATTTTGATGAAGTTTAAATTGATTTTGTTCTGGTAAAGAATTATTATTTTCTTTACTTTAATCTGTTGTTTCTACCCACTTGGATTATCTGCGGTACAGTGTAAGTTTTTAAGTAATTTCCTCTCAAAACGCTACTTGCATTCATTCATTTTTGGCGGAGGGCCAAGTTTAGACTTGCTTTTTAATCACCTACACAGATACTATTTGTTTTCAGAGCCATAAGTATTTACCATTTCATTTTATCCGTACTGTAATTAAGCACAACGTTTCATATTGTATACCGCTGCATAACTAAACTAATAGCTAGTATATAATCTTTTGTTTAATGCGTAATTATTTCACTACAATTACTTAAATTACCCATTCTTGAATTTCATCTCTCAAACAAAAACTTCACACTCACCGGTCTTACTCAGGGCAATGTACGACTTAGTAAGTCATTTACTATGTACCAAGACTATCCCAGCTGTTGCTAGCATCAATACTTCGAAGAGATTAATAGGGTAAAGTTGGGCCAAGCTAATGGTACAGCCGATGCAAATCCAATACAGGCTAATTAGTGTGAAATATTTCGCACCCGAAATTACTGAATATGTTCACTGATATTTACGATCGCAAAACAAGCCTGAATAAAGCACTATTAGTTCACCGACTAGTTGACCAACCAGTACGATATTTAGGTCCTAGTTTCTACTGTCTAGGTATTTAGATAACAAAATGAAATCAGTGCCTTTATACGGTTGTTAACAACCAGAATTAGGTACTTAGTTTACTTTTTCTTAAGATTGTAGTCGCTCTGTAAGGCGTCTCTTACTAACACAAAGCAGAATAATAATTAGCGGTCTCATGTTTAAGTAAAGATGAGTAATATTACAATCATGGGACTAATAAGCATTAACGATTTATGCTAATTGTAAATCTTAAGTGGTACCTACAAGGATAAGGTGCAGAATAACTTTGAATAAAACTATTATATTTTTATATTATATTCTAGTTCATTCGTAATTTTAAGTCCTCGCATTGTCTACAAATATATAGTTACATTATATATAGATAACACAGTTATGATGTAGTTTACTAACAGCTCAGTTTTATAAAAAAACATGACTACTCGTAAACGCACTTAGGGATGAAGACTAAACACATAAACGAACACAAATACGTTCACGAGTAAAAAATAAATCTAGCAGTACCTACTTATTACGTATTAGGTTCACGTAATTGTAGCGATTTAGGCCCTTATTTATATACGCTTGTTAAGCGTCTGTTAATTTAACATTCATTTGTCTTTATCTTTTACATTGGCATTTGCACAGACAAAGTAATAATAGTTAAGAAAGGCGTTTGTTTCTTGATATTCCCAAAAAAATACTGCAGGTCACGTCTTTGACTCAGTGTAAGAAAGGGGTGAAGCGACGCGAAACACTTTTTTTCTCCTCTTCTAATCCCGTTATTCAGGGTCGGGTCTCACTTTTCTGCACCAAGTGAGTTGATGACGCGCTTTTCTATATTTTTTCAATAGTGATAAAGCGAAAAACAAGATAATGCGCTAGCACAGTTTGTTCGGGGAGTAATGAAATGAATCCAAGACATAACCTGTCAGCAAATGGTTGATTAAGTTCTAATAATATTTGTAAAAATTCTTCGAAAATGACATCACGTTTTTGAACATCGAACAAAATAAATGTACTAAAACATTTGACGAACTTATTTAAAAGTTCTTAAAAACTTTCAGTTGGATGTTCAACTTACCTAAGAATTGGTAGAAATATCCCGGTTCAATTTTAGTTTTTTTAACACATTAAATGTTACTAGATTTAGAGCCTGTGTCAGAGATCTCTACAAAGACATTTTTGTTTATTTTTTCAGAATAAGCAGTACCATAAAAAGCTTACATAAGACAATAATATCAATAAGTTTACAGATAATGGTAAAACATAATAATGTCGTATTTAAACAATTTTAATAAACGATGGTGAGAAGTTAAAGAAAACAATCACAAAGTAGGTAGTATCTTAGAAAACAGAAATCGAATAATGTATACAGCTAGATTTATTTTAAGTTCTATTAATTTCTACAATAGAGCTAAAAGGTTCACTGGGCAAATTGAGGAAACAGAATCGCTTTTAACATTATTTTATTTCCAAGAAAACCTTAAGGAAGTTAGAATAAGGTTTTGTGTCAACAATACTTTTCCCTTAATTTTCTTTTTCCTTTTCGAATGGTGGGTAACTGAATTTTAAATAATTATTTCCAAAATAATTATTTTCTAAAGAATTAAATTAGTGAAAACACCAATTTAGACTTTGATTTACTTTTATGTTTTGAGTATGTGCAAATATCGAAAAAGGGCTGATTTTTTTAGTTTTAGTTTAGCTTTAGTTTAAACAAATACCTATCTTAAAGAATGGCATTGACACATTTCAATATTCCTAATTTTACTACAAATAGATGTAACGAACAAATAACGATTTGCTCAAATAACGTTTTCTTACGTTAACTGGCATATTTATTTTGGAGTTGTGTTTGTTTGTCAAAAGTCATCTAAATCTGCACATCGAAGCAACTTACGCTCTCAGTATAAGTGTAATCTTTATTTGCCCAAAGTTAACAGCTCGATGTACAAAAAAAGCTCTTACATTACTGCTATAAACGTATCTAATCACCTTCTCTTAGATATTAAAATGCTTAAGGGAACAAAATTCAAAAACAAGCTTAAAAATTGGCTAATAGATAGAGTATTTTATAATTTGAGCGAGTTTTATAGGGATCATAATTTGTGATATTTTTAATGTTTTTGATAATTATTACTGTCCCAATCAATTATTGTCATAATTATTTATAAATGTGTAGTTTGTTTGTTGCATAATTGTATGCCCGGAACGGGTAGCTGTTGATACCATGTACTTCTTGTCAACTATTTTTTGCAATACAGTTTATGCAATAAATATTTAATTTTCTATTTCTATTTCCATCAGGTAAATTCGGACACTACGGCTACTCGCGAAACGTCAATCAATTATTATTTTAAATTGCTGTATTCATAATATATTCTTTATGAAACTTTATTAGTCAACGTCAAGTTTTGAAGTGACGATAAAGCTTCATATAAATGGACATAACCACTTCAGTCATTTAATACGATAATTGATTGACACTTCGTGCGTATTCGGACTTTCCGAATTTACCTTATGGCGAAACATTATTCACTATATTTGTACCAGTAGGTATTCTAGTCAGCACTTTACCTTAGTTATGCAGCAGTTAGCGATTTGATTGCTAACTATTGTGACAAAGTTGCGCAATTTGTAGGATGTCTGTCAGTGTGCATGGTTTCGAACTTGGCGTTATGCCTGCCGTACACGTGTATAGGTAAGTTTCCTTTGCATAATGCGATAGAATACGAGGATTAAAACCACGTGCATAGATAAGTTCATAGATTAACACGACCAAGCCAAGTGGTTAGAAAACCTGACTGCGAAGCTTGGGACCCGAGTTTGGTTCCAGGTCAGGGTCGATTTAAGTTTGAAATAAGTGTTTATTGAAAACTTAATTTTATTATTTTTCTCTTTGCTGATGGTACATAGGTACTCATCATGAAAAGTATATGTCATAAAGTTCATTTTATTTTTCTTTAAACATTTATATAATATTATAATAATATGCACTTTACTCAATTAATAGTTCCATCGTTCAATAACCTATATTAATTTAAAAGCCTAATTTTTTTTAAGTTTTATATTTAAAATCCTCATTCGATAAATTAACCAAGTTGCAAACATAATAATTCAGTTATATTTTTTCTGTTTTTTTTTTTTTAACTATTTAACTAGCCAGTAGGGCTAGACGGGTTGTTCTTTTTATAACTTTCTTTTTGTAATATTTTATTTGTAAATAAAGGTTTCCTTTTTTTTCATAGTTAGTTTAAGTTTAGTGTTTAATTTAATCATAGTTTAATTTGTTTTTTTGTAAATATGTATATTGATTGGATAAAAAGGGAGTAAATATGGTTTATCTGCCTACCTGTCAGTCACATGTTTAGTTGATAGGCAACAAAAACTTTACTGTTGTTACAGCAAACACTGTTTACGGATGAATAAATAAAAAGGGCTTCTACCACCGTGACTATACTCAAATAGAGCACGGAAAAATACTCTAGTACAGAATGATACTCAGTTTCTTTCAATTATAAAACTATAAAAACTTATCATTTTTTTCTAGGTTAACAATGTAGGCTTACAATAATTCTAAACGCGCTCATTGAAAATTATACACAGATAGTCAAAATATAGAATTAAAATGACAGCGAAGTTGAAAATGTCAATAATATTTATATATGATGACTGCTACGCCAGTACTAGGTGCTACGCCAGCACTACAATGTGATGGCTACGCTACAAGCTTCGTAGCAAAGAGCTACGCGTCATGAGCTACGCCTATCGGCGTAGGCGCAATAAGTCGAGAAGCTAAGCTTATCGCTATTGCTACTGCAATTTTGTTTTATTATTTCTTTTGCAGATGATAAAACTTGAAATATTAGTTTTTTTTGGGTTAAGAATGGACGGAAAAACATTATGTTTTGCTGATTGTACTTGCTTGCTTTCACACAGATTTTAAATTTCAAGACAAGTTGACAACTGGGGCCTTACCATGACGTCTTAATGCAATTCAGTTTAGGTTCGCTCGCTGTCAGATTCATACTAAAAGTGACAGCTAAAACTTGAACTGAGTCGGAATGAAATTCAAATTGCAAGATTTACCTGGTAAAAATCAGGTAACGAATCACATACTTACAGCATGCATACTCCATGTTTAACAGCACTTACATACATCTATAAAATATGCATCTCGTGAAAACAATACTTTTTGAAATTTGCCAATAATGCTCTATTTATTAACAAGAGCGGCTAGTACTGGTCGCCAAGCCAATTCGCCAAGTCATTACTGTTTGCTGCGCGTCCCACACAGAGAATACTTTCAATCCGGACTTGGCGATACGGGCTTCGTGACTCTGTGTTGACTTGGCAATCTTGTACTGGTAAATACGTGAGGGTTTAGAACTTGGCGGGGTTAATTAATTGTTGCTTTTAAGGGTCTTGGACCTCAAAAGGAAAAATTTAACTACATGGGCTCACGTGACTTTGTGAAATTAAAAAAAAAGTTTTACTATTTTTTTTTCAATATTTTTGGGACATATTTTTAGCTGAAACAAGCAAGCGTTTTTTATCAGTTATCGGCCATAGTTGCCGATATTTTAACATTTAACTCAAAATTAAAGCCAATAAATACTTCAAGCACCACATTTACAAACGTACATTGTCTTTTACCGCTAAGTCGTTTTTCGAACTAAACAAACACTTTTTTAAACTAAGAACCGGTAGACAATTACGCCACTGCTTGCTACAGAGAATTTCTTTCAATCCGTATTTTCCGATACAGGCTTCGTGACTCGTCGTGTTGACTTATGTCGTGTGCGCTCCGCGTCGACAATCGGAGGGACATTGTACGTAGTTGTGTTCGTTTATTTACGAATTGAAATACAACTATGCTGAATGAGCTTCGTTTACAATTTGTGGAACGAATAATGTTTAATGAATGTAACGGATACCACGTAAGCTCTAAGAGGAGACGTGCAACAAAAAAATAACACAGCTCAAAATAATTTTTGGTGTCCTCGATTATCTAAACGGATTTGTCTATCTAAATATATAAAAGAAGAAACTGACTGACTGACTGACTGACTGACTGACTGACATATCAGCGCACAGCCCAAACCGCTGGTTCTAGAGATTCCAAATTTGGCACGTAGGTTCCTTATAAGGTCTAGGGGTGCACTAAGAAAGGATTTTTCAAAATTCGACCCCTAAAGGGGTTAAATGGGGGTCCAAAGTTTGTATGGGGAAACAAGATTATTTAGACTATTTTACTCGAAACTTCACAGGAGTATTTCTAACGATAAATGAGTAAACACCTGTTTCAGGTTTTTGAAAATTCATCCCCTAAAAGGGGGATAGGGGGTGACAAAGTCTGAAAATCAAAGTGGGTATTGTTATTATTATATTATAGTGGGTAGTATTGTTTGTACGGTTTATCGGGTCGCTGATTACGAAAACAACAACATACATACCTACCTGACACACACACACACACACACACACACACACACACACACACACACACAAACACAGACACAAATTTCAACGGGAACGGGAAAAAACGGGATTTATTATATTCGATTCCGAGTGACCCTATCTCAGTAACTATACTTAATAAATATATAGACTTCAAGTTTCGTACACAAGTAGATGATTACAAAACTAAGAAAATAATTTCAGGATTTTTGGAAATTCTCACTATGTATTCAGTTTAACGAAATCCTATGAACTATAATTACTACTCTTCAAATTTGGCATAGAAGTAGGTGATTATAATAGTAAAAAAACAGTTTTAAGGATTTTCGAAAATTCCAACGGGATAAGGAAAAAACGAGATATATATTCAGTTCTACGGGATCGATTTTTCGTTTTAATGATCGTAGAAAACTGCAATTTGGCCTTCAGGTTCCTTGGGGGGTATTATAGGGGATAGAGGAGCACTACAAAAGGATTTCCCAAAATTTTGACGGACATGAATGGGAAAAAACGGGATTTTTTGCTATACTGCAGGTCGTAGAAAGTTGAAATTTGGCATGTAGGTTGCTTGGAGAGTTTAAGGAAGCATTAAGAGACAATTTTTCGAAATTCCCACG
Source organism: Pandemis heparana (assembly GCA_963854515.1). Classification (NCBI taxonomy): domain Eukaryota; kingdom Metazoa; phylum Arthropoda; class Insecta; order Lepidoptera; family Tortricidae; genus Pandemis; species Pandemis heparana. The sequence goes on from OY978024.1 coordinate 7,187,077, forward strand.
GGAACGGGAAAAACGGGACTTTTCGTTTTACTTCGTTGTAGAAAGCTGAAATTCGACATGTACTTAGATTGCTTGGGGAGTGTAGAGAAGCATTAAGAGAGGAATTTCCAAAATTCCCACGGGAACGGGAAAAACGGGATTTTTAATTTTACTGGTCGTAGAAAGCTGAAATTTGGTAAGTGGGTTCCTTAGGGGGTGTAGGGTGTTAAGAGAGCATTTCCCGAAATTCTTACGGGAATGGGAAAAAAACGGGATTGAAATACTCCTGGTAGGTACATGCGAGCGAAGCCGCGGGCAAAATATGTATCACCCTATGGTCCCAACGGAAGACCAGCGCTGGCTGCAAGGCCAGCAAATGCTGAGTTGGGACCATTTTGTGACAAATTATTTATTTATCTGCTGTATTATGTGTTTTTTTATTGTGATGTTTTGTTTTGTCATAAATAAACTTTTTCTTCTTCTTCTTTTTCTTCTTCAAAAGCTATTTGTCAATAAATGAGTCTACGCGGACGAAGTCGCGGGAAAAAGCTAGTATAGTATATAATGTGTCAAAAATTGCGAGAAAAATCATTAAAAAAATTGTCGACTGGTGTTATAATATTCTGTTTATATTGCAAAAATAATCGTAATAAAAATGTCATAAAACAATCGTGGAAAATCGGATATTATAACCCAAAAGTATCATTTTAACCGGCGAAGCTAATTTTACATCAAATTTAATGATTTTACTTTTAAATAATAACTGCGGTAATATGACGCCGTTTATTAAAAACGAGCCGTAATAAATTGTATTTTTCAATCAAACTGTCAGTCACCATTCTCATAATTACTTATACCGTAATCCCATTAGCATAATAAAACTATAAACAGAGTTCAATCCGAAAACACGATAAATTCTTTGAAGCAAAATCGTTATCAAAGGCATCTTAATAAGCCGAGCTTAGGAATAAATCCTTGGAGTTTTTTGAAAATGAAATTAGCCGAAAAAGACTCAGCCATTAAAATTACATTAGCATAAATAAGAGGAATGCTAATCTAAGGAAAATAAATCTCGGCAGAGAAATAAAAATAATCCCGTGGCCGTTCAATGACACCGTGATGGATTTACTTTATGGCCTATTCCTTGTACCACTTACAAACAACCTACCTTATTAATTTGTATGGCTCGGGTACGCGGCGGGCCTTTCAGAACACCTTGCCAGTTGAAAACATCGCGGAAGAGTTTCATACGGCACTCCTTTTGCGTTTTTATTGTAGCGAAATTTATTTTTAGACGACATTAGATGAAATAACTAATAGAGTGGAAATGTCATACAATTTTTATAAAAAAAATATCGACAGTCAGGGGCCTACCATGACGTCTTAATGCGTTTCAGTTCAGGTTCGGGCGCTGTCAGATTCATACTAAAAGTGACAGCTAAAACTTGAACTGAGTCGCAATTAGGATGTCATGGTAAGGCCCTAGAACACTAGAGTTGGGTGAGCGACAATCATGATTGATAGTTAATGGTTAGTCGTTGCGTGGCGTTAATAAAACTTGCTTAATTTATTTAAATATTTTTTTTAATTTGCAATCAATATTTCAATAACTAGGAAAACCTGTATTAATGTGGTGTAAGTGGGTGGATTTTTGACGTTGTAATTTGTGTGCCATGTTAAACGTATTGCACACAAATTACAACGTCAAAAATCCACCCAAGTGATAGAGCACTAAATGCTTGCGTATTGTAGTATTGGATAATAAGGTAAACGTCGATTCTAGGGTTGCTTGTGTCCATGATGCAGTACTACTTAAAGGTGTGGATAAATCTTTCTTACATTCTATATACTCTTCCACAAATTCATACTAACAACGGAACAAGTAGGAATCTCATTTAATCTACAAGTATCTCTCTTATATTATACTGCAAGTCCGTTTAAAGGTAACTAAAGTAAAAGCTTATTATAAGAAGATTAGAATTAATTTCCCATTAACTCGGCGACATCGCAAGACCATCCTGAAACGGACTCATTCAAAAGCATGTTGCGAATGAATTAATAACTAGATTTCCACTTAATTACATCAGGTACCCTTTGAATAAATACGAAATATAAATACTTTCACCAAAAAGTTTTTATCCGCGGACCCGTGTTTAAACAATTACGAGTAAATTCATACTTAAACTCCTGTGCCAATCCGTTACGCCCATGCAAATAAAATTGACATTTGGAATATATAAACGTCCCCGCAACAATTTCGGAAAGGTATTCCCTGTAGGTTGGGATATTGCAAAAGCTTTGCCCAAATGCGTCCATCAGTTAAGACGAAGTTTAACACTCTTTTATTCTAATTAGCCTTTGGGGGAAAAACTCTGAGGGTTTCTGGGAAAAGGATAGGAAATGTTGCCTTCGCGGCCCCGGGGACACTTGTTTAATTCTAAGGGTCGTCTAGACCGGAGATTCGCCAACTTTTGCACTGGGTTTATGCATAGATATCCAGTTCGCTTGGTAATTGATTGAATGGAAAATTTATGTTCAGTTGGTGTTCGGACTTTGGATAGCTGACTGGAATCAATTATTAATTACGAAACTTGTTACCTAGTCATTAGACAGTAATCAATTGGTGCTAAGTTAGTTTCCGTGAAGAGCTTGTGTTTCTAAACACAAACAGAACTGTGAAGGTAGGTTGTAAAAAGAAACTAAATTTGATTGTTCAACTTTTTTTTTAATTTTGTACCTAATTTTGCATTCACATTTTTTGCTATTTTATAAATCTCTTGGATTAAAAAAGCGCACTTGTTATTTTATCTACTTAACAACAAATACTACTGTCGTGTTCGCGGAAAGCAACACATTTAAGATCAACGCCGCGATAATAATAAGAAATATAATAAAGCCCGACCTTGCCGGGACACGGACCGAGACATAAAAGGTGAGTTGCTCTAGTCTTACTAGAAATTTACGAGCGGTATTTATTCTTCTTGGCTTTCTTATAGCCGCAATAGAATACAATTTCACACAATAAACGGATACAAAGAGAACATACTAAAAAACGGTCTTGTTTAAGCTTAAGCCGCATCAAAACAAAGGGTTCCTAGTCCAAAAAGAAGCGTCTCTATCGCTGTATGACATCAGCATGCACGTTTCAAAACCATACCCAGCGATAATGACGGGCGAAGGTCCGGCATGACCTCAAAACCTAACGTACACCGCCAAAAATGGGCGCCAATGCTTTGGAAGAACCCTCTTTCGGCAAACGACAATGCTGAATCTTTTATTAGTTTCGTGAATGGACGCCCAGTTGACATAACCGTCGTCGACATCTGTTGTGATATTACGCCATCCTTTCCAGGGCGTAGTTTCATCGATCCGGCTCGAGCCGGGTCCACTATTTTTGGCCACGTGGAATATCTGAGGGGCAAAAATTGAATTCCACCGAATACGTGTGCAGAAGGTTCTGGGAGAATTCGGCGAATCGGCAAACGCTTAATCAGCACGCTCTGGCCTGTTTTGTTAATATTAATACGGATTTTTTCCGATGGTCCGCACAAAAAGTACCGCTTGTATTTCAAGTTGTACAGAACGTGTTTTTTAATTTTATTTTAACAATTTCCTAAACCGTGAACTATTATCCTAAAATATTACCTCGTTCAAACCCTTCGCAACAAATGTAATGGCACCAGAATAAAAGAAATATGTATGGGATCGCAAAGTTACAAAATAAAGTATACATCAAATAGCAATTGCCAATTCGGAATAGGAAAGGTTCGCCCTATAAAGTACGTGAGGCGGTCAAAAACAAACTTGTGCAATAAATAACCCGATCGGATAAGAGAAAGGCTATTTTATTTTCAATAAAAAATAAGGTACCTACATAAAGCTCAATTGACATACAAACGCAGAGCATTCGGGAAGTTTGCGCAGTAGCCAAGAAAATGGGTTTTCTTTAAAAGAAAGATCACAAATTGTAGAGCGCTCCGTAATTTGTTACCGTTAATGCAAAGTTCTACGAACGGAACCGAGTTGTATTTGAAAATACGTGGGCATGCATTGTTTATCGTTCTGAACACAAATTATTCTCAATACACGATTATTTATGTGTTGTCACATCACTTAACTAAAGAACTCGTCGCGTGTTCGATTGTACTGAATTAAACGTTTGTTTTTGTCTCAATATTTACATGAAAATTTGTTGACAATATATCTATGAATTTTTCTAAAGCTAATAGGGATAAAAAATGGGTTCATACTTATTTTATTATTGGGTTTTTTGTAATAGAATTTGTCATGTACCTGCCTACACAAAAATGCGGAAAAACGGAGTAGCAAATGGGTACCGTATCAAAATTGTCCAAACAACAATTAAAACAACAACAACCTACGAATAGATCTAAATTCATAATTTTCATAAAATATTTTTTTTTTGCTATAGTAAAAAGGATCTTACACGATTCAATGTACTTAGTATAGTAGGTAGGTATTCTAAAAAACTATTTACATTTTAATAACTTCCTTAAGTGGCCATACGTCACTGAAATGATTGAAATAGCCCAACATGACTTACATTCCTACCACAAATCTGAAAATACACGTTACCTACCCAGCGACAGAATGAATTATGAAGTAACGATCAATATGGCTTTCCGACATAAAAATTGACGTAAAACTTTTGGTTTTCCTTTCATTCGACCGAACATTGTACGACATGATCGAAGAATAATTTTTTTGTTACTGTTGGTAACCTTTCTCGAAACTTTTATTCCCTGGTACAAGGACAAGGGTCAGACGGTCCAGGAGAGATTAAAAAACATTATTTACCCGAGTGTGCGCGAGCAGGCGTCAAAGTTTTATACATATTTCTGACAGGGGACTGAAAGGCCGTTTACACATGTTCACTGACGCACGGGACGATTAAATTTAAACTTTGCCGTAATTTAATATACGCCTAATTACTACAAATTAGAGTTTTATAGGGTGCAATGATTTTCGGAACTTTGGTATTTGGACACACGGGTTTTTAGTAAAAGTTATAAATATATACTTATGTATTCTATGAAACAATGTTTGTAGTGCCCGATTGATTAGTGGAGCGTACGCTTATTGAATAGTGAAGTGCTTTATTTTGGATAGAATGTCGAAGGCCGTTGAGTGTGATGTTTTCTTGTTTCATACATCATAATCACTAAACCGAAGCCATAATTTACTATCTAATGGGCAGTTCTCCGGAGTGGCATTTTTACGTGTCCGTGGCAAAAAAAAATAGATTTTGTCGCTAGATAATACTGAAAAAAATCAGACATATACTTTAGGCTCAGTTCCGCCTAGGAAAGTATTAAAATACTACATAATTATTTATACATCTAAAGAAAAAAATATTATATTTGAAAATAGACGTTGAGATCGAACTTCGACTCACAACTCAAGCGTCAGATTTTTCGAGGTATGTTCGTCGTTCGGTGGTTTTGGTTTCGTGTTTTGTTGAATTCGGTGAAGCAATTATTTTTTTCAGTGTTAGTCTAATTATCAGTTTGATAGTAAGTAAGTCATCTCTAAGGGTATGCGATTTAATTATTAAGTGACTCTTTTGTGTACTATTCCTATATTTTCTGTTATTTGAAAAACATCGTTTAATTTCGAATTCAGTGGCAATGATCTCCGCGGGTTCGGTGGGTTTTCGGGCCACCGAAATCATTAAAACTGCCACTGAAATCAATAAAACTGCCACCGAAATCAATAAAGCCACCCACAGATATCAGTATTTATTTTAGAAAAACGTTAAGTATTCTTAATTTTTACACGAATACTTATTCCACGCACATAATAAAATTAAGGAAGTATGTATCAGTCAAGTTGTCGCTTGTTTACGCTTTTGAAAGTGTTTTATTGAATTTTGATTTCGGTGAGTATGTTTGACTTCCGTGATTTAAATATCTCACTAACTAACAGGTTTACAAGAAGGAATTTAGTACTAATATTTTTTAAATTTAGGCCTCTAAATATTTTTTAAATTTTGAGGTGATACAATAAAAAGTTAGTAGAAAAATTTACCACCGAAGTCACCTAAAACAGCTGGTCTCGGAGAACTGCCCTAATGCACTCGGAATCTCATCATCATGATATTCATCTTTTCTCTCGGTTAAACTATTTTGGGAAAGGTTAGAAAGAGATAGGCAATATGATCTGCTACTGATTGATTATTATTATTGATTTAAAAAAGCCGTGGTAACCTAATGGTTTGACCTATGACCACTCATGTAGAGGATCGTGGATTCGAACCCGGGCTCGCACCTCTAAGTTTTATAGGAATTTGCAGGTAGGTATGTTATGTATGTTTACGTATACTCGTACGAGGTATATTTAAACTAGTGAATTTCCACAAAATAGTTTCCTCTTATGTTATTCAGTAAATTCAATTTCAGATCAACTGAATAATAAATAAAATAACTTTCGTGTCCTGAGCCCGACATGTCGACAATTAACCATTCAAGAACGTGACAAATGCCGTGTACACAATACTATGTGAGGAATCTTTAGAGACCAATGAAAGTCAATTTCCTGCAGGAAATGACGTCCGACATCTCGTTCCGTGCGGTATTAAGGAATGACAGTTGAAACGGTCAGACCTTGCCCCTCTGCACTTGATTTGATTGCTTGTGGGCAAGCTGAATAAGCATGACTTTATACTCTTAAAAGTGAAGTCGTGTAAGAGCATTGAGATTTTTGGAACGGCGTCTGGGAAGGTATTTTCAATCATCGTCGTCTACTCGTAAATCTGCTTTCCACAGATATCAGATATACTAAGTATATGCTAGTATTACGCAAATTTCACGATTTCTATCGACATTGTGCCGACTTTTTGCCACTTACTGTGACGTCACCGTCGAAGTTTAGTGACGGGAAATCCAAACCGATTGAAAGACACCGCTGCCCTCTACCTTGCTAAATTCAAATGATTGGAGCCGCCGCCCTTCGATAAAACTAATGTTTTCAAAAACCTTGACGCTTGGCCGGGGTTCGGACACGTGAGTAGTCTATGGTATATCTGATATATGTGGTGCTTCTTTTTAGTTTTATTTTACCTTTAACATCTGGTCATCGTACACTGTAAATATATATTTTTTGTTATGTTGCAACAATTTTTATCTAGCTCGTAGTGCGCATAGTACAATTTTATTATTTTTTCGAATACGTGTAACAAAAGCAGGTTTCAGGAAAATTACGTTATACACAAACAGTGATATTTAACGTGAAAATAAACAGTGGTAGCATTTACTACAGGATTTGCAAATAAAATGGAACGGTGGTTCAGAATGGCAAATGGCCGACTTTAAAATATATGAGTTCTGGGTTGCGTAATGTCGCCGCTGCTCGGGGAGCCAGTGTGGTGTGAAGTGATTGTTATTCAAGACATAATGTAAGAATATATTAGTTTACAATGTGCTCGGTAAAGTGGCTGCGGCTAGTGGTGATGTTGGCAGCGTGCTGGGCCCAAGAGGGCGAGTGGAGCGAGGACGCCGAAGATTTGGGTGAGTTCCACAAACCAAATTTAGATTTACGCAGACGAGCAAAAATAACAGTCAATAACTCGTACGAAGTTGTATGAAAAGTGACCAGTTATATTTGTTAGTCAGCAGGTATAATATTCGACATGTTATAACGGATATGAACCGCGATTACCTTTATTGAGCTCCCGATATTTCGACGCAGTTGCATGCATCATGATCACGGGTAGACTCAATCAGGGGTATAATATTGTTTAGAACTTTTGCGACTTTCAGTTTTATTAACCCCGAAGTGAAACGAGGGTTGTTATGAGTTTGAACGCTATGTGTGTGGCATCATAACTCTTATACTGGTAAATTGATTTGGATGCAGTTTTTTTATTTGAAAGCAAGGTTTCTAACGGTAGACTTAAGTAAACAAGGTTGCGGTAGTTCATTCATTATAGAGTGGTAGATAAAAAATTACAAAGGTTTGTTTTGGATGGCGTAGGTTTTGATGATATAGGGGCAAGTTATAAGTATGTAGGTGTTTGGATGCGCTGAGATTTGCTTCGGAACACACACTACCCCAATTAAATGACTTCAATTACTTTTGAACAAAAAAGGGTCTTGAGAATATAAATAATGGGTAAAATATTTACGTGAATCCCTGTAGAGTCTAAAAGTATATTATTATTATGTATGTACTTATTTACTATTTATTTACGTCTATTTTTAGATATGTAGATACAATTATCAATCTGGTTTTGTCAAAATATGTACGTTGCCGCATGAAACGAATAAAATTTCCATTCACCCACAATCAATATTCACCTATTATGCAAATCATAAATTAACCATACGATACGGCACCAGAAAACATTAATAGTCAAAAATATCCAAAACCAATGATTATATTACATTATCGTTCGATGGCACACCTCGCAATGAATCGCTGAAGCGATCAAATGAAACAAAATGGAACAAACTCAAGTGGGAATCGCGCTCAACCCATTAAACGCGATTGCTTGTCGAAAATGAAAATGGGGAAATATATTTTCGTTTGTTCGGCGGCTCGTTATTCCATGTTTTTTTACTCTGATTTTTATGCAATCCATCGGGAGCCACGCTTACACACACCAAATTGCTCAGTTTTGATTGGGAGCAACGAATATTAAAATCGCGACGGATTGTGACAGAACGTAAATTAACCGAAATATTAAATACTAGCTGTTGCCAGCGACTTCGTCTGCAAAGAATCCGTTTATCGCTATCCCGCGGGAACTTCGCAATTTTCCAGGATAAAAAGTAGCCTATGTGCTGCTATTCCAGACTTCTCTATCTATGTGCCGAATTTCATCCAGATCCGTTGGGCCGTTCTGGTGTGATTGAGTAACAAACAAAGATCCATCCATCCATCCATCCATACTTTCGCATTTATAATATTAGTTAGATTCCTTAGGAACACATCTTCTTACTTAGAAAGTTCTGGCAATCTATATTTGCCTAGTTAACCAGTTTTGTAGAAATGATGTTATGTGAGAAGTTTTAAATATGATAAGAAACAGTAACTGAAAATTAACAGTTTTCGTCGATGTTGGCAATAGATAAAAATTATCTGTTATAAAAGATAAAATATATAGTAGGTGCGAACGAAGAACTTGCTCAAGTTCGATTTCTCGTTTGGATGGCTGCGAAAGGAGCAAAAAAAGCGGCCCAATTAAAAAGTGTTCATGCATGGGCGGCTCTATTCGGCTCCAATTTTATTGGAACGATTAATTTTATTGCAAAAATTTCTGGACAGCGGAACGAATGGGAAACGGGAGTCCGACGTAGCTTCGCCGACCTTTTGTGGTTCCGCGATGGATGGGTTTGTTCAGTACAGAATCTAATCAAAGAGCAGAGAACCGAAAAACCCTCGCCACCCAGTTATTGCGAACGTGATGAATGAATTTTAAATGTAATTTGAAACCGTTGATGATCGAGCGAGTGTCAATACTAATGCCTCAAACACAAACGACGCGCCATCGCGCCAATAACACCTGTCAGAATGAGATAAAGTAAGTATATACGGTTACCCATTACGTCTGTTACCTCCAAGTACGTACTCGTATGTTTCATTTTGTCACATCACTTTACCAATTTTATTAAATTGCGTAAACGCAGCAATTTCATTTTGTGAAACGTTACTTGTAACAGATTTCATGGATCTTTTGAAGTGTTTTCCAAATTAAAATCCGATGAAGCGTTGTAGACAGAATTATTGGTGAAATTGTGTTTTTATTTTTTTATTCTGGAAAAAATACACCTCTTTAGTCGTCTGTCATATTCTCACAGAGATTTTTCATGAAATAAAACAACGAATTACCACATGTATTTTTACAAAGAGGCGGTCGAATTTCTAGTACTTCTTGGCATTTATACCATCAGCGACTATGAGTAATGTCAGCATGGAAAAGCAATACTGTTCTATAACGCATATGGTTGGCTTCTGCAACAAGAGTTTTGTACGCTAGATGTAACGCAAACGTCCTTTTCTAACCAGAAAATTCGTGGGAGAGGGATCAATGCTCTATGTAGGTACACGATAGACTTTGGTATGCAATAGTTGCAACAAGCGCGCGTTGCTTTTCATATAAAAATGACATAAATTGCAAAAAATATGCAGATGAATTGGTGGTAAGGTACGTTCCCTAATTTATGTACGAATCATTTTGCAAAAAAGATCCTTTGAATTTAATCAGAATCAGGATCAGAATTTTTTATTGTTATCATTGTTACATATTCGACACTACATTGCGTAAATATAGACGTCAAAAAGAACAAGAATGACTCGTCATTGAGTACGCAGTACAAATTGCCATTGTCATACAAGTTGACAGCTATTCAACGTTATGTGGGTCCCAAATTAAACGACGAGAACATAATTATGTGTTTCTAAAGGTCAATCAAATTCACTAAAAGTGCTCGATTCACATAACACATAAAAATGAACCAAGTATGCTTAGTGCAAGTTTTCCGTCACAAAATGCGTCTCGATAGCGTTTGCGTTAAAATGTCAAATACTATGGGAACTATCTGTTGCCGTTTCAATCCGTAAGTGGAGCTTCCAATTTTTCCATAGAAATTGAGACGTTTACGTGAACGCGTTAGAGAAGTTGCAAAACAAAAGTTGTTAAACTGCAAGAACCAAGAACGTAAACGTGGCGAGTTGAAACATAAAATTATTAGCTGCTGCTTACGACTTCTGCGATGGCATGTGTCTTGTCAACAACCAACGCTATCTATCGTATCCAAATCTATCTGAAAGCTGGAGCAGTCAGACATATTCACAAAGTTCTATTGAAATTGGTTGACCGGTTTTAGAGATTATTGTCTACAGCGTTACGTGATTTTAAGACTAATTAAATGTTATTCCAGACTTGTAAAGTTCGCTGTTTTAACCGAACCTTTATTAAAATGCATACGTTGTTTGAATAAATAACGAATTACCTACCTTCTGTTTCTTCCTGTACATAAACGCTTTGATGTTAACATAAAAGAAAGCATACAAAACAAGTGCCTCGAGTGGTTTCGTTTATTTTGATTTTAAGCTACGTAGGTTTCGAGGAGCAAGGAATTATTGTTATTAATTTGTTGATATTGCTCGACAGAAAGTGTATATTTAACAGATCATTTTCTGATGAAAAACATGAATAATATTTAATACAGAAGTTAAATTAGCAAGAAAACGGATATTTATATGAGAAAAAAGTATTTTTCGGTTATTTTGAGAAATGTATGCAAGTTCAATGCATTTTTTCTTCATTTATTGAATAGTTAGCGCTTCAAATCTTACAAATTAGTTTTGACTCGCTTTCAGTGGTCAGATTAGCTTTACAATTTTGATACGTGTATACAGTGTCTTAAAATAAATTTGGAATATTCAACAGTAGCTGGGTTAGTTTGATTGAACATTAAGACTACGACTTAGGGATCTTCAAAAAACGAGCGTATTCTTCTATGACAGCGATGATTACTTTCCATCAGGTGACCCGCTGGCTCGTTTTCCCCTATCATAAAAACCTGTTAAAAAAATTATTGCATCGTATTTGATGCGGTTTTTTTAATGGATAGAGTGATTCAAGAGGAAGGTTTATATGTATAATTCTACGCAGACGAAGTCGCGGGCAGAAGCTAATTACACACGGTGTAGAATTTCGTTTTATAAATGAAACTAGCTTCTGCCCGCGACTTCGTCTGTGTATAATCAAACTAATATTATAAATGCGAAAGTATGGATGGATGGATGGATGTTTGTTTGTTACTCAATCACGCCAGAATGGGCCAACGGATCTGGATGAAATTCGGCACATAGATAGAGAAAAGTCTGGAATAGCACATAGGCTACTTTTTATCGCGGAAAATTGCGTAGTTCCCGCGGGATAGCGATAAACGAATTCTGTGCAGACGAAGTCGCTGGCAACAGCTAGTTATACATATAAACCTTCCTCTTGAATCACTAGATCTATTAAACAAAAACCGCATCAAAATCCTTTGTGTAGTTTTAAAGATCTAAGCATACATAGGGACAGACAGACAGCGGAAAGCGAGTTTGTTTTATACTTTGTGATTTACATACATACATACATACATACCGTCACGCCTCTTTCCCACAGGGGTAGGCAGAGACTACTTTGTTCCACTTGCTACGATCCTGACATACTTTTTTCGCTTCATCCACATTCATCAATCTCTTCATACATGCTCGTCGGTTTCGGGTGTAGGATGTAGTGATTTCCGGGAAATAAAAAAAATATTGTTACACCGGCTTTGTTTTTTTAAGTAAACAGTAACAAACTACTCTCAGCAACTTCAATTCACAACTTCTGTGCTGGCTACAAGTTGTTCTCCGGTAATGACCGCAGCTGTCTCCCTCACTTGCTAACTGCGGGTATCTGCACTAGCTTGCTACGAGTAAATTCGTTCTGTTAGTTTCATCCCAATAACAACAGATGCCCGTTTTCAATTAGAAGTACTTAGATAAAAAATCCGAGTTCCAGTTGGATTCGCGTACTGAGTTATGCGTCAGTTTAAAGACTATAACAATGGTATACTTTAGATTTTTTGTTAACAGACAGAGAGAAGTAGAACAAAGTGATTCTGTAAGAGTTCCTTTTTTCCTATTGTGGTAATATAATATGAACCCTATAAATACTCGATTCTGTATTACAATAAAATTCAAAACGTCCAACAAATCGTTTTAGTTATGTAAGTACTTACATACAATTTTACTAATATTATAAATGCGAAAGTATGGATGGATGGATGGCTGGATGTTTGTTTGTTACGCAATCACGCCAGAACGGCCCAACGGATCTGGATGAAATTCGGCGCATAGATAGAGAAAAGTCTGGAATAGCACATAGTCTACTTTTTATCCCGAAAAGTTGTGTAGTTCCCGCGGGATAGCGATAAACGAATTCTTCGCAGACGAAGTCGCTGGCAACAGCTAGTGTATACATAAATCTCGTCTATATCCCTTCCGGGGTAGACAGAGCCTAATGTAGCAAGACCTAAAGGTCACGTTTAGCATGATTGTGGGCGTATAGGTGGAAAGAGTTTTTTTAAATGAGTTCTGTGATATATGGATCTCACCTACATGTACTTTTATTAGTTAATTTTTTTTAGCGCATTGTTATCTTCTATGCTGGTCTGGGAGCTAAGAAAAAACATAGAATATCCATTTGCTTCTCTGCCCGCGTGGATGGTAAAAGCCCATCGAGGGAAAATGAAAGAAAGAAAGAAAGAAGACATTTATTCTCTTTTGAAAGACACAGAAATAGAGCGTACACACAATGGTACAAAAATGAAACAAAAAAACACAGACATGAAAATATATCAGCAATGTATTAATGTGTGTGTCGCAAAAGTGAAACGAACGAAAAGTGAAATGGACGAAATCTTAGGAATCATGTGTCATAGACGATGCGACTAGCAACCCATCACTATTTTAATTACCTAAAATTTTAATTTGCCAAACGTTACCTTAGGCACTGTCTACCCCGTAAGATAAAGATAAAGACATGATTTATGTATCTATGTGTATCATCATCTCCAGCCTATATACGTCCCACTGCTGGGCACAGGCCTCCTCTCAGAATGAAAGGGCTTGGGCTATAGTTCCCACGCGGGCCCAGTGCGGATTGGAAACTTCACACACACCATTGAATTGCTTCGCAGTTGTGTGCAGGTTTCCTCACGATGTTTTTCCTTCACCAAAAAGCACATGGTAAATTTCAAATGAGATATCGCACATAAATTCCGAAAAACTCAGAGGTGCGAGCCCGGGATTCGAACCCACGACCCTCTGCTTGAGACGCCACAGATCAAACCACTAGGCTACCACGGCTTTTTTCTATGTGTATATTGTTAGAAAAATATCTACAACATACGTTTTCAAAGGTTTTCTTTGATGACGGCTAAAATATAAGAATTTACTACATCACAACAATTGAGTAAACGATCTCAAATAATGATGTACGCAGCTGTTTCCCCACTCACTAACTGCGGGTAGTGGGAGCTTGAATCGACAACAGTAATACTCGGAACAGTAGCTCAATCACTTACGTAACAATGTTACATCACGTTGCATTAAATCGATATTAAGTACGTCTAAGTGTGTCATTTGACACTGTACTGTATCTAAGAGATAGTGGGATTCAAGAAAAATGAAGAATACTTTTTAGGGTTCCGGCCCTTAACAGAAAAACGGAACTCTTTATCACTCGTGTTGTGTATGTCTGTCCGTCAGTCACAGCCAATTTGGTCCGAATTTGTTGAACCGATTAAGTTGTAATTTGGTACACGCAATGCATTCCTACGACACGAACACGAATGTGAAACACAAACAAAAAGATTCTGAATATTATATGGGTCGTTTTAAAGGGGCAATGAAGTACTTTTAGTGGGGACTAAATAGAACACGTTAGCAAAATACTTTGCGAAGCATTGTCGTGACACAAATCAAGTTACAGGACTTGTTGTTACGGTCTCAAATAAGTGTTTTATACAACTTTGAAATGAAGGTTTATAAAGTTAAGAAAATTTATGAAAATACATTATAATTAGGTACACCATCAAATTTCTCTGAGGGAGCATTATTTTCTCGATCGTTTTTAATTTACAGCTGATTTTATATATTCCGTTTTATTACAATAACGTAATACTCAGAAGAGACAAAAAAAACATCATCTTTGTTAGCTCCTATCCGTCTTGTGTACGAAAATGACAAACTCCACTACAAATAAATAAAACCATATTATAATAAACTGCCGAGGAAATAAAGGGTCGCCTTCCATACAAAATAATATGAAAAGTGTCCCGTTATTCTTGCTCGTGAGTATAGTTCCACTGCACCAAGAGCAAATACAATTAAATTTTCCGCCTTTACTACTTACGAAACCAGTTTTAACGTTAAATCAGGTTCTACTGCGTCCGCGTGTAATACGGACTAGGTCAGGCCCGACGTGTCTCCACAATAATTTTATTAATATTACCCCCGGAAGCCTGTCACGCGCGAAACCACCGCTCGTATATCTTGGAACCGGGAAAAAATATGATATATTGAGAGGACGAGAGACATAAGAGCTTTCCTTGGCTCCTCTTGACGGGGCTTAGCGTCTTTTAGTGTTCTTAAAACCTTGTAAGTTACTTTAGTAAGTGAAAATGGTAGTTCTCGGGGAAATTGCCTAGTAAATGCTGCGTGACGAGCTCTGGAAAAGTATACTGCGATTTAGGTGTATAAATACTATATTTTGCAAACAGAATACCCTCTCATATACTTGACTAAGAAAAGTAATCATTTAGGTAAGTACTTAAAAGTATTTAGAAAGATTTAGGTTTTTGTGTTTTTGCACGCTGAGAAAACCTGTTAGAGCAAGCAAGTTACGTAATGTTAATGTTTAAGTACCTATTCTTAACATTTACAACTTAAATACGAATATCGCTTCAGTTTATGTATCTTTAACCAAATAAAGTTAATATCCTAAAAGGAAATTCCATTTAATATAGCGCGATCTCCCTTATGACTATCAAATATGTAGAGTAGAAAAATTTGGCTGCGGAAGGTATGCTATCATCACCAACGTTCGCGGAAACTGTCGGCTGTATTATGAAGCTGATATTTTTTATTAGGTATTCTCACAAAAGGGAGGTCTCGAGGATTTCAGACGCATACGGCCGGAATTTCTCATGATTCGGTTTGTGTATTACCATCAAGGACAACAGGCTTTTGCTACGTATTACGTTCGCAACTAATGGTTTAATTGGACTATCCTACTAATATTATAAATGCGAAAGTTTATGACTGACGATGTGACGATGTGAGTGAGTGTGTATATTTGTTCCTTCTTCACGCTGAAACGACTGAACGGATTTGGATAAAATTTGGAACGGAGATAGCTGGTACCCTAGATTGAAACATAGGCTACTTTTTATCCCGGAAAATTGCATGGTTCCCGCGGGATAGCGATGAACATGTTAATTGCTAATTTTACGCGGACGAAATCGCGGGCAGAAGCTAGTATTATAAATGCGAAAAGTTTATGATTGACGATGTGACGATGTGAGTGTAGCTGGTACCCTAGATTGAAACATAGGCTACTTTTTATCCTGGAAAATTGCATAGTTCCCGCGGGATAGCGATGAACATGTTAATTGCTAATTTTACGCGGACGAAGTCGCGGGTAGAAGATAGTTATTCTCATAAAAGTTAAGTGTTTCGATTATCTTCTTCTATAATTCGTGAAATGCTTTATAGTTACAACTTAAAGCTACGATTTGAGACTACAACTTCAAACTAACTCCGTTAATTAGTCTAACTACCAGGTATGATATCTTTACACGAAATGCGCGCAAGCCGGTTTAAGTGAAAGCATTTGAACTGCAACTTTTGTTAATTATGAAGTTTACGTCGCGCTGCTCTCTCTGGGACATCGCATGTCGGGAATGGAGCAATAAGTATAAATTTTAACGGCAAGCCTGACAGTATGCAAATAATCAACTGTAATTTACTCAAAATTGAACTCTTACGAGTACCTTGCTGTTAAAGAATGTGCTGGTCAGGGGAAACTAGCAAATAACGTTGTTCACATGATTTACTGCTACGGGCTATTAAATAAGCCGTAACCACGGGCCGAGTAGAGGTTTATTTACTTATTTGGGTTATTTTTACTTTGGTTCAAAACATTACGAAAAATCTAAGGAGTTCGTTGTAATCCAGACTTACCTAACTTTTATTTAAAATTGAATCAAACAACAAAGAAAATAAGTATAACTGAAATCTGAAATTAAAGGCGACCTTGGCCTCGCTACCACATTGATTTTTTGTATACTAATCAATTTTATTTCACTACAAAAATCAACAAACTCCTTCGACTATAATACACGGAAGCGTAAACAAAAGATGGTGAAACGTTGATAACGTTGACAAAATACATCGAAGGTTTGAAATTTGTGAGGTAAAATGTGAATTTGTTCATAGTGCGTCTGGAATCCGAAAACATCAAAGGGGCAGAATGTAGTGAGATGAACGTGAGGTAGTTGGGGTCGGGTCGTCATTAGGCAGGTCACACACGCGCGGGGCACAGGGCACACATGTCGCGTGTCGTGTCAGGCCGCCACCACTCACAAGCCACGTTCGACACCACGGCAATGAGTGGCGCAATTCTTTACTGCCTCCCGACACGACACAGCCTTCGCGACCACACCACCATTACAAGAGCCAACCCCCAATCTAATATAATTTATATTTCCGATACATTATGCGTGACGTTCACCGTCGAAACTCGAGGCTTTGTCAGAACAGCTTTATTGTGAAATTATTCTAAGTCAAACGCGGCGGTGACATCGAAATAAAGGGGCGGGGACTGATTTGGAATTTCATTTCTTCGCTCTTATCTTAATGCGAGTCGGCGTTGTGTCGCGTTTGGTGGGATTTCTCTTTCCCTTTTATTTTTATTGAAGCTTTACGTTGAGCATTGTGTTAGTATGTATCTAAGTTCACATTATCCTGAATGCATCCATTATTTGAATACATTTGAATGATATGCTACCGTCACACCCATAGATTTAGTTATAAATCAACGTAAACGTTGACGATGCGAGAGAAACAGCTGTATTAAATATCCACGTTAGGTTGAAATTAATAAGACATTTTTTCACACTATGAGCCTGAATAAATCACTGTTTTAACGAAAAGAAATACACCTAGCTTATTTTTCTTAGACACGCGTCGACGGCTGAAAAATTATTTAGTCTCGTGACATACTTATCTAACGATTCCATTTTACGTGTATATTTATATAGTCATACCACCATCGAAGTGGTACGAGTATGTATCCAACAATTTTATAAACTTAGTTGAAGAAGTACCCGGTGAAATCTCATCTTTTCCTTATTTTTCTGGTCTGAATATAAAAGTGAGGCTAAAACAAAGGAGTTCTAAAGCAACGGTAATTAAAACTATTTCTCGGAACTAATTATATGCCCGCTATGTTGTGTTATAATTTCACAGGCAATTATAAAGGTTCTATAAACAGACTTCGAAGTTAAAATACATTTATTAAAATTAATTTGATTTGTATCAAAAATTTACTAAACTTTCTATTATTTCAGTGCCTGACTAGCTGGCAACAGAACTCTTCGTCCCATGGGAATTTAGCGTTTTACTTTACAAAATTAACTCGCTGTCTTATTTTAAAAAAATCTAGAGATGGACGATATACATCGATGTATTGTAAACACTCGATGTATGGTAACGATGCATCGTATTGAACCGATGTATTGTTAATACTTCAACACCGAATATATATCGATGTTTTTTTATTCGATGCATCGAATACGCAAACTATGAGATGAGCGTCTATAAGTGTGACAACACTGGCTGACTGGAACGAATCGTAATAATCAGTTCAGCCTTTCAGTAAATATTACACACCTACCATATTTTATCGGTTTGGCTGAATGGGTTATGTTCCGTTTGCCACGGTACCGGCAAAGTCAAAATTAAATAATAAAACCTAAAACAATGTGGCCCACCGAGTTTTTGTTGCGTAGTGTAAAGTGTGAATGTAATGTGTATTTGCATTGTTTTTTATGATACAATTACGGTTATTTGCCTAAACACATGTCCATTGCGAAAAACAATCGATGTTTTGGAAACATCGATGTTTTTCTAAATACATCGAATTAACATCGATGCACCCGATCGATGCATTGCATCGGAAAAAACATCGATGTATATTTTAAATGTCCATCCCTAAAAAATTCTTCCCTAAAAAACGAATTTTTCTGTATTAAAGACAAACAGAAAACAATTTTGACCTTTAATGACGGGCAAAAATAACAGGTCACTTTTCATAAAATGTATGGGAAGTGACACGTTACTTTTGGTCTACAGTTTATATTCCAATTATTGGCTTAGTTTAATTTGCTTTGTTATAACATGACCCACTTCTAGTTAGTGGTCGGATTAATAACAATCTTAGTATAAGAACATCATATGCAGGATGGAGGAATGCAAATTTAGTCAGCAAGAAAGCTAGTATTTTTTTACAAAAACTTGTCAGCCACAATCAAATATAAATACACAGTTTTACTTTACTTTGTCGAGGGCAGACATTTATTCTCTTTTGAAAGACACAGAAATAGAGCATACACATAATTGTACAAAAATGAAACATATAACACAGACATGAAAATAGATCAGCAATGTATTAATGTGTGCAAACCAAGTTAAGTTTTTATTCACTTTAAACAGTGAAGGCGGCAAGTTGTCACGTGCGCAAGGTTACCGCGAGACCAAGTAATCCATCTTTATTAGGTTAGTCTTCACGGAGTAAATTGAAAATTCCTCCTAAGTATGACTGATGGTGCATATTACTTGCCCCCAACACGACGACACCGAAGAAAAAGGGATTATTTCGCACGGTGTAGGAAACGGAGCGTTTTAATATTACGTTTATTTATATTCATGTCCCTTTATTGTGGAGGGAGGGGAATCTGAAAACCATAGCGGTGTAAATATAGAGGGAACATAGATATTCACTTAGACGTTCTTTGTGTTAAGACGCGATTTGGCTACTGGTTAAGTCCTGGGGTGGGGTCTGGCTAATATTTTATGCATACGGTTTGAAGCACGCATATTAAATTAAAAATATATCTTGCGACAAGACTCAGTCACAAACTATGTAAAGCTATGGGTAGGTACACTAGGCAACGGATAAACATACCTACTTATATTTTAATGAATCAGGCGTTACTTTGCGGAGGTCCATTTCAATGAACACAAAATATTACCTACTTATATATATAAATACATACTTAACAACACAACAAACAACAACACACAACAACACACAACAACAACAATAACATCAACAAAACAACACAACACACACAACAACACAATAAAACAATAAAAAGGTACATACTTGAGTACGTGACTGGTTAACCATGCAAACATTTTTTTTTCATACATAATCCATGTCTTGCTCATTTTCTTCCCTTGTCGTGTAAATTTCTAGCTACTAGGCTATCCGGCCGTCTAAATTAGGCAAATAAGGTTTTATTTAGCGCTACCAGTGTGGCGTAAGTGGCCCTTTAAGATGTTGTAAAGTACACTGACGTGCAAAACTAACGGGGTCTACTGTATGCGAAGCGACCCCTTATTTTTGCCCGTGAGTATAGTTGCACGCCGTGAATTTTATTCTTGTTACGGGCGAAGTACATGCATTTTAAGTAAATAAGCTTTTTACGTTCCAAATGGAAGGTTTCGTTGCGAGTTCATTCCCTGAAGTAGTTAGGGTTCCGTACCCAAAGGGTAAAAACTGAACCCTATTACTAAGACTTCGCTGTCCGACCGTCTGTCACCAGCCAGCCGTGATAGTCATGAGCCGTGATAGCTAGACAGTAGACAGTTAAATTTTTCACAGATGATGTATTTCTGTTGCCGCTATAACAACAAATACTAAGTATAAAAACACTAGCTGTTGCCTGCGACTTCGTCTGCAAAGAATACGTTTATGCTATCCCGCGAGAAAAAAAGTTGGCTGTATGTGCTTATCCCGACTTTTCTCTATCAATGTGCCGAATTTAATCCTGATTCGTTGGGTCGTTCTGGCGTGATTGAGTAACAAACAAACACCCATCCATACTTTCGGATTTTTTAATATTTGTTAGATTAAACATTGCTGTAACAAAAAAAAACATTTCAATTTAATTTACGTAGGTATGTATGTATGTATGTTACATTGTTGACGATGTGTTGTTATTGTATTATGTATGTTAACTCTTTATTGTACATAAAATATATGAATTTTACAGGTAATAAGATACACAGATGTACAAAGGCGAACAAAGTACAAAGTGTACGTGTAGTGTGTGTGTAGTGTAAGTAGTGAAGGTGTACAAAGGTGTTGTTGTTGTTAAGAGGCTGACAACACCTAATTTTGTTGAAATTGATGTTATTTAAGCACTTTTTAAAGAAAAACTACACACAAAAAAAAATATAATGATAATTTTCATCATATTTCAAACACGCTAGACGGACTCGATACATAATTGAACAAAATCGGCTCGATAGAAAATAATTGCAAAGATTGGTCTTAAAATCATCATTAAACGGTTCTATGTCAATATTTTTTCGACGTATGGGTCTGCAATTAAAAACATGAAGTCAACATATTCATACCTACACGGCTAACGAGTCATATTTCATAAATAATCCATACTTTTTTTTATTTCTTCTTATTTGTGTCATAATTGCAAGGTTTTAGACGCGCGCCAAGCTCCCGGAATAGTTTCTTCTCTTTCACTCACAGGCACGCGAACCGTATGTGTGAAGAGTGGCACTGCTTAAGGTCATTTGCTGTTGACAGCGCCTTAACTGGTGTTTTTGTTGTTGCAGTGTCGACGGTGGACGTAGACGCGGTGTTAGGACGCACAGCGTCGCTGCCGTGCGACGTGGCGCCCGACGCTGCCGAAGACCGCGTCTACATGGTGCTCTGGTTCCGCGCTGGGAAGGCCACCGGTGGGAAACCTATATACAGGTTAGCTCTTTTACCATAAACCATGTTATTTCGTTCTATGTAGATTCTGGTGGTACTTTGTGGAGATCTATGTTAAACTAAGTGGATGACCTTACTTATGACCCTGACTATGAAGCTAGAGGTCCCGGGTTCGAATCACGGTAGGAGCAACAATTTGTATGATGAATACGAATATTTGTGCCCGAGTCATGGATGTTGTATGTATTTAAGTATGTATTTATCTACATTATATAAAATATGCATGTATGTTTATCCGTTGCCTGGTACCCATAGTACAAGCTTTGCTTAGTTTGGGACTGGGTCAATTGGTGTAATTTGTCCCATAATATTTATTTTATTTATTTATTTTACTGTTCCGCAAAATACTGAGATCAAGTCATGAATTCTTCATGACAGTCTTCGTAGAAAAGTCGCGTTTGCGTAGAATTCTTTAAATGAGCAATTCTTGAATATATATATTATGTTGTATATAATGAATAATATATAGTGCAAGTACTTGCTTGACGAAAAGATTATCAAGTACGATGGTGGTGCGATCCGTGCCTTTTCATATTATAAAATGAAATATTGACTTGATCACTCATTATTTTCACTGTCGTTTGTTTCAAACGCTCGCAGCACATCCTCTACTAAATTTGTTGAACACCTGTCGCATATCTTATTAGAGCTTAGATATAGTAAGTTTCATCTTAGTTCGAGCAAGTAACGCAGTTAATATCGCAAGGGACGTGCCTGCACTGTACCTACACACTTCATAGACATTTAGCGGGTGTTATGTATATTCTTACGTAAATAATTGTACACCAGAAAATGTGGTTTATTTTCGTAAATTGTTTCAATACACGAGTATAATAGGTACCAAAGATCAAGCACAACTTCACATACAAAATTTGTAGTACCAATATAAAACTTGTTCAGGCGTTACTTTGCAGAAGTCTAGTACTCTTTATTAAACACCACAAATTAGTACAAAACAATTGTACTTACTGATTTGTGGTGTTCA
Source organism: Pandemis heparana (assembly GCA_963854515.1). Classification (NCBI taxonomy): domain Eukaryota; kingdom Metazoa; phylum Arthropoda; class Insecta; order Lepidoptera; family Tortricidae; genus Pandemis; species Pandemis heparana. The sequence continues at coordinate 7,209,630 of OY978024.1, forward strand.
AGAAAGAGTATTTGTATTGCATTGCATTGTATACATCCACGAACTGGAAGGAATTTACTATAGTAGGAGTTCAATGATTTATTCGTTAGACAGCAACCTAACGTCCGTCTACATAATTGACCGCACACCACCTGTGCACATGAATCTCCTAACACGAAGAAAATACCAATGATATTCGCACTAATGCCAAGATAAATATGAAATATGAGAGAGTATTCGTAGATAAAAATGGCGGATTGATTTACTGTGGCCCAACCGGAGATCCGAGATCCGGTCCGCTGCAAACCTGACGGGAAACAATCCGGTTAATACATATTTTATTTTGAGACTTAGTTTTGAAGCGGAACTGGCTGAAACACGATGAGTGACCACTTGTGAATTAAAAAAAAGTATAAAAGAATTTCTGCAATGAAACTACAAACTAACAATATAATAGTTTATGACCTTTGTGCTGGATGTTAGAAAAGTACTGGCTGCTAATAAAAAAAAGTATGTTCGAAATTCGACGATTCGCTTTTGTTTGGACGTATTCAGTCCTAAACGATACAATATAACACGAGTTTATAATATTTAAATAGCTATTGAGCTCGAAGTTGAATAGTTATAGCTATTATACCTATCTAATAATAGCAGTTATAAGGTTTTTTCAACAAAAAATAACCGCACAAATGATAAGGACTACCGCTTACAAAGGTATTGTTATTATTATTTATTTTAATGAAAGCTCACTTAAACGAGATTAAGGATAGGTTTTGCTGTAAATTCAAGGTTGACACTCGTATTTTAATTTGATAAAATAACTGTTGATTAAATTCACTGACCCTGAATAAGTAAAGGTAAAAATTGTTTACAAAATGCCTTTATGACATAAAATTTTAATCGAACAAGAATTACGTTAAAATTAAACATCGATTCATTTCAATTCGTGATCCTCTTCAAACATGTCACACAATTATTTTGAATGGTGTTGTATCATGCATTGTTAACAGCATAGGTAATTAATTTTAATACCCAATTAAAAACAACCAAACAATAATGTAATTAATCCCATCCAATAAAATAAAATTGGACAGTTTCGTTTGATTGTACTTATTGCAAGGAGAAAATGTGATATTAATGAGGTTTTACTTTAATTGGCTATGGCTACGCTAATTGGTGCAGCACGGTGCTTGTACCTGCTAACTAGTAAATACCGACGTTCTATTGGCTTCCGTATCACGCACGTTGTAAACCATTTTAGTGCTTGTATCGAATATGGAACTATGGAGGTATTACGTATCTACACTAGGTCATCTACTTAAGTTTTTCACTTATGATACATTATTATGTCATCGTTTTAACTGAAGCTTTATTGTGATATGTGTGAAAAAAAATCTGCAAAATTTTGGATGTTCGTTTTTTTAATGATCATAGTAGATAGATTTAATTATCTCATTTTGAAAAAATACGTCACATTTTACATTTAAATGTCAAATATAAAATGACATATATAAGTAGTTCACAAAAGGATCGTCGATAATAAGTGGAATAAAAAAGAATAATGACGTTGGTAATGTCAAATCATTTATTTAGAATGCTTGAAACCTATTTCACGTTGACCACGGACTAGATTCTCGCTTAGAAAGAAAACAGATGAAAGAGGAACTAAATTATATAGATATTTCCAAACGAAATTGTTGCCATGTTGAACGATTTTTCGCAAAAAATGTGGCAGTTACGTAGAAAGTAGCGCCCTCATTTTATTGTCTACTCGTTACCGCGAGAGTTGTGCTATGCAGACAAAGTTGCAGGCAGAAATAGTTGAGTAATAAATTTATATTTGATTGAAATGAAATCGACCTACAGCTACGTTTCATTCAAACTTAAAAAAGATGTACTTATAAATATTGAAGATATGGTAATTTTCCACCTTTAATAAACTTATTCACTTGTTAATGCTAAGTTTATACGATCTACTCACATTACTAGTAGGTAGAATAAATATTTAGAAGGCACTACGCCAAACCTTAAACTTCAAAAAGAGGCTTTGTGATTTAAATCACAGTCTGACATCTGTCAAAAACAACTCTTCCTCTGCTGAGAATAACTACCGTAAACTAGAGATACTTTAATTAGTTTCAAAATTCAAAACGTAAATAAAACTATAAACTAATTAGGTACTGACATAGTCAGTTTCCATGTTCAATCGAATTGCAGAACTGAAAAAAAACTTGTAGTTTTGTTTTTTAGAGCCAACACATCGTTTTAAACCCTAGACAAATTTAAAACTTTTGTTACTGACACAAATAATCTAATCTCTCTCTTATGAATAGGTATAAGTATCCAGTTTTAGCCCATCTTCTTGACAAAGTTCTGAAGGTACCTCCTAATAAAAGTTTCTTTTGTTACACGGCAATATTTTATTCTGTCTTAGGTTAGACAAAGCAGTTGCGTAACACCTGTAGATTATTTGCAGGGGTTCCAAGATATTACGCCGCTGTGAAAAATAAAAATAAAATTGACTGGTCGTTATTATTAAACTACTGATACTTTCGAGAACAAACCCGCGCACAAAACCGTTACGGAGAACTAAATTCAATTTTCGTTAACCTTTAACGTGAAAGCGTGGGTACTAATAAAAGTGACTTCTAACTTTTCAAATAAATTACAGCCTAGTAATAACTTTAGTTGTATGTGTTTAATCAACAAATACAGCAGGAAGAACCATAAACGCTTATCTTTTGCGTCGGTAAATAATGTTTGATATGTAGCTCGGCCACATACTAACGCGGCAAGTTTTACGGGTACACCGGTCATTAATCACCCCGAGTCGTTCGGCTATTATTAGGGTAACTGCCGGCTTTAAATATCTACACCCTCTATAAAAGCCAGTTATTGGCGTCATGTCGGTAACTACGAGTATGCCCGCTGCTGATTGAACCGTACAGCATTCACACCGCGCCCGGTATTTTTACAAATGTGCATCCAATAAAATATTACTTTGAAAAGCGAGATTTTTAACTGAATTTGTATTAAATTTCGTAGAACAGTTGCGTGATGTGATTATATTTTTTCATAAAATTGATGTTTTGATTTCGGCGTAAAAATGCATTTTAGAATTCCATAATCAACGAGAACATTTATATCTATCTGGTACAGGGTACGTATTAAAATCCATAAAGTTTAAAATGTATAATTTATTAAAATACATAATAGTTTCAAATCTATAATGCGATTTACTCAGAAAATTGCAAATTAACAGAATTGCTATAAACTAAACCTAACCTAACCTAAACCAATTTATAGATCACGCTATAAAAAAAAATTCATATACCTAATAGTTTCACAGAAAATGGCATTATATATTTTGAACTATTATGCATTTTAACCCATGTTACATTTTAAACTTTATTTATTATTATTTATTATTTATATAATTCTGATCCACTCCCGCTACAGTTCCCACGCGGGTCTACTGCATTGTGAACATCACACACACCATTCGATTGCTTCGCAGGTGTATGCTCATTCATAGCCGTTGAAAACAGTCACGTTATAGAATATTTTAATATTTAGATTTAGACTGTTTTTGCGAGCGAGACGAGTCATCGAAGTGCTCTGGAGCGCGATAGTAATATGAGAATATCAAACTACGCGGTTCCCAACCTCAGAGCTCATAACGCGACGAATTCAATTATACTTCAACGGCTTTAATGAGAACTTGGCGTGAACAAAACAAGCTCACTCAACGCCATTTAAAAGTCAATATTAATAGATTAAGATTTTAATTACCATTTGCGGCAAGGAAACGTTGATTACTGACGGTTAAAATTAATATGCAGTGATTACGGTGCTTAAAATATAATTAAGTGGACTAAGGCTTCAGCCGTCTGGGCAGCCGGCGACCGGGTTGACCCGTACCTGCCGGCTAGAATGTTGTGTTTACGAATTCACGGAGCACTGCGCGTTATCGAATCTATTCCGAATATGCAAATGTTGCCAAACAAAGGGTAAAAGGTTTTACTCATGCTATCCATCTAAAGTTCCTATACAAAAGGGCTGGTCTAGTAGCAGGGCACTAGTTTTATAAATGCCAAAGGTGGAAGGGGTATACAGGGGTAACTTAGTATGCATTGTATTGTAGTGTGAGCACTAGAGACTTAGAAACGCTCGTCGATAAGTCAATATTTTAGGAATTAAAACAGGGCGGCGTGCCAGTGAGTGGGGCTGCTCCGAATTTTAAAATTCGAAGTTTGTATCGTACAGTCCTGATAATTTCAGAGTATTGGGCATCAATGGGTCACCGATGGTTAGTTAGTGCAATTATCTATGAACACGTAACCCCAGAGAATTGCAGACGCTGCAGGGTTAGCGAGTAAAATGGAGGTAGCGGTTTGAATGAACTTTGCACCAGATTCTATTGGTATTAGAGAAGATTCTATTAAGGTTTTATTCAAGATTATTCTGCCCCGGAATACAATATACCACTAACTTAGTTCAATTACATCCCGTTATTCTGACTGTCACTTGACACAAAGAGTAGAGACTAAACGTGTTCTTTTCTGTATCAATTATTGGCCAACGGGCTCGGAAACACCATTACATGTAAAACAGGAGTAGAAAGACAGCGCATTCGTTTACGAACGCCCCTTATAAATAGTAGACAAAAATAGCCTCTTGTATCTATTAGTGTTCAAACCAATCAATGAAACAGACAGACTACTAGATTTGTTGAATCAGGTGTTGCTTTACAGTGGAGTGGGGCGGAATAGCGAGCTTAAAATTATTTTGTTCAACAGACTACTGGATACCAAATAAAAAAACGGCCAAGTGCGAGTCGGACTCGCACACCGAGGGCTCCGAACAAATGGTTACTTAGGTACATATAGATAGAAGGACACAAAATATTCTGATCTTAGTATTTGTTGTTATAGCGGCAACAGAAATACATCATCATCTATGAAAATTTCAAATGTCTAGCTATCACCGTTCATGAGATACTGTCTGGTGATAGACAGACTGATGAATAGTAGAGTCAAACCCCCTTATTCTTCTTCTTCTTCTTATTTGTAGCGTCTCAAGTCGTTATAGTGACGACAACTTCGCCAAGCCCCCTTATTCATAAACGCTCTATAGACAGCTAACTTAGTAATCGTTTGTCCTTATCTGTCACTTTGACATTTACCTTTCACAGATAAGTACAAACGGTTGCTAAGTTAGCAGAAGCCTATAGAGCGTTTATGAATATGGGGGATAGTAACAGGGTCCCGTTTTACCCTTTGGTTACGAAGCCCTAGAAAGGTCTAATCAATTTATTTTTTCAGTTTCGACGTCCGCGGTCGCTCGTTCAACAAGGCGCTGCAGTGGTCCGACCCGAATGCGTTCGGCCCTCGCGCCTACTTCGCCACCGTCGCTCGCCCAGCCGCGCTGACCCTCGACACAGTACAGCTAGACGACGAAGGCATCTACAGGTGTCGAGTGGACTTCAAGAACTCGCCGACGCGCAATTTCCAGATACGTCTGTCTGTAATCGGTGAGTGTTGTGAATATAAAAATCCATACTAATTCATCATTTCCAGCGTATACACTATACGTCCTAGTGCTTGGCACAAGGGCCTCTTATTGAAACTAATATTATAGATGCGAAATTAACTCTCTTGTCTGTTGCTTCTTCCTTGACGACGCTGTCATTCGTATTACTAACCGGCGGGTTATACTGAAATTCAGTACAATATTACTACCCGGCTAAAGCCAAGGGCTATAATGAGTTACTTTGAGTAAGGTTTACATGATATAATATAGTTAGCCATTGTCGAGCAGGTGGTGTGAAAATTATTTTAAGTAGCGGAGTAGCAAGGTAAATATTTTGTGTTCATTAAAATGGACCACCGCAAAGTAACGCTTGATTCAATAAAATAAATTATTTAGTCCTACAATTGCCTGGCGGACAAATTCGCGGGCTACAGCCACTAAATAAATGAATATTTTTCAACTCCCAAATAAAGCGAAACTTTTACTATGGATACTAAGCAACGGATAGGATACATCACGATATTATACAGCGTGGGTACCTATCCAATACGAGCAAAGAATTAAGCCAGTAATGGGGATTAGTGGCGTCATCATTAATTAACGGCATATTTTAAGTTAGGTACAAACTGAAAGCCTGTAATTAATATTTGAAAAATTACCGAGCAGCAAGGTAATGCAAACATGACGTAACTGTCAAAACAGGATATTCAAACAGCTGACTGTCGACGAGCCTTACTAAATATTAATATTTACTTTACATTTTTTATGTTGTAATTTTAAATAAAATTTATCTCAATAATACTTTAGGTCCTGTACTATCCACCATTTAAAAATTTGCTCGTATTGGATTAACACGCTGTATAACTCTAACTAAATACGACATGTAACACGTGGCCATGTATTCGTAGTTTTTCATGTAAGTTGCTGCTTACAATCATCTATCGTTTATTTTAATCATTCAATCAACGGTCCATCGAGTCTCATTGTGCAGGCGATTCAAAGTATTTTCTTAATTCTGCATTCACTTGGCCTAATTAAAATTTGTCCGAGATTTATTAATCAGTAATTAAAAACCACTAGAAGTTACTCTCTCAAAAGCTACCTAATAAGTACCAGTAAAACCTCCATAAAACCTAAGATTTTAATAATGACGTCCTAATAAACATTTATTACTTGATCCATTAATATTGCGTCTCTTTTTGCTGGCAACGAAAAAAAAAGCAAGGACACAACCGCTATTAGCATTCAGCACCACTCGCCGTTATATTGTGAAAATTCCAATCCAGCCAGTATTTCATATAGCTTTAATAGAGGAAAGCCGTCATATTTTTGCTGCCTACAATTCGAACGTGCGAAATTTTAAATAACTGTTAGAATATTTTATAATCTATTATGTGAGGGTTGTTTGCTATAATTATTGAAATTGGTAAAAATAATTATGAAGACATAATATGGTTGGTATAAATATTGCAGATATACCAGATATACCAGACGGTACTAATTGTTTCTATTCCGATTCTTTAGTTTTACTTAGGAAATTGAATACCTTAAAAATACAACGTTGGTTTTTCCGTGGGGTGTCCCTCGCATAGTAATAGTAACGTTCTATTGTACAAACGGCTTATCTTAATTTAACATTAGCTCTGCTTACAGCCTTGGTAAGCCAGCCACGATGTTTTGTGGTGACTAATAAACGGGAATTGATTAAGGCGTCATTAATTAACATTATGTCATCTCTGTCGAAATTTGTCTCGGGTTTCATGATTTAACAAATTATATACAGTTTAACAAATGATAAAATCTTTCGTTCCGTTATCAAATAACGTTTGATAAATTATTAAAAATTTAATGCGGGTAAATGAGGCTAATATTTATTTAACTTGAGAATTTTGTGCATTTTCTTAATATTCCTGATATCTTAAATGTCAGATATCTATGAAAACTTATCTTTTTGTTTTGAAGAAATAAACAGAAAACGCATCACAGATATTTGACACCGAGATGAAACATGCCCTAAGTGTCCATAAATTAACTGCTAGTAAAAGTGTTAAAACTAGTAAAAGTGTAAAAAAAAAAAGCCGTGGTAGCCTAGTGGTTTGACCTGTGGCCTCTCAAGCAGAGTGTCGTGGGTTCAAATCCCGGGCTCGCACCTCTGAGTTTTTCGGAATTTATGTGCGAAAATTACATTTGTAATTTGCCATGAGCTTTTCGGTGAAGGAAAAACATCGTGAGGAAACCTGCACACATCTGCGAAGAAATTCAATGGTGTGTGTTAAGTTCCCAATCCGCACTGGGCGCGCGTGGGAACTATAGCCCAAACCCTCCAATACACGGAGGAGGCCTATGCCATGAGGCACGCCGAATTTCGCGACAATTTAATAAATAAATACAAAAATAAACGACAATAACAACAACAACAACAACATGTATTTACTGAAATTGAAGCGAATTCGGAATAAAAAGGCTTATAAATATAAATAAATAAATATTGCATTTTGATAATTATTCATTATAATGCAGGTATAAACAAGTCCATAGCATTATAAACACGAGTATCCTCTAACTTTTTCGTTAAACAATAGTTTCTACGTGAAAAAAACAGAACTTTTATTAAAACGCTGCAGCTAGCAACAAGGTTCACTTAACGAGTTGAATCGTTCCACAGATAACTTCCCGCGAAGCCCGAACCTCCAAATACTAGAATGGGAAACGCACCAGCTGCCCGCATTCCCACACAGAAAAACTTTAGCGTAGAATGTCTGCCCTATGCTGAAAATTTATAAGAGAACCTTATCTAAAAAGCCAGCCTTTCAACGGCTTTCGCCGAGCGAGCGATGCAAAACAAAGCTTTGTTAGAGCTCCTTTGAATTTCGGTAAGGAAAATGAGAGGTTACACACGACCGTGGTCCCCATCAAAGAAGCCTCAGAGTGGTGTTATTACAATAATGTACTGCGATACCACGTTTGGAGTGGCGAGGCTTTTAGTGCGCGCCCGATGCGAGAACCGAACCCGACGGGCCCTAAACGCGTTAACTTGCAAACAAAAACATGTTTTTCTTGCCACTAATTTAATGATCTTAGCACATGGTTACGTTCTCGATGATACAATAGATGCAAGAGCGCTTAGCGTGCCTTAGGTCTTTCTAACTTGCTCAATTTTACATGAAGCAACGTCTACGACATGTTTTACACACACAATTTTCTTGTATCCTAAAATACCTTTTTGATTGGGACAAACACTTCACAGTGAGGATATGTTATTGAGCCTCTCAAGACGAATCTCGTTTTTGATGTTTATTTAGTTAGAATCACCCGGCTACGTACACAAATACTTTATCGACTGTAGCTGCCTTCGATGGGTGTTCTCAACTAACAAAGTGTTTTATTAACTTCATGGCCATAGCAAAGCCGTATATACCACAAGTCGTTGGTGCAAGATAAAAGCGTATTCTCGTACCCGCGTAAATTATTTATGTGTTTTATGTACACTAAAAGAGTTATACAAACATACATACATACATTATTTAAGGCATATCCGATTTGTAATTGGTTTCTATAGAACTTGTGAAGCGAATAAGTAAGCTCCTCAGCTCAAGACTTGTGTATTGACACTGACTAACATAAAAACAAAAGGGCATATCAAAATTAGAAAATACATAAAAAGACATTAAAAATAAGGCAAAAAGTTCGTAACAACTTGCAGTATTGTTTTATCGTAAAAACCCGATCTCTACGTTTATTGTTGTTTAATTCAAAGAATACTCGTATGAACCCCAAAGCTATTTTTTACAGTTCAGTAATCTATTTTCTAGAATTCAATTTAGCAATATCAGTTTGCCTCAGTCAGTGCCTACAGAAAGTTTGTTTGAGCTGAATATATTTGAATAGTTTCCTACACACGTAAGTATCAATTTCATTCCGTATGAATACGTCATTCCTATGGAAAGTTCTAGGAAACTGAAAGAAATGCCAAAGTTTTAACTATGACCGAAATACTCGTAGCAAGGAATCAACGTCAAAAAAAGGTAGATATTTCGTAGAAATGGTCATCTATTTCACCACAGCTCTACCTACTAAAGTTTATTCACTGTTAATGTCCAAACAGCGTATAAAGAATCGACTCGTTACAATACAGTGATTGAAAAATATACACTGTGTCAAGTCAATCTTAATTCACTCGTTTCCGAGCCTAGGGATCTAAACTGTCATTGGCTGGTAGGATCGTTATAATAAATGACCTACTTAAGTACAGCATTTTGATAATTCACCTTCAAAGTAGACATTTTGATATTAAATTTGTCGCAATAACCGTCGTATCATTTTTATCAACTAGTCGAAAATTTTATTTGAGTTGTAGTTTTGCAGATTTTTTTTGCAACGGTTTTTTGAGTGATGTGTTTTAAAAAACAGTTAACTCCGCGCTACTTTTGAAGCTGGCCGTGTGTGAAGTGAAATCTTGAGTTCTACAGTGTACAATTTTAATGCTGACCGACTTTTGTTTAAGAAATAACACCTGACTTATTTGAACCCGTACTGTTTGATAATTATTGTTAACCTCTCGCTGCCTGTAACTCGAATGAGCGCGATACCTCGGCGGCGGCGCTGCCTGGCCCAAGAATTTATTATACCTTCCCTATCTACATATGTTTATCACGGAATTTTAAATTGTAAACGAGCTCACATAGTAAAGGTACTTAAAAATTCCGTATGACCGTTTAAGTTGAGAAAGTATCAGCATGTAATGGTGACATGATATTGAAAAATCTTAAAACCGCACTGGGGCCTTACCATGACAGCATAATGCGATTCAGTTTAGGTTCGCTCGCTGTCAGATTCAAACTAAAAGTAACAGCCAAAACTTGAACTGAGTCGGAATTAGGACGTCAAGGTAAGGCCCTGGTCTGTCGTGAACGATAGCACCACCAAAATTACGTAGGCTTATTTAGCCCGAAATTACAACTGCAGGCAGTAAATACTTATTCAAGTATCAATTAAATAAATAAGTACTTAAATACGTTACTTACCTGCGTTGATCATAACATATTTTTGCGATCCAGTCGATGATGTATAATGTATAGCAATTACATCCGTGCATCCTCAATGTACCTACCTACTTCTACATATTTATATCTGTAATGTTCTTACTTCTTTTGTTCAATAAATATTTTTACAAGAAGCAATTGCATGGGTAATAATACAAATAAAGTTACTCGCAAACGCAATTAATAGTCAGCTGGTTAACATAGTTTAAATGCCTCATGCCAATTAGCAGCGTTAATCCGGCCAGCAACACCGCAATCGTTTTTCCCCTTCACGATTCGGCAGAAAACCTATTTGTTTTTATGCAAGTTCACTTTATTATTTGCCGTTTAGCAAGCGTTGCAATTTATATCGCTCGGCGTGTAATGTATCTGTGTAGCCGTACGAACATCCGCGGCATGCAGTGTACTTCCGTACGTAATTCTTTCTCGGCCGGGTTTTGAGTTAAGCGAAGCAATATGTAACAGTTAAGTGGGGGTTGCAGCGCGGGCGTGATCGTAAGTCATGGCGTCGACGCGCCGCGCCGCGCCAAGGAATCCTACAACAAACCTATACATCATACTGTTCAAACAAGCCAACCTCTTTATGAGCCAGCTACTTGGGCCGTGCGTAGCTCACTTGAACAAGTTTGCTTCGTTTGATCAACGCTCGTATGAAATCAATATTGTTTTTTGCGGCAACACGGCGATTCTTCATTAAATTATTTTAATTAAGTTCCGTGGTGAATAAACTTCATTTGAACATGCTTGCCGGTCCCGGAAGTAATACGGTTTGAAATGTTTGTGTGTCAGCCTCTGGGAGTAAAGAATAATTCTTCGGGCATACTTCGGATACTCGAAGAGAAATGTGCGGAACGCTTGAGCTTTGGTACGCAAAATGGGTCCTTGTGCATGCATGCCACCTACTTTCAGCGGCGCTTGACGGTTATCTCGATCGCGGCTCGCAACGAATGAGTGATGAACGCTGCGTTCCAGCCGAGGTTGACGTATATTTATTTTCGTGTTTCGATCACAATAACTATGAGTTCTGATCGTATGTAAGTATGTAAACAGTTTGTAATCTAATTTTACTTAATGACAATTTTACACGTTCATCCATTTGAATCCATTTATTAGTAGATAATACTTACCATGTCTAATCACGTGTTAATTGAAAATATAAGTTATTGCTTCTAACACTCGTTGGACCGGGAAAAAAAGTATTCCAATTCGTAATGAGATCCATCTTGTAGCATTTGGTTATTACTTTGGAATTTCGTAGGAAATTCGAATTTCTGAGGACAAATTATATCCTAAATTAATGAGTACTCATCTGAAGCGTAGATAGCAGAAGTAAAGTATCTGTTTCCTTCATTATGTGAGTTTGAGAGCGTCCCATACAGCCGGCCCAAGTTTGAGCTTCCAGAAATGTGATTATTTAGGGAACTTTAGGTGAACGTCTAAACATGAACTTGCGAAACTTAATTGTTGTAATATAATCGGTTTAGTACTCAACTTTGCTTTTATGTTAAGATACGACTATGTGTCACACTGGTACATCTATGCTCGTACATTAACTTTCGTGTACCTCGTAATAACATTACGCTTATGAATACAAAATTCTTGGCTCTTTAAACTCTTACGCTAGAGCACTGAAATTATAATACATTTTTCCAGCTGTACCCGGTCTCTGTTTAAGCATGTCTGATTCACGATTATTCTCTTTGATGTCAAAGAAACATTATGTTTTATCAGACCCGCAGGTCAACGTAATAACGTCGCAATAACCGTACCATAATTTATAAAACACGCAACAAATACTGTCGTAACACAATAAAACTTGTCAATTATCACAATCTCATATCGCGAAACCCTTTCCGACAGCTTCGGAATTCTCTAAAACTTCCGTCCGCTGTCGTGGATACGACAAGAATATAAAAACCAGCTGCCGAGTCTCGACGTGCGCGGAAAACGCTCGCCTGAATTAATAAGTACAACACGAAATTTGAATTTAATGAAACAAGTTGGCGGCAAGCAGCTGAGCGAGTATCGATTTTGCTTATAAGAAATGAACTGTTCGATATACTCGTAAAACGTTCGTATATACCCGTTTCTGAATTTAAAGCGCGCCGCTTTTGGATTACAAAGGCATTGTATGAGTTTATTTGTGACGTGATCTTAGCTGTAACTTCGTAAGTCTGCCAGGCAATGTACGTATAAACGTAAATTGTTTAATGAATGAATACTACGTAGCGCAATAAGGTAACGAAAGAAGCTGTATCAGTGAGTCTTGCTATCTGGAAAGACAATAAGGAAAGGCACATAAATGTTGCTGCATTTTCATCACAACCAAGCCTTATAAATTGAAGCGTTTTTCCTTTCTTTATGAACGAGGCTGTAACTAAACTGTCAGTATCTTTCTGAAGTGAAGGCTAGCCATATAACAAACTGCTCTTAAAGCCATAGAGGATCGTGCATAAACGCGATCGCACAATATACTGAAGCGAATTGTGTACAAATTGTGGGACTAGTCGCCCAACTGAGTCCGCTCCATCAAGTATTTTACAACCTCTACCGTGTTACAGTTAATGCATAATTCAGGAGGCATAATTTTAACTGTAGTCTGAGCTATGCGATTTATAGACACATCAAACGAGTAAGTGTGCGATAGAGAACGATTGAGCGTTACGTTTTAGTGTGTAACGTATCACCTATGTATCACAGTTTTATGTGTTGCGTGCGTTCTGTTTGGGAGACAAATCTGTTCAGGGGCGTCGTAAAACAGCTGATTTGATTTAGAAGCTGGAAGTAAAATGGGAAAAATAGCGTCCCGTTAGCTCGGCAACTCTTCCTAGAGCATATTTTTGCTGTCAAATTTATATCCACGCTAGTATATTGAATTCTCTTTTTCACGAGGCTATTGTTCTATAAAATATGTACTTACTCGTAATTTTATCGATATGTTTCCATACCTGCATGCAGAAAGTTTCAACTTCCTACTTTATTCGGGTGACTGAACAGGAGTCCTGGGAATTCTAGTTGGAGTTCACAACAAAGTTCACAATGTTTAAATTTATTACCGACATATATTTTGCAAACTCTTAGTTTCGAATGCACTATGCATCCATTTAAAGCACAACAACGCAGAAAACGTGGTTTTGTTATCATATTTCAAAGTATTTTGAAATTCATCTTGACTAGCAATTCAATCAACGGCTTTTTTCGATTAATAATTATAATTCATTTTGTTGATTTTCTTATTATTTATCATGTTTTTAATCATTTTTTAAATCATACCGATTTAAGTGGTCTATACAACTTTTAACGATTACGTTGTTGCGGTAAACTTTTGATTTGGGTTCAAGCACTGAAACAAGGCTAATCGAGCAAATAGAAAAACCATAAAAAGCTGATGCAAAAAAATTGTTTGGCTCTTTAATTGGTTAAAGCAAAATTTGGTCAGTTGAAAGGACCACGCAAACATCATGATGGTAGATGTCTAATTTACGCTGTCAACTATGAAATTCCCTTTAAATTGGATGCTATTCCAGGCTTTGATTCGTTCATGGGCGAAGTTGGCGAATGTAATGACTACTAACTAGCCAGCGCGGTCGAACCGGGCCATTTCAGGCTATCAGGGTACTCGGCTACAGATATTCGAAAGGGCTAAAACTCGCAATTCGGTTTTGTGGTTTAACCAAAACTGTTTTGTTTGTAAATATCAAATGAATCAAGAAATTTTACTTCTTGATTTTTAATGTTTACTTTTTACGTTTTACCGTTAGAAATTTAATTTCTAAACGACACTGAAAATTAGAACACATAGAAAAATCCGAAAAGTAAAGCTATGGCCGGGAATCGAACCCGGGTCCTCGTCATTCCGTGAAATGACGGGGAATGACGAGGACCCGGGTTCGATTCCCGGCCATAGCTTTACTTTTCGGATTTTTCTATGTGTCCTAATATTCAGTGTCGTTTAGAAATTATATTTTTTGTTTTGTTTTTGTTTATTACATTTATGATGAAATTTACCAAATTGGATAAAGGTCAGTAAATTGACAACATTTCATATTTCTGAGCCTATAATTTTAATGGTTCTCTGTATTCTGTTTGAAAAGATGAACATGCTGACAGTTTAATTTTTCGCTAGGGTTTGTATTTAATTTATAATTAATTTATTAATTTTTGCTTATTCTAAAAGGGCGTAACTCCGATACTATCACAGAATAGACACTTATCCTGTTGTCTTTTCTGTATAGAAAAAAATCTGACGTCAATTTCAAATTGTCAATGTCAGGCCTTATTCTCCGATATTCGATTTTCGAGGTTCGCTTCGTGCTGTTCCGCTCATACTAATATAGTCATTAACTTGAGAGTGAGAGAGAAGGTATTCAACGAACTTCAAAAATAGAATTTCAGAGTTGTCCCCCTTGTACTTTGAAGTTGTCATATCCAAAATTATGGTCGCTTATTTTTTCTCGTGAAAAAGGCAAAGGTGTTTCACCTATCCTGTGGTAGTTTTGGTAAAATTAGGACATATTTTCAATTAATTTTTATTTTTTATAATAAGCGATATTAAAATTATATAAACATATTGCAGTGATCAGGAGGCAAAACGCTTTCGAACCATATATACATTTTCAGGTGTTATAAAAATGAAATGTTGTCAATTGTGACACAGATGAGATTTTTCATCAAACTGTCTTTTTATTTTTGTTACTTCACAAAATCTCCACTTGTTTACACGCTGTAACCCGAGAGCCGTGTTATTTCGCAATCAAGCGCGCAACGAACGGTCACTAAAACTAACGGTGCCATACATTACAAAAGGACACAATGCTCATTATGCAAACGTTAATAGAACATTGTCATTGAATAAACAGGGAGAGCACGAGAGTGGCGACGGAAGCCCCTCCCGCCCCCACTTTGCGGGACAAGTGGCATTTACAGCGGGTCTCCTATCACTTGTGAACACTTTGTACTACACATTCACATACCACGAGATCCCCCCACAATATAACTAACGCGTAGTCCTACAGGCAATTGAATAATGCAACTCACGGGTAACACAATAGGCGACCGTAACGTCATCCCTTTGAGCAGGGTTCTTAGCTTTGTTACAAAAAAACAGAGGGACCGCTATCTGGATGAAAGTTCTCGGCCCAATTGTTATTGGTAAAGCCACAAATATTAGAGTGTTTGGATCCTTTCTATCTCCCGGAAGAAATTAAATAGTTTCGCAGCCGTTTGTCCCCTGGAGGCTCTCTGAATCCCGGGGCAGGCCGACATAGGTGGGGTTTCTTATAAACAAGTGGTGATCTGTGTGAGTGAAAGATATTGCTCTCCAGTCCAAAAATATGTTAGCCTATTTATTGAGATAAAAAACAGAGAAATCTACTGTGTTGTTTTAATAAATAGACCGCTTTAAAAATAGAAAAGAAAAATAAATGCTTCGAAAGTTGTAATAAAAACCGGCCAAGTGCGAGTCGGACTCGCACACGAAGGGTTCCGTACCAGAAATACTCTGTTGTATGGGAGCCCCCCTTAATTATTATTATTGTTTTAGTATTTTTTGTTGTAGCCACAATAAATAAACATAATCTGTGCAAATTTCAACTGTCTATTACGGTTCTTGAGATACAGCCTGGTGACAGACGGACGGACGGACAGCGAAGCCTTAGTAATAGGGTCCCATTTTTACCCTTTGGGTACGGAACCCTAAAAACCACCAAAAAAACCATGATTCATTTTGACCGAGCGAAAAAATGATTTAGTTAATACTACGCTTACCAGTGGTATTTTTACTGATGTGGTTTCCAAAATTGGCCCACTGAATCACATCAATACCATGAATTTTATAAATTCATGAGCTATCTATTATCTCGCCCTAGTTCCATTAAGCACTGCAATATTTATTTGCTATCTTGTATTTAATAGCACATTAAAATTACTTGAATATTGTTCCTTTTAAAACGACACGTATCCCATTTTCGAAAACCAATCCTTTCTTAATTTACGCTGTATCTAAATGAAAACATCGCGTTCCGAAATAGAAGCTGACTCATTATTTATTTACAGTGCCGCCTCACCAGCTGATACTGTACGACAAATCAGGACGCGACGTGTCGGGTGTCGTCGGGCCTTTGGAAGAGGGCAACGAGCTTGTCTTGGTGTGCGAAGTGCGGGGAGGTAAGTTAAATACAACAACTTGTAATACACAAACTATTATTCTAAAGATTATTAAGCAAAGGTGTATCACTGAAAGATATAATAAGGAATGATGATGTGCTCCCGGCCGTTTTCGACCATGGCGACCGCCTCAACTCCTTCCCAGGGCACGATCGTGTGCTCGCATGTGGCTTATGTAGCCAATCTTTTTTATAAAAGTTTTAAATTTAAGGAATAGCGTGATAAGGGAACGTGCTGGTGTGAAAGAAGATATAGTGACTAAGGATAGAAAAAAGTATGCTTAGCTGGTTTGGTCACGTAGAGAGGATAGATGAAAGAAGATTAACTAAACAGATTTATATGGGGAGTGTGAATGGGTGCGTTGGGAGAGGAACGCCTAGACGCACGTTCCGTGATCAAATTGGGGACGTTTTGGAAAAAGCCCACGTCAAGAGAACCCGAAACCGACGAGCATGTATGAAGAGAGAGATGAATGTGGATGAAGCGAAAAAGGTATGTCAGGATCGTAGCAAGTGGAACAAAGTAGTCTCTGCCTACCCCTGTAGGAAAGAGGCGTGACGGTATGTATGTATGTTAATAAGCAAAAATAGTTACCTACCTACTTTAACTACTTCATCACAATCACACATCCAAGCCAGTTACAATTATCTATACTATGTGGTACATAATACATACGCCGTCATGAAATAATTCTAGAAATTGCCAAAACACATTGCAAATATATACTCTCTAACATTTAAGTGTATGGCGTGACATCTGCTATTATGTTGTTTATTGTATAAATTAGTGCTAGTCCACTGTACACTTATAAGTATAACCTACATGTACCCATTTTATCGTGATGCGATTACTACTACAACAACTACTACTACTGCTACTACTAATACATGGTCATGCCTAGGGTTGCATTACGGCGCCTCTTGATTATGTTCTTGATTATTGAAACTTTATTTTTAGTACTCGTATTATACATGACCATGTTTTACAACAACATACTGTTATTTAACATATTGATCCTCAAAATACACTAAACCAATGACCCTATTGAGATGAACCACATGTGACAATACCCAATGGTTTTATTTTATACCGCTATCTAAGGTTTGTAAGCTTTTGTCTATTAAAAAAATATTTTTTAAGCTTTGTCAAAGGAAAACTTTCAACCTAACATCTAGAAACTAGTGTAGCGCTCTGACCTTCAGTCGGCATTTATTTTATTTCCATTTCAAAACCAATGATTCGAGGCGTAGAATTAACTCCCCACTATGAACAATAACTTTGCCATAATGTTTCCGTTTTCTACAATTTCGTGGCACATTACTGTAAAAATAGTACTGTGATACTCAAACCGTCAAAATTCAAGCGAGTCACCTTTATTTGCGTGCTGTTAAGGGTTATTCTTGGTCGATTTTTCGTGTCAACTGTACACCATACAATTTTAATCTAAGTTAATCTTAGTAAGCCATCATTTTTGAGCTATTATGAGTATAAGTAATAATCAACGAATATGTACCCTATGTCTTTGATTGTAAATGAGTAATATGGCAATAACTTTTAAACATGTTAAAGCTACTGGGCTTAGCTAAGCATGATATTGGCACTTTTATAAAGAACTAGCTGTTGCCAGCGACTTCGTCTGCAAAGAATTCGTTTATCGCTATCCCGCGGGAACTACGCAATTTTCAGGGATAAAAAGTAGCCTATGTGCTATTCTAGACTTTTCTCTATCTATGTGCCGAATTTCATCCAGATCCGTTGGGCCGTGCTGGCGTGATTGAGTAACAAACAAACATCCATCCATCCATCCATCCATCTATCCATACTTTCGCATTTATAATATTAGTAAGATAATAATGTGATAATTATTCCTCGGAATATGTCACAACCCAAGTGAATTATTTTCTTTTCAAAAAGCATTTACGATATTTCACATATTCGTCAAGTTATTAGATTTAAATATCCCTGCAATGTTCTGCAAAAAATTATAGTGTATACTCTAATCACATCTTTAAATAAATCAATGTAGCAAATACTAGAACATAGTATTAAAATGCATGTAAGTATGAGATATAAAGTAAATCATTCAACCTATATGACAGCTACGAAATTTTACAGAGCATTTATACCGAATATCTTGAAGAGTGTGAGAAATTGAGAGTAAATGTTTTTTGTGACAACTAGTCTATTTGTTTTATATCAAAAGTGACACGGGAAAGATAATAATTAGGTATTACTAGCAATCCCTTTGTAGCTATTTCAAACACAACCATACCTCTGTTTTATTACTAAACTCGTCTTTATCTTGTTTGAAAGAAAGAAAGAAAGAAAAAACAATTTATTGCCACAAAAAAAAACAGATTTACTAAAACTACAAATTAAGTAAAAATACTCAAAATTTTTCCAAAACTAGCCTAGAAATAACTTACCTACGACACAAAAAGTTACTCAACCTAGTATACAATACAAATAATTGTGCGTTATTGTTATTTATTATAAAATTACTTTGATACAACATTTACATGGGTAATAAAACGTTCACCTTCTGATAGCATCAAACTGTTTTGAGCTGTCAAAATAAAAACAAGTGTCTTAATAAACAGTCAAAGATAACCGTAGAGCAAAGATAAATGGCTAAATTCCAACTTGAAAAGATAACTTAAAGCTGGAAAAATGGCCAAGTGCGAACCCGGCCTTCGCAACAAGGATTCCTTCGGACGGACCTTGCGGAAGGTACCACTCGCAAAACTGCTGTGCTCCGTCAAGTAAAAAAGCCGATGAAATCACAGATAGGCACCTGAGGTATACTGTCTTAGCCCTTTAGGTTGACAGTGCATAATGCATTTGACGACGCGGTTGGCCTAGTTGGTAGTGAACCTGCCTACGAAGCAAGCGTCCTGGGTTCGAATCCTGGTAAGGGCATATATTTGTGTGATGAGCACGAATATTTGTTCCTGAGTTATGGATGTTTCTATCTATATTTTAAGTCTATATTTATCTATATAAGTATGTAGGTATATCGTTGTCTAGTACCCATAAACAAGCCTTACTTGCGCTTACTTTGGGACTAGGTCAATTTGTGTGAATTGGGAAAAAAAAAAAAAAAAACCTCTAGTGTAACGTTGGTAACTTACCACTAGGTTATCAATTTAAATTAATGTCAATTTACTTCATTAAAAAAAAAAACATTTTAAACCATGTACTAATTAAGTAATAGCAAGCAACAATTAAATAACACGGATTCAGTCATTTTTATTGTTGTACTTAGTTATACATATAAGTAACGGGTACCTACGGTAATTTTTAAAAAGCGTCTTTCTAACATAGAAACAAAATGGAGAATTTACAGAGTTCTGTTTATTTATTTAAGGCGCGGAACCCTAAAAGATCCGAGTAAAAGCTAGGGCGGAGCTTTCCCTGGCCGACCTCGATTTGCCCGATAAAAATGATCTACCGAATCCCGGCTATAATTTTTATGTAAACGTAGAACCGAATCATTTACATAGACATTAATATTGAGCAATATAAATTAGGGGTACACGTTATTTATTTAAACGTCACATTTTCATTGTTGGGTCTGCGGTTATGTTATGTTTAAACATAGCCGTCGGGAATGAAGAACGTGACTGTATGATAATGTCTGAGAATTTTTCTATCTAACATCGAAATAGCTAGTTTTTTTTTTCATAATATAATATAACTGCAATCAGTTGCCAGACTTTTATCAGCTGTGTTGAGTGGATGCAGGGCTTTTGAAGTACTGCAGGCCAATGCCTTGCTGCCAACTTGGAGAATGTGGTTCCTCTTTAACCTCCTAACCACATTGGCATTGTCAAGTAATCCAGAAGCAAGCGGATTGGGGTGATTTGTGAGAAGTTAGCTAGTTATAGTTTTTTTTTTATGTGGATGGGAAGGCAAACGAGCAAGACTTAGATGAAATGCCTCTTGTGCTCGTAATTTCCCCGGCTGTCTTACTCTCCACACCGGAACACAGCAGTGCAAGCACTGCTGCTTACCGGCAGGATTAGCGAGTAAGATGGTGGTAGCGATCCGGACGGACCTTGCACAAGGCCCTACCACCCGCAAAATTTTATATTTATTTTATTTTGTGAAATAAACTAGTGCCGATCGATTTGGTAGTACTATAAATAGAACATTACCGAACCCTGAAATATTTCTTGTCAAGGTATGCCCTTGTTTATTGTGTTGAAATTATGACTAAGTCTTGATATAGTTCTTAGTAGTAATTATTGTTTCACAGAGATTTCAATGTATAGGCTTACTAACTTGCCGTATCAGTTTATTTAAGTCTCGAAACTTGAAATGTGGTCTAATTGAATTTGGACCCACTTCTATTGATAGTTAATCCAAACAGTAATTATTCAGTAAAGTAAAGTAACAACTTTACTCATATGAGTACTCCAAAGACACGTAGGTATCTATTCCTGCTGGTAAAATGTTTGCATCTGGTTAAATTTCGCTGTGTGCTCGTAGACGTGCTACGAAACATGCAATGGAGTATGCTACGTGGGTGTAGCGCTGGTTCGCGGAGAGTGCTACGCCGTAGCTCTAATTTATTTTATTGTTTATACTATTTTTGTGCCCTTTGCAACATTTTGGTTTCATCCTAGATTAACAAAAATATAACCAATCATGCAATTTTGATTTTTATTTTGAATTGAATTATAATTTCGATTGAAATGTCTAGTGACGCTGTCCGCAGAAATTGGCAATATTTGTTTTGTTTCGCTAGTTCGTAGTGAAAAGCCTAGATTCAACCTCAAATTAAAATCGCTTGTAAATACAATAAATGGGTACATACAAACACTAATTTGTAGTCAAAGTATTCATTGTGAAGAAAACTAAGGTAGATGGACGTTGCTGGCGATCGCGCCAATTCGGGTGTTTTCCAAAAAAAAGTCCACGTGAACATTTATTTCAAAATTTAACTATTTAGAGTTTTTCTTATTCAAAATTGTTTACCCTATCCTTATACAAGAAGAAGAAGTGTGTCCCAAAATTTATATTCCAGTTCGTCACTTTTTTAATGGGACGTAACGAACAGGAAAATAAATGCCATAGTAAAATCCGGGACACATTTGTTCTTGTATGAGAATCGATAGGGTAAACGATTCAGAGTAAGAAAAACCCAAAATATTTAAATCCTGGAAAAAATGTTCATATGGTCATTTTTTGGAAAACGCTCATTAGCGAACTGCAAGTGCCCTGGCATACAACTCTCGTTTGGCTATTTATTCGAATGCACCTTGACAAAATAACACGAAATGATTCGAAACACGTTGAGCTTACCTCGTCTAAGAATGTTAGTCTCATGGTAATTTCATACTATGTATATTATGCGTACTAAATTTACTTGTAGTAATGTTCTGAAGACTCATTATAAATATGACTCCGATTAATCTTAGCTCGTCGCCATTTAGAAATCCTCTGGGCCTAGTATAGCGAACTTCACAGATGTTCTTTCACAGATGATTTATTATGAGAAACTTTCTTTAGCACTTGTTTTATAAAATAAGATGACGGATATTCTGTTAAGTACTAGAGCGGTGAGTTACGGATCATCAACTTTTGTTAGGTTTGCAGAGTTATTTTTAAATTATAATTCAACCTAGTGTCAAAAATATTTTACTAAATTACTTATAGTCATGTTGCGATGCGACTTTTATACAATGTTTTAGTAAAAATATTATTTTTCTGATGTTATATAATCGCAATTACTGGTCTTCTCGTGAAAAGATCCGAAGCGTCGAGATTTGTTCAATTATTACTATATAAATTGCGTAACTAGTTCAAAATTATTTTGCTTATGGTAGTTAAAAAGCTTCTCCCAATTTCACGATACAAATTCGGGCACGACTAACCTGTATATCATCGCGAATCACGACAGTATCAGTCAAGGAATAAGCATAAGTTTTCTCCCAAGTGAGAGATGAGAAATTAAAGCGATTACTTTGATATATCGCCCTTAAAGTTACCGATAAGTCACGCTGTGAGAGATCGGCTCCAAATGGCACCCGGTGTAAAGTTATCCATTGCCTCGAGCCAGATACGAGGGTAGGAGGAGGGGGGCTAACGCAAAATTAGACGTTCCACTAGGCGCCGCGGCCAACGTTTAGCAGATTACATCACCCAGTATTAACATCGGTGAAACTAAAACATGTCCGCCCCGCACGGTATCCCCTTTTCAATCCCAATTCCCAAACGACACAAATTGAAAATTTCGTCAATCGAAATATCACATTATATCCTTGACTGGCTTCGCCTTTTTCGATTTCATTCGCCGAATTATTGCGTAGCCTCAGAAATTATACAAAATCGTTTCCGTCGTGGCGTCGTTAAAATAAAACTGGAGCCTGTAACCACGTACAGAGGGATGGTGGGACGCTCAGGAAGTAATTTTCAAGTTGTATGAGTAGCAAGAATTTTCGCCAAGTTTACGTATAACATGACACGAAGTCGAGAAAATCTTCATGTATAAACAGCTGTTAATCCCCGAAGCGCTTAATGTTTCGGGCTGGAATTATGCATAGCCTCAGGGATTAGTGGGTTGTCATCCCGCGTCGCTCCGTGGTCGACTTTGCTAAATAATTTTAGGTCGGTCGTTCCTCCAAGTGTTCTTACAAATCATGGATGCGGTTAGAAGCTTTAACATCCGTCAATATATACTCAAGAGCAAAAATAACGGATCACTTTTCATAGAACCTTGTATGAAAAGTAAGCCGTTATTTTTGCTCGTCAGTGTAGTTAGCCTCAGATGTATTGTACACATTTTTGTGCTGTATTTTTTTAACTATTTGCGAATTCCTTGTTGAATGTCCCTGGTGAGCAGTAGATGTTCCACGGGAGTTTGTAATTGTGTCGTAAATACATCATTCAAACAGATGACGCTTGGCGACCAAAATTTTCGTATAGTAACAAGGTCACGTGGCAGCTGGTACAGATCGAAACATTCGAAGGTTTACTCGCATGCTACGGATGATGTAGCGGTATAGCACGCATCACGGAATGATGAGGATCCGGGTTTGATTCTCGGCCATAGCTTTACTTTTCATATTTTTCTGTGTTCTAATTTTATGTGTCGTTTAGAAATTTTATTTGGGTTTTTTGTTTGTAATAGTTGATTGTTATTCGATCCGTTAATTACACCAACAATGTCTAAAAAACACGGCAAAACAAAAACAAAACACCATAAGACCAAAGTGCATTCAAGTAGCGATGTTTATTCAGGACTTGGGAACATAAAACACATGAAAAAGATGAACGATGTTTTAATTGTCATGGTAATTCATAGTTCGTTTAACAGGGAACAGCCGCTATATAAATAAGTAGAATAAACTCCTTACCTTTAATATAGGTACCTAGCAGGCGAAAGGTAAAAGTTTAACTTGAAACTTGGACAGACCCGGCCCAGAAGTGTTAGGAACTTATTAGGAAAGTTAATAGATAAACTTTTAGGTTTTGTTTACATAACATTTACTCGTTTCAAAGTCAAGCGTCTAGCCGGATCCACACTGAACGAGGCGCCTCGCTATGCAAACATTATTGGTCCCATTTTGGACCATGTGACTATAACACGAGCCTGCCTCATGCAGCTGCCGCGGCGAAGGAGTGTGGATTATTCGATAAAGAGATATTTCTAATAACTTTAAATTAAGGTGAACAGAACAATATGATTACAAATAAATATTCAAGATTAGTATGCAAGTAAACAAATTTGAAGTATTTATACAGGGTGTATCAGATACCCCCTAACAATAATCAACTGGAGTATTTTCATTCCTATAGAAAATATAAAAAAAATACTCCAATTTTTTCTTTAATATATTTTTTAGCTTCTGTAGCTATGGTTATATACCCCAGTGGATTATTGTTAGGGGGTGTCTGATACATCCTGTATAAGTAACGCTGAATTACGCGATAATTAACAAAAAATGAAAAAGGAGAGAAACAACACGTACTTACTGAAATTGTACTGAATTTAGAATAAAAAGGGCTTTATTATTATTATCTAATTAGCTTTTTCCCGCGACTTTGTCTGCGTAGAATTATACATCCTGCTATAATATTATAAATGCGAAAGTTTGTGGGGATGGATGGATGGATGTGACGATGTGAGTGTGTATGTTTGTTGCTTCTTCACGCTAAAACGACTGGACGGATTTGGATTAAATTTAGAGCGGAGATAGCTGGTACGCTTGATTAACATATAGGCTACTTTTTATCCCGGAAAATTGCACAATTCCCGCGGGATAGCGATAAACATGTCAAAGGTCGTACCTGCCTGATGTAAGTCTAATTCGACCCGGACGAAGTATATATAAACCTTCCTCTTGTCTCTATCAATTAAAAACAACCGCATCAAAGTCCGTTGCATAGTTTTAGAGATGTTAGTACTAGTAAATAAATACTTCTTTCATAGACAGACACTATAGGTTATAATCAAGTGAAACTAAACCTAACTTATGTACTCGTAAGCTCTTCTTCCGCTTGAGCGTCCACTTGACACTAATTACCAATTAAGTATTAGGGTGCGACCACACCGCCGCTTAAAAAACGGTGACGTTACGGAATCGCAACAAAATGTATGAAGAAACGGTGAGAAAACGTGACACATACGACACGTCACTGCGTATACGCGGCGGTTTGGTCGCACCCTTAATTATTAACGTATCCAATAACCTCAAATACAGACATAAAAATCAAGTGCTCATACGTGGGCTTTTACGTCACTTAAAAAATATTTTGACACTGAATATTATACGTTATATAAGCACAGTTTGGAAGCTGTGTCCAGAGTGTGTTTTATGGTTACAAAATTTAGACCGCTTTCCGGACTCTCTCTTTTAAATGGTCCATAAAATTATATTGCCCTACGTCGGCAGAATTCTTTAAGACAAATTGCTACAAATTTCATTGACGCAATATCAAGTTCTTGGCAAGATTATTAAATTTCTCGGTTACGGTTTTACTGTATCCGTTAAATATTTATTACTGCCCCCCCTTTCAAGTCTTAGTATGAAGCCACAACAACCGCTATAAAGCAATGATTAACTTATCTATACTATAAAAAAAAATTGACACCACGGTCCTGTACTAAAGTGGACCTATCTTGCGAGTAAATAGGACCACACTAATTGTTTTTTTAAAGTTAAGTTTGCCTAAACTAGTCAATCGAGCATGTTGCCACGCGGCGGTTAACGTTGACAAAAATGGCATATTGTGCGATATCCGATTAATTTAAATACAGGAGATCGACAGAATAATAGATATTTTCAACTAAAATGACAACGTATTCAAAAATAATTGACTAAGGGCCTGTTTCACCATTCCTTAACTGTCGGTTATCTATGATTCTCTCTCTATTTATTACTACGAAACAGACAGAGGCTCATAGAAAATTGACAGTTAAGGAATGGTGAAACAAGCCCTAAGTATTGAATATTTGGTTCTCGTACATTTCACTGATATTTGTGCCACCTGTTTCAATAAAGGTCCGTTGTCGTCATAGGCTGTTTTGGAAAAGTAACAAAACGATTTTGGTTACCCAAATAAGCAACAACGTCAAAAGGCGTTCAGCGAAAGCGCAAAGCCAAAGTTATTGTGTGAACAGCGCCTTAAGTAAACAACCTACGAAAATAGTATACAAAAGTTTGAAAGAACAAGAAACTTAGTTGTAATAAGTGACGTCGAATGATCAATATAGCCAGGGGCAAAGTCGACCACGACTTAAGTGTATCGTGCGACACGTTTCTGTGGCGTTCCCATCAATCAATTTAGGACTGTATTGCTTTTGCAAAGAGTTCAAGTGAAGTGCAATGAGGGGTTGTCGATGCTGGTATGAAACCACGATAACGTAATTATGGCACAAGCCGCGCCCAGGCCGCGGCGGACCAAACTTGTTCGTGCTGTGTTTACACGATTTGACTTGGCTCTAGTATTACCCAGTTATTAGGCTAATTCAGCTAGATTTAACGACAAGCTGGATAACTGAGGGACTAATTTAGATGTTAAACTAGGTACTTTCAATAAATGTGGGGTAGGTATGTTTGAAAGCTGGTTTTTGCACAAAATATCCAGTTTTCATTAAAATTGATGGCATTTTCTTTAGGTGCGTTTATAAAGTTTTACTTACATTTCCTTACAACGAACACATAGAAGGTACAAGTGGATAATAATTAATTAAATGTTGCTCAATGAAAATATTAATATACACTTACTTTAGTATACTAATGTACTGACGCAGCTAATACCCTTTCACCTAACTAATATTATAAATGCGAAAGTATAGATGGATGGATGGATGGATGTTTGTTTGTTACTCAATCACGCCTGAACGGCTCAACGGATCTGGATGAAATTCGGCACATAGATAGAGAAAAGTCTGGAATAGCACATAGGCTACTTTTTATCCCGGAACATTGCGTAGTTCCCGCGGGATAGCGATAAACGAATTTTTTGCAGACAAAGTCGCTGGCAACAGCTAGTATTGTATATGTAGAAAAAGTCTTGTCCACAAAAATCAAGCTGGTTACGACCATGCGCACGGCGGCACGGAGAGCTAATTTTCTATTCATTGCGTTGTCGAGACTCTATATCCGCATATCTATGAATTAGCAACACACGCAATGTATTACAAAAATATTCGTCCACTGTCTGTCGCGTATAAAGTCATGTCTGAGCTGTAAAACAGTAGAAATAGCTTATAAAAAAAACTGTTAAATAGTTAGTAACATTTAAGCAATTTGCTACCTACCTTTCTCTTCAACCAAATTTGTTCCATTACCTTCATATAAAGATTTTATTGGAAATATTTAAAGTGCCCTCTTTGGGAAGGCTTTTAACGCTCGTTTCCAAAAAACAAACGGAATCTGTAAGTGTGAACAATTCAAAGACCCCTCAACACTCACGATCATAATCCCGGGTGACATGGCTAGAGGCATTTACGTTGAACTCACGTTCAGAACTCGGGCTGCATTGGGTTCCATAATAGTTGCTTTTAATGAAGCGGATATAGTTTACGCTCTACTTTTATTACAGCCGTTTTGTACTATTACGATTACGTACACTGACGGGCAAGAATAACGGTTCGCTTCTCATACAAAGTTGTATGAAAGTTGTATGGTTGTGTTGTTGTTGTTGGCGTTGTGTGTTGTTGTTATTTTTGCTTGGCAGTGTAGATCGACGTAAATGTAACTGATTTTATTGTAACAGACCCACATCTCGTTTGTAGGCGATACTACAGTCATACTTTGTGTTAAATAGGTATTTTTAAAACAATTTTATTTCAAGTTGTTGATTTATTGTTCGTTCCCAATTTTTTCTAGATTTTAGGTTAAAATAGTTATGTGCATACGCGCATTACCGTAAAATGTAAGTTATAAATTCCCAATCAACTAAAAATACGAGCAGTCGAACTTCTCAAATAATTGTACTTGCGCATTATCAACGCTGTACTTAAATACCTACCCATATTTGTTAAAGTTAATAAACTACTTTATTATAATCCTATAGTTCCATTTGATTGTTAACTTGGTAAAAAGGGTATCGTGAAACCTGCTCTCACCAGCCAGTCAGTGGTACAATACAATATAAAGCTTTAATCTGACTGACTCCTGAATCCGTATAGTATAACGCACTCGTAAAACCAATCGCATTCACCATTTCTTTATGACAAACGCGGAATGGACAGTGATTAAAAAATATGGCCTCTGTCCTACTCTGTACTACAAATCGCCTGAATCGAGCCCACCGGATAAACTACCCCGTATTATCATATAACAAACATAAAATTAAGTAGATAAGTGTCGTAGTGTATGCCTGTGTGTTGGAGCAGAAGGATAGGCTCCCGAAAAAAAAGAGGCGCTGAAGAAGTGCAGCGCAGTCTCATAAACCAGTGCTAATAAAATAAAAACATATTTTTTCAGTTTTAATTACAGTTTTCAGTTCAAAGGTTTTTGATCTTTATTCATGTCTTTCTTATTTCTAAGGCTAAGAATCTAAATTATATTTTCTCCCTCATAGGTCGCCCAGCCCCAACGGTCCTCTGGCTCATCGAAGGTACGCCAGCACCGCAGTACATCGGCGAGAAGACTGACACTCACGTCGTGGTAAACCGGCTGGAGCTGCCTCACATCAAGAGGAACCATCTCAACACCACCTTCAAATGCCGGGCGTCAAATACCAACCTGGTCAGCCCACAGGAGAAGACTGTGCGACTTGAGATGAATTGTAAGCAGGGGATTGTAATACCAATATTTTTAGGTATCGATATTTGGATAGTGATATGTAGCTATCGATATACTCACAAATAATATATTAATCAATACATATTAATCAATACATTTGTGAGAATATCGATGCTTTTAAGTGACCTATTGACAAAATATTGATATATTTGTATCTATTTGAGCATGGATTTTTTATTTGAATCGTTTCCTTGCACTAGAAAAGAAAATCGGAACAGAAAAACATAATACTGGAGTATAAGTATAACAGAATCTATTTTGCGCTTGGCGCGCGGTGCGGCGCTGCCATTCCGTGGCGTGTGATTATAAATACCTTTATCGATATTTCCGAAAAACTGTACAATAAGCATGTGGCAAGTAAGCTAGGCAATACTCGGCAAAAGCTATCAAATCAAAAAAGTGATTTTATTTTTAATCTATCCATTTTCTGTCAGATAAAAAAGCCGAACAGTCAGTGAGGCTATGGCATTTTTTAAAGATTGATTTATTCAGCTTTTCAAATAAAGCGACACACTATTATTAAAACGGAACGTACGGACAGCTCAAACGAATTCGTTTAAGTTAACAGTTTTTTCATCGAAGTCAGTGATATAGTAAAATGGAATATGCAACTGTTGCACAAATAGACAATTCAGATGACTGAGCACTCTCGATTCGAGTTTCATTTATTGACTAGCAATCGTGATGCTGGCCTGGAGCTAGACTTTTTATTATGCTTTCAGATCAAACCTTTAAATGGAAGTATTTTGCCAGTCATTCTCTGAAATAAACGGCTTTCAATCTTCAAAGACCCTTTACAAATCTTTAACATGAAATTTACTTTCGTTCTTCAATATAAATTAGTACATTTCTGTAAACAAGTAGCTGTTGATAAAATGTACACGAACCACGTAATTGCTAGTTTGGCCGAATCTAATTAAAATCGCCAGAATATGTAGTTGTATACAGAATATAATTATATTATTGTAATTGTGTCGTACAGACACATCATTCAAATAGATGACGCTTCGCGACAAATAATCGCATAGTAACAAGGTCACGTGACAGTTGGTAATAGATAGAAAAATTCGAACGCTTACTCACCTGCTATGGGTGGTGTAGGGGTATAGCACGCGTCACGGAATGACGAGGACCCGGGTTCGATTCCCGGCCATAGCTTTACTTTTCGGATTTTTCTATGTGTTCTAATTTTCAGTGTCGTTTAGAAAAGAATATAATTATGTTTAAACTGCATAATATTTCACAGATAAATTATTGCAACATACCATGTTAGCTTTCCATTCAAATAAAGCTGTATAAAACTTTCTTTGTTACGTAACAAGTGAGCAATTTTCCTTTATATCTCATAATTCGGTATAATAATACAATGCAAGTGCAGTCACAACACAAAGTCATCATCATCATCATCATTATATCAGCCATAGGACGTCCACTGTTGGACATAGGCCTCCCCGTAGACCTCCAGTTGTGTCGATTGGAAGCGGTTTGCATCCACCGTGAACTCGCGACTTTAACCCGGTCATCTGTCCACCTCGTTGGTTAAAAATTATGTATTAAGTGCACTGTTTAAAATGATTCCAGCTGTGTTAATTAGGTAGTCAATTACATTACAAATATTTTCTACGGGATGTAGACCGCCATTACCTTTAACGATCACGAGCTCCCGATATATCGGCACAGTTGTAGTCTTTATGATCACGGGTAGACTCCAATACAAGTATCGGGAGCTCGTTAAAGGTTATCGTAATCCAAGTGCTGTAGAAAATATGTGTAGCCCCACTTATTTGTTTTCCCGAATTCGAAATGTTTTCAAAGTAACACTAATGAGCAATTACGTGTACTGTGCCACCATTAACCGACTCATTTCTATCATTGTTTTTGACGTGTGTTTATTTATTTATTTATTTTATTTATTTATGTTCCCAGTTTTGAAGAGTATCAGTATCAATAACAGTTTATTGCCCGCAGTGAAGCCAACTCTCGTGGAGATCCAAAACAAGCAAGCGACGCTGTCATCGGAGAGATATGTCAATCTGAAATGTGTGTCGGAAGGCAGCCGACCCGCAGCTCAACTAACTTGGTTTAAGGATAACAGGAAATTTAAAAGAGGCAAGGTAAGAATAACAAAACAAAATTATATGTAGGAAAGAAGTTTTCCTAGTACCTAATAAGGCTGATTTTAGTTAGTTGGTACGGTCTCGTGAGCAAAGACTTTTTTACTCTGTGTTAATTAACATCCAAACGTAATTACAGTTTAAGGACAATTTTTAAATAATTAAGTGGCCATTTTACGGTTTAAACTAGGTTAATATAACGAAATATAACGCAAGGTTGTTTTTGCTTATATTGAAGCCATATGATTTCGCCTACTAAGCTGTGCGTTATTCTACACGCTTCATATTTCAGCAGTAATAAATTTCTGCTGGAGAGTATGCGCCACTATTTTTTCTACAAAAAAAAAAACTGACAAAAGTAAAGAAGTAAAGAAGAGGCTAACTATTTATGGTATTTTCATTGCTACCTGTCCCATTTGGTAAACAAAATTCTTACCTCAATGTGCAAATTTTTGTAAAGAATAAGGTGTATTATGTTATCAAATAAACCTGAGGTAATATTTTTTAAATAAATTTGCTGATATTTTATCTCCTGTTCCTTTATTTACGAGCGTTTCTAAAAAAGTTTGTACATTTGACGGACAGCATAGGCTAATTTGAAATTAATACTTTTCGATATTAGTTTAAGCCCATATTATTACCTGGTTCTTAAAGATTCTAGATAATGTATTTTTTTAGAGATTCGAACTACAAAATAAGCTGTAAAGTTAAATCTACTGAGTCGGGGCAGTCGATAATTCCTATTTTGTTACTAAGATTCAATTAAGTAAATAGAAACCACACACATTATTTAGTTGGTTTTATTGAAGAAATAAGGTAGCAATTATAAAATTGTGTACGTTTTTAATGCTAATTCTTTACTCTTTTAAGGTAATCACAAAATAATAAAGATATTCACTCCTTTTTGTTACCATTTGGTCAAACGTACCCTGAAAATTTACAATATAATGCTTATTTATAAAGTTAGGTTAATATTTTTTGGAAATTATCATAATTAAATTGCTAAATATTCGTCTGGAATATTTAAAATATATATATTTTAACAAATATAAACAAAAATGAACAAAACTTCGTATTTTTTTACGGGACAGTAACAATAAGAGGAACAATGGTAACAAATTAGGAACTCTTAGGCACAGTATTCATTAGTCAGGTTTCAATATTATAATCACTACATACATTTTTTAAAAGATAGAGTGATGAAATACAATACATTTTTGATATCTACGTTTATATTAAATATCTACGTTAAATAAAATACACAAATACTGTCAAATAAAAATAAAAATACCTCTCATGTATATAAATAAAGTCATTTTCAAATAGTCTACACACTGCCTTAGGAATTCTTTTTTGTTACTCCCATTTCCTAGCCATACGTTACCATTAAAAAGTAACAAAAAAGGAAGTAACCAATGGTGGAAAATATGGTGCCCGGCACATTTAAAAAATTCGTAAAACCAAATATAACGTACTATTTGAACAAAAAATTTAAGAATATGAATCTTGATAAAGTGTTTATAAATAGAATTTAGTTCAAAGTAATAAAAAAACAAAATTTACCCAGGTTTTTCCAGTAACAAAAGAGGACTTTTATTTCAGGTTTGACCATCGACGCACTTTATCAACTCGCAGTTTTGATTTTTGAAAGGTGACTGTTTATTAGTAAGGTGGCTATATGATGCTAGTGTTACCAGCATCCTATAAAGAATCTACAAATTTTTGTAAGAAATACCTTTTGGGACGAAAATGCGGTAACAAAAACTGGAATCAAAATTGGAACTTTTTCTGGGACAAACTTTAATCGTTAATTTTAAATATTATTTCTTAGACAAGGATATGAAAACAATGTAGAAAGTAATTGCTTGAGCCTATTTTAAGTCAATAAAACACACCACGGAATCGAGAACGTAAAACTGATTTCAAAAATCGATATTTTAGGTTCGAAATTTACAATGGGACATTTACCTTTTCATACAAACTTTACTGAACGATTATTTAAAAAAAATATTTTTTAAATGATCAAATACATATACATTTAAGACAGATAATTTATATTTAAGATAATGAAACGAATTTTATTCTCAATAACTCAAATAAAATACACAGTGGCCTAGTGATTAAAGAAAATAATAAATCTGCACAGGACACCTACAAACGACAAATGTACAAACTTTTTTAGAAACGCTCTTACGATGAAATAGTTAAAAATAAATAACAAAAATGGGACGTTTTGAGGTAAGAATTTTGTTTAGGTACCAAATATAGGACAGAATGAAAATACCTTGCACTAAGTCAGGTCGAATATTATACTTAAACTACTGCAAATATTATAGAAAATACATAGCATTATTATCTTAAGTAGCAAAAAAGCTACTGTGCTGCTGTGTGTGTGTGTGTGTGTGTGTGTGTGTGTGTGTGTGTGTGTGTTTGTAGCTGCTGTGTTCCGGTGTGGAGAGTAAGACAGCCGGGGAAATTACGGGCACGAGAGGCAATTCATCTAAGTCCTCTAGTTTGACAACGCATCTGCAATCCCTCCGGGGTTTCGGGTGTCTATGGGCAGTGGTGATCGCTTACCACCAGGTGCTCCACTTGCTCGTTTGCCTTCCTATTCATATAAAAAAAAAGTACAGTCCGGTAGCTCTTAGAACCACATTCGGGTTTGTTTTGCCGTTTGATACCTATGTACTTGAACTATGGTCCTACCCGAAAACCGAATATCCTTTTAGGAGCTCACGGAACTGTACATACTAGTGATGATCGCATTTGCGAATATTCGCATATTTTCTTCATTTTCGCATTCGCAAAATTACGGCGAATGTTTTGCGAATATCAAAAAAAAATGAGGGTAATAATTATCGCCACCCGGTAAGGTAGATAGCCCCTAGATTGGCTTGGTGCTAAATTAAATAGCCCCATCTGGCAACACTGAGCGAAATGACATTTCAATCGGATGCGTTCGTATCAACTCGGCTATTCTCGGAACAAAAACCAAACGGAACGCATTTCGTTCGAACGGGATTGCTACCAAGGTCACCAAGCCATAGAGAAATGGAATGTTGGAAACAGATATTCGCATTCGCATTCGCGTTCGCGAATGTCCAAAATATAACATTCTTTACATCACTAGTACATACATACCAGTGGCGTGGCGTCAAGTATATCAGAAGGCAAGCCGAAGGGAACTTAACTAGCCTTTTCCTCTAATTCTGCACAATAAATTGCCCAACTGCCTTAAAATAGGCAAGCCAGTGGGAATCGAGTTCTATGGACGCCACGCCACTGATACATACACATTCACATACACAAATCACGTCTTTATCCCTTACGCCGTAAGTACGAGGTAGACAGAGCCTCAAATCATAGGATGCGGCTAGCAACCCATCACTATTTTGATTCCCCTTTCCCCCTATACGCCCACAATCATGCTAAACGTGGCATTTAGTTCTTGTTATCAGCACGGGACTGTAGTGTTACTTATTTGCTTAGACAACAGAAGCAATGAATGAAACCTGGGTGAGCAGCCTCTTGGAATTTATGCCTCTGCCGGAAGACGATGGCTCGCTGCTTAAATGCCAGGCGGACAATAGCGCGCTGCCTGGTCAGAGCATCGAAGACTCTTACAAGCTGGACGTTGTATGTGAGTATAATACATTAATGAGTCATCCATCAGGGAATCTACTCCCAAATGCGAGATTACAAGTTCGTATCATACCACTCACTCCTATTAAACACAATAAGAGTGAGCAGAATAACATGATACGAAATTCTAATCTCTAATATCGTAGTGTAAGGTCGTGGTTTTTCTCAATATGTCTTCATTTAATTACGTGCTTTTAGCGTGTCACTTGTTTTCTTTTTTGAATACATAATGCCAAATGTTTGGTGAATAAGTTTTAAATGTAGTCGTATTGAAATGGAAAATTAAACCGGTTTAAAAACAAAAACGAAATAGAACGCTGCCACAAGCAACCGACCGCAAGAAAATTGAATTTGAGACAGGAGAATGATAAGATTTTCTGACGTTGTTTTTTCAAAGTGAATCATTTTTATCCGTAGTTGTTGCGTTTATTTGCGCACAACGCTAAAATAATTCAAGTCTTAGTACCCACTAATTGAGTTATCAACCCGCCAGTTTTGAATAAACAACAACGAATTTTTGTTCCGAAGTATTAATAATACAATTTGCCCTACAGCCGAAAGCAAATTGCCCGCTGATTGCTTTATAATTTTGACAATCAACTGCCTAACTCGGTGAGTGTAACGAAATTAACGTTACTTCTTAATTTCGGAAGCATCATTCTCGAAACGAATATTGCTGTGGAATAAGCAATAAAGGAGTTCGGGCTTAACCAGTTAGCACATCTGTAAGATCGTTAAGCTTAATTATCATTGCTACTTAGCACTCGCTCAGGGCCTCTCCCGGCCATGCACGACACTGCCGCGGCGCTAAAATTAGTTATATCACAGGATACGTATCCAAGCAAGATAAAGCGTGCACGGGTTATTTTGATATGAGGCGCCGGAACTCCCGACTAAACAGAGTTTGCGGTGAGTTAATATCTACGGAGGCTATAATATTGCATTTACTGAGAGTTCCACTCAAGCTTAGACGCAGGAGATTCTACTTTACTTGCAAAAAAATACTAAATAGACTACCTACCTATTTGAAAATGCATGACTGGATTGATTGCTTTGCAACCACTTAAAGCATTCAAAGTTTGTATTACACGAAACACCACGAAATTCACACTAGATCACTCATCAAGTACTAAGTGCCAGACACATAGCTAGTATATTCCACAAAACGCCAGTCATATAAATAGAGCCGAAACGGAACTGTGTCACGTCCTGCCGTTGCATATCAACAAGAAACCAAAAAATGCCGAGCAATGCTAAAAGACAGACAAAAGGGTGCCAATGTACCACGCGTTTTGAAAGGGTGGTCGGAAGTAGACACGGACAAGAAAAAAGGGAATCCTTTGTCCGAGAAACACAATAGGCTGAGAAATATATCTATCCCCACCTAACGCTTAATATCGTTACCTATCCCTTCTTGTCTTTTAGATGATGCCGTACAGAAATATGTATTTATATGCGTTTTGCTTGTTAGAAAGCCGTAGTAGCCTAGCTATAAGACTAGGCCTCTAGAGTAGAGGGTTGTGGATTCGAACCCAGGCTCGCACCTCAGATTTTTTTTAGATTTTTGAAAATCAGAGAAATTTAGCATGAGCTTTTCGGTGAAGAAAAACAGCGAGGAAACGTTGCGAAGTAATTTTATGGTGTGTGTGTGAAGTTCATACTGGGACCGCGTGGAAACTATAGCCCAAGCCCTCTCATTCTGTGAGGAAGCCAGTGCCCAGCAGTGGAACGTATGTGAGCCAAGAATGCGTATTGTTACTAAGCAGCACAGCCTACGTTCAGTAATTTGAATGGATGCAGATAATCTTACGAATCTACATACAAATGTTAAGGTGATGAGTTGCTAACGTGTTACAGCTTATATTATTACGTCACGTACGAGACTGTTTGCTCCGACGGTTCTTACCGCCTCTGAAGGAAATTAATCTAAGTTAACTAATGCTGAAGTCAGTAAAAAATATAGATAACTAGCGTTGCCTCCGTAGAATTTGCTATTCGATATCCCGCGGGAACTAGTTATATGATTTTGCGGGACTAAAACTATCTCAATACCAAATTCGAACTAAATTAGTTCAGCGGTTAAAGCGTGAAGAAGTAACAGACTGACAAACACACTTTCGTATTGTAGCATAGCCAATCCTATAAGTGGTATTTTTAATGACCAAAGAAAACCTGATAGGGATTTTTGAATTTTCCTTAAATCATTATATTTGTCCTTTATTTTTATATAACTCTTAATTTACTTTGAATCTAAATTAATCATAATCAAATTAAACGTATAAAGGCATTGCCAGGGTTACATTAATATCAGCGCGTTCTAAAGCAACCCTAAAATGTGGGTTACTTGCGTTAGGCGATATCCGCACAAAAGGTAGTAAAACGGGCCACGGGAACAAACTACGAACGAAATTAGCATTAAACATGGAAACGTCACAGTATATTTAATTAAATCCGAGTGTATTCCGGGCAAAATTGAAATTTAATAATAAATAATGTTGACACAAAAATTCTTGCCGTAGCTTTATGCGTACCCTAGTTACACTTGTGTTATGTCCATTCTAGTTAATTGTAATCAGATTGACCAGTATTGACAATGTTATAATTATGTACATAAACACTGAAAAAAAACAGGTTTCGGCACAAAACAGACATACCAAAGATTAGCTTACCTCTTCATTAATTAAAAATACAAAACCTGTTAGAGAAAAATGTATTTTTAACTGTTTTACAAAAGCAAATTTCAAGACAGATATAAACAAGCGAATACTAAATTAAGAGAAGCCTGACAAATTAAGCTGACAATCATTTATGAATATAGGAGTTATAGTTAACGTGCTAATTATCACTAATCTGAACACGTCACCGTCAGTACTTTGAAGCGATCATTTTGAACGATAGCACAAAGTTATAAAACAAGTATTAAACGAGCATGTCGCCGCGGCCCAACAAAGGGCTATAGATGCAAATACACGTAATGTTACGTATAATTTATCGCGGCAAGATTAGTCCCACGAGGCCTAACCGGAATACATCATTTTCGCCGGCGGGGAGCAAGAACACGCGTCACCTACCAGATTCTAATTAAAATTTATTTTGTACGTCTGAATGTTTGTTTTATTTCGACCGGGTTGTTTATTTTGAAAGAGGCCCCGCGGGCTCATAAAACCAAAACCTCGAATCGCAAGATATATGTTAACGAGCACATGTTTATTTAAAGTTTGAACATCCACTACCGGCCAGTTAAGCGATACCACTTTGTGTCATTTATTTATATATAAATAGCAATACTGTTATAAACTGATAACTAAATATCTCCTCTGTGTAGTATACCTACTTGTGTGTGACTATGGTGTAGTTTGTTTTTAAAAATAAATGATTGTCGTTGAAGCTCATCTGTTGGTTTCACTATAAATACGCGTGCTATATTTGTGATTATATGTGATGTTGTTACGTGAAATAATTTAATTAGGGATTAATAATAGGGATAAAAAGTAAAAACAATGTTTGTCAATAACTGACACTGTCAATAACAGTACTAACAGTGACCTATAATTTAGTTTCTTTTGGTAGACATAATGTAATCTTGTCAATAATTTTTTAATAACATTTCCGCGTTAATACTCTTGCAATACCAATAAGCATCACACAGTAATGTTCTACGTATTTGTTTTCTGTCACATTAGCGCGAGTACAAATACCATCGCCCACTGGAATGTGTCGCGGTGTTCTGTCCAAAAAATAAACATTGCCCTCTCTTGTTTATCCTTTATTTCAGTTGCCAAATATTTCCACGTTGATTATACCGGCCATAATGTATCAACGAGGCTCGTAGGCGTGCCGTATAAGTACCAAAGCGGAACTTTCCGCGGCGTCAGACCATCCCACACCGGACTTGTTGGAAACTAATTTGGTCTAATTTAGTCTGCGGCGTCGTGTCTCGCAGTCCCGTAGACTAACGGACACTCGCAGACACTCACAGACACTCGCAAACACGTAGAGTCGCAGACCTCCGCAGCCCGCAAACGCACGGCTTACGCCAGCTCACGGTGTCACTCGCTCTGAAGGATTAATTTGGCTTTGTCCGTCTTAGTTCTACCGTTGTTGTTTGTTCGATTCACTGGAAAATAATGTTATAGGATAACGTTATTAGCGTTCCTTGTGTACGTCTTATTTTTCTGTTTCAGCTTCTTTCTGTCGATGGTTTTTATAGCTTTTATAAAGGGCCCTGCTCTACCAAAGTTACTAAAAGTCTAAATTTAACCTATGTGGAATTTATATATATTTACATATAGACATAAACTAAATTTTACCTATCTATTATTATTGTAATCATTGATAATACTAATGTCTTCTCGATCATATCTATGTCTTGATTGTCACTCTCAATAAACTTAAATTGAATCCAAGAAACATTCAACCCGACAAAACAAAATTAAACGACACCACGGAGATAAACGAATTGGTTTTATTTTAATAAACTCATACTGAAGCGACACAGCATGAGCAGGGTCCGAATGACACTGGAAATACGTAATTTACAAACATTTGTAAGCAGACAACCTCCAACTTGTATTTAAAGCTGGTACGCTAACAACAAGAGATGCCCTCTACGTAATTAAAAGCCGGTTCAGAGTTGGTGAGTCGACACAACATCAACAGTTAACATCCACCGAGGACAACCCAAAAACTAATTCTGACTGGACCAACCAACGCACAATATAAATAACGCCGCAGTAAGGTGCTACTAACAAACGGGTGTTGTGGAAAAACCTCCAATTTTTCGTTTTTCGCCGTGACGCGTCGTACTGTATTAGAGCAGATTGGGGAAAAATATTCATATTGAAAGCAATTTAGTGATTGAAAGCACAAACCATAATTTAACCAAGACTTCTAAATAGGAAAGATAAGATTATTCATAGCAAGTACATATTTAATTGGATGATTATCAAATTATATACCAGACGGTACTAATTGTTTCTATTCCGATTCTTTAGTTTTACTTAGGAAATTGAATACCTTAAAAATACAACGTTGGTTTTTCCGTGGGGTGTCCCTCGCATAGTAATAGTAACGTTCTATTGTACAAACGGCTTATCTTAATTTAACATTAGCTCTGCTTACAGCCTTGGTAAGCCAGCCACGATGTTTTGTGGTGACTAATAAACGGGAATTGATTAAGGCGTCATTAATTAACATTATGTCATCTCTGTCGAAATTTGTCTCGGGTTTCATGATTTAACAAATTATATACAGTTTAACAAATGATAAAATCTTTCGTTCCGTTATCAAATAACGTTTGATAAATTATTAAAAATTTAATGCGGGTAAATGAGGCTAATATTTATTTAACTTGAGAATTTTGTGCATTTTCTTAATATTCCTGATATCTTAAATGTCAGATATCTATGAAAACTTATCTTTTTGTTTTGAAGAAATAAACAGAAAACGCATCACAGATATTTGACACCGAGATGAAACATGCCCTAAGTGTCCATAAATTAACTGCTAGTAAAAGTGTTAAGAAATTTCCTTTCATGCTTACTAAGTTTATTTATCTTGATTCCATTTTTTCATTACCTATCACAAGTCCTGGTCCATTTACAAATATGATTAAGCTAAGATTTATTCCATCTGCCGCCTTTTCCCTTACATCTGTTTTATCTCATTAGTAACTTGACGGAAAAATTCCGTAACGGGACGGTCACTGGAAGAACAGCGAGGAAACACGCTGACTATTACGACAGAGGAAATTAATTTCCAAATATAAATAAATTCCATTTGCTTCTGATCGGCGAACCGTAACACATTTAGAGCGCGCGGGGGGGGGAGGGGAATTTCTCCCGGCGTGAATCGTTTTGGCAACAATTTAAGCAGGAATCGCAAATGTTTATTTGCTGGCGCGTTCGCGGCGGCCGCGGGGCGGCGTCGTTATAGGTCTTTAATGGCCAATAAAATGTCACCGCCCGCGCCCGCAGATAAGTGTGCACCTGAAGCGCCCGCGCCTCGCCTTTGCACCTACAAGCGCGCTTCCAACGCCTCCGTTTGCTGCTAAACGCTATGGGAGTTTGTGCACTACAAGAAATTTTACTGTCCGGAGTCCGATTTTTTACGGAATAGGGACAAACTGCCATATTATAAATTTGTACCTATTCCGTAAAAAATCGGACTCCGGACAGTAAAATTCCGTATAGTGCATAAACGCCCTTGAACTACCTATTATTAACTCTCAAAATATTGCGGGTACTTACAGTCGAATAAACTGAATCACATACCTCTGTGGAACCTTTTCTCATACGATTTCGCAATAATATCTTTGCCAGGTGTATGGAACAGGATGTTGTGAATAAAGTTTTCTCATGACATTTCGTTGAATCCCATGCGGTTTTCAACTTTAACGACATTTGAATAAGGTTCTTATTTATAAAACAATTTAATCTGACAACTGCATTGTATACACAACTTTAAAAACTCTTATTAAAGTTGAAAAACGGATAGAATTGACTGACTTGTGACTGGACTTGTCCGGTAGTAAAATATTTTTTTCTATTTTTTCCTACTGTGGGTTGATGGTATATTTTGTATTGGTTGTTATATTAGGTACTTAATCATCAGCATAAGAGTGTGTAATGTTAAAAATAGCGATTGAGAGCTCTCTACTTTCTAACACCAAACTTTGCAGTTTGGCAGAGATATATAGATACGTATAAGTATTTTGTACTTCTTTTGTATTCTATTTGAGTTAAATAAATAAATAAAAAATTCAACGTAATGTAATGAGAAAACTTTACCTACACTCATAAGAAAATGTGTTAAAAAACCGTGGTAGCCTAGTTTTGACCTCTGGCTTCTCAAGCAAAGGGTCGTAAGTTCGAATAACGGGCTCACCTCTGAGTTTTTCGACGTTGTGTACAAAAATAAGTAAAACAATGAAAGCTGTAAAAATTATTTATTGTTTTTTGGAGTAGGTAGTACCTAGTACATACGTTAGGAATCCCAAATCCTAAACAAACATCATGTTTAGTGTCAATACTTTGAATGGGCACTTTCTTTCCTAATTTTCTTTAGCAATATTTACCGAGCCCAAACCAAATTTTTTGATACTTCAACTACTCAGAGAAATGTCTATTTTCGGTATTTTCCCTAAGCGTAAGCAGCAGCTCTATGAAAATACCTAAGTTATTATTGTAATCCTGGTTATTCTGCCAAAAAAATTGGATATTTATTTATATAAAATTTAGGTTAATTTTCTTCCCAAGAGATATTCATCGCCATGTAGGTTTTATCCCTTAGGCCCATTGCTCTTAGAGATCCGTAACAAAAGGATTGAGTAGGTAGCCATTCTCAGCTATTTGTGAGTGAGTTTCAGAATTTGTACGCTGGGATAACACCGCGCCGCTCGAACGGACTATCGCCGTTACGCTAAAAATACAGTTTTCCCAGATTCGGCA
The DNA here is from genome assembly GCA_963854515.1 of Pandemis heparana. Taxonomy (NCBI): domain Eukaryota; kingdom Metazoa; phylum Arthropoda; class Insecta; order Lepidoptera; family Tortricidae; genus Pandemis; species Pandemis heparana. The sequence continues at coordinate 7,251,815 of OY978024.1, forward strand.
GACATCTACACCATATAATATAACATAATGTATATACATAGGTCCAACGACTTTTATAGGACGACGGTAATGTTGATGACTATGATAAAGTTAAACCGTGTCTCCGTTTGTCGTTTCGTTAACCGTAGCCTAATTGAATTACTTACTGGTTGCGTTTAGAAATGATATAATTATGATGATGCATTGCGTTTGGTTGCCAATCACTAGCCAGCTTGATAATTATCTTTTTTAAACTAGTTTTTTACTCTTATGATATGTCAATACACTATAATATACAATACGGTAAATAAAAGTACAATCAAATGAATACAATACAATACAATAACTCTTTATTGAACACCACATAATAACAATCAAAACAGAAAAAAGGTATACAGAAGTAATAAGGTAATAATAGGCGGCCTTATCGCTACAGAGCGATCTCTACCAGGCAACCATAACGGACCGGAGAAAAGAACAGATCTGAGGCATGAATTTACTTAGTCAAAAATGTTTTTTGTCCTTCTTTGTCTTGTCGCTCTAACTGTTTACATTATGTTCTTTCTTTCTCTTTCACTTAGATCCTCCTGTGGTCTCGCTGTCTCTAGGCAGCACGCTCAACCCCCACGACATAAAGGAGGGAGACGACGTCTACTTCGAGTGCTCTGTTCGTGCCAACCCCAGGGAACATCGAATATCATGGTACCACAATGTGAGTGTACGCCGCTATGGATATTTAAACATTGGATTGGTTTTTGTACCGTTGCCATTGCCATCGACGAATGTCAAAGCTCTAAGCTTTCAGAAATATCTGAACTCGACCGTTTTGTCAATAGAGTAAGTTTTTCGTTGCAAAAAAACCTTGGAACACGTTCGCGTTGAAATTTCAAATATGTACTATGAGCGTTTTTGTCGTTATGTGCTGCTAGAGGCGATGCTAATTTTCTCGTAGTAATTGAGACATTTACACGAACGCATTCAAGACTTTTTTGTGTTAAAAACTAACAGTAGAAGCTCTGATATCTTTGAGTGCCTAGACAGCTGCGATACCTATGACTGAAGTTGATTATTGGTGGCTGCAAAATTATGTACTTAGTATTTTAATAGAAAATTACCTCTAGGATAAGCCGGTGGTCCACAACTTGACGTCTGGTGTGATTGTGAGCACCAAGTCGCTGGTTTTGCAAAAGGTGACGCGCGACCACGGAGGCGACTACGCCTGCCGCGCCGCCAACTCGCTCGGAGAAACCCCCAGCCAACCCACGCAGCTCAGCATACAGTGTAAGCTATTCATAAGCAAACCAGCGTCATATCAATCCCCAGTACAACCTTGTCTTAGTTAGCCGTCATTGTACTCATAAAGGAAGTCACTCAGACGTTTATTGTGATAAGGTCGCAGTCGCGTAGGTTTACTATGGTTTACATACACTCTAATGTGACGTTTATGCATGTGTTACGTAGGTATCCAATGAATGCACGGGGTTTAACCCCGCTGCAGACACTGTTCTTCTACAACTGTTACAAGGCTGATCTTTTGAAACGTAATATATAGAAATTGTATATCTTCACAGAGATATTATTGAAGGGAAGTATTTGTGAAACACTTATAGGATCACTTGGTTGTCGGTCTGTTAGTCTTTCCAGACCCACACATCTCACAATAGGTCTCTTCCTATTTGGTTCAGTTACCTAACTTTCTTTAAAACTTTAGGGATAGTATTTTTTTATATAGGTAATCTTTGTTGTTGTTTATTTTTTTTTACTTTTTTTATTTATAACCACGAGCAATCAGGTACCCTAAAATATAGTACATATTAGCACTTTAATAGATTAATTTACAACACAACACCAACTAATAATCAGCTATCGTTATATCATTATCATCTATTATAATAATCAGCTAAATCCATGTTGTAGCCACAGCGAATGGCTGTCCCTAAATCTGAAATCTACAATCACTCTTCACTAAATAAAAACAAAACATGTGTTATTATAAAAGTGACGTTCTATATCTCATTCCCTTATACGAGTTTCTTTTTTCAATGCTGTACACGATAATCTTTGAGCTTAAAATAAGCTTTAAAGATTGAAATAACAAACTCTGGAAAACTCGTTGGAGATGGCGGCAGCTCTCTTAACTTAAAAATGTCTTTGTAATCAGTAGACTAATTAAAAAAACATTCTGTTGAATTCTAGAGCAGTTCCACGAACATTGTATCTAATTAAGCTTTAATTGTAGGCATAATACTGTAAGGGAAACTTTCCCTTGAATTCATAAAATGTGTATTTAGCGAACTACAATTAGCATTTATTAACTATGGATAAAACCTGGTATTATAAGTATCCGTTAAAGTTTACATTCGCTTAAATATTTATTTTTAAATTTTATAGATAGTATTTTTGTGATACGTAAATTTAAGTTACATCAAGCGAATTATTGCAACCATTCAATTTATTCACCCTCTAATGTTTTCGTTTGAGAACTTGAGCTTCTGGCAGACTGACAGACAACGTAGCGACGACAATAGGGATTTATTTCGCAAACTTCGGGCTTGAAACTCTAAAAATTAAGTCTCCGATAAGTAAATTGAGACAAAGATTACTTTTCCGATCAAAATTGGAGAGTCTTTTGTCCCCCTATTGTCAACAGAGTGCTAATAAATTTCGTTCCATCTCGAGAGGGGTCTTAAAGCCTTTGCTGACTGCAGTATCAATCATTCTCGAAGAGATCCAAACAAAGATTAGTTACAGTCAACGGGTTGAAAGGAGAGGAATGTATTGAGATACGAATAATTCGCTTTTCGGTAAACAGAAGTAATTGATTCTCTCCCACCGTGACGGCCCCTGCTGCTAAACCGACCGATACCTTTTGGTAAAAGGACATCAAATCTCCCAATCAATTTATGTTCGAAGTGACACAAATGAGGGTCATTTTACTCGTACTAACCTATTTAGGTACCTATTTTGTGTTCTTATTTACTAGTACGTTTTGAAGATTAGCTACCTCGTCAGCTTAGTTTCACTTCATTGTTAGTTCTAAGATTACGGAACTACCTTCTAAGAATCCATCAATCAATATGTAATAGAAACTTATATCCTTAGGTATTAATTTACTGGCAGTTGTGATCAATGTGGTAACAAACAGGGCAAGTTCTATTAGGGAGTAGCGAGTGAGGGTGTCGAGCGTGCGCGGCGCGGGCATCAATCATTGGCGCAGGAGCCGCGAAGATTTACGCCGTCAACGTCACCGCGTACGACCATCTGAACGACGACAAATGTGCGCTTTGTTCCATTCCTATTTGTTACCTCACCTCGTTTGTTCCAGTTCCGCACTTTGTACCGTTAGAGGAACCTTTGTTTGTATTGCCAGTTACAAATCTGAACCGCGAAGAAGTAGAAATTTACTCGCAGCCGGCGCGTGATCGCAAAACAAAGCCGGTGTTACCTTAATCACATACATATTTTCATATTCCCGTCCCGTTATAGTAATCCTTCGTCGGAAGGGTTGCTTAACGCGAGCAAATATTTGAGAGTTTAATGAAAATCTAAGGCAGCCGAGAGCGCAGTTTTGCAAGTGTATAAATGAATCACGACGCCGACTGCGCCTGCTCCGGGGGGGAACAGTTGGACGATAAAATTTATAATATCGTCTAACTTCTGTTATGATTTAACGAACTGAATTCGGGCTCTCTTTGTCTTTGTGTTAATTATTACATTCCTTCTTGTAATTGAAACACGACGCTTTGGTAAAGCCGAGCCATACATCTACTCGACGTCGTAATTTACCTTTTACGAAACTCCAGTCAAAGCGGGAATGCTTTTATCGTTGTTTTGTAAATGCCGACGGATAATTATAGAATATTATATTATTAAGTAAACACGTCCTTATTGTGGCTGAATAAATAATTAGGTACCTTTCAAAACAACCCGAACTGATTCATATCATAATATTCTACGAGTATAGCTAGCAATAACGAAACATTCATTCCAATTTTTTTTTCGTGACCTATTAAAAACTTTACCACGTTCACGTGAAATTTTTCCCGTCGGCTTTAGATACTGACTGGCTTTTCTACTTCATTCGAATTTACGCACGTCACCAAACAGAATTCGTAATAGTGTTAACACCTAACAAAGTTAATTAAATTGGTCTCAACCAACTATTAATGCTATTATGATTTACTTACACATTTTGTGTTATGATTAAAGCCCATTGTAGTAATTTTATGGTTTGTAAGCGGTTGAATATTGAAATGCGATGGCATGTGGTCAAACTTTTATTGTTGTCCTTGTCAACATGCCAATGAGATCTTTACACGTCATCGTTCATGAACAGACCAAGTATTTCCCTTACCTAACTCGAATTTACCGCTTTCGCTGCCGGCTGAGATGCTGGAAACTTTCCTAAGGAGGTACCAAATTTAAACGCACAATTATCGTTCAAATGCCAGTAGCATTGAGCCGTACTCGTACAAATAGGGTATGAACATCACAAACCAACCGGCGCTAAAAAACAGTTCTAGTGGAAATTTAAAGGCACGAAAATAATAAAGCAAAAAAACTATTTTGGTTCATAAAATAAAGGGACCAGGGTTAATCTCAATCAGTTCAGTGCAGACGGTATTAAAATGAACTTTACTAGAGAAAAAACTATGAATTATAGCAACTACAGCAAGCGATGATTTTGTATGGACCGTTGTTATAAAGTCTTGTGACGATACTTTTCTACTCGCGCCTATTTCAAGAAATACTGACCGTAGAAAAAAACTAAAAGCGCAGATTATATCTTCTTTCAAAAATTTCTCTCAATATAAAAGAAAAAAATACGCACTTCGTATTCACGAACACATCAGTGTTGTCGCTACTTAAAGCCTTAATAGGGAATATTCCTGTTTTTTTATTGAAAATATGTAACAACCAATGTTAAAAATGTTTTTGAAATTACTTAAAAAAATACCGAGATCCAAGTATAAGCTATCAAATCTATCTCTTTCTAGAAAAACAGAACTTTAATAGGTAGATATGTAGTTTATTATAGGCGTAGTGTTTTATGATGTCACATGAAATGAAATGAAATTGTGTAATATCGGATCTCTCTTTGTAATCGCTGTCTAATTAGTAGTTTAAAATCCTTATATTTCCGGTATTTCTTGACCGATATTACTTTTAATAACATATTTTGTTAAGGGATCTTTTAGGTTATCTTTATTGTACATAAAACACAATAATTTTATTAATTATATTACAAAGTAGTGATTTAAAAATAAATAAACTAAAGCTTATGGGATGTGATATTTTTTATGCATATTCCCTATTGTTCTTAATAAACCCACATTGTTTTCCCTCTTTTAATGTCCGCCTTCCTTCAGACGCACCAGTGTGCGCGCACGCCTCCCCGCAAGTGCTGGGCGCTCAGATGGACGAAGCCCTGCGCGTGCGCTGCTCCGTCACGGCCAACCCGCCCGACGTCACCTTCTTCTGGCAGTTTAACAATAGCGGCGAAAGCCTCGATGTTTCGCCCACCAAATTTGGTAAGAAAATTAATATTTTAACCGCATGCCAGTATGCCCAGTTTTCATTAGACCAAAGTATACGCCGACTAAAGTAAAATAACAACTAAATGCTGTTTATTTAAACATATAAAGACATACCTAATAAATAGGTACCTACATTAAAAAATATTTTTCTAATGCATGGGTATCTAACTTATTTTTTAGTTTGCTGCGCTTCAATCTTTACGTAGCGTGCTGGTACATATCTTGGAGATGTATAGGTATTAATACCTCTCCACTTCACCGTGTATTGCACTGCGCGTCATTTTTCATTGTGAGCACACAGAAGGTGTGAAATTTCTTTCAAACGCCGTCTGTGCACTATGCACGTAGGAGCTAGGAAAATATTATATATTTAAATATACAGAAATAAATATAACAAAATATGGGATGTACAAGCGGGTTTTAGAAAGGGAATGGGATGCACGGATCAAGTCTTCTCCTTGCGGCGTATAACCGAAAAGTATATGGCCAAAGGCCAGAAAATATACTGGTTATTCGTCGACTTGGAGAAGGCTTATGACAGGGTGATGAGGAATGAGATGTGGTCAGCGTTAGCCATGCATGGGGTGAACAGTAATCTGATACAAGCACTAAAATCTCTCTATGAGGATTCTAGTGCTTGTGTAAGGATAAACGGGGTGTACACTGAATGGTTTAGCATCGAAAAAGGTGTTAGACAAGGATGTGTTGCGTCACCCTGGCTGTTCAACCTATTCATGGATACGTGCCTGAAAGATTTGAAAGAGAATGACTGTGGACTAAGGATGAACGAGTTAACCGTCAAATGCCTCCTATACGCCGACGACCAAGTGTTGTTAGCATCGTCGGAGGAGGAGTTGCAAAGGATGGCTAACATTTTATGTGGGGCATTGGAAAGGAAAGGCATGAAAGTTAATATAAGCAAGACGAAAGTTATGGTATTCGAAAAAGACGATAGCATGACAGAATGTGAGATTATGATTGCGGGTGAGAAAGTAGAACAGGTAAAAGAGTTTGTATATCTGGGCTCGGCTTTTACGACAGATGGAAAGTGTGAACGAGATATAGAAAGAAGAGTGAATGCAGGAAACATGGTCAATGGAGCGCTGCGCGCCTTTGTGAGCAGTGAGAAGGTGTCAAAGAAGGCGCGTCTGGCTGTTCACAGAGGGGTGCTCGTTCCAACACTAATGTAGCGAAAGTTGGGTATGGCAAAAGAAGCATGAAAGTAGAATAAATGCAGTAGAAATGAGAGCGTTAAGAAGTATGGAAAGTGTATCACTGAAAGATAGAATAAGGAATAGTGTGATAAAGGAACGTGCTGGTGTGAAAGAAGATATAGTGACTAGGATAGAAAAAAGTATGCTTAGTTGGTTTGGTCACGTAGAGAGGATGGATGAAAGAAGATTAACTAAACAGATTTATATGGGGAGTGTGAATGGGTGCGTTGGGAGGGGAAGGCCTAGGCGGACGTTCCATGATCAAATTGGGGACGTTTTGGAAAAAGGCCAGGTCAAGAGTACCCGAAACCGACGAGCATGTACGAAGAGATTGATGAATGTGGATGAAGCGAAAGAGGTATGTCAGGATCGTAGCAAGTGGAACAAAGTAGTCTCTGCCTACCCCTGTGGGAAAGAGGCGTGACGATATGTATGTATGTATGTATGTAAATATACAAGCAAAAATGTCTTGAAGCCCTTTTAAAAATACTCTTTATCCCTAAATAAACAATAACACAATACGAACAATCTTAACTAACTGAAGCTGGTAATTGCCAGACCTGGGGCCTTACCATGACGTCCTAATTCCGACGCAGTTCAAGTTTTAGCTGTCACTTTTAGTATGAATCTGACAGCGAGCGGACCTAAACTGAAACGCACTAAGACGTCATGGTACGGCCCCTGGGACCTTACCATGACGTCTTAGTGCGATTCAAATCCAACTCAGTTTGGATTTTGAAGCCCGTCATGGTAACCCCTCTGTACCTTGAGTACAGTCTTGAAAGTAATGTCAGTTTGGAATTGGAATGCGGTGGATTGCTAATATTATGGTGAATTTGTGTATACGTGTTATATTTTTTTACATTAAGAGGCTGACATTTTTAAGAAAAACTACACACAAAAAAATACAAAAAAATTATATTGATAATTTTCGTCATATTTCAAACACAATAGACGGACTCGATACATAATTGAGCAAAATCGGCTCGATAGAAAATAATTGCAAAGATTGGTCTTATAATCATCATTAAACGGTTCTATGTCTATATTTTTTCGACATACGGGTCTGCAATTAAAAACATGAAGCCAACATATTCATACCTACACGGCTAACGAGTCATATTTCACAAATAATCCATACTTTTTTTTATTTCTTCTTATTTGTGTCTTATTTGCAAGATTTTAGACGCGCGCCAAGCTGCCGGAATAGTTTCTTCTCTTTCACTCACAGGCACGCGAACCGTATGTGCGAAGAGTGGCGCTGCTCAAGGTCATTTGCTGTTGACAGCGCCTTAATGTGTAATCATTCCCTTGTTTAGGTACCGCGAATGGTAGTACCAGCGAGCTAAGCTACAAGCCGCAGAGCGAGCGCGACTACGGCACGCTGAGCTGCCGAGGCACCAACGGAGTCGGCAAGCAAACACATCCATGTGTCTTCCAAATAGTACCCGCTGGTTAGTACACACATAAATCACGTTTTTATTCCTTACGGCGTAGACAGAGCCTCAGGTAACAACACTTAAAGACCACATTTAGCATGATTGAGGGCGTATAGGTGGACAGGGAAATCAAAATAGTGATGGGTTGCTAGCCGCATCGCCTATCCTATATCAAGATTCCTAATATATTTGCCTCTATCCATGACGGGCTTTTACCAACTGCGTGAGAAGAGAAGCAACTGGTACCTAATGTTTTTTTTCGCTCCCAGGCCATAAATAAAACAAGTAGGAAAAAAAAATCTGTACATGAAAGAACCCTCTTTTTTACATTTCAAAATAATATATTTAAAAAATACTTGCACCAGGATTTTACTAGGCAAGCCAGATATGACTCTCTGTAGGTCAACTTTTATTTACGTCACATTTCAATCAATTAACATATTTATAATACAAGCTTATTCATTTGTATAAGCAGGTGCCAAGTATCACGTTGAGATCTCAGGCTAGTAGCATGATATAATTTATGAGATTTAAGCACTGGAACATTCCATTTGAAATCGTCAAAAGCGGCGCCAAATAACGGTCACAGTCTCATTTGAATCAACAACGCAAGAGCCGAATTGGCTGCACGTTTTCTAATTTCAGCTTGCGGCTTTTAGTCGCGTACGCCAAATCTCATAACTCAACGCTGCAGAAATGCCGCCGTGGCAACTGGAAGTGACAAACACTTTATTATAACGCAAGAAAATAACGCGCCAAAACGGCCGCAGAATCGCACACTCGTATCTTTAGACCACAGAAAAAAATATGAACTTTGAAATAAATAGAAGAAAATAATCGTAATTTCCTCCACCTTCATCAGTTTACAAAATCACGATGACTACTTTCAAAACATGTGCTTCAGGTACAATGAATGGAAAGTTACCCTAATTTTCGTACTAAGGCAGAATGCCAAAAAACAAAAAGGCCATTTTGGTAGAACATTCAGATGTTGGTGCCAATCCCGTTAGGTGAAGCCAAACTTTTGGGACATAATCTGTCTCTCTGTAGTTAGCGTGTATTGTTCCACCAGACTTTTCAATTCTTTAATAATAAAGTCTTGCGTCTTACCTTAAATAAATAAATAAAAGCATGCAAAGAGCTATCTAGTATACTGCAAGTTAATAGTTTAATTTTCCTACTGATCTCCGGAGAGTCTCATTGCGGTGCTAAATTTCAACATTTGCTCTCGGATTTGTCCAAAAAAAGGACTGTAATTCTCTTTAGCTCTGCGTTCCAGCTGCAAGTGGAAATATGAGTTGGCTGTAGCGAGGTGCAACGAAATACGTCGCTACCCGCAGAGCGTTTAATATCCGCGCAGTTTGTTATATAGGACGTTAAATTGTCACCCCGTACTTTCACGGCCGCAATCCAACTATGTGAGGGTGATGGGTACTTCATTATCTACGCATCAGAGTAGTGCTTAGACTACTCGGGCTCTAGTTTCACTCTAGTCTGAGAGAGCTTCTATTACAATTTTATTCTGTTAAAATGTAAATTTATTTCGAGATCATTTTCTACCACTGTCTATTTTGTTGGTATTTGCAAGCATCAGGCGACCCGTTTGCTCAATTACCCTCGTTTGTTACTCCCAAAAACTTTCTTTTAAAATTTGGTCACGCTTTATTATCTTCATAATTACACCACGCTAAATAGGCGCAGTTTATAGTCGTCGAGTTGCGGAAAATAGCCCGTCACAATACAACATTGTGTCTTCAGCGCGTCCAAGCGCACCGCGCAACTGTTCGCTGCAGACGGGCAACAACAGCGCGGAGGGAGGCGGCTGGCTGCGCGTGCGATGCGTCGCCGGCTACGATGGCGGGCTGCCCCAATCGTTCCTTCTGGAAGCGCTGGATCCGATCACCGGCCGTGCGCGGTTCAACGGCAGCGTCACTGACACCGGTGAGTGTAGCGGGCCCGGCGAGAGCACCAGCTTGACGGGTTGTTGGAGGTACTGGTTCCGCTAGCATCCGCATGCACTCCCAACTATACTCATTCACCAAAGATGGGCAAATGTCATGGCATACTCACAAATGTCATTGTCATTGTGACATTCCAGATGTAACCAATCGAAATTTACCTAACGAGACACAATGCCATTATAATATGAACTTTTCTTCTATACAAGTTTTTCAATAAAATATCTATCGGTGCAACTACTATTTTTAAATCAGATCGTTTCCTCAGGCAGTTGAATTTGATTCTATCTTTACAATTACAAATTCTTAAAAATGTACCTACGTAAATCATTTTACAATACTGAAAATTTACTGGTATAGAAGTATTTCATTGTAATGGAAACGCATTAGTAGTTTTTTGGATTCTAAACTGCTTAAGAATTTCAAAATTGCAGCAAGGTGTCCCAAATGTTGTACCTGTTCCTAAAAATGTTTACGTGATGCAGTACTTCTGCCAGCAGATGGCCTGGTGACGTTCAAGCTGGACCTGTCACAGCTGTCTTCCGCGGGTGAGATGGAAGGCGCGACCTTCAACCTGCTCATCTATGCCAGGAACCTCAAGGGCGAGTCAGAGAAGACTCTGCTCGAGAACATCGCGTTTAATGACGCGGCCAGGAGGACTGGTGAGGCTCTATAATACTGATACATACCTACTCATATTTACATCTTAAACAAATGTAGAAACGTCATCCTTAATTAAAACATACAAGGTTGACTTTTCGTCTCTATCTCCTTATAAAAAGACTAGCTTCTGCCCGCGATTTCGTCCGCGTAGAATTAGCAATTGACATGTTTCTCGCTATCCCGCGGGAACTACACAATTTTCCGGGATAAAAAGCAGCCTATGTTTTAATCTAAGGTACCAGCTATCTTTGTTCCAAGTTTTATCCAAATCCGTCCAGTCGTTTTAGCGTGAAGAAGGAACAAACATACACACTCACTCACATCGTCACATCGTCACCATCATCACATCGTCACTCACAAACTTTCGCATTTATAGTATTGGTAGGATACAGTAAAAATAATGGATGGAGACACAATAATGACGCGATGTACATACACCACTAGTAAGACTTTTAATAAAATGAAGGGCATTTAATTTCCCAGCGTAAACAAACAAAAACCACTTGTTAGATTTTAAGCGGTGGAAATATCGTTGTTTCCCATGAGTAGGTACGTTACATTACGCAACATACAAACTAAGACACTCCGCTAATACCAGCTAGCTTTCCGCGTAGATTATGTTTACGAAACGCTGAAACCCTTCATACGTAATAGGAAACACACATCAGAGCGATTAATACAGACGCCAACTTCTCTCTCCAAATCTCCAGTTAGTACCGGCATAAATTAAAGAATAATTACCACGCAAGTTCCGGTTTCCTGCCTTTGAATATTTAATACGAACGTTTATTAAGGTAGAGCCATGAATGTGTACGGAACAACGCCGTTATCATTATGTTTAGCCATAAACGTTTAACAGGCGGCCGTTGACGTATTTCTTTGAAGTGGACAGTCGCTTTTGTAATTAAATGTCAAGTAAAGATGGATGAGGAAACGTTTTGGAACGTTTGGGAAAATAAAAAAATGAACCTTGCGATGGCTCTGTGACAAAATACAGCATTATTTATTTATTTCCAGACCTATTTTTTTCTGGGAAACAAAAATCTCGATAAAACTATAACCATTAGTGCTGTGCACCTTTTACCACAAGCTGTTTGTTAGTAGTCCATGTTGAACTGTACGGATCATAAAGCAATAATTCGTCTTTGAACAAGAACTTGTTTAAAATAATTGAACAAAATAAGCATGACGGACGTGACCTCGAACATATAAGCCCTTAGAAATAATTGAGTTCAGGCTGCCCTTAAAAGCAAAGTTTTGAAACAGCTAATGGTCAGGACTTAATCGAAAGTAATCGGAAGGGCTCGAGTAATTAACTGCGCCTTTTGAAATGTTTATTAATAAATTTGAATGTATTTTAGTATTGGAATTCACAGTTATTAGTTAATTGGCGGTTATGGTCAAGGAAAGTTCTACTCACACAACATATCGAATAGAATACACACATATTGGACGACATTGGTTGAATCCCAAATCAAGTCTCGCTACGATCCAAAGTAATGATGTGATTGACTGATTCTATTTTAACGTAAACGACACGTCAATAAGTATATGTAATAAAAGATACTTAGTTGATAGGTTTGTTACAGCTTTTGTGCTACAATAATAACAAGCTCCACAAGTATAATACTACAAACTACCAAAATGGTAGATTACTCGACTTGTGCCAGTGCCTTGCAGATCAAAAGGTCTCACGGCAAACAGACATTGCAGAGCTAAAAAACATTTTGTAAATTGGGTGCCATTTATCACTATTATAAAGTTGTGACCAATATCTAAAAACAAGAACGTACAAATAAAATTTAGATTGCTTGTGTCAAAGAATATTACATTATGACGTAGATAGATGGGTTAGGACCAACATAATGACTATATTATTATTATAATTTAATAGGTACACTAAAACCGCTAATAAAAACTAAATAGGTGTGTACTTTTTGTGAATAATAATAATAACAGCCTACGTGCTGATGGGCTTCTATTGTACATTTTTTCAAACCACCGAGACTAAAGAAAAAGTCTACATAACATACTAAAGGAGAATTATTATAAATGTCTGTTTGTTACAGTACCAGTTTCTTGATGGTATTTTATTAACTGGTTCTGTTCTGAAGCACGGTCGCATTCACTAAGTATCTCTATCTGCTTTTCCCGTTTTATACTGTTAGGCAGAAAGAAATGGTTTACTTTTGTGTTATTTAAATTAGTTACCTACCAAGTTTACTTTAGAATGAAAGGAGGCCTGGTCTTATACTCCGAAATTCGATTTTCGAAGTTCGTTTAGTGCCGTTCCGCTCACACTAATAGTCATTCATTTTAGAGCGAGAGGGACGGCATGGCACGAACTTCGAGAATCGAATTTCGGAATAGGCCCCCTGTGCCCTGCACAGCAGCACGGTCGTATGTATAATAGGCTGGAGATGATGATGATGAAGATGAAGTTTACTTTACAATCTAAAATTACGTAACTGTGCTCCAGATCGACTATAATCACTTTTTAATGCCCCAGATGGCAAAAGCGCGATGGGCGGCGTCACACTAGGCGTACTCGTTGCCGCGGCGCTAGGCGCTGCGCTGGCCATCGGTGGCATAGCGTTCGCGGCACTCTGCGCGCGGCGGCGGCGGGCGCGGCCCCCGCACAAGCACCCGCCAGGAGACATGCTGGAGCTGAGCGACGGCGGACGACGATACGTGGTGGCTTACACCATCAAGCCCTCGCCGGACCTGAAGACTCCGGAGCCGCAACCGGATATATTGAACGCGCCAGGTATACTCGGACTTGAAATAAATGTTTTATAAAGTCTAGATTGTTTTGCCAATTTTTTTTGCCTGTACTTGCGTTGTTATCCATTCAAGATTATGTTTGTCAAATATCAAGTCTATCTGACCAGTAGAAGTGCCTTTGACATGGAAAATTTGATTTAAATGAAGAAACTTAACTGAAAGGCATAAATAACGGTCACTTTATTATGTATAGTCTATTCCAAACCATTTTAATGCTTTAACGAGTGCCGAAAAGTTCATATAAAATTGAAATATAATCATCATTAGTATCATTGTTATACGGGTAAAATGTCATGGGATCATGAACGATTCTTCAACATTGGTTAGGTACCTTTTAGTACTCTTGCTACAGATTGGTCTCCCATTACTTTTATCAAAATTGGTTCAGTAATTAAACTTCACCACATTTAATATCTGTTAATATTTAGGTTTCAGGTATAATATTTAAAAAGGTTATGTTGCTGATTAGTGTGGCCTTGGCGACATTGTTTGCTTATTGTGCTTTATAACATAAAGTGATAGAATTTCGCTCACGAAGTTTAGGACTTATTGTTGACTAAAGCTTACCGTGCTTAGTATAAGTAATGCCACAGCTTTGTTCTCGGTGACAGTTTATATCAGTTATAAAGCTTGCTGTGTGTTACTTAAACAAGCATTTGAAATCATACCTTTTTTAATCGCAATGGTCAGCTTTGCCTACTCTTGTTTACGACTTGTTACATTTAATTAATTATATACATGCATTAAGCGATTTAGAAAAACATTGTACTTGATATTTCAGATGAGATCTTTTTTTTAGATTGTGACAATCAAAATGCACCTCCGAATGCGGTGGAAGCAGACGAGTGGCCTAGCATAAAAGAAGTCCGAGGTAAATTGCTACAAGTATATTGGCAAAATAGATATATCATCAAATTAAATGGCCATCAGGCAGATTTCTTAAAATATTTCTATTTTGGTAACAGGTGAGTGGACCAAGGCTGGAGCAGTATTTTCAGCAGAAGACTTAGCTCTACTGGACAGTGCTGGTCAACCGCAACAGGTAAATATTGTACATAGGTCCCGCGCCTGAACCTCATTTCTTACCCTTCACTGGAACAGGTAAAGGCGACTGTAGGGCTTGACACGAGACCACACTTATCAATCTTATTATTTTTCAATCATTTCACCTAGCAATATCATATCACTGTTAATTTGGTACTTAAGTTTCCTATACAACAACTTAAGAAGAAGAATTTTATTATAAGAACTTGTTTATTTGTTACCAGCTTACACCAGGCAGTGACTTGGCACCGAGCAGTAGGCAAGAAGACGTTCTCAACCAGAACTTAGCTCAAACATCTTTAGCAAATAATTTTAGATCTAATTACGTAGTTACTAACAGTCCAACTCTTGGGAGTCCTAACTTTGTGTGCCCCAACGGCAACATTGGCTCACCGTTCGGGAGCCAGACCCTGACTCTCAGTGGGCCTACTCTCAGTTCTGGGAGTCTGGCGACGTCGACGTTACATAGAAATAAGGGCAAAGGGAACGCGCGGAGAAGAGAACATGTCTTAGCAGAAAATCTACCAGGGCCGGAAAGCTGCGTGTAAATATACTATTAGGGTTATATGTGAGGAACTGTTTGTACTCGGTGAAGCTTAGATAACATTTCTGGCGTACTCGCAATGTTTCAAACGGAGTGCTGCCCTTCTTTGATCATGAAACAATTTGAATAATATTCAATAAACTGTTGCTTGTTAATTTTTTTGGGGAGTTATTTATATATGTATTATACAGCCATCATGTCAAATATTATGTCACTGACCTTATTTTTTGTGGCATAAAGGTGTATAGAGGTTTTTGACGTCTTGGTAACGTAGATAATGTTTATGCCCTTGACTGTACTTATTTATAAACATGTTCTTCCGATTATTTGATTTGCACGGAAACTTTTAGTATTCATGAATATGCGACATGTTATATTATGGGCTATTTACTTTTTGATCTGAGTAATAAATGGAACGGCCTACGCCTTATTCCAATTTCAAAATTTTCTGGTGTTCAAAATATATTTTTCTAAGAATTATTATTTCTATATGTTTATTATGTGTTTTTTTACTCGTATTTTATAAGTTGTAGGTATTCAGAATCGTGTTTTCGGAAAAGTACTCTCGTTTACCGTAATTGACTGGATATTCCATCTTCGACGAATTGATATTTTGTATTCAATACCTTAGATGCGGCCTATCAATTTGTGAGCCAAAGTAGAAAATATACAATAAAACTGTCTTTAAAAAACTTAATAAACATGTAAATATTATACTGATGCTTGTAGAACATACTATTTATTTTAATAAACTTGGTTGTGTGAATGTAAATAACTAATAGATGAATATTAATGTAACTTAAAGTTTAAAATAAGATCAAGCTATTGCTGTCAATTTATTTACAATCGGCATAAAAATGTAAATGACCGCTGCTGTGTTGGATTACACTAACATTTTTAAGTATAATATTTGTAAACGTTTCCATTTTGTGTTGATTCTATTATGGAGTTTAACATTGAAACTGACTTTATATGGGTAGGTATGTTGTAGTTGTCGAATGCGATGATTGTGGTCCTAATAATACGTTCTGGAAATTTTGTATAAATAAATAACAATTTATAAGAAACGTTGTTTTTATTGATCTATTTTCAAAGAGATAATCATAATCATAAAAAAATGTTATGAAACAACCTTTCACCCTAAACGCATAGGTACACCTTTTCCGTTCCATCGTGGGTAAAATCATAGAAGAAATAAGCAATTAAAGTTATTTATAAGGCATTTCCAATTGTGACAAAACATCAATCTTTTTCGCATATTTTTTCACGCATATTTTTCGCGATTGTTTTTCCTTCTACATGGGACAAACCCGTTTATGTAATTAGGGTTTTGATTAATAATATTTACTTTTTGGTTTTTATTAAAATTAATAAAGTTTCATTCACTATGCCGCAAAAAGACGCCACAATTATCCTATATCAGTATGTTTAACTATCAGTAACAACCACACCTATAGATACTCTAATATAATACAGTAATGATGTAAAATTTTGTTCTTTTTCTATGTTTGCCTGTAGGTATTTCGTGTCATATTTCATAGGTTAAAATTTCGTTCAATACACGTAATGTCAACTACACAAGCCCGATCCTGTTCACTCATAAACGTTGGAACAACGTACGAATGCGCCATAAAAATTCTTTTCAAACGTGTAAACACTCCGGCAGAGGTTATTTTCTCGGTGTAGAATGGTGACATTATAGACAATAGCGACAATTTTGTAGCACACCTCGCGCTGCCCGTTCAATCTAATAAAACCTCTTACACTCCCCCCCCCCCTTTCTTCTCTTAACCTAACCCACCCTCCGGCACCTATCTTATGATTACTGCATGGATAGGTATTTTAGTTTCGCCTCGAAATTTCATTTTACTTTGTAAAGTGTAATATGAAACCTAACATACCCCGTCAGCGTAAGGAAAAAAGACGTGATTTATGTATGTGTATGTATGTATGTATATAACATGCCCAGGGCCTTCACGCAAATTTCTACATACTATAAAACAAAGTCTAAGTGTATGCATACGTGTATACGCTTAAATTTATTTGAACTAATTAAACTGAATTTTGAAGTGGTTCTCATGAGTAGTATCATGACAATAGGAAGGTTTAAGGTGCGACCACACCGCCGCTTAAAAAACGGTGACGTTACGGAATTGCAAAAAAAATGTATGAAGAAACTGTGAGCAAAACGTGACGCAACGACACGTCACTGCGTATACGCGGCGGTTTGGTCGCACCCTTATGCCTTTAGGTTAATAACCTGTGGGAAACTGGTTTATTACACAGAAATTCGGAAGACAAGCGGATTCAACCTAGACATTAAAAAGCTAAATACATTATTATTAAAAAAGTTCTCGTACAAACAAGTAAAACAATTTTCAATGAAAGAAATTATTTTACGGAAAATCGGATTGCCTTTCACGCTAAGTCTGAAGTGTTTACATAAAATGCCTTGCAATTGCAAAGGAAATTATGTAGGAAAACGACGTTTACGGCAGTCGAGTGGCCGCGAGCTTTTCAAATATTGACGCGAGACTAACAAATCGGCTGTCGAACCCTAGCTGTTTGGCCTAAACAACAGCTAATTACTGAATGCTGAAATATTCAACGAATACTTTAATCACTTAAGGCTTTTCATTAAGCAGCCAACTAGCTACAACATTAGACAGTTTTTACAGGATGTAGACCGCCATTACCTTAAACGAGCTCTCGATATTTCAACGCAGTAATGCATCATGCTCAGGGGTAGGCTCGTATAACGTAGGTAATCGTTGACTATATCCCGTAGAAAATATGACTAATATAAGTAATTGCAAATCATTTAAAATTATTACCTGCAGAATATTGGGTTCAAGACGAGAGAATAGGATTATTGCAGCTGACATCCGTCTTGCACTAAGACAGAAATTAGAATTACTTAGGTAGCATTATAATTTGCATTATACGACGTCTCCTCTATGTTTAAATCAAAAGCTTACACGTGCATAGGTATAGGGTGAGAACGACGTACAAAGGGTTTATTACTTGCTGCGGCTTTTGCGAAAGTCAGAAAATGGAAATTCATATTACAGTAGGTATAGGTATAGGTACTGACGTTCTATCCTTGGCCTGATTACTCCTTAGTAACCTTTCCTGAAATAAGTAGGTTTAAAACCAACCGCTTCCACAGTACGGCGCTAGGGACGCTCGTGTAATAACATTATTTTAGTAAAGGTAGGGAAGATAAAACTTATCATTTAGGCAGACGTAGGACCGCTAAAACAACAAAATAGTTCATATTAAATGAATTAAATGATATTAAAGTAAATGTTTTAGACGTTTTTACAAGATCAGAGTAGTACTACTGTTACTATGCTTCTACGTCGGTTTTAGATAGCATACTTGCTTACGCTCACGGCTTTGCACACCACAGAATTCTCCATTCCGAGGGAATTTCAAATATCCCTCTCTTATTACCTGTTGAATCATAAAGGGTTCAAATCCGGGCTCACATCCTTTACTTTTTGAGAATTCATCTGTGAAATTACATTTTAAATTTACCATAAGCCTATCGGTGAATGAAAAACATAGTACAGATGCCGGCACGTAAGTCGAACGTGGTGTACGCCCGCCCGCGACACCCGCACTCCCCCGCGATACCTTATTTTCGACTACCCCGCATCAACGGTCATCGCTCGAATTACGTGCCGGCACTTGTACCTTATTGGAAGTTGTCCACACCTGCGAAGCAGTTCAGTGTTCAGTATGTGCGAAGTTCACAATCTTGACGCGCGTGGGAACTGTAGCCAAAGCCGTCACATTTTGAGAGGAGGCCTGTGCCAGAGTGTAGGACGTCTATTATAGTTTAAGGTTAAGGTGATGATCAGCGCCGGCTCCAGTCTTTGATCAAAGTACAGCGAGTTGGTTGAGCTGTCGAAGTCGTGATGAGGAAAACTATAGTGACCGATTGGTTCACATCGTTAAAACAAATGCGATCATTACAAACATTAAGAGACGAGTAAATGTAACAAAACAAAGCAGACAATCAGGTTCATGATGGAAATTAAACGTCCAAATAAAACACGTTGGATGTATTACGCTTGATAAATACGAGTAATTGTCCCGTAATCCCGTATCGCCCTAAACGGAATAAGGTTCATGTGTGGAGGGTGCGTGAACGACAAATTCCTTAATACAATGACGGTGCTCCAGTTTATCGAGGCGGGAGTTAAAATGCGCGCCTACGTAGACGTGTAAACTCGCGGACGAGTCTTAAATGAAATTAGAGTGTGTCAGAAATAGGCTTATTTAAGGCTTACTCTTCGTGATTACGCCTCTGTCTGCTGTTAACGACTAAGAACGCGGCGCTTTATTTGATCAGCGCCGTTGAAAAAATCTTCAAATGAATTAAAATATCTGAGTCCGTTCCGACAGTGAATGTTAAGTGGGTTCCTTCTCTATTAAGCTGAAACGGTAGCAACGACCCGGCTTCGAATCTGTTGATTTATGTGAGCCTCGAGCAAGATTTTTACTTGTAATATAGATAGCTTAAAACCCTTTATACCTACAAACAGCCTTTTATCTGAGCCAGATGTACCTACACCACGAATGGTTCAACGCTCACTTCATCTCCAGCCTATATACGTCCCATTGCTGGGCACAGGCCTCCTCTCAGAATGAAAGGGCTTGGGCTATAGTTCCCACGCGGGCCCAGTGCGGATTGGGAACTTCACACACACCATTGAATTGCTTCGCAGTTGTGTGCAGGTTTCCTCACGATGTTTTTCCTTCACCGAAAAGCTCATGGTAAATTTCAAATGAGATATCGCACATAAATTCCGAAAAACTCAGAGGTGCGAGCCCGGGATTCGAACCCACGACCCTCTGCTTGAGAGGCCACATATCAAACCACTAGGCTACCACGGCTTTTTTCTTACTACTGACTAGTTTCGGTCTACTTTGGAAGATATTCCCGAGAAATTAGTAGATACGTTAGTAAACCTTTTAATTTATATTTTAACTTTTTGCGAAGTTATACTTCTGTTTAGCAAGCAACAGAACGTTAGACTGCTTTAAACGGTAATCATGATATAATGCGGGTTATCCCTGAGCAATGTAACGTTCTTTGATTAATTACGCTTCAATTAACATCACAGTAGACGTATATTACACATGTCTGTTAGACTATGTAATTCATTGCCTGGAGTTAATAGAATTCAAGAACTAGTTTAGCCGTCGCGGGAAAACAATAACAGTTATTGTGTAGACTAGTCCTATGGCATCAAAGACATTATTACAGATTGGAAGACATTGCTTGGTGGCACTTAATTAGGTGCAATTGGATTGATGAAACAACAGAA
Source organism: Pandemis heparana (assembly GCA_963854515.1). Lineage (NCBI taxonomy): Eukaryota > Metazoa > Arthropoda > Insecta > Lepidoptera > Tortricidae > Pandemis > Pandemis heparana. The sequence continues at coordinate 7,272,316 of OY978024.1, forward strand.
CTGCCTACCAGTATGTTTACATAACCCGACATTTCAAGCCTGTTTCAGGCTTAGTGGTCTCAGACAATGCAACGACTGTGTAACCCAATACAATAATACCATTTGCTAAGTCCATTTCAACAAAGACCTTTACGAGTAAAATCACAGCTTTCGTAACGTAACTTCTAGCCCTTTTATTCACACATACAAAGTAAGTTACAGGCTGTTATAAACGAAACGATGTCTTTTTTATATCCGGCGATGACAAATGTTTAGTGATGGGTAGACTAACGAATTAAAATTCAAAAGAAACTAATAGCTTAATAACCTTAAACCAAGTCAAGGAATACTTCTACTAATTTTGTTGAGCCACCATACAACCCTGTCATAGCGAAGAAACGCCATGTCAATAAACATTCAATGATATTTTGACATTGACATTTTGCGACAAGGTTCTATCGTGGCTCAACAATTAAAGTCTGCGAGTGTACCTCCGTCCATATTCTTCTTGTAGTATAAACTGAATAGGTGACAAGTTTATCCTGGATATGAATTTAACTGGGTAACTTCAAATTACCTACAGACTAGGTTACTGTGAAACTTGAACCTAGTGGCGTCCTTAAGGTAAGCCGCTTAGGTGTTACTGGAAAGCAGAGAGTGACGAGGTAGGTAGGTCAAGCGAGCGGCATCTCCAACCCAACAATTATTTGTTTTAGCTCTAATTTTCGTCGGGTACCATTGACAATAACAATAAAATTTGCTTCGGTATGATTTAAAAATTCCTTAGCATTCTGAAATTTTAGGATCTTTCCGTACTTACCTCAAAAGAAAAAAAGGAACGCTTAAAGAATTACTTTGGGGTCCGTCCGTCCATCCATGCGTCTGTCAAGACTCTTTCCTCCAGGAATGCTTTAAGGTTAATTTAAAGGCAAGTTAAAGTTAATGCCAAATATTTCGGTCTGCAGCTCCTTAGAGCTCTGAAAAAACAACTTTTTAAATATCAATTCGATCAAAAAATTGAGTCATTTGACAAGGTGTTATCATACAATTCTCGTGCTCCCAAAAAGTTGAAGGTACTTCCAGTTGTCCTAGAAATTTTAAATTGGATATAAAGGTCTAATAAATGAGGCTAAAAAAATCTGTTTTTTACAATTATTGCTGTCTATATTTAAGGGTCCTTACAAGCTCAACGCGCGTATTTCGCTAAATTCTTAATTTTTCTTCAAAGACTATGGCGTATTTGTTCATAATTTCAGTAATGTTATAACAAGATAGTTCACTTCTTAAACTACGATACTGCTGTGCAAAATTATTGATTTTTTGGCGTGAAATCAAAAAAAAGGTGTTTCCTTGGGAGGGCTTTTCAAATTTAGCTCTAAAAGGTGAAGTTTCATTCTCAATTTCGAAGTGAAAGGGAATCTCATTCTCGCCTAAAGTGAACACAATTCAATTCAGTATGTCTTGAACTAAAAACTCATCGTGAAAAACTTGAAGATTCATCTTAATTAATAGATAGAATAGCTACTCAATGTTTGCTAGTTTTTTGATGAAAAAGAGGGTTACATTTTATTTGATTCTCGAAAACTGTGTTAATATTCTGCTCTAAAAATAATTATTTAGCAATGCTCAACTATTTTGCCTCACAAAAAAAACGTTAGTATCGGTCTTGAATTAAATTCGGTATACATTTTTAAATATCACCTATACATCACAACGGACTGACGCCGCACCCTCATTCAGCGCCGAGCACAGCAGTATCGTAGTTTAAGAAGTGAACTACCTTGTACATTAATAATATTACTGACATTATGAACACAAACGCCGTAGTCTTTGAAGAACTTAGCTAAATTCGCTCGTTGAGCTTGTAAGGAGCCTTAAGTAACATTATAAAATGACTTTACACTGCCTACATTTTGCTTAGGAGCAGAGCTTTGGCACTGGATTGGACTGAACTGTAGCACTGGATTTTGAAATCACGTGCCGAATTTGGACGGAACGCTCAGTGCGCGGGTCCGATTCGCACTTGACCGGTTCCTAAGACAATTTTCGGATTTCGGGTACGATCGGTCGATTCAAGTATCAAATCCATAAGAGTGAGCAAGACAATGAGACAGACCCGAAGGTCTTTTTAAATACTATCGCACTGTAAGTTTAGTTTTTAATCCCACAAACTTCGTTTATCCTCATGAAACTGCCCTGTATAAATTTCCATATTCATTCCGCCTGCATTCTACTTTGATGACATGATGAACATAATCTTACAGGACAAAGGGACTTAGTTCGAGCACAAAGTCAACTGAAACAGTTTGTTTTTTTTTACCACTACTTTCATGTTTACTAACAAGGCCACCGAAACTAAAACTAGCCAACTCCATGGATTACATGAGGAATAAGTTGACTTCACCAGACTAATGAAAATATGTAAATGTCACCATCTGTTTGACTAAGAGCTGAATAACAAGTTCTTTGCTCCCGTGCATTCTGAGAACTTTTTCGTCCTGCTCGTAGCAAATTACTTTCGAAGTTGCCCTTCAATTTACACTTCAATGAAGCAACACAAAACTTTGAATACAAATTTCATTTAAAACCGACCCAATCAAAACTTGGGATACCATGTGATCAAAGAAGCCACGTGTTGGGCACGGAGTTGCAAACTAACACAATGCGGGTTCGCCCGGGCTGCCTGGGAACATTCCCTATGAATAAGATCAAAACTTTGTTCTATGGTAAGTTAAGTAGCTCTGTTATTCTTCTTCATCCTACTAATATTATAAATGCGAAAGTTTGTGAGTGACGATGTGACGATGTGAGTGTGTATGTTGTTCCTTCTTCACGCTAAAACGAATGGACGGATTTAGATAAAATTTAGAACGAAAATAGCTGATACCCTAGATTAAAACATAGGCTGGTTTTTATCCCGGAAAATTGTATAGTTCCCGCGGAATAGCGATAAACATATCAATTGCTTATTCTACGCGGACGTAGTCGCGGGCAAAAGCTAGTAGATAATAGGAGTAAATTTTTAAACATATGTCATCGTTTATCTTTTAAATACGTCACCATCTATCAAAATAAATGCCATCATATTTTACTCAGTCTTTGTCAATTGTAGGTATTTGTCTTGTTTATTTTGCACAATAAAGAGTTTACATTCATACATACATAGGTACATTAATTATTACACTAAGCGACGAATAAAATTTGTATTAGACCTAAGAATTATACAAGCCAGCATGAAATATACACTCTAACTTTGATCACTGCGTTATATTTATCGCTAAAATATACTTAAAAAACAACTACTGTAAAACTTAATAAAATCGTGAAAAGAGACCAATCTAAAAATTTTTAAGTTGTTACTAAGAACGTGCATACTAAACTATATTGCTTATTTCCGGAGTTAGTTTTCCATTCCAAGGCTCGGACGGAAATTGAAAGGTTTCATAAGTTAGGGTGAATTCCCAGAATGAGCGCTGTTTAGATCCCAGTTTGAAAAATTTTAGTCTAGAAGCGCAAATTGTCGGTCGACAAAATAATCTAAAACTAAAAAAATGCTTATCAAGCCATGTTTCTTAATTTAAAAACCAATCAAAAGGGGGACATTTTATCCAATAACGAAATTTACACTTACTTACTTTCGATGGCGCTACAACCCTCTGTGGGTCTTGGCCTCCTCCACAATTTTCCTCCAGTTGTCACGTTGCCTGGCAACCTTCTTCCAGCTGGTAAACTTTCCCATCTTCCTGAGATCTTCTTCCACACAGTCACTCCAACGCTTTTTAGGCCTGCCTCTCGGTCTCTTTTGTAATTTATACTAGAATTTGATATAACGTAATCTTTAAACACTTTATAAAGTATCGCACAACCGTAACTTCGCATGTAGGCCAACAATAAAACAATATAAACACGCAGACAACATTTGCTGTAAGTTATACAGGCAAAATTAAAATAATTCCAAGTGACTCGCTTGATACTCGACATTGAGCACGCATATAACTTTGACAAACGTTTTTGTCTGCCGTTTTCCATTTAACTTCTCTTCATTCACGCCACTAAAACCATAAATGTTTAACAATGTGTCTAATATAAATAAAAATGAATCGTCGAAATGTATTATGTTCGCGCATAACTTGCGAACGACTGCACCAAATTGGATACTTATTTTTAATTGTGTTGTAACCGTCTGGACAAGGTTTGTATAAAATATTATTTTGAAAACAAAAAAGTACTGGAATGGGGCCGAAGCTGCGAACAACAGCTAGTAATATTATAATTAAAAATAACGGTTATTATTATTATTATATCGTATGGCTTTTTTTTTAGAAAAATAACTGTGTTGACCATAGATAACAGTATACAATATTATACACTTTCAATTAAGATTTTCGTTGGGATCCCTCAGGCTCACAACGTGTAAGAAAAATAATCTCGTCTATCCATCTCGCACAGACACACGCGTATAATATCGCTCTTTCTCTTTTGTTGCTATTTTCTAATCTGTTTTAACAGGATGAGGTTCTAACATTATGTTACATTAGACCGAATAAAAGCAAAGACGGAGATCTTTGAGCGGCCAATGAGGCCTCATTAAACTACAGATTGCCTTGTGTGGGTGAGCTTGGCTGAGTTATTTTGCTTGGCGAGCAATAACAATCGCAAACCAAATAAAAAGCAAAGAACATCTACGATCGGCAAAGTGAGGTCAGTTCAAACTGCGCTTCGACGTGCTTATAGCCAGCCAGATGCACGCTAAAAAGGGCAAATAAAATTGTGCATGAAAATTAGTTGAGCTACGCACACGCTCACAAGACGAGGTCTAAGTTTTAACCGGCCTTATTTTGGTTTTTGTAAGATTATGTCCTTACTTTTATTAATAATCTGAGTATAATAGATATCCTACCTTCGTTTTTTATTTAAGTACGTTGCAAACATTATCCTATTTATACGTACAGGTACGTGTTATACGAGTACGCGTAAGCTTGCGCAAAACTTCGTAAACAACTTCACGGAAATTAGTATGAGAGACATAACTATAGAATTGAAACGTGTCGCGATTTTGTGTGGTGTTGGCGTTAGTTGAGTGAGTGAGTTTATGTGACGTAACTGTACGGTTGAAGAAACTGCATCGTGTACCTCTGGAGAACCTTTTCATAGACATAATCACAAAAAATATTTGGCATAATTATGTGAGGGCTATGTATGGTATGTCAATAAGACGCTTGCAATGACAATGTTCTATAGTGGTAGAAAATTCAGTTTCTTTGACTTTGTTTGATGGTGTCGCACAAGATTAACTGTCGTGCACGTGTGGTACCGAAGTAGTAAATTTTTCAGAATTAATCTTCATCTAATATGTAGACTAGCGAAGTGAGTAGCCGAGTCTTGTTAAGGTTTCACGTGCTCTCGCAGGTCAAGATTGTTTTCAGACTCGACGCCGGGGGCTTAAGTTTAGACTTTAGTAAACCGCTCGGCGGGACTTTGGCTTAGACAAAGGCCCCGCCAGAGGCCCTATTGTCACACACTCGAGGATAAAGCCCGGGTGCAGGTAAGCTATGACTATCTCTACCGTGAGAGGGCAGAGCGTACACAACACCCACGCCATGATGGCAAACATCACATACAAGCAAATTATGGCGGCGTGTTTGCAGCTTCCAAGCTATTTCCAACTGACTTCAATAGATGAGAGTGTTCCTTTTTCATCACGTTAACCAATAATTTCAACAACTGTCCCACCCACACTATCGAACTGCTTCACTTGTGGACAGGTTTCCTCACGATGTTTTGTCCCTTCTTCATGAAAAAGCTCATAGTAAATTTTAAATGCAATTTTGCTCATAAAATTTAGAGCCCATCGATCAAACACAATCATTCAAATAACAATGTTACCGTTTTAAGAAGAATAGTAGAAGTAGTAGTGGTAGTATTTGGCGTGTGTGAAGTTCCCAATCCGGACCGGGGCCGTTTGGGATCTTTACACAGCCCAAGTCCTCTCATTATGAACTCCCGTTGCTGAAGACAATGTGTTTATCAGTCAGTCTCCAGATGCGTCAGCTTCTAATTAGCGCGTTACATTTTTCCACTTACGTGACGAATTAATCTGAAGAACTACTAAACGCAAGATTAGGCATCCGTGAACATACCTGCTGCCTCCCTACATAGTACGTAGCAGATATCATCCTTTAGCACAAAATATGTTCGCCGACTCCGCGTCACAGCCATTGAACCGAATCCTCGCCGATTGATCTGTTTATCAAAAACCGTTTCGAATCACGTCACATCAATAAAAGATTCGGGGACCAAAATGGCGGCGAAGCTGTACCTGTTTGTTTCATATTCATCGGAGCCGATCCGGAATTACATACCCGGTGACCATGCTAATGTCGCACCCAGAGCGCCACCTCGCGTGAATATTTCACGAGTATTTCAAGGGTCATTTAATACGCTACGTTCGAAGCATGAATATAGCTTTAAAGTACACCTTTTCATACTAATATGTTAACTGGTTCGGGGCTTAGGATAAAGTGTGTGCGAATAGGCTCGAGGTGAATGTCGGCAGTATTTCATAGGCTACCTATTGGCCTTTCGTAGGGGTAATTCAAATCAATATTTCAGTACTTGAGTAGTTTTAAACTTTGTTAAACATTATGTAGTAGGTGCGTAGGACGTCCTCAAACTCGGTGGAGCGAGGATCTTCGCAAGGCGGCTGGCAAGAGCTGGATGAGAGTGGCCGAGGATCGTGCTCAGTGGCGTGCCATGGGAGAGGCCTATGTCCAGCAGTGGACGAATATAGGCTGATGATGATGTAGTAGGTATTTCACAGTTCTATATTCACTATCAGTTACATCCGAGCTTTCTACCTAGTATCTGATTGACAATATGGTCGTCTGTTTTACGGAACGGGTTTTGATGTACCTACACAGACAGTTTAGGATATATTTTGTCCCATAAAACTCCTAGTTCCCGAGGGATAGCGATAAACCAATTCATCTTATAAGTTAACAGCTCGTCGATTTATAAATGTTAGAGTTATGAGACCTAATAACCTTTCTTTTTTTGAAGGCTAAAAGGTACATTGACGTCGGCGTCGTTTTATTGTAAATCAAAAAGCAAATTGACTTACTGTTGACATTTTTGAGTGCTTTTATGATATAGATATTACTTAGACGTCTTGGAAAATACATGTGAAAGGGCATTGTCAGACTTCGATATTCATTTTCTCATTTGACACTACCACGTATCACGTACCTAGTTAATAAAATAAATCGACTATATTATTGAAATATAAAATTGAAGTCTCATATTAGTCTCATAGTCTAGTAACTTTTTCAATATGTATTCAAAACTGTGTCGATTCCCAGAACCATTCTCTAGATTAAAATGAAACCGAGTTTCAAAGTAATTTTAAACTAATTTCACAGCTCAACGACAAAAATTCTCAAATTTATTTACAGTACCAACGAACCAGTACGAAGATTTGAATGTTTATCACTATCTCGCGGGAACAATGTATTTACTTACCCGGGATTAAAATTATCCTATGCCCATTACTGTACCTATGTGCCAAAACCCATATTTGTTAAATCAATACATCGTCACAAAGTTTCGCATTTGAATGCGAAAGTTTTATTAACGATTGTATTTATAAACAACACAATTCAAAACTAGAATCGGAGGGCCTATTTTGAACTTATTCGAACGTAAAAATACAAAAGCAGTAAGGCTGCCGACAGAGGTAAATGCTCATAAGTCGCTAGGCCCCCAGGGTGAACCCGAACACCAAACATAATACTTATAGCTGTGTCCTAGGGTGCAACATTTGTCGCCTTTGAGGTCCTCCACAGCCCTATTTCTTATGTATACTTGAATTAGGCGCGTATCATAAATTATATTAAGTATATTTCTTTCAACTGCATAATACGAGTACATAAGTATATAGGTAGGTCACAAGAACAGCGATTGTGCAGTCGAGTTCTCCAATATCTATACAACCGACTGTTCAAAACTATCTACTACACATAGATCTTATTTTCAGTTACATATTTTATGAACCGTGTTTAGATATTTTGAACAGTTGGCTGCATAGATATTGGGGAACTCGACAGTACCTACTTTGCGGCACATTTTAATAGAAGCTAGTATATAACCCCTGTTGGAAAGAGTGTGACGATATGTATGTATGTATATAATAAGAGTTACTTTTTTAAAGGATTAAAGGGGATTGCTCCCAGCCTAGAAAGCGTTTTTATGGATAGAAGGAGACTAACAAGCAAGTGGGCCACCTCATGGTAACCAGTACTAGCAGCTAACCATAGAAGAAAGTCACTGGCCCATTGCCGACAGGGATAATGTACCCTTTTCTTAAAGGTCCCGATGTCGTAGCCAGTTTGCACAGTTGCTGGGAGACGATTTCACTCCTTCACAGTACGTGGCAATAAAAGAGAGAGTTACAGAGCGAGCTAAGGTAGAATACTTCATGTGCAAATAATTTCACTGCCTATCTTACTCTCCGGAACATTGTTGGCATTCTGTCACTCAGCTAAAAACTTACTGGCGATGGTGATAATCACGTGATAATTATAAGATACTCAAGCTGCCACTAACTAGGCAACCCCACACAAACTAGTTTTTGAAATAAACACGGCTCTTTGTCAGTGGCGTAACTACAACGTCAGGGGTCCGCGGCAAATTCTCCTTCCTCACTTTAAAGAAGTGCATCATATTTCACTTCTGTGCTCAAGGTCAAGCCAGTTTGGGGCCCCTTAGAGGTGGAGGCCCCAGGCATTTTGCCAGCCCTGCCATCCTATAGTTATGCCACTGTTCTTGGTCTTTGATTACTCAACCAAACCAAAAGTCTTGAGTACATCAATATTTTCAAAAATTTGGTTGTATTTTTCTAATCACCATAACCACTAATCAAACGTCCTCCCGTTGACGAACTTGAGCCAATTTTGTTTGACATTGCCAATGGATACGAAACCGCGAAAATCAGAAGTCCGATAAACAGTAAAGAGCAAGGCTAAGTGTAGCGAACACTTGTTAGATTTGAAGGCTTGTGCCACGGCGCCGGGCACAAGCAAAAGCGGTGCTAGTAATAATGTACCTAGTACCCATATACATTAGCAGCACTACAGATGCGTTGTAAGCCTAGCGGGCTAAGATAAGATATCTCACGAACCAGTAATTTCACCGGCTATTCTATTATACACGCCGAAACACAGTGCTCGCGCTGCTGTTTGGCGGCAGGATTTGTGAGTAAGATGTTGGGAGCAATACAGACGCAGTGCAAGGTCCTACCACCTGCAAGATGTAAGCATCCAAACCACAGTACGAATACTGTAAGCTGTGCCCGTATGCTGCGGTAACCGATTACCATCAGGCGGACCCTACGGTCTGCCGTATACGGTTGTTAGCTACTACTACTACTACTAGTAATAAACAAGAAATAGGTAAAAACACAACTACTTTTGGCGAGTATTTAACAGCGCGTGTCACTCTTCCTTAATACCTACAGAGATACATTATTCAACTATTTCCATACAAATCAAGCCTGCCAGGAGACATCAGCGGCTTATGCACACAACTACGCGCTCTTTTACATAAATGACGTATCAAGCCATGAATTCCAAAAAATCAATTAGCTGGACTCCACCTCGTGTAAATACACATACAGCGCAGCACTCATTGTCAATTCCGTGGTCTGTGATTATACCCCATCTATGTAGCAGCTGTCCTACGCGAATTAACATTACAGCTGCACTGTCCTGCCTTGCGCCATCACACCACTGAACTATCGAACTCTGCTTACAAAGTCGTTCACTTCCAGGCTCCCCGGCCAGCTAAACGTCCCGGAAACCGCTGTGACGTCACCACACCTTATACTCTGGTCAATAAAACCTGGTCTTAATAAATACTAGTGGGTTAAGCCCTCTGTACTCAACATTATAGCTCCACTGGGCATATTTTCTGAGCTTATAATATTTCGACGCAGTAGTTGCATGTACCATGATCACGGGTAGAGGATGATGCATGCTTCTGCGTCGAAATTCTGAGAACTCGCGAAAGTTTTTTTTTAAATAATCAATTATAACGATTAACTGGATCACCTGATGTTAACTGAGCGCATAATTATGTATGCTAGTAATTGAGCAATGGAAATAAATACAACCGAATTAAGAATCTCCTGCTTTTTTTTGAAGTCATTTAAGAATAACAGCGGAAGTGCTGCTGGATTAGCAAGTAAGATGACGGTAGCAATTTTGCACAAGGTAACTGCGGTCTGTATCCCGTACAAAATCTAACTAATATTATAAATGCGAAAGTATGGATGGATGGATGGATAATGGATGGATGTTTGTTTGTTTGTTACTCAATCACGCCAGAACGGCCCAAGAGATCTGGATGACATTCGGCACATAGATAGAGAAAAGTCTGGAATAGCACATAGGCTACTTTTTATCCCGAAAAATTGCGTAGTTCCCGCGGGATAGTGATAAACGAATTCTTTGCAGACGAAGTAGCTGGCAACAGCTAGTATCTCTATATGTCTGAAGAAATTAGCTGTAAAGTGTGAATCATCAAGCGAAACTGTTATTAGCTCTAATCTCTTGTATTGTGCCACATACCTACCGGCAAGCTCTCGAATTTGGCTTACAGCCTCCGTGTTCATTTCTAGACATCTACACCGCTGGTGTTAGTCCTCTGGGAAACCATTATATTATGATAGCAGATTTAAAAGATTCACGGTTATTAACATCAGACATATTACTTCTCAACGGGATATAGAATACTAATACTAAATGTAATGTAATTTAATGTGCATATTAATATATTTTTGATAATTGTGATTGTAATTAAATATTATAATGAGATTAATGCCTAAATAAATAAATATATTATTATTATTATTATTATAGACCGCATTTACCTTTAACATCCACCCGCCATTTCTTAAGTCTACCCGTAGTCATGATGCATGCAACTGCGTCGAAATTTCAGGAACTCATCAAAGTAATCTTATAATATGTCTGATGTTACATACACGGTACGGTCAAGGATATGAAGTTTCAATGATCAACGTCGGTATATTAGCTATATAGGTGGTACATAATATAATATGACAAAAGCTGTTTCGATCCCCGTCTGCAGCTTCTATCATCTCGTATGATACACTAAGAGGATAACTGTACATCACTACATACAAAGTCGCTTACTCTGTCTGTCTGCCCCTATGTATGCTTAGGTCTTTAAAACTACGCAACGGATTTTGATGCGGTTTTTTTAATAGATAGAGTGATTCAAGAGGAAGGTTTATATTTATAATCCTACGCAGAGGAAGTCGCGGGCAGAAGCTAGTAAATCATATTGCACTTTGTAAGATCGCAATGTTTCGTTTTGTATATAAATCGTTACTTACTTTAATGGTAAGTATACCTATACTATGCCTACCTAAGTAAGTTCGTAAATTTCTGTTTCAATTCACCATTTCCTGTTTATCACCTCATCTTAGACCCGAAACGGTCGGTCAACTTTGCGATGTCTGACAGTTCACATGAGCAAATAATTATGGTACAGTCAAAGGAATAAATATAATAATATGTATATACGTTACCAAGACGTCCAAAACATCTATATTTACACCTGTATGTCATAAACAAGCCACAACAACACAAGTGTGTAAAAGTTCGCCTTTGTACATCTATTACAATAAAGAGTTATACATACATACATACATACAAACAATAAGGCCGATGACACATATATTTGACATGACGGCTGTATCGATATTTATGCCCTTGACTCGACACAGACACTTCAACGGAGTCTCAATGACGCTTTAAATTTTATAAATAGGTTGCAATTGATGTCGCTTGTATTCTACATACACAAAATTATACCTAGTACCAACTTTAATATGCATAAGTAGATACCTACCTACGAAATTCTTTGGGACTTGCAAGATTACACAACGTTGAGCCTAAGTGATATAACCGTAAGCACGCATAAACGTAAAAGATGTAAGTAACGTCCCAAAAACCGTCATTATTATTTGATATATGAATGAAACTTATATTGTGGCTCAGAGTATCGCCCGCTGAGCGCTCCGCTCACCAAGAATGCGCCATAATCTGTATGGAGGCCAACAGATGGTCTCGCAGCCGAGATACATTACCCTTTTGTCTTATATCCAAAACCCGGGGCAACACAAAGAACTTTATCCCCAAAAAGATAGAACACAATATCGCTCAGAGCAATAGTAATCAGCTACCAACGGGTACATTAGGTATTGAGCTAGACAATTTTCAGCACACAAAATCTCGCAAGTCTTTTCATGCGGAAGGAAAATAAGTCCCCTTTTTGTTCCGACACAAAAGTTTCAACTTCAGCTCTAATTCTTCAAACACAATTAAGCAACTGTAAAATTTAAGTAGATAAAGCAAGTAAAAAATTACAAGGAAATATACAAAAATAGACCACAATACACAAAGGATGTGTAATATGAAATATTTTATAGGCAATACAGATAGTAAAGACAGTATTTCCACACAAAAACGGCTCGGGAAACGTTCCCAAGACACTGGAGTGATGTTCAGAAAACCATTTGCCACGTTCACCCTTTAAATGGGCCACACACGAGCTAGATATCACCCTAAATTGGTCTAATCTTTAGTTATGGCCCCTCGTAGGAGTTTACTTTTTCAACGCGTTGCGCTCGCTATCGAGAAATGGAAAAGTTTAGTCGGTCGTGGGAATAAACCAACGAAACACTCCCTTAACGATAAAACTGTTACGTTTATAGCAAGATAATAATTCTTCTTTTAATATCAAACGAATAAGCGATCACAGGAATATTACAAAAACAGAAATTAAAGAACACTTTAATACTAAATTGGTAATACCTATTGCAATCAGAGACAGAGACAAGTTTAGTCAAGTAGCAGCGGCGGCGCGGTGTTGAGTTAGATCCACTAATCTACTTGACTATTCAGTGCTCAAAATGTAATATTCCACAAATGAATTTATCAAGACGACTGTGCTCAAGCGAACGTTATTGAAATTGTAAAGTATTTCTAAGTTTGAAGTGGCAGCAAGTCTGGAGCGAGCAAGGCACATGGGAAATGATTACCATATTCAACGCATTTCCTCCGGCACACCAGAGGTAGGCTTCTTAGGAAATTATTTGTCATATTAACGTCACTCCAGCCCGAGTTTCGACGTCGAGATGTTAATATATTAAATTATCGCTGGAGGTATTCTAATGTAATTCGATACCGATACAACGTTGGGAAATTATTAAGCTCTGTATTGGCGGTATTGGCGGTACTGATCGCGGATATCGCCGGTTTGACGTGTTGTTGCGAACACACATAATCGGCTGCAGAAAAAACAACAAAAACTTGAACAATAACGGCTTACGCTGTGAACTGGTTCATGTCGCAGAATGCCTACGCTTTGTTGGAAAAATAACAGGTTTACTCGCTGTTTTAGATGTAATAAAATATTGTTCCGGGAAATATTTCCAAGCCGCCTGTGCCGGGTGTTCTGCGGGCCGCCTGCCAACGAGGTGTGACTTCGTCAAAAGTCATTTATAACCAAGCAGAGCATAACAAGGTAGCATTTTTTCCACTTTAATTAAACCGCAGTCGCCACACCAAACAAAAACCACGAAGCCAACAAATCAATTTCGCTTCAGGAAATTACTTTGTAAAGTTGAAAAGGGTTGCGCGATACGGTACCAAATTGAAATTCTTTTGTACGCGCCGCCTTTACATGTCCAAAATGTTACCTGTCTCTGCGTCATAGTACAACGCAATTTCGTTTCAAACTATGCTACTGGCCACGTCATGGACTTTCAAAAACATTAAATATAAGTTTTAAAATACCTAATTTTGGCCGAATTAAAAAACATCTGAATATTTCTAAAATGTAAGCAGGCGGATAGGTAGTACATTTAACATTTTGGAATTTTCAAACTCACACGTGTCGAATTTCACAGTCTACGTGACAAGAAAAGTTTGTGTATGTACGGTTTGATCTTCAAGCGTCTCTACCAATTAGTATTTCCTAGAAGGAAGGTTCCCCTTATAAATGTTTGCTTGTTAACAAAGCTTCATTCCCTAATTATTCCTTAATCATTTTAATATAAGTACTTGGGATAATTTTAAGCTATTTAAGAGCGCTCGAGAAAAGCAAAAAGTTTTGAAGCTCGGAAGTTCATTAACAAAATAAGCAATCGGGCTAAAAGCATGGGCCCATCGAGGTAAAAAGCAATTAGAAAGTTATGGAGTGTTTTTGACGATTATTTACGTGTTAGATGAGACTTGTTACCTCTTGTTACTTCGTTACTCATTGGTACATACATCACGGGCTGACTTATTTTTATTAAAAACTTTTTCCCTGGACCTCACATCACTCGACCACTTGAAAGCAGAAAAATCTGTGTAGTGTTTCCGGTTGGCAAGATTAATTAGAGCCGTAATTTTCTTCAGATCTACTCGTATTTTAAATTCAGCACAATTTTTCACCACTTTGGGGGTAAAATCAGGAACTACTGATGCGGCTCTCAATATTATTTCAATGGACTACTTCACTATTCCTGAACATACCTACTTAAAAATAAAACAAAATAAATAGGTATATTTAATAGTTGGTTCACACTTTATGAGGCATGACTACATTAACATTATAATTACAACTCTACAGTCTGCTTAAGCCTGCTCATTTTTATTCCGAGATTGCAAACGTCCCACGGGATGGCGACGAAGTTGGTGACAACAGCTAGTGTTAGATACGGGAGTACAATAACGAGTTTACAAAATTCTCGTACCCCAATATCGTACCAGCGGTTAATATTTGCACAAACCGCAGACATAAAATAATGAAGTATTCTGTGACCATGTCGGTTACTGCTAGAACGGAATTCAATTTGAAATTTATACCACGATTTAGTGAAATTTACACGGCCATTGCTAATTTGGACCGTATTGTTGGCGGGAAGAAATGAATCTTGATTGTCGTAGTATTTCAGTGGACTTTCAATTCGAGCTAATCCAAAATATTCTGCAACCTTAAAGTGTTTAATTTTTGAAATGAAACAAATGACAATTTCGGTTAATACTGGGCTATAATTTTGAGTCATTAGTAATGTGCCGCTACGCCGCTAGGTGCTTAGTTACTGTTCACGCCATAGCGTCTCACAGATAGTTTAACTTAGTTTGTTTAGTAATATTAGTATTTTTAATCATATGTTTTTATATATTAAGTTCAATTTGCTTTGTGTAGCTTCACGTCCAATCAAATCCTTTACATATCACGACATAGTTCTCTCATCCAATCACAAGCATCTAATACGTATACGTCACACATTCCTTTCACTCCACACGTACACAAAAACTTACTTGCCTTCCAACCTCCATTCGCTCGACAATTGATTTGTAACAACTAAACTACGATTAATTAAAAGTTGTTTACCTAAAAATCGGATTTTTAATGAAAAAATCTTCTTCTTGTTCCCATACGGAACAGTTACCATTCAGGTGATCCATTGGCCAATTTGTCATCCAATTTCGCAAAAAAAATGAGGTAGTTAGGTACTTTAGTAGTTGGAATTATGTTTATATACAGTGTGTAATAAAAGTCAGGGTAATCGGTCGTAATAATTTGTCTGCAAAGTTTTGTGTAGTTAGGTCGCTCTATGCTCGTTAAAAAATGAGGCGTGCGGGAAGTGTGAGTAGAAAGGGACGCCGATAAAAAATCAGAATGATTCGGCTCTGCAACCTGTCGTTCACTAAAACACTGTTGTTAATTTTTAAGATTTTACTTGAAATGTAACGTTAGCTAAGTAGAATGTTTTTAACAAAGTCTATTAGCACCGTGAAATAGGAAAAAAATGGTACAAAATGGTTGACTGGTAGCGATCTTTTGAAGGAATGAGTTCACACATGAATACAACACACACACACATGACCTTAATGTTTAAATGTTTATACACGCACAAGCAGAACAACAAAACTTACATTATAAACTTTAGACATCATCACTACATAGTATAAAACAAAGTCGCTTTCTCTGTCCATATGTCCCTATGTCCCTATGTATGCTTAAATCTTTAAAACTACGCAACGGATTTTGATGCGGTTTTTTTTAATAGATAGAGTGAATCAAGAGGAAGGTTTATATGTATAATACATGCATAATATACCGTGCGAAGCCGGGACGGGTCGCTAGTTAACCAATAAATGTTAGATCCCATAGGTTATTAAATTCATAATAATAAAATAGCCAACGGGTACAACAAACAGATTTTCTGAAAATCCTAAAACCTAATCCTAAAACAAAGACAAAACAAAGTCAACACACTCCAATAAAGAACAATTAGCGACTGTAAAAATTTAATTACCAGTTATTGCATAACGTAACCTCGTACATCATTCGTCGTCACTTGTGTTAAAAGCGGCCGGCAAACACCGCTCAGCAAACAATTGCGGCGCTGCGTACAAGCCTTGTTCAGCGCAATTTATACGACAATTTAAACGCAATTAGTGTCGCCATTTCTTTACTATACGTCTAATTTGTGAAGTTACTTTTTACGGCCGGTGGAAACATTTTTGCTTTGTTTAGAAGTGTATTTAGAGCTCGTGGTATGTGCGCTAGTTGCGGTCGATACAGCGTGCCTAGTTGGCAAACGAGGAATTTATTATTACTTAACTTTGTCTTTTAAATTGCTTGTAATCGTCAATATTTAAGGGTATATCTTGTCGATGTAGTGCCGGAGGGTCAGTTTTGTTAAACGCACTGTCTTAATTTAACCGATTAAAAAATGGAAGAGGTAGGACCTAATGTTTTTGGTGTAGGTATAATATATTATTATTGTGTAGTGTAAAAAATTACTTTATTAAATGAACAGAAACAACATAATTCTGGTCCGATTTGAAGGAAAATGTATGGAAGGGAATTATTTCGAAATGAATTTCAGCAATAATTTTACATTCACATTTCGAACTCAGTATGTTTTTTATTTACGAAAAACAGTTACTTATGCTCTCCTCGGGTTTTTCCAGTTTTCTTGAACATTATTAAAAT
Organism: Pandemis heparana; assembly: GCA_963854515.1. NCBI lineage: Eukaryota > Metazoa > Arthropoda > Insecta > Lepidoptera > Tortricidae > Pandemis > Pandemis heparana. The sequence goes on from OY978024.1 coordinate 7,289,374, forward strand.
GGCTCGTAGGTATTCATTACTTACGCAAAATTGAGATGCTTAATTTATTTCCGCAATTCCTTTTTAAAAATTACCGATTCACTATTAAAAATGCAATTATCAAGAAGTAAAAGAGTATTTTTTTCTTCGCGATCTCCGGTGTTTGCACTAATAAATTAACGCCTGGAACTCCCTCCAAGCAATTAAAAATTGAGCTTCCGTAGGTAGAAAAACCTTTTTCAACTCGGTTCGAGGCGGATTGTGTTTATAAAACGTTCAGTCCTTTATAAAAAGTATGTCGATAAGTCTGTTGGCACAACCTTCCTCGATCCAAATGCTATACCCGATTTTAACACTGAATACAACATGGCTGGTCTCATTTACATACGATTATGTTGGAATATAAAACCCTTTGACACAGGCACTTTAACCTGCCGCCTGAGCAGAAGGTCAGGGGTTCAACCCCGGCTCGCGTCTATGAGTTTTACGGGATTTGAGTACGGAATTGAATTCCTGCCATTAGGTTTCCTGTGCAAGAAATTGGCAAATTTGTAAAGCTAGACTCGTATGAAATCTTCTCATTATTAACAAAAAGTCCTGTTCTCCTTTAAAAAATAAGATTGTTCCTGTATTAGGGAGATGAGCCAATTTTTAGTAGACTTATTCTTCTTGTTTAATCTGGTTTAAAGTCAATTTCATACATTTTGACACTTATAAACTGAGCTAAGCCACAGTATATTATATAAGCTAAAGCAGTAGGGAATCTACGAACAAAACGGTCGAAACGAACGCACACATAGACGCGCGCTTCTACACGGCCCCTAAGCGGATCTCGCGGTGCTGTCAGTCGCGCGTGGTGCATTGAGACGAGCGGCCATTTTTTCGTTTTAAATATGCCAAGAGCGTATTTCGCTGTTTACGGCTGCTTGAATTCGGCTTCTTCAAAACCGAAATAAACATAAATTGCAAATTAGCTTTATTAATTTACAAAGAACTAGAAAAAAATAGTTTTATAGTGCCGTGTCACTGTTTCCCAATAGTTTATTTAAGAAAGCTATTCATTGGGATGAGAATTTTTTATACAATAAAATTTAATAACAGAGCTTTCCGAACTTGTCGTAGCAGGCGAAAGTATTTTTCAGTAAGTAATATACAATACTTGCCTACCGACAAATAAAAAATCTTGAACTGTTGAAGCCTTTTTTAATTTTTTTTTTTTTTATGCGAATAGAAAGGCAAACGAGCAAGTGGGTCACCTGATACCCTATTTTATTTAAAAAATAGTTAATTCATTCGATTATTATTTAATTAATATAGAATCCATATAAACGTTTATTTCTCTTTTACACAAATTATGGGTGCCAACCCTAATACTCTTAATTAAGTGTAGCTAGTTACTCTAAAAACAGGCCTTACCAGCTGAGATTATAACGCTAACTAGACAAAAAAACTTTTCAATTTAACAAAAATTAAATCGACAACCCTAACGCTTTATTGGAGCTTAGGTACTTATTTCAAAAAGTAAGCCTATCTTCCCTACTGCTTTAGCTTATATATATACTGTGGCTAAGCTAAGGTAGGTAAGGAGTCAAATTAAGAAGCTTATTAGGTAGTTGTGGATTACTTAACATAAACCTTGCCCTAATTTTTCACTTCAAAGTAAGCTAAACTAGATTGTAATTAAATTCTCGCTTAACTGTAATATTATCACCCTCAAGAATTTTGTAGAAATAACTGGAATGGTCTGAAAATAGTCTATCATTATTTTACAACCGCTATAAAATACTTTTCACGTTAAAATATCGTGATTTCTTCTTCGATATCGGAGCGAACGATCACGAGAGATCTTAATTTTACTTAATCTCTTAAAAAAGGCTCTTTATCAGCCATACCTAACTGGGTCTGAGGAAACTCTCGTAAAATCATGACGTCCCTGCAAATTTCATTTCGTCAACATTTTTATTCTGCTTCTAAATCGTATTTCAAACGAGTTTGGCACTGTCGTAAAGCCGCCTCATCAAACTCATGGCATATCTACTGTCAACGCGTGTATGGTGATAAAAAATTCAAATATCACAATTTCACATTAACAGTGTCATCTTACTGGGGTTTAACTGTCGTTACTTGTTTTATGAAGGACTAGCTCATATCGGAGGCGAAGTCACGCACGGAAAAACGGCATTGTCTGCCAGTCGGTCACATTACTCTTTTCAGGCAGGTAAATGATAATAGATGAAACTGTTAATTGACATATTGGCGAGCATGAACAATGTACTAGAGATATGAATAAGGTTCTCTATCGCGTATCCTAGGTAAGTTTTAGTGAAAATAAAGCTAATTCGCACTAATTGTACCTTATGTACTGCCGTGCTTAGTGCGAGAGCGGTGTATAATCTCAAAAAAAAACGTAAATCGTAAATCAATCTGTTCTGTGTTATGTTAACTTATGTAGGTACAAAACTCAAATTTTCTCGAAACTCACTTTTAATAAGTTTACGCTTTTGCCCTTACGAGGGCAGTGTACATTATATCCGTTGTTCTCAACTAACTGTTCAAAATGTTTCCGTCGATCATCTTGTCATAACATTGTCATAACTTCATTTTATAAGTTGCTCACGCCTTCACCAACTCCTTAGTCACTTGGATACAGATAAATTAATAGACAAATTATGTCATTAGACACGTATAACTACTAGTGAGAGTAAGCAGTAGACTGACTTTGAACCGTGACTTTGTAACAAGCCTTAAAGGAGGCCACACCACACCGTCCGACACGTCTAACAAGGCAGATAACGCTTAGAGTTTAAGTTTCAATAATTTCTGTACCTAAAGCTGACCTAGTTGCAAACGCGGAGCAAGGCTATCTAAATAGTTTAAATCTACAACACAATGTTATCTAGCGAGAAGCCGCAGAAGTCGTGCTAACAAGCTTCCTGGGCAGAACAAGTTGGGGCAAGTCAGCCGAACTCACGAATGCGGAGAACTGTAGTCTCCCCAAAGCTGTCCACTTACAGCAAGGGCTGACCGCGTACTTACTAAATCATATTCATGTTTACTTACACCTTTTATTATAATAAAAGAGCAACGTGACTCGTTGACAGGCGACGAACATCCCAAGCTAGATCCAGAGACTTTAAATTTGGCAGATTTATATCTTCAGCATCATTTTATTTTCACAATCCCCACGGAATAGTGAGCCGGCCTTTTTTCCCATGGAGAAAAGAAGGGAGGATGGAAAACCGCGGTCATAAGCTTGTCATAAATAAGAAAGCGGTAGGTACTTACTTCATGTCCACGCTACAGCTTTGATTGTAAAAATATATGCAAGTTTTTAGTCCCACAGTTTCCGTAATAGTAATATCAAAGAGTTGAGACCTTTGTAGGTCTCACATGCAAGGGCAGGCTGAGATATATACATACACCATACACAAATCACGTCAAATACGGAGTAGACAGAGCCTAAGGCAACGTTTAGCATAAATTGTAGGCATATAGGTGGAAAGGGGCAGATTACAGGTTGAGATAGCAAATGATAATTAAAATGTTTAAATACTACCCATATTCAAATTCTCCAAAGCAATGTGTTGATTACTATCGCAATTTGCAAAGGAAGTCCGAAGACTTTTCGAAGTAAACCAAGATTAATTTTATGTAAATAACTTAGTTCATATATAATATCATTCTGAGCAACCTTAAAATAAGCGGACGATAGAGCTTGTTGAAACATAGTCCAAACGCAACACTAAACATAAGTATACTTATATATTGTGGTACGACAATGGGGTCCGAGTTCTTGGCTAGCTCTGCACAAGTGCCCTTCCAGACCGACCGCGCTGTCTTATTCAATCTGAATAACTTCAGTAATGCACTTTGCCAAGAAAAACTTCTTGTTAGGATGTAGGATCTTTTAATTTTATCTACTTACTTATTTATATAAAGCACAGACTGCCGGAGCGGAGCGAAAACAAATAACTTATTTTCAAGAACTTTTGTTCCCGTTTAATAACTGTGTGTTTCTCGTTAAGGAACCAACCTAACGCTCAGATTACTGATTAGTTCCCCAGCTAGTTGACGTCAAGATCTTTCTAGTCCACGTCCACGAACATCTCTAGCGCGTAGCTATATCGGCCCTCGCCCTAATTACCGAGTTTCTTTACAAACGGCACATGTCAGAGATCATTACCGATCTCGGGGCGTCGCGTCGCCTGTCGATGCTTAATTAAACTCGTACTAAACTGTTATTTCCTGCGGCCCCAATTACTTTTTCTACTTCCTTAATCGAGTTTCCCTTATCCCACCTGAAGACAGTTGCTAAGTTTGTTGCGGCTGCCGACTTTTCAGATAGCTAACTTTTATCATCCAGTTCACCGCTAAACAAGGCTTTTCGTTTTGCCGTGCCACTGCGGTGCTCTGTTGTGTTGTGACGAAACTTAGTTCAACTTAAATTAGTTCTATCTATACACATAATAAGGTGTCATCGACGTCAACTGTCAGCTTAGGGAGCGCATTGTAAACAATATTAGGGTGAAATTATGATACATAGGTACAAGACGCCTTGCGAATATTAATCTCTATAATAATATGCTTCAAATTATCAAACGTAAACCCTAAAAGAACTTTTATTTTTACAACTCGCAATACTCCAATGCTGAAAACACATTGTATCGTATCCGAATGAAAACAATCACAAATTCAAATAAAGGGTTTGTGAAATCACATTGCTTTACACGAATTTATGAATATAGCTTTTCATACTTTTTTCTTTGGACGCAGATCGGACGGGTCTCTCGCCGACCTTTATGTGCGATCGAGCGCACACAATGTCCGTAATGGCGGCCATTAGGAACATCAATTTGTTCAAGCGTGACGTTACACTTGTCCCCGCTGCGCTCTTTCTTGTGCGAGCTGTTTAGCACAAACGAAGCGCGCATGCGAGAAATTGTTCTGCCCATGCCTTGAGACAAGCAATGTGTTGTCATTTTTGATGCAGGCTTCGCTGTTCGCGTCTATTAAGGCGGGCGCGGCGGAGTCTTTCAGAATCTACCGATCACATTATCCCATTACAAGGGGAGCGGAGTGACATGAGGATTTCAAGAAGGATCTTATTAGTCGACTCTGCATATCTCCACTCCGCTCCGCCTCAACAGAATTGTATCTGTAGGTATTTAGATATTTCATGGCTGGTGTGGGAACCGGTGATTTTTGATTTGGAGTGCTAAATCTCATCTTCGTGTCATTCCAATAATGTCAGTTGCCATTGCCTTTTAAAACGCAAATGTTTCAGCAAAAAAGATTACTAAACTGACAAATTATAGAATCAATAGAATTAACATTTGAAAATCTGAGTAACATTTCACGCCTAAAATTACGCCCACGACAACACCTACCAGAGCCATATTGAAAAATTAGTATGGCGTGGTATGGTAAAGCAACCCACGCGGAAAGATCGTTTCGCTAAACCAACGAGTCAGTACTAACTCGTCAAGGGACGACCTATTTATCGTTATACTCGTATCTGGAGGTAGAATTCTAAAATCTCCGGTTGTATGCGCTCGCGTGTTTGATTATAATAAGAGCATTTCTGTCGCCGCGAGCCCCGCTCCTCGAATTACACGTAACGGCGAACAAGCTTTGAATAAAGTGAAATTTCTTCTTGTTATTTTCAGATTGTGAATCACAATTCAGCGACCAAATGTGGGCCCGTATTTACCGACCCGCAGGTAAACTCCGCTAGCAGTTAAAAAGGAATTCGGTAGAATTTTATCGCTCGTTAGAGACCTTAAACGGTAAGAGCATCCGGACCCGCGCGGAACACACCGGGTAACGTTCTCCACACTGATCTCCTTTATGTTTCCTTACGTTATTGCCGGCTAATTCTTGCGTGCCGAGTTCCCGATGCAAGTTTTAATTACGTATAAGATGAGAAGAACAATCTAAGGTTAACTTTGATTAATCGCCGCGTTCGGACGTCCGCCCGCGCCTGATCCCGGATCGTGTACGACACCAAGTTAATTCATTTAAGCTCCAAACGTAAACTTCAATAACCGTCTTTGCTTCAAATAAGATAAATAAGTTCTGCCAGCGAAACCTACTTAGCGAACTTTCTTAACCCCATTATGGAAAGGGAATGGAGCTTTTTGTATCGGCTCAACCATCGTTACGGTCTAGATAATCCGTCCAAGTTCGTCGAACAATATTGCGCGGAGTATGATAAGGTGTTGATAGATCGGCCGCGGCCGCACGCCATTCTGGCATTTGCTCCTCTTTGTTATATTGTTCTTATTTCCATGACTTAAGTCTGTCTTCGCACAGTCTATTCCGGTCCGTGGGGCTTTACGACACCTATTTGGGGGTATAATGTGAGTGTAATAATAATAATGTGTGTTAAAACAATGACACATAAAAGTGACGCTTTTAAAGACTGTACACGCTTTTTTAGTAAGTAGGTATTTGACGGGTACTTGTACTATGTTCAGGCATTACATACTGACGAGCAAGAATAGCGGGTCACTTTTAATACAACTTTTTACGGGACGTGTCTCAGTGTTTTGCTCGTTAGTGTAATTTTATAACTTTGAGCACTTCGCACTGTAGTATAGATAAGACCGCCTATTCTAACCTTATTACTTCTGTATACCTTTTTTCTGTTTTGATTTTTGTATGTGGTGTTCAATAAAGAGTTATTGTATTGTATTGTATTGTATTGTATAGAATATTACAGACTTTTAACTTGAATTTACGGCGTTCTATCTAACACTAATTGCTTATTTTTCCAGCAATAGTCGACTACGTTTGAAAAGTGGTGGGCAGCGTGAACTGTTAGTGTTACCACAGCTGTTGTTGTTAATAAACTTAGGTACACCCTTGTATCTACCTAGTAACGGAGAGTTCTGTTTAACATCAACACATTTGGATAAGTTCCAGGTTCCGAAGGGAATTCCTGTTTTGAAACGATATTAACCACGTATTTACCAACTAGAGAAGAAATACTGATATTAGAATATTTAAAATTGATTGAACGGTTGATAGTTGTAGTTGATAGTTTGACCAGTAGAGACTTTATACATCTCTACTATAGACCAATGTAATTTAAAGTACGGACTTAACTTAGGGACCTTTTACATCCCTTTTATAAAATGTATTAATTGTATTATAGGTAAGTTAAGTAGAATTTAAGTACTATTGTAAATCTATTTTATTTTGAAAAAATGACTTTCTGCCAAGTTTCTTGCGGCGCATTCTTCTTGGCAATGATGGTCTTTCCGAATGCGCTGGCTCTTTTACATGTCTTTTTTTTAATCAAAAAAAAGACATGTAAAAGAGCCCTCGGCGGCCTATTTGCAAAATAAACTTTTGACTTTGACTTTTGATAGTACGGCTTGTTAACATGAAAATGTGGCTTTTATATATTACTAGCGACCCGCCCCGGCTTCGCACGGTATACTATGCATGTATTATATATACTAAACCTTCCTCTTGAATCACTCTATCTATTAAAAAAACCGCATCAAAATCCGTTGCGTATTTTTAAAGATTTACGCATACAAAGGGACATAGGGACATAGGGACAGAAAAAGCGACTTTGCTTTATAATATGTAGTGATGTGCTTCAATATTGAAGTAGGAACACGTTAAAAATATCTTCCATGTGCAGACTTTCGACCCTTTTCAGCTTTATTAGGTATATGTACAGATAGCTGAATTAATTAAACATCGGCAACGTCTAGCGGCAACAGACGAGTTTCAAATGAATTCTGACGTCCAAAGGTTTGTTATAACCGTGTTGTACAACTTTGATTGCAATAGGATTAAAGTGACCCAAATCAAGTGAGTCCGCGACACGGCCGCAACAGTTGAGTGAACCGTGAAGCTGCACTTAGTACCTATTAACGGGCCGACCGATGTCCGTCCGGCAGCTGTCGAACCCGGCAGGGACTAAGCCGTGAAATCAATTAATTTTAGACTAATCGCCCGGCAAGGGTCACCGGGGGCCAATTGTGCACCAACAAACTCTATTCAGGAGTTTAGCTGCATTATCAAAACTACAGATACTATCAAACTACCAATCAAAATTATATAAACTCTGAAATCATTTCATAGAAAATATCACATAGGAAATAATATAGGGATGTACGGTTAGTCGCATTTATTTAAGTAATCGTAGGCTATATTTATTATATAATAAAACGGGACTTAATCACGTAAACAAAAACAAAAAGTATTTTTGTAAATACCTCGACGTTTCGGACGCGACTTTGCATCCATGGTCTCGAGAGGACAAGGATGCAATGTGTGAAAATCGCGAAATTTTGAATCGATATATTGGTACATAATAGTATATAGATTACTTGAGGTATTTCTTGCGTTATTTAATAATCTAACTAATATTATAAATGCGAAAGTATGGATGGATGGATGGATGAATGTATGTTTGTTTGTTACTCAATCACGCCAGAACGGCCCAACGGATCTGGATGAAATTCGGCACATAGATAGAGAAAAGTCTGGAATAGCACATAGGCTACTTTTTATCCCTGAAAATTGCGTAGTTCTCGCGGGATAGCGATAAACGAATTCTTTGCAGACGAAGTCGCTGGCAACAGCTAGTAATAAGATAATTGCTAAACTTGATTTAACTTCAAATAGTAAGCTAAATACTGATTGAGATTAATGTGAAGATTAAGATTTTGTGTGACTAGTTTAAGTAATGAATTTACGCAAAACCAATACAAACAATTTCTTACCAGAACACTGCTGATACCTACTTACGTAGGTATTATTGTTGTCAAAAAAGTTGTCTCATCCAAATAGGTTTACAAATAATTTAACTGACCCCTAAATCTTCTTCTTCTTCTTTTAATAATATGGCCCCATGACCCCTAAATCTAATTTCGATATTGTTACGTATCTTTTACTACCTACTATAACTTTTATATGCGTATCATATTCAATATTAACTTCCAAATTTAAAACGACACATATTTCTCTTGGTATATCCATGTCGTTGGCAATATAACATACCTAATTGGGCATAGAAACAGTTGACTGGATGAATAATGTGTTGGAGGACCACTTACCCTCCTGTTCGCCATACGTAGGCTGAGAATGGCACTTCTAGAGTGTTAATAACCCAAGTAGAATTTCACTATGGACGTTCTCTATATTCTGTCTCTCCTTATATAAAGTTTTACAGCTATTTAATTATTTAAAAAGGTCCCTACGTCCCTACTACCTTATTGAGTTAGACTAACGATAGATTATTTTTAAGGCTTATTAATAAACTAGCTGTTGCGAGCGACTTCGTCTGCAAAGAATTCGTTTATCGCTATCCCGCGGAAACTATGCCATTTTCCGGGATAAAAAGTAGCCTATGTGCTATTCCAGACTTTTCTCTACCTATGTGCCGAATTTCATCCAGATCTGTTCGGCCGTTCTGGCGTGATTGAGTAACAAACAAACAAACATCCATCCATCCATCCATCCATCCATCCATACTTTCGCATTTATAATATTATATAGTTAGATCAGTGACTCCTATAACTTCGCCTACCAGTGTTGTTTTTGTATTATTAAGGTACACATATGATGCCAAAACAACTACCAATTCTTTATCCAAATTTATAAAAGTAACGTATACCTACAGTTATGTTTTATCTAGGAAAGAACTCAACGCAACATTCACACAACACAATTTCTCTTATTAATAGAACTACCGAAACAGCCGCCTAACTTTTAGCGAGTTAAAAAAGTTTCAAATTAGTCCCTTCAAAACCATGCACTAACCAGGCCATTTCGCTCAAACTTCAAACTACACAACGCTTTGTAGCATGTAACTAGAAACATGTAAAAACTGGCACACTGAAAGCCAAGCCAATTTCGACCGAGACCCGTCCAAGAGCGAGTCGAACTGTCACACGAAGTGTTCCGTACTGTACAATTATTTAGTTACTAGCTGTTGCCAGCGACTTCGTCTGCAAAGAATTCGTTTATCGCTATCCCGCGGGAACTACGCAATTTTCCGGGATAAAAAGTAGCCTATGTGCTATTCCAGACTTTTCTCTATCTATGTGCCGAATTTCATCCAGATCCGTTGGGCCGTTCTGGCGTGATTGAGTAACAAACAAACATCCATCCATCCATCCATCCATACTTTCGCATTTATAATATTAGTTAGATGGTGACCCGCTGGCAGAGTACATTCCGTGAGCTCTTAGAACGTCATTCGGGTACCGTCAGCCAATTCAAGTATCAAATCCATACGAGTGAGTGAGACGGCAGAACAGATTCGAAATGAAAAGAAATGAAATAAACTTTCTTTATTTGCATAACATTATGTCCATTTAGATGTTCAAAATAAATAATGTGTGAGTTCAGATAATGCTAAATACTCTACTATAGCACTGTATCTACAGCAGATACATGCTCTGTAAAAAAAAGTGACCCAATTCTGATGGCACGGCAGTGCCCGCCAAGACGAAAAAAAAGGCGAAGCACTACCCACCTTTTCTCGAACCGTTTCGTCGTATTTTCAAACATAGCATCGTCCTAGTTGACACCAGATAGCCCTTTATTATATTACGATTCAAAAGACGCACTGTGTTGGATGAAAAAACAGACAGGCAGAAGGGCCTTGACAGATCCTCCCACCCTCTGGCTACGGAACCCTAAAAACAGTATGTCAATTAAGTACCAAAGTCAAGCCAGTTAGGTCTAAAAACGGTAAGTTAATCGACTAACAAACGTCAAGTGCTGTCCGAGGGCTCTCCACGTAGCGTGCGGCTAAAACACTCCACTCGCCTCCCGGATTACAAAGACTGCACACGGCTAAATCCACTCTATTTTGGAAACTATTATCCTTTACTCCGATTCAAAAGGATGGAACTTTGATGCTTGACAACGGCGAAAACTGTCTATTACGCCTGCAAACGGACCTTCATGAATAAGGAACTCGCAAATCTAGAAATTCGTATTATGTTTTTCTTCGTAACGGCATAACATAATTTCATCGTAAACACGAACTCTATTCTAAGTTTTATTTACTCTTGCCGTAGCAAAAACGCTTGAGGACAAAAAGTAATTTAATTTGCTTCTTCTGTCAACAGGCAAATATTTTTTTATCAAACAACCCCCTCAAATCGAACTCCTAGCAAAACATATAGTATAACTTTAGCTAAATCTATATGGACGGTCATGTTCAATTTGCTTTTCGCCAGCAACGAGCGGGCATATTAGCAAGATTTGATTAAACGTGTAGTAGGTACATGCATTACCGGTGCTCTACAAACTGCAAATGCACTATTCGCGTGTGGGCCGACGAGCTGTGTTGACGTTGCATACAATACTACCTACTGATACGTTTTCGACGAGATAGGTAAATACCTATCTAAAAATAAATATTTTACTCTCTAGCGTAAATTCCGAGGGTACTTTTTGGGAGTTTTTTAATAACGAATTTCTAGCGCTAAATGAGTATGCTTCTAGCTATGCCTATACTATGCTTCTTGTATGTATGACAGAAAATTCATCACTAAAATTGTGTGTTTGTACTGAGCGACAAAATTCCACTTTCAACGGTCGAAGCTGGACTAAAGCAGTCAGGAAGGAACTGTGGTGGCCCCGTTAGTTAGTTAGTATGTATTTCTGTAATACCGTCGTATTGTTAAATTAAACAGTCATTTCGAGAGCGAATACCTACGTTATAAGTAAATATGCATGTGGTTCTGTTACCATACCATTAAAAATCTAACGACCTTCCGCTAAGTATTGACGCTGTAAGGGTTGTTTATTTTGTTTTTAGAGAACATAACGTTGTTTTTTTACATACAGGAGAATTCAGTCAACGTGTTTCTAAAATATATATATATAATTTGAAAATTACCTAATCCTTAAAAGTATAACCAAACTTTCAGTAATAACGCTACAGCAAGTAATCTAACGAACGTTTTTTATATATTTCGCAATGACTTTGCCTTGACTCATGACATGTGCACATACCCTAACTAACATAATGACAATAATATAAGTCAGCTAATACTAAGCCGGTAAGCTAACTATAACGTTCTCGAAAGAACGGAATAAGAAGTATAAGTAAACTCTTGCTTTGTGTGCTGTTATTTTATCCCGGGACGCGCAAATGTTTACAACGTAAAAACGTTTCAAACGATGCATTAATAAAAATATCAAATAACATACGTAACACAAGTTGCCGGGCGAAGAGCAACTTTGCTTCGAAAGCTCTCAACTTGATGTTTGTCGGCGTAAATTTCTCAAAATATTTTCATTGTCAACAGAGGGCTGCGTCAGCGGCAAAAACACTGATCAAGCGAGGAACTTCTCGAGAAACTTTTTATAGTCAAAAAACACCGATTATGAATCCAGGCTTGGCAGACAGGACCTGTTACACCACTCTCTGTTAAGCGCCTGATATCTCAAGTGTCAGATAGGTATGTATAGTTCTGTCTCTATTTATAACTACAACACAGACAGATGGCTTATTGGGAGTGGAACAGGTCGTGTATCTTATCTGTTTGTTAAAATTATACTAGAAATAATTTTGGTAGCCCAACAATCCTGTAAATTTGTGCTAACAGGAGGTTAGAGACCTACTTATATAATAATTTCATTGTTGCCCATGGTGGCTTTGTTTAGGTAAGAAGTTGATGATAGTTGTTACCCGATTCCCTAATGTTGTTAAAATTAAAGGCTGTATCTTTAATCGTCTGAATAATAAATACGCCACCAAGCAAAATCACGATTGCTTTACCTAAGCACTAAACGCCGTGTATCTACCGAATATTAAACGCCACGCGAACTGAAAATTTGCACATAAATATTGCAATTAAGCGTATACCTTACATGTTGCATCATCGTGGTAATTTGACTACATCAATTAGCATTCAACGGTAAGTTAGTAAATCAAAATGAAAATGTTTGTTTATTCTGCAAGTAGGTACATGTATACACAAGCCAAGCAAGGCCTCCTAGTATTTTACACGGCCATAATTACAACAAAACGGATAACTCACGTATAAAAAGCCGAAAGAATGCTCCGACAAAAATGAGGGTAGTTGTGCGCCGATGTCAGCTGCGCCGAGTAGCCGGTTGGTGCGCAGTGTTTGTTTCGCTGCCGCCGGGGCGACCGCTCTCTGATGAAGGATTACGGATTAGTCCGAAACAATTGTCGGAGCATTCTTTCGGCTTTTTATACGTGAGTTATCCGTTTTGTTGTAATTATGTTTGAGTCTCACGGTAGTTTCATGTAAAATTTTACACGCCCTTTTAAAGCTAACCCAATTATTTCAAAGCACTTTTCCCCCACACAGTTAACTGGCTCATATATACCGAAAATGGGAATTAGATTAAATGACCGTTATAAACTTAACGTCTCACCCAATAAAGAATGTGTTCTTGTTATACTTTAATAGGTAATAATTCATTAATACCGCCCTAAAATGTAACTGTTTTCCGAGGAAGAGATTGTGTTGAGACATTACAGCGGCACTTAACTGCTACGAGCTATCATTTGAATGGGAAACCATTACGCGTTTATGTTTAATGATTATTTGAAGCTCCTCATAATTTTGCGCCATTTGTAATTCCGCTCCTCGAATGTCTGGCTCGTTAAGGATTGCTGCTGCGGTGTAATTGTTTTGTATTTTTCTCGGCCAGTATTCACAGTGTGTCCAACAGTTACCGACGCGGCACTAGCTACGAGTATAATAAAAAGACAATTAACATCCACAAAGAAATTACATCATGTAACCTAGTTGAAAAACGCAAAACTGCTCGCTCTAACATCACAGGTTGCATTGTTCTTTTATAATGTGAAGTGATAAACTGATCATTTAGACCAGAGCTTTGTTCGCACGTTGACTTATCTGTATCTCTAATATCATTATGCTTAATACAAGTACAATTGCATATTTACTAGTACAGACTAGTAAGTACTATCCAAGTTTTAGACATGCAAATTCTGTTTTCAATTGAATCGACTAGGTTTTTCGTCGAGAGTGCACGATTGAATTGAGGAAAGCCGCACTTTGTTCTTGCCTCGCTAATCCTCGCATGCTTTTTCGCTGCTTATCCTGGTATCTTAATGCCGAGGCGAGAGAATTAAATAGAACGTTGTTGGCGATAATGTAGCAATTCGTCAGTGACTGCTTTAAATCCACAGTGGAAGTGAACATCCGGTCGCAATTCTTTTAGCGCCGACGTGGCAATAAGTAACGCTTAGCTCGCCCGTGCCTGCCCTGAGCAAACCTAGTCTAGAGCGGAACATATATTACACCATCTAGTCTCTACCACTAATACATACGTACACGGGGATTTCTGAACACTTTACAGATCGATATCTCTGTGCCATTTACAAGTGCAGGCAAATGATTAACTAGCCAACAGCAAAATATTAATTAAATAAGTTCGTGTGAAATTTTTCATGTTACAAATTAGTTTTAGATTTTTTGCATGCCAAATTGTGGTAGAGCATACATGACATGGATCAAATTCCTGTAGCATAGTAGGTATACTTACTTATTATAATATCTGTAACACCTGTATAGTCTTGAGAAATAAATAATTTCATTTCATTTCAAAAATGATGTATCTAGCTAGACATTCTGCGTGTGAGTTTCGATCGCCTTTTGATGTATGTACTTAACTACGAACGGTACCTACTTAATGCCAAATTATTTTCAGGTGTACGGAAAATTATGAGCGAGTAGATTGTGGCCTGGTCGTCCGTTCCTCGTCGTCTCATTTCATAGGTGTCCGCTTCCAGGAGACATGGAAATATGTGTTTTACTATATACGAGCGAGGGGCATGAGGGGAGATGACTTATGGGCGGTCGGGGCGTCTCGAGACTCCGTGCAACATTGACTCTAACAAAATTACAGATGTCGTTCACTGTTTCCTGCAGCGCAGCAATTTTGTGCAATACAATCAGGAAATAGGCAGTGAAATGTTTACATTACGAGTAACCTAATCAGCAGTTATTGGTTGGTAGCTGCCGCCGCAGGCAGTTGTATCATCAAAGGCACTTTGCCTATGGATATTGAGTGTGCTACGTTTCGTACGTCGCGGACGTTCATTGTTGAGGCTGTGTGGGTTGCTTTCAAATTAGCGTGACGATACCGTGTACAAATACGTGTCGTGTTAGTAAACATTCGAAAAGTCATTATCTGCGGCGGCGGTTCCACGAAAGTCCCGCTTTTGCTAGTCAGTTTGCTTTTCAACAGAGATTTCGCTAAAATTTTTGGTAAAGCTCATTAAAATTTCTATCCCAGCATCTCAAGCGTACAGGTTCTTTAACTGTTAGTTTAAAAAGCAGAACTGGAGGACCCGTAATATAGCAATGTTTATGCGGTGCTTACGTAAAATGATCTCGGAGCGCTTTCTCACATTGTGCAGCGGGCACGGACACAATTCAATTTCTCACTGTCCCGGCGCTTGTGACTTTTTATACCTACTTTATGAAATAGCTTGACCTCGGCTCGATGTACAGCCAGTAGGTATAATGCAACTCCATTTTTATGGGTTAAAAATGTAATTGGAAAAAGCAAAGCAAAAAGCCGTGCTAACCCAGTACTGTGACATATTGCCCCTCACGGGGTGACATAGATTTGTGGCACTGAATAATGCAATGAAACGTATTACCGTTTATCTAGCCACGCCGACGCTACAGTCAAAACTGGTACTAACTAACGTTGCAACCATGTCAATGTCAACATAGCAGCAACAATATCGTTGACCAAAAGTGCCACCGTCACCGCGTTAGAGCTTGTGGCACCTACTATTAGGAGCATAGACGTATGATTCAAGTGTAGAGTATGGAAAAGCAAGCTATGACTATATATGGCTACGGCCATAACACGTGACGCTATATATCACGTGACATTTTGTTAGCTTAAGCTTAATTTTATTCTATTCTCCCAATATTACCGACAGTAGAAAGTAACCTTATCACACAAAGACATGTAGGCACACATTTGGGAGTATATCAGTTTCCACAGTGCACGCTACCGTCTATGTGGATTATTATCACGGTGCATTCCGGCTCTCTGAGTCTGTTTGGTCAAGTCAAATGGAATTCCTGCACTTAGCCCGGCTGTGAAACCTTGTTATGTATTCTAATTTTCACCCAAATCTATTTAAACGCTGGACATGTGGCTACGAACGGTGGACATTCTACACAAAAACTGTACTCATCTTTAGCATCAACTGTAAAATGCACTGACGAATTTGTATCAAAAATTACCCGTTATTTTGGTTCATCAGTATATCTAGGTTACCTACATTTAAATCTAGCGTTACTTTTAGCAAAATTCGAGCCTAGGCTCGAGAAAGGTATTTGCACTCAGGCGTGACTAACTAGAATCTAAGTAAGTTAAAATACTTGACCTAAATGGTTGACCAGTAACTAGGTATGGTGCATGCTAAAGCTGAATGGCAGTGCTGTTATGTCAAAAACAACCACGATTTGGGTCACTTATTGCGTCTATGAGCTCGGTCTAGAAGGCTTCAATTGTCAAAGCATTAAAGCGTTCCAAACAAACCAAATACCTAATCATTTCCATTTTAGGCAGCCGCAGTGGTCGTGGACCAGTAAGAAAGCGGATTTCACTGTATTTTTTACCAAACTTAGAATAGGAGACGCTAAACAACCAATTTTCAAAGTCGGTTTGTAGTCAGTCATGGAAAAATTTAATATCCATAATTAAAAAAGAAACTTAAGCTATAATTGCGCGCGGTTTTAAATCTGCACCATCCGCTTTATCTGACAAAAAACTACAGAGCAGTTAAAAAACCATTTAGAATGCATCTCTGTAAGTACACGCCTAAGTTAGGCGACGAGACTGCAGGCGTCCTCGAGTGAAAAATAATACGAGGTAGAGGAAGCACGTGAGGCGTGGAAGGGGCCGAAGGAGTAATGTGGTGCATGGGTAAAACGCTTAAGGACAAACTTTGAAAAGGAATGTAGATCTATACAAAACTTTTAAAAGTTTGGTTATTCTTATTTTACTTATTAAATTCGATTAAGTGGTTATTATCATGATGGTTGGGCAAAACCGCTGGCAAGAGACATGGACGACTTTCTCGGGAAAATTGTGTGGTTGGTCTCATTCCATACCTATTAAGTCTTTGCACGTATCGTTTCGTACACGAAACGTTCATTAAACAATAAATATAATGAGGTTTTAACAACAATGTATTATAGGATACGGTAGCATGCGATAAAATTATTTTCTGTGTCTTAAAACGCGAGCACAGTTATAGCTCTGCAGTAGTTAATACTTGAATAACTTTTGCTACTCGCACAGGAGAGTATTTCAACTCAACCAATAAATAGTTTGATATTCTTAGTTTAGACGACCGCTATAAACTTTTTACTTTTTAACGGTCATAGGAATTATAGTAATCAAATAACACAAAATTTGATAAAATGTCAAGTGTCTATTATTATGATTTAAATAAAACAACCATGTGACAGACAGATGGACAGTTCCGTTAGCAAAATTAATGTTAAGGAGCCCTCAAACTGCATTTTTGCCACTTAATGTCAAACTTTTGCCTATTTCCCTACAAGGCACTAAATACAGGAGAGTGTATTTTTTTTTTATTTTTTTTTTTATTATAAACTGACCAGCGATTGGCCTCTATCTCACCTGATGGTAAGTGCAGATGAGGCCGAAGATGTAGCTCACTGGTTCAGTAACAGCCTGTTCACTCTGGATTTGAATAGTCCAAGGTTATACTTATCCGGAAAGACAGACGACGGAAGCGCATTCCACTCCTTAGCAGTATAATTATTTACATAGTTACATACATAAAAGCTACGATTTGAGGTGTTTTTTTTTTAAATAACTAGTACCGAAATAAATTTCACATGGTTAGCACATGCGCAAAGTGGAGTGGTGGATACGTTAAGTGGCAGAATTATGCAAAGGCCCTGTGCTCCATCCAACGTCTATGAGAAAAACCAGCAAATATGTACGGAGAAGTGACACTGCATATTTTTAAATTTAATAATACTGAAAGGTTTTTGCGAGATTTTATTAAACTGTATTCGCATGAAAATAAGTAAATAAGTGAATAAGTAATAAACAACTGGCACGTTTCGAACGTCTTCGTTTCTTTTTCGTCGTCGTTTCTTCCAAATTGGAAGTCTTGCTCGTCGAATTTTACTCAGTTCCTGTGGTTGAATGCAATTTTGAAATTTGGCGTGACTGTGCAAGTACGGTTAGCAAAAAAACTAAACAGTGCAAGTACAGTCAAAAAAAATATCGTTAGTTATGACAGGACGTCAATTTATAATTTATCTTAAGGCGAAGGGATAGGCAAAAGCTCATAAATTGGTTGTTTTTGTGCATGTTTTATGGCGATAATACACAATTTGGAGTTTTGAAAACTGCACATTCTATAAAACATGTCTTGAATTAGAATTCACCGGTGAAAACATATTCCTTAATGTCGTAGTTAGTACAAAAATTCGTTTGCTCTAAGAGTCTCGAAAATATTTTGTGCACGGTTTGCTCGGGTGAAACCAATCTGTTTGCTACCAATCTCGACGAGGTCACTCTAGTAACTCATAATTAAAATTCCGCGGTGCGTTTGCTTCAATTAGCCAACAAATAAGGCTTTAGAGAGTAGTACTGCCCTGATCCTGTGAAAAGGGCGAACGCAATATTTGCCCGCACATTCAATCAGGCGTTTTTCAATGTACAAAAAAATTCGGAAACCAAAAAAATGTTAAAAAGATAATACAATGAAATAAATTATTAAGATAAAACCAAAAATGTTCATAAAAAAATAATAAAAAAATAATAGATAAATAAATAAAAAAATAATTTGGATAAGACGTATGAAAATAATAAGGAAAAAGCAACGTTGCATGTTCGCTCGGTGGCGGCAGTGCGTAAGCGACGCGACGTTGCCAATATTCGCTTCGCGTTTTTTCATATTGGTTTGGCTAAGCATGTTGTTTGAGTCACAGAATAGGCGCGAAACAGTGCTTCAAAAAGTCGTACTCGTTCGCTTCGCACGTATAATACCTATATTAAGTTAAAAGTTATTATTTTCAATCCGTTTTTTGGGAACTTAGTGGCAGGTTGGTTTGATACTTACTTGCTGTTTAGCGAACAAGCATGGGAAATAGGATTTTGGTTGGAATTACTGCATGAAAAATTTTGATAATGAGGCAAGTAGTACTCCAATGTATAGTCTATCATTAGAAAGAAAAAAAAATGATATCTGAAGGTCAAAGTGGTTCCCAAACATGGATTCGTTATCAAAATAAAAAAGACCGCCATATTGAAATCTTTAGTTTTTCGACCGATTAATTTCAAAATCGATATCTGAGGATCCGAGTTGTCTCCAAACACGTATCCGTTATCAGAAATGACAAAAGTGGCCGCTATTTTGAAATCTTTAAGTTTTGGGCCGATTATTTTCAAAATCGATATCTGAGGGTCCGAGTGGTCGTCAAACACAAATCTGCTACCGAAAATGAAAAAACTGGCCGCCATTTTGAATTCTTTACTTTTTGGACCGAATATTTTCAAAATCGATATCTAAGGGTCCGAGTGGTCGTGAAACACAAATCTGCTATCAAAAATGAAAAAACTGGCCGCCATTTTGAAATCTTTAGTTTACCGACCGATTGATTTCAAAATCGATATCTGAGAATCCGAGTTGTCTCCAAACACGTATCCGTTATCAAAAATGACAAAAGTGGTCGCCATTTTGAAATCTTTAGTTTTTGGACCGATTATTTTCAAAACCGATATCTGAGGGTCCGAGAGCTCCCTAAACATAAATCCGTTATCAAAAATGAAAAAAGTGGCCGCCATTTTGAAATCTTTAAGTTTTGGGCCGATTATTTTCAAAACTGATATCTGAGGGTCCGAGAGGTCCCCAAACATAAATCCGTTATCAAAAATGAAAAAAGTGGCCGTCATTTTGAAATCTTTAAGTTTTGGGCCGATTATTTTCAAAATCGATATCTGAGGGTCCGAGTGGTTGTCAAACAAAAATCTGCCACCGAAAATGAAAAAACTGGCCACCATTTTGAATTCTTTACTTTCTAGACCAATTGTTTTCAAAATCGATATCTGAGGATCCGAGTGGTCCCCAAACATGAATCCGTTTTTAAAAATTAAAAAAGTGGCCGCCATTTTGAAATCTTTAAGTTTTGGACCGAATATTATCAAAATCGATATCTAAGGGTTCGAGTGGTCGTGAAACACAAATCTGCTATCAAAAATGAAAAAACTGGCCGCCATTTTGAAATCTTTAGTTTTTGGACCGATTATTTTCAAATCCGATATCTGAGGGTCCAAGAGCTCCCCAAACATAAATCTGTTATCAAAAATGAAAAAAGTGGCCGCCATTTTGAAATCTTTAAGTTTTGGGCCGATTATTTTCAAAATCGATATCTGAGGGTCCGAGTGGTTGTCAAACACAAATCTGCTACCGAAAATGAAAAAACTGGCCACCATTTTGAATTCTTTACTTTCTAGACCAATTTTTTTCAAAATCGATATCTGAGGATCCGAGTGGTCCCCAAACATGAATCCGTTTTTAAAAATTAAAAAAGTGGCCGCCATTTTGAAATCTTTAAGTTTTGGACCGAATATTATCAAAATCGATATCTAAGGGTTCGAGTGGTCGTGAAACACAAATCTACTATCAAAAATGAAAAAACTGGCCGCCATTTTGAAATCTTTAGTTTACCGACCGATTGATTTCAAAATCGATATCTGAGAATCCGAGTTGTCTCCAAACACGTATCCGTTATCAAAAATGAAAAAAGTGGCCGCCATTTTGAAATCTTTAAGTTTTGGGCCGATTATTTTCAAAATCGATATCTGAGGGTCCGAGTGGTTGTCAAACACAAATCTGCTACCGAAAATGAAAAAACTGGCCACCATTTTGAATTCTTTACTTTCTAGACCAATTGTTTTCAAAATCGATATCTGAGGATCCGAGTGGTCCCCAAACATGAATCCGTTTTTATAAATGAAAAAACTGGCCGCCATTTTGAAATCTTTAGTTTACCGACCGATTGATTTCAAAATTAATATCTGAGAATCCGAGTTGTCTCCAAACACGTATCCGTTATCAAAAATGACAAAAGTGGCCGCCATTTTGAAATCCTTAGTTTTTGGACCGATTATTTTCAAAACCGATATCTGAGGGTCCGAGAGCTCCCCAAACATAAATCCATTATCAAAAATGAAAAAAGTGGCCGCCATTTTGAAATCTTTAAGTTTTGGGCCGATTATTTTCAAAACCGATATCTGAGGGTCCGAGAGGTCCCCAAACATGAATCCGTTTTTAAAAATGAAAAAAGTGGGCGCCATTTTGAAATCTTTAAGTTTTGGTCCGATTTTTTTCAAAATCGATATCTAAGGGTCTGAGTGGTCGTGAAACACAAATCTGCTATCAAAAATGAAAAAACTGGCCGACATTTTGAAATCTTTAGTTTTCCGACCGATTGATTTCAAAATCGATATCTGAGGATCCGAGTTGTCTCCAAACATGTATACGTTATCAAAAATGACAAAAGTGGCCGCCATTTTGAAATATTTAGTTTTCAGACCGATTATTTTCAAAACCGATATCTGAGGGTCCGAGAGGTCCCCAAACATAAATCTGTTTTTAAAAATGAAAAAAGTGGCCGCCATTTTGAAATCTTGAAATTTTGGATCGATTATTTTTAAAATCGATATCTGAGGGTCCAAGTGGTCATCAAACACAAATCTGCTATCGAAAATAAAAAAAACTGGCCGCCATTTTGAATTCTGTACTTTTTGGACCAAATGTTTTCAAAATCGATATCTGAGGATCCGAGTGGTCCCCAAACAAGAATCCGTTTTTAAAAATAAAAAAAGGTGTCCACCATTTTAAAAACTAGTTTTTGTACCGATTGTTTTCAAAATCGACATCTTACGATCTGAGTGGTTCCCAAACACGTATCCGTTATACAAAATAGAAAAGTCATCATCATTTTGAAATGTTTAGTTTTTGAACAGATTGTTTTCAAAATCGATATCTGAGCTGGCGGCCTCTTTTTCCATTTTTGATAACGGGTTGATAAATGGTGGCCAGTTTTTTCATTTATAAAAACGGATTCATGTTTGGGGACCACTCGAATCCTCAGATATCGATTTTGAAAACAATTGGTCTAGAAAGTAAAGAATTCAAAATGGCGGCCACTTTTTTCATTTTTAAAAACAGATTTATGTTTGGGGACCTCTCGGACCCTCAGATATCGGTTAATAATCGGTCTGAAAACTAAACATTTCAAAATGGCGGCCACTTTTGTCATTTTTGATAACGTATACGTGTTTGGAGACAACTCGGATCCTCAGATATCGATTTTGAAAACAATTGGTCTAGAAAGTAAAGAATTCAAAATGGTGGCCAGTTTTTTCATTTTCGGTGGCAGATTTTTGTTTGACAACCACTCGGACCCTCAGATATCGATTTTGAAAATAATCGGCCCAAAACTTAAAGATTTCAAAATGACGGCCACTTTTTTCATTTTTGATAACGGATTTATGTTTGGGGACCTCTCGGACCCTAAGATATCAGTTTTGAAAATAATCGGCCCAAAACTTAAAGATTTCAAAATGGCGGCCACTTTTTTCATTTTTGATAACGGATTTATGTTTGGTGAGCTCTCGGACCCTCAGATATCGGTTTTGAAAATAATCGGTCCAAAAACTAAAGATTTCAAAATGGCGACCACTTTTGTCATTTTTGATAACGGATACGTGTTTGGAGACAACTCGGATTCTCAGATATCGATTTTGAAATCAATCGGTCGGTAAACTAAAGATTTCAAAATGGCGGCCAGTTTTTTCATTTTTGATAGCAGATTTGTGTTTCACGACCACTCGGACCCTTAGATATCGATTTTGAAAATATTCGGTCCAAAACTTAAAGATTTCAAAATGGCGGTCACTTTTTTCATTTTTAAAAACGGATTCATGTTTGGAGACAACTCGGATTCTCAGATATCGATTTTGAAATCAATCGGTCGGTAAACTAAAGATTTCAAAATGGCGGCCAGTTTTTTCATTTTCGATAGCAGATTTGTGTTTCACGACCACTCGGACCCTCAGATATCGATTTTGAAAATATTCGGTCCAAAACTTAAAGATTTCAAAATGGCGGTCACTTGTTTCATTTTTAAAAACGGATTCATGTTTGGAGACAACTCGGATTCTCAGATATCGATTTTGAAATCAATCGGTCGGTAAACTAAAGATTTCAAAATGGCGGCCAGTTTTTTCATTTTCGGTAGCAGATTTGTGTTTCACGACCACTCGGACCCTCAGATATCGATTTTGAAAATATTCGGTCCAAAACTTAAAGATTTCAAAATGGCGGCCACTTTTTCCATTTTATATGACGGATACGTGTTTGGGAACCACTCGGATCGTCAGATATCGATTTTGAAAATAATCGGTCCAAAAACTAAAGATTTCAAAATGGCGGGCACTTTTTTCATTTTTGATAACGGATTCATGTTTGGGGACCACTCGGACCCTCAGATATCGATTTTGAAAACAATCGGTTCAAAAACTAGATTTCAAAATGGCGGTCACTTTTTTCATTTTATATAACGGATACGTGTTTGGGAATCACTCGGATCGTCAGATATCGATTTTGAAAACAATCAGTCGAAAAACAAAAGTTTTCAAAATGGCGGCTACTTTTTTCATTTTTAAAAACGGATTCATGTTTGGGGACCACTCGGATCCTCAGATATCGAATTTGAAAACAATCGGTTCAAAAAGTAAAGAATTCAAAATGGCGGCCTGTTTTTTCATTTTCGATGTTTGGAGACAACTCGGATTCTCAGATATCGATTTTGAAATCAATCGGTCGGTAAACTAAAGATTTCAAAATGGCGGCCAGTTTTTTCATTTTCGATAGCAGATTTGTGTTTGACGACCACTCGGATTCTCAGATATCGATTTTGAAAATAATCGGTCCAAAACTTAAAGAATTCAAAATGGCGGCCACCTTTTTCATTTTTGATAACGGATTTATGTTTGGGGACCTCTCGGACCCTCGGATATTGGTTTTGAAGATAATCATTGGAAAAACCATGCCTTATTCTGATCTTTCCCGCACACGTTCAAGTTTTACTTTATTCTGCAATAATAATTTACGTTGCGACTCTAAACAGACTCTGGACACCTTTGACGTCACGTTCATCACTATCCCGCGGAAACTGCATTTTTCTGGGATTAAAAGTAGCCTGTTTTAATCTAGGGTACCAACTGTCTTCGTTCCAAATTTCATCCAAATCCGTCCAGTTGTTGTAGCTTGAAGAAGAAACAAACATACATACACACTCACTCACATCGTCACAAACTTTCTCATGTATTATATCACATACATACATACATAAATAACGTCTCTATTCCTTGCGGAGCAGACAGAGCCCAAGGTAACAAGACCTTAAAGGCCACGTTACGAATGCCGAATTGTAATTTTTTTTATTATTTTTGCAAAATCTGATTTGAACATTATGCTGTGTCTGTGTAGGCAATCGGAAAACTAAAGCAAGCGCCATCTACTAACATCGCAGTGCAATATTTCAATCCATCAGCACGCGCCCATTCGCATCGAGTTCACGCGTCGATTATTTAACAGATGTCGCGTTGATCGGACTGCTTGCCACGTCACGAACGGGCAAGGTCATTTGCCTATCCCTTCGCCTTAAACTAATTTTAATACTAATCAAAATTCGAAAACTGCATTAAAAAAAGTAACTAACAAACTGTTAAACCAAAGACATGTCCATTTTGAAACATGCTAAGTACTTCATCATACCTAGCTTACGTCTTATTAGAGGTATAGAATTTATAGCGTCATAAAACAATATTTTATGTCTGTTTGTGCCTAAAGGCGTCTCTGGAAGCGAATTGTCTGTGCGTGTTCCCGTCGTCGCATTCGCTTGTTTCCACCGGGATCTCGCCCATTTTAAATTCCACGGATATCCGTCGTTTCGCAGTCGGGAAATTTAAAGTGCGTCCCGCGAAACGAACGCCAGTGGCACTCTGTCGCATTTCCCGCGATATCGCCGGATTTACTGGGTCGAAAGCTTTGTGGCTGTGAAATAAAACGGCCCGCGGAGAAATCCACCGCATGTTATTAGGAGGATGCTAGATTTATATCTTGTATTCAATTTGCGTGAGAGCTGTTCGGGGAACGTGCCTCTGACGAGATTAATGCCGTGATCGACTATTTATTGACGCGGATACGATTAGACAATTTAACAATGCGACAAGAAAAATCTACTGTTTGGTCTGTTCCTACTAAATACATCCTACCAACCATCCTACTAAATAAGCACCGATATTTCCACAAGAAACTACAGTATAAACGATTTAACTAACGTGCATTACGCACTCACCCTTTAAATAAAATTGATTAAAACTTATCGGATTGTCCTTTAAACCGTTTATTTTGTATGTTTTATACTAATAACTGATAGTTTAGTTAAAAAGAACATCAGATCTGTTAACGTTAATTGACGTCTCTAGAGCGTGCGTTCGCGTTGTTCAAGTGTAGATTACCCACAACTAATATCCAAGCCTGCGTGAGATACTTGTACCAAGGAACAAATGACCTCCTCGGGGCCGCGGCTGGCGGGCGAGCAGACGTCTCGGCTACGGCCCGGCTGTGTTAAGGCACAATGAGTGTTATATTGAACATTAGAGCCGGGTTACGACGGGGACGAACCATTCTGAAGCCACGCCGTCTGTTAGCTTGAGGATTTTGTTTTATCGGAACCCCTTGTTTTACTTTAACAAGTCGTTTTAAAAAGCTGAGCTGTCTTATGAGGTAATTGTGATACTCTGAGTTCAGCTGCTTTACTGTTAGATGCTTTTGCTTGCCACAGCTTCTATCCCTCATACGCCACTCCAGATTCTTGATATTAAACATTTTCGTCGTTCTCCAAATTAACGGTCGAAATTTAACTTGGCTGGCAACACATAATCTGCAATTACGGATGCCCAGTGGCCCACAGCACCTCGTACTCGCTTACCGTCAGTTTGCACGCCTGTTTCATAGAAAAAAAATAGCAAAACTACGCTTCCAAAAGCGACGGGCCGCGTTTGCCTTGAACTAAAAAAAGTGTGAACGAAACTTCTATTCAAGTGACGTGAACTAAAAAATAAATAAATCAAGGGAGCAACGCGCAGGGCGAGGGCGCTATTCTGTGATGAAGAGGGCGTCGTTCGCCGCATCTTTTCCGCGTCATTTGCGCGGGTCGCACACGCTCCCGCTGGATAAGGAACGCTCTACGTCACCAGCGAGCCGTTAATACAGGCTCGCTTCACTGGATACTCCCCACCAATTTATGCCAACTCCGCTTTTTTGCTATCGACGTATTTTTACCTAATTCACCGTCCGCAATGACCTGGTTAATCTATCGGAGGGTGTAATGTCTCTGATAATTTTTCAGGGTTACTGTCCAATGAAGGGTTTTATCGGGACTCTTTATTGGTAAAACGCTTCGGGTGCGTTCTTCTTGACTGGATTCAAAAAAGAAAAAGTTCTACTTTTGATTTGATTTTCCTCGATGATGGACGATCTACAACTGTCGGTTTCCTGCGGCATTTCTTGCTGCGAACTGTGACGACGTGGAATCATCTCCCGTTAGCGGTATTCCCAACTGACTACGACATAATGGGCCTTCAAAAAAGTAATTCAATCGTTTCCTTAAAGGCCGCCAACCGACCAGTGACTCTGTTGGGGTTGCTCATTCTCATTACCATCAGGCGAGTCCTCTTCCGCTACCTATTCCGAAATTTGCTCTATCATGCTCATAATCTGCACGCCTAACACGAAAGCACAAAAGAGTCACATCGCGCGCCACATTAGATTACCCGTCTTTTTCTTACTATTAGTTTTAGAAAGAGACGGGTAGTCTATCTCGCGCGCGACGACACTCTTGTGCGCTCTCGTGCTAGCCAGGCTGTACATAAGAGTAGAAAACGAATGATTGAGGAACTAAATAAATGTATACTATCCTCCAAGCGCCATCGACACATCGGACACAATCGATGATGTTCACTCAGTCTTCTCGAATTGCCAAAATCGTCGCTAGAATGAAATATGTAGGTAGCAAACAAGCAAGCTTTACTGTCGCACTTTCATAACGGTTTTGCGATAAACTTAAGTGCATTTCATAACATATGAATTTAATGTAACTTGATACCAACATACATCAAAAGTAATTATTTAGCAGCTCGCTATCCTACACAGCAACATGTGTACCCAACGCCTACATAAGAGTTTCATAGCGACCATTGTTCGACCCGAGCTCGCGTCAGGAACTCATTTCTAAATGCAGCATCAACTAAATTAAGACTTGCGGTGTGTTTGTTCGAATTTCAGTGTTCAAAATTTAGCTTAGGGATTGCACTGGGATGAATGAGATTATATGCTGTATTATTAGCCAAGTAATATTAGTATGTATTTATCAGTGGCGTAGCGTCCATAGAACTCGATTCCCACCGGCTTGCCTATTTTAAGGCATTTGGGCAATTTATTGTGCAGAATTAGAGGAGAAGGCTAGTTAAGTTCCCTTCGGCTTGCCTTCTGATGTACTTGACGCCACGCCACTGGTATTTATTTCTCAACAGAAATCTTGTAACACAGGATTTTTAGCACGGATTACTTTGATTGGGTTGTTCTTGAAATTAACACCGCAATTAATTATAAACGCATAGCAAGTACGAGTACATCCGTCCAAACAAATAATATTCACGTATTTAATGGTATTTTAATACTGGGTAGGTATTGGGCGTTTTCCAAAAAAAGTCCACATGATCATTTTTTTTCCAGAATTTAACTATTTTGGGTTATTCTTACTCAGAGTCGTTTACCCTATGGATCCTTATAAAAGAATAAATGTGTCCCAAAATTTCCATTCCAGTTCGTCACTTTTTTTAATATAAGTATCTATAATTATGTATGGAACGTGACGAGCTGGCAAAAATCCATAGTAAAATCTGGGACACATTTGTTCTTGTATGAGAATCGATAGGGTAAACGATTCTGAGTAAGATAATCCCAAAATATTTAAATGATGAAAGAAAAAAACCAGGCGCAGGCAACTACGGAGTTTCCTGGAAACATCGCAGTAATTAATTCGCAGTTGTAGTTTTTCTTTAACGCCATAGAATATACTTTTACGTAACAATTCACTGAACTTTGACACTATATTTTATAATAATATTATGTGTTTCATGTATAACAAATCACGTACCAGGCACTACCTTAAATTATTTATGTCGAACGTGGAACGGATGTTAAAGTTTATGGCAAAAACAAAGAAATTCTTCTTTACGTTGTATAGCACAGAGACCAAAAACAACAACTTACAACAAATATTATGTACTAACACTAAGATATAAGTGCCGGCACGTAAGTCTAGCGATGACCTTGTATGCGCAGAATACGGTATCCGTGGGTGCGAAGATATCTCCACGTGACTCGTCATCGCTAGACTTACGTGCCGGCACGTATAGCTAAACCATGAAGCATTTCAGCAATCGATTTCAAACATCAATTTATAAGCTCGCTGCTCAATTCCACCTCGCATTTCAGTGACTTCGAGTTAATGAAACTTTGCTACGCGTGAATCAATTGGGGCAACTCAAATTGCTATCACAAATTGCCAGCGTAGCGACAGGCGCGCTCAGCCGCGCCAAACGCCAGCACAAGAATCAGCGTGGGAACCCAACAGCGGCGTGCAGAGCGAAGCATAAATAATTCTTTTCGGTGTCACGGTAAAAAGGCACAGCAATCGTTAGGTGCTCACATCAGTTCCGCGTCATTTGGCGCTCGCTCCGAGCAGCGTTTACACATGCCACTCCAGTGGGTAGTGTAAACGCGCGTTTGTCACTGCAGGTCGTTAGTTCTCCGTCGCGTCGCGAGTTATTGGAAAGAAAATTGTGCTGACTCCACGAGCCGTCGCGTTTTATCTCGCGCTCGCTACCGAGTCGTTATGAGTCACGTACAGCCGTGTCTCGAGCACTGATAGCTCAGTTGAGACCGTCCTTATACGATTCGATCCCAGATTGTGCACGGAGTTCACGGGAATTACTGTTCATGCTAATAAATCTCAAGCAAAAGAGATAAAACGCAGCTAAATTGGCTTTACCCTTAAAACAGAAATCAATGAAACACATTGCACGGCTAGTTTCTTTATGGACCTAGGTGTTTTCTTTTTATTGTTTCAGACTCCAGGCAAAGAGATAAAATGTGAATGCAGAAGCTTTCAATAGCTTTCGTAAGCAAAAATCAACTTTCTATTTTTCAAATCTAATTATTTATTAATTATTTCGTTGGAAACTCACAACTTGCACTGAAAGCTAATCGCGTAATAACTACTTGACCACGACCATGAGTAAACAGCACAGCGGCACGTCGAGCACTTTCTCTGTTCATTGCGCGGTTGTAACGTTCACCGCGTAGCAGAGAACTGGCAGCGCACGCAATGTATTATGGAATCCGACTTTGCATCGCATCTGGTCATGACCGTGCATATAGTATATGTTACAGTGCGTACTATAGCGACCCGCAGTCAACATCTTGAGCTTCCCGAGCCACAGAAAATGTTAGAGTGAGCATCATTAAGGCAATGCAGCCACTCCTTGGCTCGCTTGCTTAAATGCGCTTTTGACGTAATCTGAGGACAAAGGAGGCGCTTCTCTGACATCTTAACAATGGGTGCAGAGCCATTAATTATTTAGCTCTGAATCGTATTGCCGACAAAGAGAGTAGGCATGAACATTAGATGCGGCTCGAAATGATCCCGCGCCTCGCTAACAACTCCCGCATATTATATTATGTGTTATGAACTGCTGACGTGACTTGTTCATCTGCGGATTCTGTATATTTACGAGCGCCACTGCAGTATCAATCTGACTGTCTTGTCTTACTTGTAACTTTGTGGAAAACATGGCTTTAGGGCCAATCATTGATGATACTTACACGATAGTATAAATCACATATGCACGTTAATCGTAGACCACGTTCATTTTACGAATAGTTCCATATAAGTACGTTTAGAGAGAGAGAGAGAGAGAGAGAGAGAGAGAGAGAGAGCGAGAGAGAGAGAGAGAAACATTTATTTATTTTTACACTTGATTATGCCTTAAGGTTTGATTCTTATAGAAATTTTAAAGGTGGGCTAGTTCGATATCCCGTTAAAATTACCAAAAATCTCATTGCAGTAGGTACACCTCTCTGATACGCATGTCTCTAGCTCCAAATTTTTAGGTTCTACGCTGTCTGTTAGTCAGTCAGTCAGTCACGGTACTATTTCACTCTCATGGCAGAACTTTCCATGATCTCCATCTCATTGAAATTTTGCAAAGTCCGGCCCTAGTGTCGCATGACAAAAACCCTATGCAAAGTTTCAAGCACTCAGTGGCAGTGTAGTAGTTATCATCTCTTCCTTTATTATATACAGATGTAGAGTATATCTGATCCCTAAAACATAGTTCTGTTAACTTTGTGTTGAACCTTCGCACATTAATTACCTATAGCCGTAAGGCAGCTAATGACGGACCGTCTGTTTCCTTATAGAATGAGAAACCGAGGGCGCATTAAAGTTTGATTGGCTTTTCATAGAGCGAGGCAGCGTAAGAGCATCGTTACGTTTAGTGTGGCCACAAATCGCCTTCCCATTGCCGCCGCGGACCGTATAGATGGAAATAAAACTGCGCTCATATACACGCCAAGAACCTCGTTCCTAATACATTAAACTGGACTTTTATCATTCATTCTGGAATATCTCCGGCTTGCAGGAGATACTGATTATAACGGCTCTTGCGAACTATCGGGTGCTTATAGTTTATAACGCTTTTATATTAATCACAAATAACATTTTAAATTGAAACTTTTTGTATGTAGGAATTTTTTATCTTAAACTAAAGTACGTAATTAAATTTTAAGGTAGGTAGCTACAATGTAGAATGTATTTTAACTTGAATTAGTTCTCCAAATGTTTCTCTACGCCCAGGCATCTCGATACGTGATGTCTGGCACGTGACTTTGAATAAGACTTTCAATTTAAATCGCAACAAATTTCAGGGATCGTAAGAGTTTTTCAATAATTCATCGATTTTCTCTGAAATCTCAGCTCAGAGCCCAAACTGTGTAATATTTAATTAGGAAGGCGACTTCAACTCATTGCGATTTGGAAAACACAATTCAAAACGCTGAGTATAATTTGCGTTCGTCGTGATTCAAGCAGCATACATTTTTATTTTGATCTTATTGGTTTCAGATTTCTAATAATTAAAACTCTAGGTAGGTCATTAAAATTAAAATAAAAAACAATTATCATTGCCGAAAATAATAATGCATGAGCCATGTTAAACGGTTAAATCACGATACGTTCTTGTGCGTGCCAATGCCAACTACTAAATTTCATCCAAATCTACGTAACCACTTATGCATAATTGAGTCGCATTCCTGCAAACACTATGAGGATATACTTGAGCGAGTAGCGGTAATACAGGGCACGGATCAGAATGTGTAAAGTTTAAAATGTATAATAGGTTAAAATGCATAATGGTTCAAAATATATAATGCCATTTTCTGTGAAACTACCAGCTAGATGTACTTTTTTGTTAGTGTAATCTATAGATTGGTTTAGGTTAGGTTAGGTTTAGTTTATAACAATTTTGTTAATTTGCAATTATCTGAGAAAATCGCATTATATATTTTGGACCAATATGTATTTTAACCCATTATACATTTTAAACTTTATGTATTTTAATACGTACCCGTATTTTTGTTAAACTATCAGCGCATTCGGAAATACCATCATTAACAAAAAGAACTCCGCAAGAAACTTGGCAGAAAGTAATTTTTTCAAATTAAATACATTTAGAATAATTAAATTCTACTTAACTACTAATACAAGGAATTTATAATAACAATTTTTGGGATGTATTAAGTCCCCAAGCTAAGTACATTAAGTAGATTAAATCTGTAAGGTGGTGAATCTATAAGATCACCATAGTGTATCGAGTGCAGACACAACTATTTACCAACTAAAATAAATATTCCATATTAACAGCCCGTAAAGTTGAAACGCAGAAACAAGAGCGATTGCCACAGCCGGTAAAGTTGGTATCCGCACCGCAACTACCACCTATTTCTTTAATAGAGTTCGCTAACTTCATAATACTTTGCCTACCAACTAAAACTATTAATTACGTTTTCTTTTCGCAACTGCACAGAACTCGTTGTGATGCTTTATTTTTGCGGAGATTTAATTATACGAGACGTAGACTCGTGTTATTACGGGGTTATGTCTTAATTAAGATATTTTAGTTTTATGTTTCTAAGTTTTGGTTTTAAACTACCAGTTACGACTTATTTATGTTCTGAAAACGATTTCCCATAATTTCTAACTCAACATGCACCGGATGTTAAAAGCATTTTGATCTTATGGTTCAACTTTAAACGAAAAACATTTACCTCCTGCAGATCGGTATCGATTCTATATTTACCCAATCGAATTTCTGATCTCTTAAACCTTGGAATATTCTGCTGGAATTCAGCTTATTGGAAAGAAATCCTGGATGAAATGAGATCATACGTGTCGAAGGCGCCTCGGCCGGGAGCGCTCGCACACCGACCGCCTTTTCAGAGCACCTGTTTGGTTATATTTAAATTTAACTCAAGAAACTGTCGTAAGTCAGTTTTCCAAAACGTGTATACTGAGCGCAAAGCATCTTGAAATGGGTACTAAACCTCTTGCTATGGCCCCAAAGCTGCAGATTCGTTTCCAGGCAAGACCTTATTATATCATTAAGGTCCGACAAACACTTGCCCGGTTTAGGAGAACAACACCCACGTCTTCTCCGGCTTACTCGAATTCATGGTATAAATATTATTGTAAACAAAACACTACGCTATGTTCGAAGAACTTATCAAAATAGATAATGGAAGCATTGTCATTATTTTGCAAATATTATCTCGATAGCTTCGGAATGAAAACGGGCCTCGCTGTAAAAGCACTCATTTCTTCAATACAGAAACAATAACCACGCAGTCGCTATGTAGGGATTGTGCACGAGTTTTTAAAAATAAATATAAAGCTTGACCCGGAATCTTTTTCCGCACAAGAAAACACTTTTAGCTCCGGAACATTTTAGTATTTTCTGACTCAGTGCTAAAGAAACATTTTTTAATATCATATTATTGTAAGAAATAATTTATTTTCGATCAATTACAGAAATAAAGAACCCGCGTAGTTCCACCGGTAGCAGCTCGGTACCATTCATAAATGTATGTCTGAGTTCTTGTCTTTTTTCTCTCTGTTCTGTTCTCTTACTTCTGTGTCTGAAAATTAAATTATCTGAGAGTTAGCAAAAATTCCGTTTGATCGTCTGTATTGTTCAGAGATAGCTGATCTGTATAAATACTATAGTTGGTTAAACCTAAAAAAGTCATAGGTACTTACTCTTTATAATTCTAAAATTCCTTCAAATTGTACCTATTATTTAAACTTTTAATCATAAGTTAAACCGTTAATTTTTTGTTTAGCCTAATACAGAACAATGCATACAAATATACAGGACATACCAATGCTTAAATATCTAAATAGTGTTTTAGAAATCTAAGCGCGAGGGAACAATAGTCGCCGAGGTTATGAACTGAACTTTTGAGAGCAGTTCGCATGCATCCGCGTCGGCTATCGCAACTCCGGGGCCATAAACGGATTTCAGTGCAAGTTGTTAATTTAACAATAAAATCACTCTTATTTTTCAGTTTATAGCAGATGTTACTGAAATTTTATAATTCTTAGCTGAGAATTATGATGGAATTAAATTGACTGACTTCGTTTAAGTTCTTTTCACTATGCGTTTTATTAAAAGTTGTTTTTCACATTTTTCAATAAAATAAGCTTACTTGAATAATCCATGCCCTATACAACTAAACTAACCACATCCAAACTAACTTTAACTTTCTTTAATAATTTTAAAACAATTAAGACTTCTTTATAAACTTTATTTCGCAATCTGAAAATGTGAAATTGTTTGAAGCCGTTCAATTTGATGCTTTGCTAACATTTTATTTGTAAAAGTGGAGGTTATGACCCTTCGCCCTTTCCAATTTCAATGACCACTTTAAGATTTCTTCAACGGCGAAGTAATTAATTTCTATTAACGCGCGCCAAAATACAAATGATAAATCGACTCCCGCAGTTTTTGAACTTAACATCGTACAAAAAGCATACCATCTTATTTAAGTAGGTGATAGGTACTCTAATGTGAACTTAAACACCATTTGTACTAAACAAGTGGGCAACAAAAATATACGATTTTTCATTTAGAAACAGAAATTAATCGGTATATATTTGTTGCTATACGCACTCGAAACGGCTAGGCCGATTTGGATGAACTTTTTTAGCTATATATGCGTTGAAGTCACAGGAATGTGTAAAACAAATTAAATTGCTCGTAAAACGTAAAATAGTAGCTTTTGATAGTCCGATGCCACATTCCGAGTTCTTCCTGAACCTAAATCTTAAAATATTATAATTCCGAACATAATACCGAACTTAAAAAGAAACGCAATTTCTCGCCACACTTCTGCTTAGAAATTATAATACTCCTTCAAGTTTTGCTTCGTTATTTCCTTGTTTGCATTTAAAGTCATTGCGTGAGTGTTTTCAGTAGAAGTGGCAGGAACAAAGGATAGAAACCGACTCGAGGAATGCAAAAGCCTCAACGCCGCCTCTATTCCCTACCGTCCAAGACATATCGCAGCAGCGTGCGAGCGAGACATAAAGTACTCTTAAACGCAATGCGTATCTTGCTAGAGGTTTTAGTCTAGTATTTGATAGAAATGCTTGTGTTGTTTGCTCTTCAAGAAACCGCCGTGTTATTCTGTAACAAACGAATAAAATACAACTATAACTTGACTCATTCGCTCGTCAGGTCGTCTCTGACCCAGAAGTGTTATTTTCCAAACACACCTCGTCTGCGGAATCAGCACCGCGCTCGATCGACAATTAAATTTTGACCCGTTTGTTCGAAGACGTTATACTAAGTCAGGTGTCTCGTCATTGGCCAATGTTAACGACACGCGCACATAAACTACCTATAATCCGTAAGCGCTGTAAGAGTGAGATGCAAGTCTCTCTTCCGCAGCGCTACTATATCGCTGGCATTCTCGAATAAAAGCACTGGCTGCTAATGAACGTTCTAGGGAACGAGTCGGCCTACAGCCCCTAGCGACGACAACCTCTGAGTATTATATTTTCAAAACTTTTCACCAGAGGTTGTTTACATTAGAAACCTACGTACGGCTTTTCAAGTGAACACGGCCTATTTATCTTACTTGATGTTCAATTGAAATTCAGACAAACTTGGCTGGGTTTTTCGCATATCGCTCACCGCCATTTCTCTTACCAGTGTACCTAGCGGGGGTGGTAATCCTTTTAGGTGGCCGTTTTATTTATATAAAATCAATAACAATTTATTTAATCTTAATGACTAAAGCGTGTCATCAATGAATCTTGATTTGATTCGTTAAGTTTTGGCGTACCGACGTAAATAGGTATCCTGTGTAAGCACGTCCAGACATTAGCTTAATAAACTTGCACAAAGAGCTATATAATATAGGGTATTACTGTATGAGACCAATCAGTAGAAAAACAGGCGTTTTATAATTTACCGCTGTCTTTAATGTTAACTAAATCAACATCTAGCGCTGCCCATATATCGACTATCGACTTAGTTATTTTGTGTTTATTTAAAGGGTTACGAGCTAAGTTATTATATTTCATTAAACCAACAAACCTATTAACCTTGGTAAACGTATTACAATGGAACATACTGATTGCATATACATGCGTTATTATAATATCGTTTGATAAACGAGATTATAATGCCCTCCCCACACGCACACGGTAAACATTTTTACTTCGATTCATACGGCTCTACAGGGCTAATGAGGCCACGGAGATAAGGGCAGGTCCGTATGTGCTGCTTGCCGGCAACCAGCCCTGTCGCGCGTACAAATCAAATTATCACTACCGACGGCCGACGGGCTTCGAATGTTAATTGTTGGTTCAAGTAATAATTATGGGGGACAGTATTTACCGTAGCGATTCGAGACCACGCCGACACAGCAATTTGGATTTCGTATTTAGCGTACATTCAGAGTGGAGGGCTTTTTAATTCGAGTTTATTTATTTGCTCGCCCTCGCTAATCTTATTCGGACGCTCTGCGAATCTTTCATGTTAGAGAATTACCTGAGCTTGTTTGCCGTTGCCCTATTTGTTGTTCGTCTCTTGAGTTTTTTTTGGGCTTTTTTACAGCATATTTTAAATTGACAAAGTACAATATCTTTAAGGCGAAGGGATAGGCAAAAGCTCATAAATTGGTTGTTTTTGTGCATGTTTTATGGCGATAATACACAATTTGGAGTTTTGAAAACTGCACATTCTATAAAACATGTCTTGAATTAGAATTCACCGGTGAAAACATATTCCTTAATGTCGTAGTTAGTACAAAAATTCGTTTGCTCTAAGAGTCTCGAAAATATTTTGTGCACGGTTTGCTCGGGTGAAACCAATCTGTTTGCTACCAATCTCGACGAGGTGACTCTAGTAACTCATAATTAAAATTCCGCGGTGCGTTTGCTTCAATTAGCCAACAAATAAGGCTTTAGAGAGTAGTACTGCCCTGATCCTGTGAAAAGGGCGAACGCAATATTTGCCCGCACATTCAATCAGGCGCTTTTCAATGTACAAAAAAATTCGGAAACCAAAAAAATGTTAAAAAGATAATACAATGAAATAAATTATTAAGATAAAACCAAAAATGTTCATAAAAAAATAATAAAAAAATAATAGATAAATAAATAAAAAAATAATTTGGATAAGACGTATGAAAATAATAAGGAAAAAGCAACGTTGCATGTTCGCTCGGTGGCGGCAGTGCGTAAGCGACGCGACGTTGCCAATATTCGCTTCGCGTTTTTTCATATTGGTTTGGCTAAGCATGTTGTTTGAGTCACAGAATAGGCGCGAAACAGTGCTTCAAAAAGTCGTACTCGTTCGCTTCGCACGTATAATACCTATATTAAGTTAAAAGTTATTATTTTCAATCCGTTTTTTGGGAACTTAGTGGCAGGTTGGTTTGATACTTACTTGCTGTTTAGCGAACAAGCATGGGAAATAGGATTTTGGTTGGAATTACTGCATGAAAAATTTTGATAATGAGGCAAGTAGTACTCCAATGTATAGTCTATCATTAGAAAGAAAAAAAAAAGATATCTGAAGGTCAAAGTGGTTCCCAAACATCGATCCGTTATCAAAATAAAAAAGACCGCCATATTGAAATCTTTAGTTTTTCGACCGATTAATTTCAAAATCGATATCTGAGGATCCGAGTTGTCTCCAAACACGTATCCGTTTTTAAAAATTAAAAAAGTGGCCGCCATTTTGAAATCTTTAAGTTTTGGACCGAATATTATCAAAATCGATATCTAAGGGTTCGAGTGGTCGTAAAACACAAATCTGCTATCAAAAATGAAAAAACTGGCCGCCATTTTGAAATCTTTAGTTTACCGACCGATTGATTTCAAAATCGATATCTGAGAATCCGAGTTGTCTCCAAACACGTATCCGTTATCAAAAATGACAAAAGTGGCCGCCATTTTGAAATCTTTAGTTTTTGGACCGATTATTTTCAAAACCGATATCTGAGGGTCCAAGAGCTCCCCAAACATAAATCCGTTATCAAAAATGAAAAAAGTGGCCGCCATTTTGAAATCTTTAAGTTTTGGGCCGATTATTTTCAAAATCGATATCTGAGGGTCCGAGTGGTCGTCAAACACAAATCTGCTACCGAAAATGAAAAAACTGGCCGCCATTTTGAATTCTTTACTTTTTGGACCGAATATTTTCAAAATCGATATCTAAGGGTCCGAGTGGTCGTGAAACACAAATCTGCTATCAAAAATGAAAAAACTGGCCGCCATTTTGAAATCTTTAGTTTACCGACCGATTGATTTCAAAATCGATATCTGAGAATCCGAGTTGTCTCCAAACACGTATCCGTTATCAAAAATGACAAAAGTGGTCGCCATTTTGAAATCTTTAGTTTTTGGACCGATTATTTTCAAAACCGATATCTGAGGGTCCGAGAGCTCCCCAAACATAAATCCGTTATCAAAAATGAAAAAAGTGGCCGCCATTTTGAAATCTTTAAGTTTTGGGCCAATTATTTTCAAAACTGATATCTGAGGGTCCGAGAGGTCCCCAAACATAAATCCGTTATCAAAAATGAAAAAAGTGGCCGTCATTTTGAAATCTTTAAGTTTTGGGCCGATTATTTTCAAAATCGATATCTGAGGGTCCGAGTGGTTGTCAAACAAAAATCTGCTACCGAAAATGAAAAAACTGGCCACCATTTTGAATTCTTTACTTTCTAGACCAATTGTTTTCAAAATCGATATCTGAGGATCCGAGTGGTCCCCAAACATGAATCCGTTTTTAAAAATTAAAAAAGTGGCCGCCATTTTGAAATCTTTAAGTTTTGGACCGAATATTATCAAAATCGATATCTAAGGGTTCGAGTGGTCGTGAAACACAAATCTGCTATCAAAAATGATAAAACTGGCCGCCATTTTGAAATCTTTAGTTTACCGACCGATTGATTTCAAAATCGATATCTGAGAATCCGAGTTGTCTCCAAACACGTATCCGTTATCAAAATCGACAAAAGTGGCCGCCATTTTCAAATCTTTAGTTTTTGGACCGATTATTTTCAAAACCGATATCTGAGGGTCCGAGAGCTCCCCAAACATAAATCCGTTATCAAAAATGTAAAAAGTGGCCGCCATTTTGAAATTTTTAAGTTTTGGGCCAATTGTTTTCAAAATCGATATCTGAGGATCCGAGTGGTCCCCAAACATGAATCCGTTTTTATAAATGAAAAAACTGGCCGCCATTTTGAAATCTTTAGTTTACCGACCGATTGATTTCAAAATTAATATCTGAGAATCCGAGTTGTCTCCAAACACGTATCCGTTATCAAAAATGACAAAAGTGGCCGCCATTTTGAAATCCTTAGTTTTTGGACCGATTATTTTCAAAACCGATATCTGAGGGTCCGAGAGCTCCCCAAACATAAATCCATTATCAAAAATGAAAAAAGTGGCCGCCATTTTGAAATCTTTAAGTTTTGGGCCGATTATTTTCAAAACCGATATCTGAGGGTCCGAGAGGTCCCCAAACATGAATCCGTTTTTAAAAATGAAAAAAGTGGGCGCCATTTTGAAATCTTTAAGTTTTGGTCCGAATTTTTACAAAATCGATATCTAAGGGTCTGAGTGGTCGTGAAACACAAATCTGCTATCAAAAATGAAAAAACTGGCCGCCATTTTGAAATCTTTAGTTTACCGACCGATTGATTTCAAAATCGATATCTGAGAATCCGAGTTGTCTCCAAACACGTATCCGTTATCAAAAATGACAAAAGTGGCCGCCATTTTGAAATCCTTAGTTTTTGGACCGATTATTTTCAAAACCGATATCTGAGGGTCCGAGAGCTCCCCAAACATAAATCCATTATCAAAAATGAAAAAAGTGGCCGCCATTTTGAAATCTTTAAGTTTTGGGCCGATTATTTTCAAAACCGATATCTGAGGGTCCGAGAGGTCCCCAAACATGAATCCGTTTTTAAAAATGAAAAAAGTGGGCGCCATTTTGAAATCTTTAAGTTTTGGTCCGAATTTTTACAAAATCGATATCTAAGGGTCTGAGTGGTCGTGAAACACAAATCTGCTATCAAAAATGAAAAAACTGGCCGACATTTTGAAATCTTTAGTTTTCCGACCGATTGATTTCAAAATCGATATCTGAGGATCCGAGTTGTCTCCAAACACGTATACGTTATCAAAAATGACAAGAGTGGCCGCCATTTTGAAATATTTAGTTTTCGGACCGATTATTTTCAAAACCGATATCTGAGGGTCCGAGAGCTCCCCAAACATAAATCTGTTTTTAAAAATGAAAAAAGTGGCCGCCATTTTGAAATCTTTAAATTTTGGATCGATTATTTTTAAAATCGATATCTGAGGGTCCGAGTGGTCATCAAACACAAATCTGCTATCGAAAATAAAAAAAACTGGCCGCCATTTTGAATTCTGTACTTTTTGGACCAAATGTTTTCAAAATCGATATCTGAGGAGTGGTCCCCAAACAAGAATCCGTTTTTAAAAATAAAAAAAGGTGTCCACCATTTTAAAAACTAGTTTTGTACCGATTGTTTTCAAAATCGATATCTTACGATCTGAGTGGTTCCCAAACACGTATCCGTTATACAAAATAGAAAAGTCATCATCATTTTGAAATGTTTAGTTTTTGAACAGATTGTTTTCAAAATCGATATCTGAGCTGGCGGCCACTTTTTCAATTTTTGATAACGGGTTGATAAATGGCGGCCAGTTTTTTCATTTATAAAAACGGATTCATGGTTGGGGACCACTCGGATCCTCAGATATCGATTTTGAAAACAATTGGTCTAGAAAGTAAAGAATTCAAAATGGCGGCCACTTTTTTCATTTTTAAAAACAGATTTATGTTTGGGGACCTCTCGGACCCTCAGATATCGGTTAATAATCGGTCTGAAAACTAAACATTTCAAAATGGCGGCCACTTTTGTCATTTTTGATAACGTATACGTGTTTGGAGACAACACTTTTCAGTGCATATCGATTCTATAGAACGAATACAAAATAAATTTATTAAAAGAATGAAGTACAAATTTAAGCACTTCGAATACAAAAATGTCGAGTCTCTTGAACTGCGAAGAGAGAAAAAAGATATCGCGTTTTTGTATAAATTACTAAATAATTTAATTGATTCCCAAGATCTTCTGAGCAAGGTTTCATTTAGATGCCCGAGCTTTCGAACTCGGTCCACTCGTCTGTTCTCAGTGCCTTTCAGTCGCACTAAATATGAAGGTAACAAATGGTTGGCAAGAGCGTGCAAAATTTATAATGAAAAATACTTTAATATTGATTTGTTTCAACTCAACCATCGTAAATTTGCTTCTGCAATCAGGAGAGGAATTTTGGATTAGAAAACCGGTGTCTCTGTAGATGTTTTTTTTTTTTTGAGCTCAGGTGCCGTTTGGTACTATTCCAATATTATTGTCTTTTGTTTTCCTAAATTGTATTTTGTTTTCTTTTTCTTAATATTCTAATTTATAATTAAAATTCAAAATTGATTTGGCATGTCTTACTTTGAAATGAAATGAAATGAAATGAAATGAAATGATTTTATTTGCTGAGTACAGGTTGCATACATATTGGTGAACATTTGAAATAATTGAGATCAGCCATACTCTGCTTTAGAGTACTTTATGCGTAATTAATAAATTGAAATGACAACAAAGTCACTCACTTAAATTATATTAGATACATATTTAAGATTATGTCAAAAAATAAATACCTAAAATTGGCTGTTTAGTTCTTAATGTCAAAATGGATTAAATTAATTTACATTGCATAAGTCTTATAAATAATAATTGTCATGTCAAAGATTTAAATATTCATTTACAGAGTAGAAACACATGTCACAAAGCCATAAAAACAATTTTCTTCTAAATGAATTTAATGGAAGCTCCTTGATGTCTAAAGGTAATTTATTATAAATTTTTATACACATATAAAAAGGGCTTCGAGCAGTTTGTTTGAGACAACGTTTTGGCAAAAACAATAGGTTGCGCTGTCTAGAGAAACGATCGTTGTAGCTGATCATCTCATGGTTTCTTCTAAAATGATGCTCATTTAGTCGTACAAACACCGCCACTTCAAAAATGTACATAGAAGGCAGAGTTAAAAGTTTATTACTCCGCATTACCGGCTTACATGACATCATCGGTTTTACTGTAAACATAGCTCTTATACATTT
The DNA here is from genome assembly GCA_963854515.1 of Pandemis heparana. Taxonomy (NCBI): domain Eukaryota; kingdom Metazoa; phylum Arthropoda; class Insecta; order Lepidoptera; family Tortricidae; genus Pandemis; species Pandemis heparana. The sequence goes on from OY978024.1 coordinate 7,331,341, forward strand.
TTTTTGCATTAGGAAGGGTTTGCTCGCCTCTACAGAGTGCCCCCATATAATTATACCGTATCTAAGTGTGGACATAACATAGCCATGATATGCTAATAGTGCTGATTCTAGTGACACTGTTTGTCTTAGTTTTCTCAATGGATAAATGAATCTATTTATCTTGCTACAAACATTTTTAACTTGAATTTTGAAATTTAAGAATTCGTCCAAATCGATTCCGAGAAATTTGATATTTTGTTCTTCGGTGATAGGATCTCCTCGACAAGTGACATTTAACTTTAAACTTTGTCGTCTACATGTTCTAAATTGTAAATACTTCGTTTTGTTAACGTTAATTGATAGATTATTACTTTCCATCCACTTGACTATCGTATTCATGGCCCCATTAATGTCACTCTCAAACGTTTGCATATTTGTACATGGTATCATAATGGAGGTGTCGTCTGCGAATAATACTGAAGGAAAATCCACAGAACTTGGCAGGTCGTTTATGTAAAATGAAAATAATAGTGGGCCCAACACACTCCCTTGAGGCACACCGAAATTGTTTACTCTATAATTAGACCTATAATTGACTAGAGATGTTCCTTCCTTCCTGACAATTTCTGTGCACTGAGTTCTTTGATTTAGGTATGACTCAAACCAGCAAAGTATATTGCCACGTATTCCATAGCGATCTAGTTTTGACAAAAGTTTCTTGTGGGCGACTAAATCGAATGCCTTTGTCATGTCCAGAGAACAACAGCGTGTTGTCCTTTGTCCACCCAGTTTACAACATCCTTAAGCAGTGTAAAGGTTGCAGTGGTAGTAGACCTATTTGCTCTAAAATCATGTTGTCTCTCCGAAAATAATTTATATTTATCAGCAAACTTCACAAGTCTTGTATGCATGAGTTTCTCAAAAACTTTAGCCAGAACAGGTATTAGGGCAATTGGTCTATAGTTAGAAATATTATTTTTTGGTCCTTTTTTGTGTAGAGGTTGCTTTTCGAGCAAATACATGTATGATTTATAAGTGGAAACTGTTTTGGCTTATGTATTTACTATATTCATTTAACTATACGTGTAATTGGATGCTGTTTGTTTCCCATTTCAATAAATAAATAAATAAATAAAATAAAACTCGGATCCTGCTTTCAAAACGGTTTTCAAAATGGCGGCTACTTTTTTCATTTTTAAAAACGGATTCATGTTTGGGGACCACCTGGATCCTCAGATATCGAATTTAAAAACAATCGGTTCAAAAAGTAAAGAATTCAAAATGGCGGCCAGTTTTTTCATTTTCGATAGCAGAATTGTGTTTGACGACCACTCGGATTCTCAGATATCGATTTTGAAAATAATCGGTCCAAAACTTAAAGATTTCAAAATGGCGGCCACTTTTTTCATTTTTGATAACGGATTTATGTTTGGGGAGCTCTCGGACCCTCAGATATCCGTTTTGAAAATAATCGGTCCAAAAACTAAAGATTTCAAAATGGCGACCACTTTTGTCATTTTTGATAACGGATACGTGTTTGGAAACAACTCGGATTCTCAGATATCAATTTTGAAATCAATCGGTCGGTAAACTAAAGATTTCAAAATGGCGGCCAGTTTTTTCATTTTTGATAGCAGATTTGTGTTTCACGACCACTCGGACCCTTAGATATCGATTTTGAAAATATTCGGTCCAAAACTTAAAGATTTCAAAATGGCGGCCACTTTTTTCATTTTTAAAAACGGATTCATGTTTGGAGACAACTCGGATTCTCAGATATCGATTTTGAAATCAATCGGTCGGTAAACTAAAGATTTCAAAATGGCGGCCAGTTTTTTCATTTTCGATAGCAGATTTGTGTTTCACGACCACTCGGACCCTCAGATATCGATTTTGAAAATATTCGGTCCAAAACTTAAAGATTTCAAAATGGCGGCCACTTTTTCCATTTTATATAACGGATACGTGTTTGGGAACCACTCGGATCGTCAGATATCGATTTTGAAAATAATCGGTCCAAAAACTAAAGATTTCAAAATGGCGGGCACTTTTTTCATTTTTGATAACGTATTCATGTTTGGGGACCACTCGGACCCTCAGATATCGATTTTGAAAACAATCGGTTCAAAAACTAGAGATTTCAAAATGGCGGTCACTTTTTTCATTTTATATAACGGATACGTGTTTGGGAATCACTCGGATCGTCAGATATCGATTTTGAAAACAATCAGTCGAAAAACAAAAGTTTTCAAAATGGCAGCTACTTTTTTCATTTTTAAAAACGGATTCATGTTTGGGGACCACTTGGATCCTCAGGTATTGAATTTGAAAACAATCGGTTCAAAAAGTAAAGAATTCAAAATGGCGGCCAGTTTTTTCATTTTCGATAGCAGATTTGTGTTTGACGACCACTCGGATTCTCAGATATCGATTTTGAAAATAATCGGTCCAAAACTTAAAGAATTTAAAATGGCGGCCACCTTATTCATTTTTGATAACGGATTTATGTTTGGGGACCTCTCGGACCCTCGGATATCGGTTTTGAAGATAATCATTGGAAAAACCATGCCTTATTCTGTATCTTTCCCGCACACGTTCAAGTTTTACTTTATTCTGCAATAATAATTTACGTTGCGACTCTAAACAGACTCTGGACACCTTTGACGTCACGTTCATCACTATCCCGCGGAAACTGCATTTTTCTGGGATAAAAAGTAGCCTGTTTTAATCTAGGGTACCAACTGTCTTCGTTCCAAATTTCATCCATTCATCAAGTTGTTGTAGCTTGAAGAAGAAACAAACATACATACACACTCACTCACATCGTCACAAACTTTCTCATGTATTATATCACATACATACATACATAAATAACGTCTCTATTCCTTGCGGAGCAGACAGAGCCCAAGGTAATAAGACCTTAAAGGCCACGTTACGAATGCCGAAATTTTAATTTTTTTTATTATTTTTGCAAAATCTGATTTGAACATTATGCTGTGTCTGTGTAGGCAATCGGAAAACTAAAGCAAGCGCCATCTACTAACATCGCAGTGCAATATTTCAATCCATCAGCACGCGCCCATTCGCATCGAGTTCACGCGTCGATTATTTAACAGATGTCGCGTTGATCGGACTGCTTGCCACGTCACGAACGGGCAAGGTCATTTGCCTATCCCTTCGCCTTAAGTTAGTCAAACAAGTGGAGAGGGCGCGTCATTAACCTCATGACTATTGCAGACAATTTTCAAGAAGAAGAGAAGACCTGGTCTCTTGTGTCAATTGTTCTTTTAAGGATTCGAACCCGGATCATCAGCTTCAAAATTCGGGTAATTATCCACTGGACTATCCGGTCACATTACAGTATGCGCATGTCCCACCGTGTTGCGGGAAGCTATTATTATATATGTCATTATCGAGGTAATATAGCGTAAATAGCGGATATAAAGGAGTTCGACGCGGCGTCAGCACACGTGAGGGAAGATTATCCGGCCCGCGCACCGTAAAACGTACTCCAATTACCCTCTTCGGCAGACAACCGGCAGGATTAAGCTTCTTAGCCGTTTTACTAAGTGGGGATAATGGGTAGACAATATAAACGAAAATTTGCCGCGACGGGGCTTTGTATGCTAATTATATTACGCGTTTAAAAAAAATAGGAGCTCATTAAGAATTATCTACTGCTACTAGAGCACTTTGTTTTACGAAGTTCTGATTGCTTAGGCTTATAATTTAACTACATAATTCTAGTTCACGAAATTCTGATTGAGGATTTTGTAACGAAATTAGCGGCAAGTTTTATCAACTTACTAGCGACCCGCCCCGGCTTCGCACGGTATATTATGCATGTATTATACATATTATAAACCTTCCTCTTGATTCACTCTATCTATTAAAAAAACTGCATCAAAATCCGTTGCGTAGTTTTAAAGATTTAAGCATACATAGGGACATAGGGACAGAGAAAGCGACTTTGTTTTATAATATGTAGTGAAGAGATCTTACGTCTGTCGTGGCGCACTAGACAAATGTGACCATTCAGAACTATTAAGGTTTGCTTTTCTTTTCTAATACTAAATGTAGACTTTATCCAGGTGAATGAAACAGTTACGTAGAAACCGTATCATTAGTTTATGCTACAGGAAGCAGCGGTGGATATTCAAGCATGGCAGGCTGGCTTGAAAAGTACCCGTCATTGGGTGCAATCCAGCATTCATTAGCTGAATCGGGATGCACATCTTGAATTGCTTGCAACGTTCTATCTCCTGTCGTAATAAAGTTAAAATGTTGCCGTAAGCGTCCTACGACGATAAAAGTGATCGTTCCAATTAGACACACAAGTAAGACATAAAATGTCGAGAAACGCTATGACAATGTTCGTTTGTAGCGTTGGCTAATTGCGATATTTATTATTATTACAAAAATAAAGAAAATAATAAAAAAATACAAAAAACGGTTACCTTGAGTGTCAATTCACTGAATGTGAGTTGTTATTTAAATAGTTACAAAAAAATTGTCGTATAATTAGCGTCACCAACATGAGAAATGTGGGATGGAAAACCTTGTGCAAGGTCCGTCCATATCTCTACCAAAATGACTTATTTTTGCTCTTGAGTATATATAGGCTGGAAATAATGCTGTCGCAGTGCATGTGCTTCTGTGCTTTGATGTAGAGAGCAAGACAGTCAGTGAAATTACTGACACTTAGGGTTTTCTATCGTACGCCAGAAGCATGTTTCATTAGTGCGGCGCTGGGTCGACGACTTTCCCCCGTTCGCATCACGGTGTCAATGTAATGAAACTTAAGTCTAAACTGGACTTTAGCTAAACTAACAGTTCCAGGTCTCGCAGGCGCGTATCATCTTGAGATGAGTGATCGCGAGCGGCAAGGAAACGGAAGCCGCCAGTTCCTGCGCCATTATCTCCGCAGTTAATGCCTTTTGTCTGCTCCATTCACATTGGAATAATTAATAACCTCAGTGGCATTGTGCCGTCGCGACCACTGCTTAGATTACGTATCGTCAGCTCCACCGTTTCGTCAGATGCACATTAAAGTTATATATGCCTACATATATGTAAGTACCTAAGTAAAAATATTTGTAAACTGACGAGCAGAAATAAAGAGTCACTTTTCATACATTTCGCATGAAAAGTGACCTACTATTTTTGCTCTTCTGTGTAGTTTAGTGAAACGAAAAGGGATTGAGTACATTAATGAAATTTCCATTTATAGTTATGACTAGGCCCGAGACCGCAGCCGCTGTAATGTGGCCGAAACGTCAAGAGTGTCTGTCTTGGGACTTACATGTTCTTTTATAAAAAAAATTAGGCAACAAGCATATCGTCGGCTGTAGGTCTAATTGGCGTAACTGACAAAATACGCAAAATGAGTTGAGTATACAGATTTGTTCAGAATTTTCCGCTCTTTCGAATGGTATTATTGAAAAAATTCTAGCTTTAAAAAAATGTCCCTTACTCTATTTTTTTTCAAGGGGTTCTTGTCGGATCAGCCTCACAAAAACAATGTAACTGTAAAAATATTAAATATAGCAACAAAAAATGGTGTATTTACCGCCGCCAACCCACTTTGAATAAGGTAAGGATCTTTTCAATCAACGAATTACCCTTACATGGTTAATTATCGAAGAAAAACATAATAAAACTTGCCTTACACTAATGTCTCAGTTATTAAAAAAAATACGCATCACTTTTACATCAAACGGACTGCAAGTGTTTCGAAATATTTGTCCCTTACGCCGATTTGCATTTCTATACTTTAAGCAGTGCTAACGTTACACCAATTTGATTCGAATTATATTTGAGTTTATTGTCTGTTACGCTAATTTGATGCGAATTGTATTTAGTTTCATTTTACGTTAAACCAATTTGATTGTGAAACTAATGAATATTTTATCCGTTACCTTTATTTACAAGCATATCATACTTCATAACACAAGATAAGAGCGGACGTGCTTACATTATTGTTATTCTTTTCTATCCCACAACGTCTTTTGAGTGTGAAAGGGAGGATGCGACACACAGCACACGGGCATCAAAACAAAGCTCCGTAATTCGTTAAGCTCAGTGCATGTTCACCTGTCGTTTGGTTTATTAACTACAACCTACCTTCTTACGACATCATGCACGGAAAAAAATTACTTAACGATATCTAAATAAATAATAAAAATAGTGCAAAAATATCGGTCACCGGAACACTCGATGGATGATCACATTGATAGAATTGTAATTAATGTTAATGAAAGCACTGACGAATCTAACGATAATATGTCTGACTGTGACTCAGATTATGAAATGGAAAATTTTGAAAATATCGATCCAAATAATCCAGTAGATAAAATAACAATGTAAAGTACCTATAAGTATACTAACGGGCCTAGTATGAAAACCTTCATTTCGTTTGCATCCCTCTCAAATGCATATTTACTTACATACAAATTTTCATAGTAGCCCCATAAGTAGATGTTGTTTTTAAGTAGGCAAGTATTGAGTTTTATTCTTGTAAACATTTCCCAATAAGCTTTATTTTGTTGTGTACTTACTTTTTTTTAAAGTGAAGATAAAATGCTTTAATTATAATTTGTTAATAATTATACTTATGACAATAGAATATTCGCGGGTGGTAGGGCCTTGTGCAAGGTCCGTCCGGATCGCTACCACCATCTTACTCGCTAATCCTGTCGCTAAGCAGCAGTGCTTGCACTACTGTGTTCCAGTGTGGAGAGTAAGACAGCCGGGGAAATTACGGGCACAAGAGGCATTTCATCTAAGTCCTCTAGGTTGGCAACGCATCTGCAATCTCTCCGGAGTTGCGGGTGTCTATCGCTTACCATCAGGTGACCCACTTGCTCGTTTGCCTTCCTATTCGCATAAAAAAAAAGTTCGAAGTTACTGAAGGTGTTGTAACATCTCTATATTACACAATAACATTTTTCACTTTGACATCACTTCATCACTACATACATATGTCCCTATGTCCCTATGTATGCTTAAATCTTTAAAATTATGCAACGGATTTTGATGCAGTTTTTTTAAATAGATAGAGTGAATCAAATATTAATGGATATGAAAACGTCACTCATTTAATAAAATCATTGATTGACAGTTCGGGTGACATCGTATTCCAATTGAGATCAGAGTTTTCTACTTCGCTACATCTCACTACATCCGTATTGTTGATCAATAGATAGTAGGTAAAAATATTTACCGCCAATGATGCGGTATGGGTAAATTATTTATACATATTGTTTTATTTGATAACAATAAAAATAATAATAAATTGTTTTATTCCAATCAATAGAAGTCAACTCTTACAATATACAAACAATAATATTGCACGTAAGGGGCAAAAACAACCACACACACTCTTCCAATACATTTTTATACGTCTTAAATGGTTTAAAAAACCAAAAAAAATTTTTAAAATCGCTTTACACTAAAAGGGTGTACATCTTTTTTGTTCAGGAATCCCTTTATATTATTTTGTTTTCATGTTATTTTTTTCAACCATCGTCAAACACCACTTTGTATTTCATGCATTTTTTTCATAAACACCTATGCACCATTTTGTATTCAATGCTTTCTTTTCATCAATCCCTGTACACTATCTTGTATTTCATGCATTTCTCCAACTAGTCCTTTACCCTGTTTTTGTCATTATTATTGGTTCCAATGTAGAGGTCAATTCCACGTAAGGGGCAAGACTGCAAAATACTTGGCATGTAAGGGACGTTACTGTCGAAACAAATTGACGCAAGGGAAATCTAATTTCTAAAATAGCCGCAATACTTTAATAAATGTTACACATAAGGATAGAGCACTAAAATCTAAGATTATGTGTGAAATCCGATCTAAAAAAGATTCGTTATAAAAAAAGTTATGAGCCATTTACTCCGAAAAAAAACTTTGATTGGCTCTCCTGAAAAAACGTATTATATCAGTTACGCCAATTAGACCTACAGCCGACGATATGTGTAGCTATTTATCAGCGGTCAATATATTTGAATGTCCGCTACTTATATCTTACGTGATCTAGTTATACTTAGAGTGATAGAAATGGTATAAAAAACCTGTAATTTTTATGTAATTGATCCTGCCTTACTTAGCGTTAGGAAAATGTTACCACAATTTTATTAAAGCCCACACACCATAAGTCATAATGTCATAAATACATTCCTCATAATCACAACTACTTGGCTAAAAAAATATGATACAATACACTAGCACGACGTATACTAGTCGTTGTGTACCACAATAAAATGGGTCTTGACTGTGAAATCGCCGACATTATGTAAAGAGTAAACACTTGGCGCTTGCCCAAGAGCAATGGACGCAAAAACGTGTAATTCCGTTCCAAAACGTGCAATGGCACTTACTACATGCTTTGGCATTCTTAATGACGTCCCGTCGTAGTAAAAAGTCCGGCGCGGGATCTTAAAAGTACCGGGTCCCTGATAAAATCGTTTTGAGTCACATCACTGAAACAATAGAATATCTACAAAAGTTTTGTACGTCTAGAAGTCTAACAATTTGAATCGTGACCCATCGTAGATAGTTCTCGCAATCACAGTCACAATCATTTCTTTGTCAATTGACTTGTCATTCCGCAGCTCAATTAAAAATGGTGGGGTTCATGTATTTTCTTAAATAACTTAAAAACTACTTAAAAATTATAAGTTCTGGAGTCTGTACTAGTTTTCTAATCAAGACTCACATTAAGCTTTTTCATTTGATACGCCTCACGGCGGATTATCTTCTTGAGGTACACAACCCCAAAACTATTGTAGCAATTGCACCAAAAACAAATGAAAAACGAGACATGATTACACAACCCCGTGTTCTTTAATCGTTAGCATTGCGGTGACAAAGCACCTGACGGCAAGGCAACATACAACTCGCCTTAATGCAAATGCCCCGGAATAAATCGGCGGCGGTGATACCTATCACCGAACTCGCGCACGAATTGAGGAAAAAGATCCATTTAAATGTAGATTGTCTCCAGTAATACTTCCATTTGTTTTTGTCTCGAAAAGCCACGGAGATACGGCTCTAGCCCGTAACCCGTTTTGTGGTCGCGTTCGACTAGAGACGCACTATGCAGCATTATTCCGTACCCTGAACAAATGCTGGGACTTATTTTGCTCTCTAGAATTGCACAAGTTGAGGTAAACGATTTCATTTAACGTCAGGTTTACCTGATCATTAAAGACGATGTAGATAAACATTGACTCTAAACTCATCGGGAAACTGCATTGTGTTTATATCCTAAACCGAATGTTCAATTTTTAATGACTATGATACGAGAAGTGGTCTCAAAATGCAAATAAAACATTCAAATGAGGGGGGGTCGATATACAAACCCCATTTTCCCGTTTTCGAAACTCCGAGCTAAGGTCGTCCGCCCATACGTACACACGGCAAAATAATTCGGTAAGCATAGGCACGCACACAAACGTCGTCTATGTGTTGAGTACCGACATGAACATTACGTAGAATCCACATGTGAATGTGTGAGTGAGTTCGATCGTATATCTACCCTCTCAGTACAGTTTTTTTTAGTAATAAGATAAATAAGTAATGTCGCTGTAAATTACCTATTTATTATATAAACAACAACAATAACTATAAAATAACAATGAAGAAAGTTGCAACTATTTTAGTTAGGTAGTTTATAATAAACTAAGTTAAAAATAATTACAAATTAAACTAAAAAATCCCCTTGGTATCGTGCCTAGCTCAAAGGTTTAAAAATTCAATATCTCCGGTTTAAGTTAATTCTACAGAAATAATGTAAAAGTATTGTTTTATTTTTGCATTTTCCTAAAAACATTTTACATTATTATCTTACATTGGATATTGTCATCGCAAGTGTAAGGCAAGAGAAGGCACCCCGGATCGAGTCTTACTTTGACCTTGAATCTTTAAAATTTATGCAATCTGACGCATTGAACTATTATTACCAGCGTAGTAGCTACCATCTCACTGATTCAACTTGTTATATTTTTATTTCTCATCAAGTCTGGTCTGAGATTCAATTCCAACATTTCCAACCAATATTCCTTACAACCAGCATCGCCATTTAAATAACATCCAAAAATGTCATTTCTTCTAGGATTCGAACTCGGTTTACTGGAGAGCGAGTGCACAAATCAAGTATCCGACTTGCCTTTGTGACCGCTGAGCCACCGAGACATTTAATATAGATGGTGAATTTATGAATTACTACGTCCAAACTGTGACTACTGCATTTGCAATGTGTAAATAGTTGTTTAAAGAGCTTTGAAATAAGGTTGAAATTTGCTAGACGATGCACATTTTATTAATTGCCGTCTAACAATATAAAGTATATTCTACCCTCAAATTATTAGTAATATGAATTTGTCAACGCTAGCCGCCATTCGTTACGCCTTGTTTTACAAGTGGTTTTACAACAATGAACTGTTTAATTTTGCCTTTGAAATACCTTGTGATTTGCAAAATATGGATAGTCATCATCTTTTTTGAAAAGAGCAGAAATTATTGATCTTTAAGAACAAAATATTTCTATAAGGATCGCATTTCTATAAGTTTATTGATATCGGTAAGTAGACAAAATGTCTGATAAAATAATTACTTCTTATTTTACATCAAATTTCTTCATGGTGTTAAAGACAATGATTTATTATTGTATCCGTAATGTATTCAAATAACTTTCTTTGACGAAGAATGTTTTTTATTAAACTTCATTTATTTTGCAGCGGAAGACTTCAATTATGGATTCACCGCTATGCAGACTTGGGGCACGATAAGAATATTCCTTCTGTGTCAAAACAAGAAGTCTCATCTTCACGCCATTTGACATAAGTAGTTGCCGCACACGCTAAAGGGACCTATTTCACATCAACGAGAGACAATGTTACCTACGTTGTGTGCGACTTCATCTGCATGTTGCAGGATAGCATTGTCGTAACTCGTAAACCAGCAAAAAAAAAAATCTTCAACGGATCAGCCAGCATAGAAGAAACAGAATGAACTTTGATCGTGAATATTTATAATTTTGATTCGAATACCATAATGTAGTGATTTTTAGTGATGAAAAACCATTTACGTCTGAAAAAGATGGACGAAAAATTTTGTGGCGAAAAGTGCTTGGATGTCATCCATGGGATTTGTGAGTTAGTGGGTTGGGGGTCGTAATAACAGTGCTAAAAAAAAAGTGATGTGTGACCTATTTCGTGCATAACAATGTTATTGTGTCATAGTCAAAGACTGGCTGAGCACCCAACAAGATCCCTTAACTGTTATTAACTGGGATCCATCTGATATAAAATCCAAAGCAAATTTAGGTAGCTTAGTCACTTGAAAGTGGAGATTTAATCCAGTGTGCAATGATGTTATTGTTAATGGCTATCATTTAACATGTCGATTCATTTCACCACTGACTTTATTTCTCGACAAATAAAACGTTTCGTTCATCTTTCTCAGACTTAAGTAAACTTAATAAATCGGAAATTCTTATAAATGATACTCTTTTCAAAACCCTTGTTAATTCGAATAAATTACATCTTAAAAATAGCCCTTTTGTGGTGTGCATTCAATTTACCATTTGTATTGTAATTTTAAATTATGTTTGTAACAGAAATTTTTAATTAACCTAAAATCATACTGGTCACTATAGTGTGTGTTGTTTTACGAATAAATGTTGTCCTTCTTCTGTTATATTATAAGGAAAAGCATGCAGTTTTATTTTGCTAATTTAATTAGTTATAGTCTTATGGTAATAATAAATACTTAAATGTTGTAATAAACAATTTGAAACAATGATTTTATTTTCTTATTTTGTTCTTTTACTTTCTTTTTTTCTTGTTTGAAGTAGTCATGATTTGGTTTTGAGATAGTTATAAATTGAAAAAAAAAAAACAAAATAGACAAACTTGTGCAAGATTCGAACCGAGATCTTTAACATTCATAGTCCCAATCAGTACGACTGAGCCACCGCGCTCATATTATTCATGACGAAATTATTCTTCCATTGAGCAAAATCGTTTGAATAACAATAACCTATACAATAAGAGATATGTGAAGGTAGTCAGAGAACACAATCAGCACACATAGGCCATGTTAGTGTGAATACTCGTGTGGATACAAAACCATTTTGTTGTGTGTGTAATTAAGGCAGCGGATAGGTGCGGATGTGTGTATAGAATGACACACATGGACAACTAGGGTGCATACCGAATAGTTTTGCTGTGTGTACATAGAAGTTTGGTTGCACTTGTCTGAATGCAACTGTACCTATGCATACGGCAAGACGCCTTCATACCAGAGTTTATACCAGAATCGCTTGCCAATTCGCAGAACTTCGTATTCACTTTTAATTTGGTTTGAGGCATTAGTAGCAGAGAGATGAGATTAGTAACAGCTGCAATACAGTAACGGTTCTGGCTGAAAATCAGTGCTGCAGGTGTCTAACACCTCAGCGTAATGCTGAGCCAGCGACCGTTTCACTTTTGCGGAGACACACAACGCTGATGATCTAATTTTCATATGTGTTTTTTGTTTTTGTTGTTTCCTTTCTATAAAATTGTGTGTATGCTCTTATATTTGTGTGTCTTGCAAAATGAATAAATGTCTTCTTTCTTTCTTTCTTTCTTTCTTTACAGAGTGAAACAAACACCCCGTGCGTTAATTCTCTGGAGTATTTAGACATAGGTATAGAGGCCAAAATAATTAGCTAGTAGAGCCTTGTAGAAGTTTTAGAATTAAAAACAAATATGTAATTAGATTTTTGTGTACCTATATAATAGGTATGACGCTCAGATCAGACACATTGACACACTATCTTGCACGTGTGGTTGGGCAGAGGGAAGATAATTTCGTTTATTTCTCACATAATGAAAAAACTGTAGGTAAATGAACGGTTCAAGACTTTTTTGGTGTCATATTTTGAAAATTACTATCACTCTAGATGTAGGTACAGTGTGTATGACAAGATCGTGATCGGTATAATTTTTATTTTTAAAATGGCACACATTAAAATAAGGTACTGGCTGAATAGCTTGATCTATTACACACAAAGCTTTATAAAAAAAAAAAAAACTTTGCAGGTTCCCGCCAAAAGCACATTTTTCAAAATGAGTGCCGCGTATGCTACTCAATACGAAGCTGTGTTCGTCTGTACACATCCGAAAGGACCCAAAATGTCTCGCGATCGGGCCGCTAAGTACCTACATGAATAAGTCAAAGGCATTTGTAAACAAGTGTTTAAAAAGATACACGGAAACAAAAAACGTTGACGACCTACCAGAACGCGGGAAAACAAAATCAACCTCATCTGCAGAGAATAAGCGGATTTTACAAATATTTTAAAAAAATTCACTGTAATCTTTGCGTTCTGGGCAAGGAAAGTTGAAGAAAAATGGTCGATATATATAGATCAATACGGAGCCGTTTGATGGAAAATGGATATAAATTTCGAAGTACGATGAAAAAACCGCTCCTTACTGAAAAACACATGAGAAAAAGACTCTCATGGGCGAGTGAAAACTAAAACCGGGATTGGAACAATTAAATGTTTTCAGATGAAGATTAATTTTGGGCAGCTAATTACTCGACTAGAGCTTGGTCTACGGCTGATAACAGATTGCTCGTGCGGACCGTGAAACACCCAGTAAAGGTGCATGTTTGGCGATGCTTCTCAAAGCAGGGTATTGGTTTTTTTGCACTTGTTCCCTGGGACGCTGGATGCCCTAAAAATGTCCAAATGAATAAAAAGGCATTGTTACTTTCCACTAAGTAGATGTTCTAAAGGCATAACGCTTCATGGACCTGCAAGATGATAATGACCCTAAACACCGAAGTCGGGTTTGTACTGCGTGGAAGGCCGAAAATGACATCGATGTTTTGGATTGGCTCTCAAAATCTCCCGATGCCAATCCAATAGAAAATGTATGGGCGTGGATGAAGCTGAAATTACGAGGAAAAAATACTGTTAGCATTTACCGATCTATCTCGAGAACTGAAGTCCATATGGAGGTCTTTACCTCGCAGTTACGCTAAAAACTTAGGTGAAAGTATGCCTCAGAGATGCCGGGCGTTTATAGATTATCCGGGAGACTCTTTACTCTTTATTAGAAATAAAGCATGAAAGTGTAATAAAATAACTTTTAAATTACAGAATTCCACATGATAAGTCTTTTCTTTTTAGAAGTTTTACCGGTCACGCTTTTATCGTACATAGTGTAGGTATAAGTAGGTTTAAGTATCCACGAGGAACATTTGATATCTTAAAATTAATCCACCATACCAAAAGCGACTATCGACCTCGCCGGCAGTCACCTTGAGCAAGTCTCGACAAGTTTATGACATAACTCAAGGGCCGCAAAATTAAACTACCATTAGACAAAACTAGTTCCCCGAGCCACTGGTTCCACCCGCAAAGTTATCAAATAACCTCCGCCTATTTCCGTGACTATTCGAATAATGCAAATGAAGAAATCCTTCAACGTGGAACGAAACAGCCGCAGTCAATCCATTTGCAACCAAATTGCAGTTCATTTTGTTGTAACGAAGGCTGGTGCGGGCCGATGCGTCTCGTGACTCTAATGTACGCTAATCATATTGTAGTCTACTGACATTACAAATTATATGCCAATTCGAAAAAGAACGCTTTGTTTTTGCGAAGATTAGCCTGTACGAATTTGCAGCCGCTCTATTAGGCTACTAGAAACGAACGGTAATGAAGGTACAAATTTAATCGACTTTATTTTACTAATGAACAAAAAATATTTACCTTGCTACTCCACTACTCTTGAGTAGCGGAGTAGCAAGATAAATATTTTTGTTAATGAAATGGACCACCGCAAATTAGCGCCTGATTCAATAAAATATTTTGTTTTACTAGCAACTTTCACGTTATTTATTTAGTAAAATTGTTTGTTTTGACCTTCTCCCACACAAATGTGTTTTAAATAATAAACAACAGACGTATACGTGCATACTTTAACACTCTCGCAGTTAAAATTCTCCACATTTAAATAAAGTGATCGTCGAGGGAGTAATAAGTTTTTAACCTCGTCTACGGCGGAACCTTGTTAAGGGAAACGAAAACTCTTGAAAGCTCTTAACCAGCGTGGAAAACATAAACCAGGCACACGGGCGCATTTTATAAAGTTAACGGCAACTCGATTACGGAAGCAGTCAAAGAAAGTAGCAAGTGAGAGAGATGTTTCTTGAGGCTTGATCGAATCCAGAGTGACGCACGCCGTGTTTACATTTAAGCACATTAAAACTCACTGATCGACTGTTCGAAGCTTTGCTATGCCCTGGAACGCAGGTATTCCTAGATCCGTTATCCGTAATGGACATGGCTGCAAAGTGGTATGTATGTATCGTAATGCCGATTTACAGAACTCTCGGTGCACGAGTCGTAGGTAAGCCGTCCATTGCTAAATTTTATCCGCCTAAAACTTTCAAGATGTCATAAAATTGTACCGGACTATTGAATCACGTGGTTGGGTTAGTTTTATTGAACATCCTTTTAAATCTTTTCCAGGATTTTCTAATTGTAGTTCACAAATATTTTCATACATTGGTCGATGTTCAAAGTGTACGGCATCAAACAGTTGATTTAACTTTGAATCAAAAACTACGATGAAAAATCTTTACTTGACTATTCTATCTATCTAATCGAACCACCTACTGATATTCAGGAATAAATTCTAAGACACCTTTTTATAATTATGGTCTCTGTCGAATGTCGATCTAGAAGCTTGCAACGGCAAATCCAAACGAATGTCAGTTGTTAGATTGTGATGCACATCACACTACCACACGGAGTGCTCGAGTATGGCAAAACCTTGGTCGTAGTTCATTAGGAGTACTCGGTAACGACGAGACTTGTCTGCTCCTACAGCATTTTGATCCAGTTAAGTTTCCTTGATACTTAATGTGCAGGAACACTCATCAAGCGACTTAACTAAATAGGTCATCGTATAATTTCACTAAGGCAGAAATGACAGGTATTTAAAGTTTTCAAAATAACAACTCTTTTTTTAAGTCAGTTAAAAAGTGAGTCTGCGGCAATTCCTTCCTCTCAACAAATATCTTGTTTCGTTTTACCCCGACACAATTAGCATTATAATGCGGTTGCACACAAAATCACTTATTATGCTAACCTATAAAGACCCTCTCTCCCAAACTCTGAGCCTAGGTACTTGTTTGGTTATAAAAGTAGGTAGTCTATATATTTGTCTCGGTATCTCGAGTTTCACCTCAATCAAACTGCCAAACTGTCTAAGTTCATTATAACATACATAACTAGTTAACTTACATTTACAACTATAACATTATAGCAAAAGGTTCAGATAAAAGTGGCTTTCTTTAAAAAAAAAGATAGCCTTGAAATTAGGGCATGAATCCCGGAATTCCGGAATTCCGAAATCCCGGAATATCGGACCATTTTCCGATATTATAATTCCGGGATTGTACGGATATAATATCGAAATCCCGGGATTGTTTTTTTTTATTATTTTAGACATAAAATGTTCAAAAAATGTTCAACCAGTTCGCTTACAGTATAGAAACACATATTATGCTAGTGGAAAATTTATTATAACCGACTAAAAATCTTTCTTTACCGCCATTTAATATTAATTCAATGCATCTTCATCGTCTTGTTCCTAATAATCAAATATATAAAAATATGTGTATGATCAAAATAAGATTTTGACGACTCAATTTAACATCGCATAGTGTTACCCTATGTCGTACTTCCAGATCGCAATCGCTACCTCCATCTTCGTACCCGCTAAGACTGCCTGCATTATGAGAAAAGCTTTTACCTACAGTCTATGCCTGGAGATATCCATAGATCTTACAGATGATACAATTTTACGCAGAAAAAATATCGCTGCCAACATCTACGAGTATTAATACATCGAACAGAGTTATGTTATGTCGTATGTCGTTGTTATTCAACATACAACGCACGAGTCGTATTAATCGCCCGTGTCCGAATGTTAAGCCATTCTGGCCTGCAGCCGGTAATGGCAGCTTACAATCAATGTTCTATGCCATTGTACTCGCATAAGTTTGCATAATAGTAGGTTGACGACAAGCGTAATGGTCCTGTTTGCTTTCATTGCCTGGTGTAGATTGGAAGGTGCAATCACTGCTCAAAAACGACTAGCGTTGGAATGCGTGTGAGAATTCATATTGATCTTTTTAGGGTTCCGTACCCAAAGGGTAAAAACAGGACCCTATTACTAAGATTTCGCTGTCCGTCCGTCCGTCCGTCCGTCCGTTTGTCACCAGGCTGAATCTCAAGAACCGTAATAGCCAGCCTGTTGACATTTTCACAGATTGTGTATTTCTGTTGCCGCTATAACAACAAATACTAAAAACAAAATAATAATAATAATTAAGGGGGGCTCCCACACAAAAAACGTGATATTTTAGCCCTTTTTCATGGCTACCACTCGCCAAGCTAGATCTCAAGAACCGTAATAGCTAGACAGTTGAAATTTGCACAGAAGTATTTTTATTGTGGCTACAACAACAAACACTAAAATCAAAATAATAATAATAATTAAGGGGGGCTCCCATACAACAAAGTATTTCTGGTACGGAACCCTTCGTGCGTGAGTCCGACTCGCACTTGGCCGGTTTTTTATAAATCTAAATAAGCACGTGCAGAGTTCTGGAAACTTGAGAAATACCTAACAAAAAAAGAAATAAATCTTGGAAATAAAGTGCATTTGGGATCATTTTGCACGAATGACATTCTGTCTTAGCGTGGTCAATTTGGTCATGACGCTTTGATGTCCGCTGTATTTGCATTTTTAACACTTGTTTTGTACATAGGTAGGTAAGACTCAATATAAAATGGAAAATGGTAATTCTACCTATTTCAAAAGGAAACAAATTGTTGTACCTAGTGAGTTTCATTGCACTTGCATGGTGGGTTTCATTATATGTATAAAATAATGCTAAAGTTTCAATCCGTGACCATGGAACCTATAGGTTAATTAAATAGACTGAATAATAGGTAACCCAGGGTAGGTAGGTAGGTATATGTAATTGAATGTCTGTGTTTTATGTTTCATTTTTATACAATTGTGTGTATGCTCTATTTCTGTGTCTTTCATAAGAGAATAAATGTCTTCTTTCTTTCATTCTTTTTTTCTTTCTTTAAATATCATTTAAAAATTTCGAATAATATGCAAATTTATTTATACATGTCAGAAATACTTTAACTGTGTTAAAATATATATGTAGTCGGAATAATAAAGTAGGGTAATCTGGAAGCACGTACCTGCAGTATTCAGATTTTATTCATTTAGTTTTTATGAAAAAGCAGATGGAAATTTAAGGAGAAACTTTGGCTTCTTTGTTGTTTCTTTATATTATGTATAATTTACTTTGCAGCGAATGGCTTACTACGTCTAATAGAATAGCCAACCGTATTCATCTACGAAGAAATACCATTGTTTCTAGAAAATAATTCAATCTAGAGTCCAGACGTTCCACCAAAATGTAATTAAGAAATGGTTCCCAGATCCTTCAAAGTACACAATCTTTGCTACTTGCCAACTGTAATTTTTAGACTTTGAATTTAAAAAAGTAACCTTCACCGCATAATACAACTGCTCCGCTACGCTGCAGTTTTTGTTTTTTTTTTCATGGTTTCGCAAAAAGAACTCTTCTTTTATATCTCATTTTTTTATTTAAATTGTTAAACCACATAACCACACAAATGTAAAAGCCACATAACTAAATACTTAAAATAAAACAAAGCCTCAAATTAGTATTATCTTATGAAATACAAGTTATAGTACACTCGTTAGCATTAGAATATACTACTTATTTAAATCCTTTCGGTTCGGTTCCTGAAGTTGTCGACGCATATGTATACCTAGGACAAACCATCCAATTACGAGTAGGTAGGTCTAACCTCGAGAAGGAGGTTAGTCGTAATTTGGATGGGCAGCGTTTGGGAAACCCCCCAATGTCTTTTCGTCCAAAATTCCTCAGTGCCATAAGACGAAACAATGATGTGTGTTACCAGTGATAACATGTGGATCCGTGACGTGGTGCTTCACTATAGACCTTATAAATAGGTTCAGCGAGCCTTTGAGAGCTATGCTTGGGGTTTCTCTACGGGATCGAATCAGAAATGAGGAGATACGTGGAAGAGCAAGCGTCACCGACATAACCAAGCGAATTAGCTCGTTGAAGTGGCAATGGAAAGGCCATATAGCACGGAGAACAGATGGTCGTTGAGGCCGAAAGGTTCTCGTTGGAGACCACGGATCGGCAAGCGCCGCGTAGAACGGACAACCAGATGGACGGATAACCTGGTTAATGTCGCGGGTTCTCGGAGGATCAGGAGGTATATGGGGGAGACCTATGTCCGACAGTGGACGTCCTACGGCTGATATGATGATGACTTAAATCTTCATGAAACGTAGGTACGATGCATTTTAATGAATTTGGGAAAATAGAAATAGGTACTAGTAAAAACAAAAACTGAACAGCTCTGTCTTTTACTAATTCTTAAATTTAACTGACAATGACAATAATGTAAAACTAAATCAATTAGAAAACTATAGATAGTATAAAAAAGCAAGGAGTTCGCGACACTTCACTTTAAAAATCAATTTGCTTTTCTAACGCCGTAATTTACTATCTCAGATTTGAATCTTTATTTATTTTTGGTATTTACGAATCATTGCGTAAAAATCCACAGTAGTTGCGCAGGCGGTTATTCAATAAATAATTTATGTCATCAAACTAATCCCACAATGTTAGCAGCGGGTAAACTTGAATTGAAATAACAACAAAGCGTGTAGATAGAAATTTGGTTAAATTGCACGTCATATCTGCAACTGAATGTGTTCGGCGCATTGCGTAACTGCGGATGTTTTCGCTATACAAATACCGAGTAATCAATCCCATTATCGCATCAACAACAGTGTTCTCGCAGAACTAAATACTAGTTAGCATTCAATTATTCGCGTTGTGCTCATTTAGTCCACTGTCACTGATAAATTTAAGCGTTAGGACAAGTTGTGTACTTAGGTAACGTCTGTAACCATTCCAAACCATAACAAATGCTGAATGTCGGATTAAAATCATAGCCCAAGTGATTTTCATTTTTTTATTATTAAGTTTCTGGCTTCGACTTTTATTTTATTCGGTCTGGTGAAAAGGTGGAATAGTTTATTCATTTATAAGTTACGAAATTTCATAGATTCTTAGTACCTACTGTCGCGAATTTTTATGATGTAAATTCGCTACTTTATGAATTTCCAGTCCGCGAGGTTCATTGACCCGTGACGTGCCAGATGTTTCCCTTTCATCACTTAGTGACTCTTTTATTGAATGAAAAACTTTCAGCGAGCTCCTTCCTCGCTATAAAATGCAGTCGTTCCTTTCATATTAGCCATGGCTGTAATATGAAATGGAACTAGGTACGTACCAAAGTAATTGGCTGCTCGCGACACTCAGAAATGACTCGGATTGTTATTTTTTTCAAAACCTGCGTAAATAGAAGTGAATATACCACGTAATATAATGTGTATTGAATGGAACGTAACGAAGTACTGTAAAAATGACATACAAGAAAAAAAAGTTGATTAGATTAGAATGACATTGCAATTTTAAACAGATTCACTGATCCCGAAATGTGATAGGCACAAGGGTTGAACTAATTCGTTTCTTGCATTAAACTTTAAAAACCTGTCACTCGAAAAAGGTTAGAAACAAGAACATAGAACAAAGACGTAGTACAAAGGCTACAGAATCTCATATTTGTGGGAAAGGCCCTCATAACATAAATGTTATAGAATAAAGTATCCTCGATCGAAATTGTTGCCCTAATTATCCGGTCAGTTTTTATAACTTTGCGGCGTGCGAGTTATTTGATTAAAAATCAAACGTGGCAAAATTTAAACATAAGGTTGTGACAATTTGAGCTGCGGACGCGGCCGGGGATAATGTAATTTTGCGCGTGTCAACGCATCGGGCGTTTTGTCGTCCGCACGTGGACGCGATTGCTGTGCCAACTGACAAATGCATTTGATAATTATCACCTCTGGAAACGACTCGATGAAAGTTAGTTAAAATTCCACAAATCACACAGTTACGCCACGCAAGTTATTGTAGGTTATATAGTTAAACCTACTTCCCTATTTGTTAATTTATCTTAGCTTTGTCTAAACCAAGTTTCTGTTATTGCTAGCGCTGTAAATAGGTATGTCCATGTTTTAACTAAATATTATTTTGTGAAATTAGCTAAATTGTTCATGATTATTATCAGATATGACAAACTATAGCTTTTAAGTAATGGTATCGTTTTATTTATCGTACACAACATTACCTAGCAAATTCACATTATATATAAGAGCAACTTTGTATCCAGCGAGCTAAACAATTACATGATCGTATGAAGATACTTGCGGCTTCATATCGCAGACATATTCTGTTACCGCACGTCGTTAGAACAGTTGCAATGAACTCGACTTAGCAGTTTATAATGAGGTCCCTCGGTCGCACCACACGTCGCCTCTTGAGACGCACTATGGCTTGCCAACATCATGTTCTTATTAGCTGGCGTAACGTACTCCACTTCCATAACATTGAATATTCACTGTAGTTAACATAGCGCGTAATAGAGTTAGCATCGTTCGGCCTACAAAAGCATTAGGCTGACCCTGTTTATTTCACTATTCTAAACTTTTAAAATTTGGGAAGACATACTATTTTAGTAGGTAACAGTCATCCACAGAGATTGCTTATTTGATAATTAAGTTAACATTAGGTATTAGTTAATAATGTAAATGTAACGCGTTTCACACTGTTAGCCTTAGTGGCTTTCACCACACATAAGACAAGGTATGTTTAGTTAGCAAACCTACCTGAAAATAGTTTTATAATGTTCATATTCGTCTTAAAAAACAAAGAAAGCAAGTGAATTATTGAAGTTTCCGACTCCAGTGAAATTTTTTGAGAATTAAAACGTATCGAACGCGAAATTTGAATGGATACATTGCATGATATTTGACATTTTAACGCATACGCAATCAAACGAAACACAATAACTTACACTAAGCGCTTAGAGCTCTAAGCGGGTAATTGAAGTTTCTAAATCACAGTAGGTACCTACAACCAAGTGAGCGGCGGGCGACACGACATTAGCGCACTCATGAATACGGGCGCTCGCCATTTTGTACAGCATCGAGAGCGGGCGTTCCTTAACCCATAAAAATATATTAACTCCTATAAATTTAGCATCGTCAGCGTTTTATTTTGCGCTTAAGCGATACGCTCTCGTAGGTCGTAAACAGGGCTCATCAAACTGGGGCGGATTATTGCCGACATGCACGCCGATATAAAGTGAAGCTTTCGTTTATAACGGTGAACAGAAATGACGCCGCAAAAGATTTAAAACCACTCGATACCAGACAGTGCCCGATAAAACTATTTGCATTAAAATTGAAAACAGTCTTTGACATGTAAGTTGCAGATTTCCCGGCGGAGCGAACGTTTGCTGGAGATTATAGCGAGTGTATTGTAAAATGAAAGAAAAGCAAAAGCACGTTGCTACGCTGAACCCTCTTTTATTACTAGAACCTATTTTGCTACGGTATAGTCAATAACAATTTGTACGTGTATGGCCCAGTCTTTGCCGCCACATTCTATGCCGCTGAGTATATTAACCGTCAGCTATGGGTTTTAATCATTTCATAATTTCTTTGGATGTTTATCCTAAACTTATTCCTTTACCTCTCCTCGGTTCGGGTTACCTCGTCACCGCACGCCGCATAACCTGTCACTTGTGATTTATGGTTCGCGAAACTAGGCAAGACGGATCTACACGAAAATATTTGCATCTCGGTTATAATGGAAGCTAAACAAACGTCAATTTGCATTTACAAATAGGAATTCCATTTAAAAGAGACGAAAGGAAAACATCCGACATGATGGATGTCCCCGTCATCGCAGGCTTCGATTACATTTCACGAAATGCGATATATCTACCGACCGAATGCATTAACATTCGTGCTGACTCACTTCGACACCGCTCGCAGATTAGTAACACCCTGCCCTCCTAGATGAGACAAATCAAAATAATCTTCAACTTTTTACTTGTAATTACAACAAACCGGATAACTCTCGTATAAAAGCCGAAGGAATGCTACGACAATTGTTTCGGACTATTCCGTAGTCCTTCATCAGAGAGCGCTCGCCCCGGCGGCAGCGAAACGAACACACACAACAATTGTCGGAGCATTCCTTCGGCTTTTATACGTGAGTTATCCGGGTAGTTGTAATTATGTTTGAGTCTCACGGTGATGTCATGTTGAAAGTTTTTACTTGTACCTACTCGTAGGTACGGAGATTAAAAAAAAATGGACCAGCGCATTTACTTCTTCGAACAATACAATATGTTGATACTTAGGTACCTTGAAAAGTTGACCGGTGTTGATAAAGCGATCAAATGGTCATTAATTTTACTGCCCCTATCTATAAACCTTTTCTGGTATCTCAGTTTTAATGTAACAGACGAAGCCACAAAGCTAGACTTTGTCGGAAATAGAGCAAAAAGTTTTCCATCATTGGTCGATGGACAGTTTTGCTAATTTTAATTCAACAGTTACATGTTAGTTATAATGTTACTGACTGTACTATTGTTACTAACTTATTTTAACTTTTGTGTAAACTCACCTTAATTGATGTCAAACAAAACACTAGTTAGATATCATAACATAAGTAATATATTTGTCTATATTCAAACAAACGGCATGTCTATTTATCTTTGATCTCTCTCACATGAAGCTCGTGGAAGATTGGCCGTAACCTATTGATTATATTTTGAATACAAACAACACCCACAATAATGGATGATTAACGATTGTTTCTTGTCAATGTGTTTTTAAATACTTCATTTACTTCAAAAAACCAGTAATAAACACATGGAAAAAATAAATACCTTTCATATCATGATGTTTACGTGACTTTATTTTCAAATCATCATAGAAAAAATACGTATTTACGATTTATAAAAACTGTTATAAACACATTTAAACCAGAGCTAATCGAGTGTTACGACATATTTACCTCCGATAAAAATATTGATCTGTCACAATATTTTTTTTTTTTAGCCCAAAGGCGACCACTTTTATCATATCGCGCCTTCAAAATTCTATTCACTAAAATTGAAATTCCTTAATTTATTAAGCTAAAACTCTATACAATATTCATTGAAACCGAGTTAGCCATTAATTTTCATCTTCTTCAACAATTTCTTGCTCATTTTCAAACAGATAGTAAATATTCTAAAGGCGATCTACGTTTCAAAAGTTCGCTATCTGCTTTCAAAATTATAGAGTGGGAAATTCAACTAAAAGTTGCATAATAAATTTTGTTTCCTGAAATATGGTGAAGACAATGTCCAACTCGGGGAGTACCCAACGAGCCGGCGCAGCGGAACTTGAAAACTCCGCTGACTAACGACAGTTTCAACAGAGAGGAAAAATGTTTTAATTCAACCAACTTATTGATTTTTCTTCACGATTTTCGTAACAGTATTATCGGGGTAGTAATTTTAAATGGGACAGAAGAGTCTTTACCGTTGATAACTCGCGGCGCGGAAACTAAATAAATCTCAGACTATACCTGTCATCAATATACTGAAAAGAAGTTTCAGTAATATTTATTACGACGTCTACGAATACCTGCATGATACAATTTCAGAAGTCAAGTCAAAAATACCTGAATTTTACCTACAAATACCGAGTAGACAGCTTTAACCTTTGCTCACCTTCCGTGGGTCTACCCCATGATGCAAGCAACTGCGTCGAAATATCGTGAGCTCCTGAAAAGTTTTCGTGGCGTGTCTCATAATTTGAAAATTCTTGACACGTTTTTATTTTCATCTAGCGTCTCTCACCCTACTTTCCACCGAAACGTTGGCATTTAGACTATTAAGTGAACCATCCCAAATTAACCAGATTATTGTCTCCCACATTTGACAAGAATCCCCAACAATGGAACAAATTAAGAATATTAGCATTGGGATCTGGCACATTGTTCGTAACGTGGAAATAATGGCGGCGTCTGATTGCCGGCGTCACCTCGGCGCGCCTTGTGAATACCAAACATGCCCAATTAATTAATATCAGCGCTGTACTGTTCCCTTGCATTCGGCTCATTAGGTGCTTTCACACGCCTGTCGGCAACTTTAGACGAATTAGACGAGACACACGCCAGGGTGCCTTGTGAAAATTCATTTCCATGCCTTGAAAATTCGCTTTGTTTTTTTTAGGGTTATAGAGTCAAAATGGCAAAAATTTAACTATTGCTCCCAGGCCCGCATGGAAAAAACTCCTGAACTTAATGTATATTTATAAAATAAATATAAACCACAACATTATAATTTCTGAACGACACTGAAAATTAGAACACATAGAAAAATCCGAAAGTAAAGCTATGGCCGGGAATCGAACCCGGGTCCTCGTCATTCCGTGGCGCATGCTACACCATCCATAGCAGGTCACAACATTATATTAACATAATAACTATATGAGGTGTTTCTTTTGTACGTAAAGTGTGGATTTTTTTTCCTCTCGTTAACCTCACAAAACCGCTGGTACTTACCGTCTTTCAAAAACAATTTTTATGCTAGTGCCAAATGTCATGCTGAGCGATTGTTTCACAGTGTGAAAAAATTCGCTACAGTATATAGCGAATTTAAAACAAAACTATGAAAGCTAAGCTGGATTTACAAGTAAATTAGTCAACTGAAACCAAAAGCTATCTAAATTGTGCCGCATGTTAAGTCGGCAGCCACAAAGCCTGCGCGTGACCCGGCATGCACTTGGCCGGTTTTTTTTAATGCTAAGCTCGTGTTTAAATCATAATTTTCCTCGTTTTAACTAAGCTGCGTTGGACTGAGTTCTATGGCTTCGCTTTTCCTTTTCTTTCCCGGGGCGGCTTTTCAAATACAAGTTCAAGCTCTTGTTTAAGAGCCTAAACATCCGAGCGATTGCGCAAGAAGACAATAAGTGCAATGGCTTGGCGGCAAAACGACCAGACAGAAGCAGCTCATCCGTAACAATACGCTTTGTGTCACTCCAATCTCAAAAGGATATTCGAATGTATCGAGCTTGAGAGAATTTCATTCACATAGAGCCATTCAATGGATTCTCAGGAAAATTCCCAGTGAAATTTTCGCATAATCTCCGATCAGTTTACTAGAGTGTCATTGTTTAGAAAAATTGCGGGATTCCGACAAAGCCTTTGCGAACTGATTGGAATTTGTACTGCGAACAAGTGAATACGCTTTGTGACAATGAATCACATAACATTACTCGATTGTAATACAAAAAGTTATTTTTCTTTTCAAGATTCCTGTCCTGAAAATCAGCCCTTTATTTGATTTTAATTCGGAGGTCTACACTAAAGTGTTACCACCAACCCATCAAACTGCAACATGTCGAAGAAACTAAATAAAAATAAAATTAACATACTTCACTCTAACACCCTGCTTACACTCAAAGAGCCATGAGGTAACAATTTTTGTTTTAGCATTATAAGGATTCAGTTGGTCTGATATCCTTTCGAGCACGCGGAAGGTCGCCCACGAAGTGACGACCACGACCACTCTGTCAAGAGTGTAACGAAGAAGAAGATCCTTTAGCTTCCTCCCCACCGAGATACCACCATTTTCCTAAAATCAACGTCATAAGACATAAAGTCGTATTTATTCGTAAATAGAAGCTTTGAATAACCCGTCCACTTGTCGGTATGTTAAGAAGTTATTTAGTGAAACGTGAGCAGGAACTATCTTGGTGTAGCGTCTCGGCGCCGGCGCGTCCCCGGCGGCCCGCTGTTTACAGGCTCCGTGGCTGGCAACTAACGCGTCGCCGGAGCTTTGTTTAATTAAGATAACTTTCCCACTCACATTAATGCGCATTAACTAGACGAATACTGGCCACAATTAAACCTCCTAAGTCGTACACGACACAACTAACGTGCGGTAAACGAAGCACCAACCATTACATGTACGAGTATACACAAACTCGATTACTCACCAAGAATATTTTGCGTTTATTTCCCTTAAAATGCATTAACGGAGCTTGTTTGTTTAAGGAAAAGGAAAAGAAAATCACTTTGACTAGCTTCACGTGCCGGTAATTTTATATTAAGTTTAACAAACGCTTGCATCAAGCACTTTGTCTGGAGATTTCTTTGTGAGTCGCCGCCATAACAATAGATTTTCATTCAAACATTATTTTCTCATACACCTTTGTTGCAAACAAGAAAAGTAACGGCACGGCAACAATTGCTTGCTTTTCAAAATTTCATAACAAGTTAACAGAGTAACACGGGCGGTGACGATTATAGCATATTGTAGCGGTAGTAATAACACTCGCGTAGGTATGTTTGCCGGACATTTATTATCTTCCCTCGCCGCGGGCAGTGCAGCAAGTTTAAATTTGCAGAAATAATTTATAGCGACGGAAATCAAAATATGAAAGGGAATTTTTGTGTCCACTATTGTTAATGACCGTGCTTCGTTCTATTAAATTTATTCTCGTTCTCACGTTTGCTTTTACACTGCAGTATTCGAATAAACAACACTGGCTCTCGTATTTAACCTCGATGCGGTCAAAGTACATTAGACAGCCAGATTGCAGCGTTTGATTGGATTAGGACCCAAAAATACGGAGATAAACTCGAACATGCTTCGAAGCTTATTGAGGGGAACCATTTGTTACGTTTAACTATTTGAATAATACATCGGCTGATAGATATTACGAGCTTATCCCCGTGAAACAAAAGATATTTCATGGAACGCAAAGCCAACTTATAACAGTAAATTGCGCGAAGGCTTGAACACCTGCATAATGTTCCCGTCAATCATACAGGTGCGTGAAATTGAATCTCATGAGCGCAAATCACACAACCCTCTATTACCATATTATACGACAATGTCAGTCACCCGGGCTGACGTAAAATAAATAAAATACAACCTTAGTAATAACGATTTAGGGTCCATTCCGTGGGAGCCAATATGTTTAGATCCGAGATAAACGGACCACCGGTATTCACTTGTTATCTGCTTTCTTTATTTTCAGAGAGCTAAGAAAAATTATAGAGAAATACTAGCTTTTGCCCGCGACTTCGTCTGCGTAGAATTAGTATTTTGGGTAGCTTATTCTTAGTGGTAGGCAAACATTCAATTAGAGCACAAATTAAATATACAGGGTGCAATTTTTTACGTGATACAAAAATAGTGCATCAGGTTTAGCACATGCTGTAGAATATAATGCATTTACTCAATTGTTTAAATTAGTCTTATTTAAAACTTCATATTTTTCTTACAAATAATTAAATCACAAACTCAAAGTATGGACACCCTACATTCAATGACAAATCAAATGACACTTCACCAGTTTTATCAATTATTTTATCACTATTGACATCTAGTAGATAGTTTCCGTACGTAATTACCGATTCAAAGAAAACCTTTTCAAAAAAGAAAAGCTCACTTCAACTTCTCGGAACACCTGTCTTAGACGAATCTTTTTCTACTTTTTTAGATAGCAAAATTAAAGACGTCGACGAAGTTTCAGATCGCTTGACCAAAATAAATGCTCACGTAGCGTACACAGTAATCCGATACTGCCTGTAGTTGCAGCCACTTTTGGAAATTTCCCACCCTATTAGAGAAAACTGACAAAATTATTCATAACCGTTTTAATCACTAACGTAAATTTAGATGAGTTCATGGACCCAGGCTTCCCTCTGTTCCCAACGGTTTTGGGACGAGCCGCTCTGTAGGCTGGTACTTACGGAATAGCTTGTAAGTACCAAACGACAACCAGTCTTTCAGAGCGCACTCGGCTCCTCGCCGTTGCCGAGTGGGAATCCGAGCTGTGGCTCCAAGCCCTGCCGTCATCACCGGTCGGGACACTTTTAGATACTACGACTCTCCGTTGCTCTCCACCTGGCAGTGACCTGCGTTGCCCCACACCGCTGCCGCTGCGGTAACTCAGTCGACAAACTGGGTCACCACGGTCTATCTTGCGGCAGAAGTGCAGGGCGTGTTCCTCGACATGCGAGCCTTAATGACATCATCAGTCGGGCCCTAGCCATCGCGGGAGCGCCAGCCATTTTAGAACCGACTGGCCTTGCCCGCGATGATAGCAAAAGACCCGACGGCATGGCCCTCATGCCATGGAAGTTGGGACGGCCGCTGGTTTGGGAGGCAACTTGTGCCGATACTCTGGCACCATCCCATCTTCATGGTACCGCAACAAAGGCTGGCTCTGCCGCAAACTCAGCCGAGCTCCTCAAACGGCGAAAATACACAGACACAGCCATAAATAGTGGCTACCTATTTGAGTCGTTTGGGGTTGAGACTATGGGGCCCTGGGGGTAAAGTGCCCACAGGGTCATTAGCCGCGTATTCACTGAGCGAGCCGCCTCGCGAGGCAACCTCGGACGTTTGCCGTGCAACGATTGCCGCGCGAGGCAGCCTCGTGCAAGAAATCCTACTGATCGAGGCTGCCTCGCGCGGCAAAGCCGAGCCACGGCGAGGCTGAGACAGCATTTGATTGCGCGCTAATATTTCTCCACGCATCTTCTTTTAGTTCTCTATTTGTATAATCGGGACATTGCGCATCCCATAATCGTCTATATTCACCATGTAGTTGTATTAATTTAAGACACCGCTCTTTATCCATGACGCTAACACGCGACAAACAAGCGAGGCAAAACACAAACGTCTTGAGTGAGCGCGGCAAACGTGCTGAGGCGCCTTTGAGCATGGACAAAACAGACACCGCGCGGCTCGGGTCGAGGCACGCTCACCCGAGGCAAGAAGTGCGTTTGCCTGGGGCGAAGCACGTCCTAACAGGCCGAGGATTTGCCTCACGAAGCTGCCGCGCGAGGCGGCTCGCTCAGTGAATACGCGGCTTTTAAGGAATCCTCCATGCTCCATGGTCGAGGCGACGCGTGACCAGGAGGCTGCATCTTACCTTGCGCAAAGGATCAGCATTGCCATCCGACGTGGCAATGCTGCCAGCCTTCTGGACACGCTACCCATAGGCAGCGATCTGGGGCAAATTTTATATTTATAGTTTTTATTTTTAAGTCTAGTTTTTAATTTTAGTTTATAATTATTATTTACTAGCTTCTGCCCGCGACTTCGTCTGCGTAGAATTAGCAATGTTTTAACATGTTTATCGCTATTCCGCGGGAATCATGCAATTTTCCGGGATAAAAAGTAGCCTATGTTTTAATCTAAGGTACCAGCTATCTTTATACCAAATTTTATCTAAATCCGTCCAGTCGTTTTAGCGTGAAGAAGGAACAAACATACACACTCACTCACATCGTCACAAACTTTCGCATTTATAATATTAAGTAGGATCAGTTATGTTAACCTGTTTAGTTAATTGTTTAATTTAAATAACAAAACCGGCCAAGTGCGAGAAGTGCGAGTCAGACTCTCGCACGAAGGGTTCCGTACCAGAAATACTCTGTTGTATGTGAGCCCTTTGGGTACAAAACCCTAAAAATTACCTTTTCAAATTGAATAACTTTCTCTTAAGGAATCAGTCCGTTCAAAAAAACACGAAACAAATCTGTCGCTTAGTTGGATTTACGTAGAGGAATACATTTTTTTTACGCCAATCTCAATTTTTAAGTATCAAAAGTTCGTATTGTAACTTTGTAACCTATCATGGGGTATCATCGGCCTTTCTTGACTACAGACTAAATTACCGATAATGCCCGATTGCATTACACAGCCAAGTTGCGAATATTTGCAAGTGGCTCTAAATTACCGTGTGGTGATTGTTCATTAAGACATCCTATCCTACTATAATATTATAAAAGCGAAAGTTTGTGACGATGTGACGATGTGAGTGAGTGAGTGTGTATGTTTGTTCCTTCTTCACGTTAAAACGACTGGACGGATTTTGAAAAAATTTGGAACGAAGATAGCTGGTACCCTAGATTGAAACATAGGCTACTTTTTATCCCGGAAAATTGCACAGTTCCCGAGGGATAGCGATAAACATGACAATTGCTAATTCTACGCGGAAGAAGTCGCGGGCAGAAGCTAGTAAATAATAAACGAAGTAAGTAAGTATACAACATTTATTTACAAAGAAAACAGTTTACTTCAAACGTATTTTAATAACTGTTCAAAATGACCGCCACCTTCCTGCTGGCATAAGGGTGCGACCAAACCGCCGCGTATACGCAGTGACGTGCCGTATGCGTCACGTTTTCTTGCCGTTTCTTCATACATTTTGTTGCGATTCCGTAACGTCACCATTTTTTAAGCGGCGGTTTGGTCGCATCTTAACTCCGCACGCCGTCTTAAATTGACTTTAAGTTTGCGATACTCCTTGGCTCTCACAACATCAAACGCCTGTACTATTATTTGGCGAAGCTCTGCAACAGTATGAGATTCTCGTTCGTAAACTTGCCTTTTAATCTCACCCTATAAAAAGAAGTCTAGTGGGGTGAGATCAGGCTACGAGCCTACGAGGTGGACAAGCGATGGGGCCATTGCATCCGATCCATCGGTCGGGGAACTCCTGGTCTAAGTAATTTCGAACCCGTAGTGAAAAGTGTGCGGGAGCTCCGTCTTGCTGAAATTATAGGTTCTCTAGATTTTCGTCAGGAACTCCGATCAATAATCTAGGTAATACGTTCCTTAGCAGCTCCTCGTATTTAGGCCCATTCAGTGTACCTTCAATAAAGTGCGGCCCTATTATGCAGTTGTTGATAATGCCTGCCCACACATTAAGCGAAAAGCGAGTTTGGAATGCATCTCTGCGTGTGACATGTGCGTTTACATCACTCCACCAGTGTTCATTGTCGATGTTCAACAATCCAATTCTGGTAAAGGTCGCTTCGTCTGACCACAAGATGTTGAGATGTAAGTGATCCAGTACCTATTGGCAAAACTGCATCCTTTTGCCGTAATCCGCGAGAACAATATCCTGCACAGGCTGAAAGTGGAAAGGATGTAACCCTTGTGCATTCAACAGTTTCCAAATAAAAAATGGGATGTTCCAAATCGAGCCGCGGCTTGCCTTGTGCTGGCTTGTTGGTGGCGGTGGAAGTATTGCAGTACGCGAGTATGGAACGCTTCCCAGTACCGTGCTCGTCGTCCGCTAGCTCGGGCATGTTCTGGGACCGTAAACTGTCCATAGTCCCTTAAATTTTGGACAGTGCTGTTTATAAGACGACGAGTCGGGGTTGGAGATTCCGGATATTTTTCATGAAACAATATCTGTGCTTCCACCGTACTACGGGTCGCAAAATAAAACGACACCATGTCCAAACGCTCAATATGCGTAAAAGGATAAGCACGAGGCATTTTTTAAAACTTGGTAAAATTTTAGATATTAGAGTTGGATGATTGTTGTGACAAATCATGTCACGTCAACAGTTGTCGAAGTTATTAGTTTTTTATTTTCAAATTTATGGTGTCACTGAAGAGTATTTACTGTAAAATTGATACCAAACTTTTTGCTCTATCTGTAAAGTAGTAGGGTGACCATTCACATGCAAAAAAATTAGGATATCTTGCCACTGAAATAAAATCGGAATAAAGCAAGTTAACAAACCGAGACCCCGTAAGGCCAATTAGTTGTGGGGAGACGTATATGAAACACTAATTTTGTATCACGTAAAAAATTGCACCCTGTATAATTACCCTTAGGGTATTACATCTTCGTAGTAAATTTCACTCCCCTATTCACATCTTTCACAATTTCTGCAAAAACTATTCTATTCCCTTCCCCGGGACCATAACAATATATCCATCCCAAATTTCGTTTAAGTCGTTTCTTCGGCTTAAGGCGCTGTCAACAGCAAATGACCTTGAGCAGCGCCACTCTTTACACATACGGTTCGCGTGCCTGTTAGTGAACGAGTAGAAACTATTTCGGCAGCTTGGCGCGCGTCTAAAATATTGCAAATAACACAAATAAAAAGAAATAATAAAAAGAATGGATTATTTGTGAAATATGACTCGTTAGATGTTTAGGTATGAATATGTTGACTTCATGTTTTTAATTGCTGACCCATACGTCGAAAAAATAAAGACATAGAACCGTTTAATGATGATTTTAAGACCAATCTTTGCAATTATTTTCTATCGAGGCGATTTTGTTCAGTTATGTATCGGGTCCAGCGTGTTTGAAATATGACGAAAATTAACATACTTATATTTTTTTTGTGTGTAGTTTTTCTTAAAAAAGTGCTTAAATAACATCGATTTCAACAAAATTAAGCGCGAAGAAGGCAAAAGACAGACGCAATTTTACATAAGGGGAGGCCTTTGCCCAGCAGTGGGACACTCAATTAGGCTAATATAAAAAAAAACATACTTCAAGTAGGCAAGTACCTAGTTATTTTTACGATTTGTTAGTTTTCTAAGTGACTTTAACGCCATTTCATGCCCTAAAGATATGAAAAAAGGTTCCTTCAAACAATAGCTACTACCTACCATAACATGTTAATTGTCAACCCAATTTTGCCCCCTCCACAGGTCTTCTTTAAACCGCTGAAATACATAATTGTTTATTTTTGTGTCTAATAAAAAGTCTAAAAATAAAGTTCCTCCGTTTCTCAAGGTTCATTTTATCTCTGTAAGTACTTAACAAATTTCATAAAATCGGTTCTGTGGTTTAGGCATGAAAGCGTAACAGACAAACAGAAAAACGAATTTAATTTCGCATTTATAATATTAGTAGAGATAGGGATTTTTATAAATCTTTTTTTTTTGTAAAAACCGGCTGTTGCGAATCGGAATCGCGCACCGAGGGTTCCGTATAAATTTGGCAAGTGAATACGATATCCAGTGTTAGCAGAGCCCTGTTCCTAAGCAAAATGTAGGCAGTGTGGGGTCATTTTATATTAGAACCTATGACTTACCATCATACAAAATTTCAAATTTCTAAGACAACTGGATACCTAGTAGGTAGTACCTACCCAATATTTTTTGAGAGCACGGCGATTTGTATGGAAACACCATTTCTAATGACTGTACCTTATTATTGTATAGATTTAAGGCTTAGTCTTTTCACAACTCCAAGGGACCGCAGATCTACTGTACCGGTTATTTTATTAATTTCAACTTTATACCTACCTATACGCGTTCCTGAGGAAAAGGAACTTGACAGACGGACAACTAAGTGATTCTGGGTTCCTTTTTTCCTTTAAGGAACCTTGAAAATAGATACTTCCTAGGTACGAATAATTTCATTCATATAGCGTAGCGACATCTATTAACGAATAGCAAAACTAATTAACCCATAGTAACATTTATTATTATTCTGTTGCTTAGTATTATTATAACATATTACATGTACTACATTTTTGAACTCAGGACTTCTTCCTCTTTCATTTGGTATCCCAATAAATAATGTATCTCAAAAATATTTTTGGTGGACCCCCCCTTTTCCTTTTATATCTCGACTTCTAGGTGGAATTTCGAAAAAAACGCGACATGGGAGTTTAAGTTAGACCTCCAGCAATACAATAAAAAAAACCGCATTCAGTTTGGTGCAGTAGTTTTTGCGTAGCGCGGTAACAAACATACAGACAGACAGACAAAAATTCTAAAAATTGTATTTTTGGCTTCTATGGCGCTTATAGAGGCCCCTCAGTTTATTTTTTCTTTAATATCTCCTATGTACAGACATCGACCTGTTACAATTTTATTATATGTATAGATACTTGTCATCTTAAAAATCGAATGGTTACATACTTACTATGTCGGTCGGTACGCCATCTTGTCAAGAGCGTGTTTTGTTCTACTGCGACGAAAAGTTACATACCTAAGGAAAGAAAGAAAGAAAGAAAGAAGACATTTATTCCTTTTTGCATGACACAAATATAAGAGCATAAGGAGGTATCGATAACGTTAAAAACTCGGTATTTATTTAGTACTGCCTGCGTAGATTAGTCTCAAAATAAATAACATCATAAATCTATTCATCGTCGTGTTGAGCAGCACCGGAATTTTCCGTCAAAAGGATAAAAAGCAGTAACCTAACAACTCTCCTATTTTTCCCACGAAACATAAACATGCAAAGAGGGATAGCCAAAGCTTTTGGAGTATTTGATTACTCAAATCCAACTGCTTGGAAAAACCACAACTTTTAATTATTTTTTACCTCAAATATAAGTTTGCTTTAATCTTTTCATTTTTTATTTCAGTTAATTAAATCTTCTGCGATTTTAAGCGTCTGTTTTTTAAGAAAGCTTTCAAGTACAAATACCCTTTAGATGAAAGAAATGTCTGATTATATTGCAGATTTCAGTACCTAACCAATTTAAACAACTCGTATACCTTTTTCCTTCACTATTTTTTACCAGTTGGACGTCGTTTACAAGTATATTACATAATCATTTATTATAATTAAATTTTATTATGAAAAATAAAAACAAATCATTACAATAAACAGTCAAAACTTTTAAGTAGGTAGGTACTACAGGTTTTTGTGCTGCTCACGTTCACATATTATTTTTATGATTACAAATAAATCTTATAATATTGACAAATGTAATTCTTACGTATCCTTTTTCCAGTAATAGTTTATGTTTCATTAAAACTTATCAGATTTGATATTTGATAATGGTGCTCACATTATCAGGATCTCTTCGTCCGTCAATCACTCGATTAAAAAACAGGCATCCAAAATGCAAAATAGAAATCATTCGTTAAGTACAAAGTATGAAAAATATATATGACCAAACATACATTAAGTATTAAGGTGCTGTGATAGTAGTTATTATCAATAATGACCATCAGTCACGCTATCATAATCCATCACTAACACTAACAAATACCTTTGACTCCTGACCCAGTGATATTTTTAGTTGACCTCATCTCCCGACACTATGGTATCAGTTTGCAACAGGTTCTCCCACACGGAACAATGGTACGCCTCCGTAGTAGAATCCATCGTATAGTTGGCAACAATTGAGTCGGCCCGATGTCTCGCCTTCAATCGGATCGCGTTTTTATTGCCAGCATAAAACATATTGTGCAGATACACAGTGAGTATAGCTGCGAATCATGTAGGAAACGTTCTCCCCAAAAACTGTATTTCGATATTATGGTGTAGCGTATTTGTTTTTGTTGTCAAATAGAATGTTATGGAAAAATGATGTTCGTAAAAAATACAAACTTACAGAAGGTTAAGTTTGTGAAGTCGGTTTAAATTTGTTACTGAAAGGTATCCCGGTATTTGAAATTAGTTGCGGATAAGTACTAATAGGTATACCTACATAATAATATAAGTACTTTCCACCATTACGTAAATAATCATGCTAAATGTGGCCTTTAAGTCGTGTTACGTTAGACTCTGTCTACCCTGTAAGGGATAAAGACGTGATATATGTAACTGTATGTATGTAGGTACCTACTCCTTTAGACAGGAATGCCGACAAATAAGTATATGACTATCATGCTACTAAATAAGACAAGCTATAGAACTACAATATATATAAAATTGAAGCTAGTGAAACGTCAAATAATAAAATTCAAATACACGCAGAATTATTTGGTACTTACCTTGTTCTAACCTTTGACGGTTTGAGGGTTACATTTATTTTAAAACATGACTGTATTTTATATTCAAATCAGTTCGAAAAACATACTTTATTCTCGAGAAGTATTTATTTGAGTCTATAAATATTTCATGTTCGCAAATGTGTACGTTTCCCACGTTGACCTGAAAATAACAATGTATGGATGATTGGGCTTTGAATAAAATTGATTTCATCACAATACATAACAGTCATATCGATAGATTTACTCATTTTCGTCATATTTTGGACAGAGTTTGCCTCAATCAATTATTACTTTACTAGTTTTAGATGACTTTTCTAACATTTTTAATTTGAATTGAATTGCATGGAACACCATAGCAATCGCAATCTACGTGCAATAGCGTAATTACAATACATAAAGGATGAAGGTAATCGTCGTGAATTGGACTAAACTAACCGACACAAGGCATTGTCCATGACTATGCAAATGGAGTCTGTTCAGCGGCGATTACACGCAAACCCACTCGCTACT
Source organism: Pandemis heparana (assembly GCA_963854515.1). Classification (NCBI taxonomy): domain Eukaryota; kingdom Metazoa; phylum Arthropoda; class Insecta; order Lepidoptera; family Tortricidae; genus Pandemis; species Pandemis heparana. The sequence continues at coordinate 7,368,440 of OY978024.1, forward strand.
CGATGTCTAATTGACGAGTACCTATGCACCAGCCGATTGAATCACTATGAAATACCATAGCTACTGATTGAATATCGATTAGCCCATATTATACGCTAATCCTACATACATAAATCACGTCTATAACCCTTACGAAGTAGACAGAGCCTAATGTAACACCTTAAGGCCTATAGATGCCTAGCTATAGAGGCCTGTAGATGGAAAAGGGAATCAAAATGAGATTTTCGCCAATTTCTTCGATGAGCAATTTCTGCACGGAAAGGGAAGCAGCTGGTAAGTACATTATGGTGTTTTTCTTTGCTCCCACATCAGCATGGAAGGTAATCCATTGCTAATCCTTCTTAGTCAAGTGTGTGTCTCTACAAGTTCTAAAACAAGGACAAACGAAAAGTGAGGAGACACTAAGATTTCAAATGCGTTACCAACGTATAGGGCTAAGATGGAATACCTCATGTGCCTTTCACCGGTTGTCTCTCCACATCGGCATACGTTTGGTGGCAGGATTAGATACGCGCATGCGGCAAGGCGTAGTTAGTAGGCGTAAACAAGCTAAAGATCACAGGTGTACTTTTTAATATAGGTACATCATTAGAGATTAGACACACTCGTGTCGATCGTAATACTTCACACTGACAAACAATAGTCGCTTGGCGCCTGAATCAGAATCAGAATCAGATTTTTTTATTGTTATCATTGTTACATATTCGACACTACATTGCGTAAATACAGACGTCTAAAAGAACAAGAAAAACTCGTCATTGAGTACGCAGTAAAAATTGCCATTCCATTTTAGCAGAAATCTATTTATTATCAATACAACTTAAAACTAGAGATAAATACTGCCTGTCACCTAGCAAACCATGAAATTCAGTACCTATAGAATGGTACCGCCGAAGCCTACACGTGGCACGTGTACCTTTGCAGAGTGGGCTTATAGCCGAGGCCATCGCATAATGGAGTAGCCTGGCCCAGGTTCACTAACCCGATTAGCACGGGCACATATAGAAACGAAATGCGCCGGCCTAGAGCATGACGTCACCGTCACCCAGGTGGTTGGAAAATTGAATAAATATGCCAGCATTTTTTATACATTATCAATATGTATTGTGCTGCCCATGAAGCCTGTGCCCAGCAGTGGGACGTATATATAGGCTGAAATTGAATGTGCTACACAAGGATGGCATATGGCATACCTACGAACAATACTTAATGATATAGGAAATAAATAGACATCACAAGCACAAGGTACTAATTCACAAAATTTTACTGAAAAAAAATATGTTTCTTTTTATCGAAGTCAAAGACAAGTTACGCACAATGACAAATTAAGGTTGCACCACTCTTTGTAAGCGCTTCCAGTGCTTTTCTTGGCAACAAAGGTGTCTTTACCTATAGGTTGAGCAGTAAATTAGTCCTCGCCCGCGCCCCTGTGCTTCGGGGGCGAGGACTAAAAAGTACTCTATGAGCGCTTCAACAATGCACTCTGTAGTTGGAATATTGAACTGAATGAGCGGTGAAAGCAATTGAAAAATAATAAAAATTGCTTGAGGTAATCGCAGCCGTGTAATCATTTTTTATACGCACACAGGAAGAGAGAGAGATAGATACAGTGGTTGCCCTAATGCAATAGTATTAAATTAGTGTTGCTCTTATCATTATAATATTATGATTAATTATTAGAATAGATTTTTGTGTTGTGTATCCAACAGTTAACTCCAGTTCTATTTCATAGGTACCAATACAGCTCTATCGATATTAATCCACGCGATGATTCCACTAAGTCGAGCCTTTTATTTTAGCTGTTGGTTAGTGGAATTCAACCTTATTTATCAAGATCATAAAAAATAACCGTTGTTACCCAGGGTGTGCCGGCCCGCTACTATCCCCCCCCCTCCCCACCCACTTAAATATAAGGACTTTTGCCAAAGGGAAACCGTAATGCTAGAACACACGAGGAAGGGTGCGACCACACCGCCGCTTAAAAAACGGTGACGTTACGGAATCGCAACAAAATGTATGAAGAAACGGTGAGAAAACGTGATGCCTACGACACGTCACTGCGTTTACGCGGCGGTTTGGTCGCACCCGAAGCTATCCAACTACATTTTGTTTGTCTTTTTCAGATCTGTCAGTTTGACTTTTGTATTTGCCAGACCATAGTCAGTCCGAGATAGTCTGACGTAAACACTTCCATTTCAGTTTATATTAACAAGTTCGTAAATTGAGAGCGTAAATATTTAAAATTAAATTGTGTTGTGTTGTGACCTAGTGTATTGCGGAAACGGGACTTTTTAAAAAGCAATGTTTGAATTAAGTATGCCCGTCAGTTTATTAATGTGATAGACGGTAATAAAGTGGGGCTTCGGAGGGCTTAAACGCAAATGGAGCGGCGAATTCTGTTAATTAATAAAGATTTTATGCCCATTAGCTGGATATTACAATATAAACACGTAGAACGACGCCATCGCCGCTGTTTGATTGCTCGGCGACCATTTAAAACGAAATTTTGGGGAGTCATCTTCATCTCCAGCCTATTTACGTCCCACTGCAGGGCACAGGCTTCCTATCAGAATGAGAGGGCTTGGGCTATAGTTGCCACGCGGGCCCAGTGCGGATTGGGAACTTAACAAACACCATTGAAATGCTTATCAGATGTGTGCAGGTTTCCTCACGATGTTTTCCTTCACCGAAAAGCTCATGGTAAACTTCAAATGTAATATCGCACATAAATTCCAAAAACTCAGAGGTGCGAGCCCGGGCTCGAACCCACAATCCTCTGCTTGAGAGGGCCACAAGTCAAACCACTAGGCTATCACGGCTTTTTTTTATCAGTCAGTAGTATTTGGAAATTCTTTATTAGAGGAGGATTGTCATAATGAGATAGATAGTACATTTTTGTGGGGATCATTTTCGTCACGGACAACTTACTGGTAGAAAACGGTATCATTCTGTATCAGTACTCATAGTTGGTAAGAGATCGAAGAGTAGGTAAGACACGAAAACTTATTTTTAACCATAATCACAATTAAAAGATATGTCCTCTTGTTAGACCAAGTTATATCCTTAGACCAGGTTATATCCAACGACTCCTCTTTAGAAATCATTTTAGTAGTTCTACCACTTTATGCCTGCTATATTATTTTGTTTACTGTTATGTGTAATAAAGAGTTATTCCCGTTTAAGAGCGGTTCAGAAGTTACTGTTCAAATAATGAAAGGATACTTGAGGACTATTATTTGTTGAGCTAATACGGAACGTCGTCGTATTGACATTTCCAATGCTTTACAACGTGTATGTAAACACTAAAAACAATTGTTTCACTATGACAGCATTCCATATACAAAGCTTAGCGCAACAATTAAAGTCCTCAAGTGTGCCAGAAGTTTTTTTTTTTAGTTACATGAAAGAGAGTTAAATACTGAAAACAGAATGTGTAGTATACTGGAAATAGTAGCCGTATAGTGTGTAGAGCGGTTCTGATTAGACAGGATATTTGCGTACATTAACTCCGAGCGGACTGCCGGATAACTGACTGCTCGACGATGGCTGGGAGATTCCAAACGTCATAATTGTGTCCAAACTACATATCACTTTCACAACGTTACAGGCACTGTATGCTAACATGACAATCGCGATACGGAAATTGTCACAACAACGATCAGCGACTTTTTTTTTTGGTTAATTCCGGCAAAGGAAACTCCGTCCATACAGCCTAGTCCGGTGTTATCTTTTTCTTTTTCCTCAATAAAAAGGCCGAAGCCGACCGATGTCATGGACTGTCGTAGTTTTCTACGAGGCATCACGTAATGTCGTAATACACTTTATAACAAAGTCGCTTACGTCGTTATGATTGCAGTGAGTAACATTATAATGGTCTTAGACTTTTTCTTTTTGCAAGTTAATTATATGTAACCCAAAAATAAACCGTACTAAACTATGCAGGAACTTTTCAAGCGACTTTACAATGATATATTAGAGCGGGTAATTTATTTCACTGGCTATTTATACAAAACAAAAGTTTTAAAGCTCACAAAGGCCGGTCCTTAGGTATGTTTTATTAATGAGATCCCTTTTTATGGTATTTGTTTCAGTTTTATTACTTTCAAAGTGATTTGTTTGGTAGAGGGCGAGCCTATGCTAAAGCGGGAGCTATTTATGTTGTTAGCTTGTTTAATTATTTTTTTGTATGAAATTGCCTAATAAAGTTTGCGAAGTGACATTGAAAGAGTGGTCGAGAGTGGAGTATGAATCTCCCCTGCGGCGTTACTCATGGAACTGTCATCGCTTTCGCCGAGCGAGCGCAACCTGTGGCGTGAATTTTTGCATTTATTTACATGAATCCGCGTTCGTACTGGGCTTTATTCATTCATCGCGTCTTCATTCGGAGCAGTTTAACTTCTTTTGTGAAACAATCCGCATTTGCAGAGACCGTACCTTTATGAAGTAAGGAATTTTAATCATATAGGTCATGTAAATTTATCTGTATTGTGACATTAATTAATCTCAATATGTTTCTTTCCGCATGTGCATCTCTCACTCTTAAAACAATAAATTAGACAACAATTTTCATCGGGCAAAAATGAAATCGTAGGTATTAATATTGAACATGAACTAAATTATTGAAAATAATCATATTTCGGAATCCCCAGGAATGTCTGCAGTAGGTTTTATCAGTAATTGATAATTTACTCGACCAATGACTTGTGAAATTGTAGAACAGCAATACCTACTCAGCTTATATTGAGCCTCAAGTCGCAATAAGCATTTAGATCTAAGACGGTATTCAAATTATAGAAAAATATTTCCACCAAAAATCTATTAACTTTTTTGCACGATGAAATCAAATCATCGCAAATTCGATTTACTTAGTAACTGCGAGCGGGAAATGTATCCATCGCAGAACAAGGGAACTTTAAAGCCGGCTCGCGAAAAAAAACAATTCCCGCTTTAAACTGTTCCCTTATAAAAACTGCGAGAGAACAGTGGGCTAAGAAAATTATTTATTTAAAGGGTTTTGACGGAATGAGTGAGGCTTTGATTGCGTCTGCCGACGTATCTGCATCACAAAGGCTACTCTTTTTAATTAGGCGACTATTCTAAAGTCGCCTTCGCATACAAATGATGAAGATTAGCACGGTCTCGCGAACAGTTCACTTTCCATTTTTCCTTTGACAGAGATTTGAAGGTTCTGCTTTATTTTGGAACTTAATTGAACGAACTGAAGAGAATGGCACTTTTGAGTTTAGCACCCTGAGAAAATAAACCAAAGTTTTTACTGTGCTTCCCAGTCATTGTGCGATCCTTAATCTTGGCAAAATTGTACAGTAAAAAACATATTCCTCTGTTTGAGGTCGTAGAGTTAGAATTTGCTTGAATGGCTGATTTTAATCAAAACATAAGGTTTTAAGAGAATAATGTTATTATTTTGATAAACTTAGCCGAAATGAAACTATTTTAATTAAATATACGTTTTTCTCAACCACACCGCAAACGAGATTATCCTGAACACAGCAGCAGCAAAAAAGACACAACAATGACTTGATCCTTTAATGATCAACTTTCAGAATAGCGGCTCAAGTTGTGTGTCTGCCAACATAGCGGGGATAATTGAAAAGTTCGTCTAGTCCGAACTGCTCCTGCTCAACTGCTGCATTTTTAAAACAAAAGTTGCACTTGAAACAAAACTGTCTACATTGTTAACGAACGAAACCCTAGACTTGAGCGTTCGACACAACAGAATAAATACGAAAATAAACTTTATTAGTCAATTGAAAAAATGTACTTAACTGATATTTTATCCGTAGAATCTTGCTCGCAAAAACAACGTCAGAAAGTATAAATATACTTCTCTGTCCCCAATGTCCCCGAAAAACTTCACCGCCATAACGTCTGATCTCGACGAAAATAAAATTTACTACGTGGCTGAAACGGATGTGTTCTGTTGGTCTTGGAAAAACTTAAAAAGATTACAAAGTTTCTCCTGGCGGGCGGTTGCGGCGTCGGGTCTCTGGCTTGGCATCGCTTTATTGTTTATATCACTTATAATACCCACACATATCACCGCAAGTATATGCTAGAGCTGCGTGAAACATTAGAGCTTCTGCCTTAATCGAAGTGAGAAATTACATTTAAAATTGTGACTTTTACTATTACATCCCATCAGTGTGATTAAAAATTAGAGAGATCGCGTAAGCAGAATAAATTAAAATACCCTATTATCTGATGGGGCGGTCAAGCTTTCAAAGGTGCACATTGCACATCAATGCAATTTTAACAAAAGTTAAGTAAAGTTTATTTATTATTATTATTATCAACGCAATTTTTACAAAAGTTCGTATTAAAAGGAAAATGTTTACAACAAGTTTCTTGTACTGTAAGCGATAAAACTTATTTTCACGTCCCGACAGTTTGTTCCGTCACAGCGTGGCGAAAATAAAACCCAACGTGACTATATCCAGCTCGTTAAATCTAATACTTTGTAACCCTTACTAATATCTCCTGATTTAATTCAGGATAGGGAAGCAGTATTAACGTCGCCCGGGGGACCGCGCTGGCGCAGTCAACAGCGGTCCTACGTGGAGTTATATTAATGGGAGTTTAAGAGGATCTTGTATATAAGTACGTACATAAATAAAATCAAAATGAAGCCTTTGGGTTTCTTTTATCAAATAGTTTAGAATCGCAAGTAGATGCACTCTAGATTGATTTTGTTCTGCAGTAAGACCATCGATTAATGATGCGGTCACTACAGCATATCTAGGTATTTATAATTTATCACAAAGCTAAATAGTGGATAGAATACAATGATCTCACAAGTTTTTGCGGACTCTAAATTACAGTATCGTCTAACTTATCAAAACAGAAAATGTCGATACATCGCAGTACTGAAATACAATAGCATCTATTAAATACATGTTCAAAACAATGAAGTTGACGTTAGCGTGTTATTTTGGCCGGGCAGGGCTTATCCTGCGGATACCCTCACTAACAAGGGTTCTGTAAGACGGGTTCAAAGATGACACCCACGTCATGCCCCCGAAGGCTGCCGGTACCTGGTACAGCACAGGCTAGTAAAACCAGACGTCTCATTTCTTTAATGTGATTAAGTATTAGTATTTTCAAAAGTTTCGAAGATAACCTAAGTAGTTCAAGGTAATTTAAAGGGGATTGATTGGTATTGTGTTATAACTACTGTCGATGGAAGAAAGTCTAACAACAAAACGTGACTTTTATCGCTGTGTCCGTTTCTTTATAACTAAACTATAATACTATCAGAGAAAAATCGCACGTGTGCCGTTTAGGGAATGTTGTATATCTTTTACGTAAGTGAATTGTATAACGGAAATGAGTTTTTGGCAATTTTTAGTAACGCATTCTTCTTGGCTATGAATTTGGATTTTTAATGGCGCGGGTAGAGTAAAAAAAAGACGTCTAAAAAACCGTTTGCGGTTTTTTTTTTCAAAATTAACGTGGCCCGATTTTTGAAAGCACATGTGTGTTATGTGTGAAAATACCACTCGAAAGTGGTGAAAAATTGTACTGAATTTCAAATACGACTAGCTTAGAAGATACTAACGGCTCTCATTAATCATGTGGACTAGTCAAAAATTTGATTAGAGCCGTAGTTTTGAAGATATAAACAGATTTATACCACTTTCGAGTGATGTCCTTTAAAAAATCGGGGCCCTGATGAATGAATGATTTACATTTTATGAACTGCTATTGGTTGTTACGCTGTAACTTTGCTTTACGACCGCCCTCCGTCGGCGTCTTAGCTCAGGTTGCAGCTTGTTTGTCGAGAATAATTAACAGTTTTGCATGAATTATAGGTCGATACGAAAATACACGTACGAGTACTTCAACCTGGTGTAGGTAAATATGGGTATCATGCTGTATCATGTAAATACAAGGTGTGAAGGATTGTTGTGAATAACGCCGCGGTTAGGATAACAAATCTTTGTGTAATAGTTCGTTTATCTAATAATATCCTCCTGTGCCTTATTATAATTATCATTAATTACTAAATATTTTACATGGTAGGTATGCATATGTATCACGCAAACGTAGCAGTCTTATACGAGTGGTTGCATAGTAGCGAGATAAAGGTTTTTTATTCATTAATTAACTTGGAATAAAACATTATCATGTATTTTTTTCATACTTGCACAGTGGTTTCTTTGCTCACCAGTTGGCGCCACGATTGAGGTATGGCTAAAAAAAACATAGCATACTTTTGGCAAAAAATAAGTTAGTACACAGTAAACAAATAAACCTCTGATTAGATACTCTTTGAGGCCGCTTATTTTTACGCCTCTTTTTCTTAATTCATCGCCAAATCTAACTAATATTATAAATGCGAAAGTATGGATGGATGGATGGATGTTTGTTTGTTACTCAATCACGCCAGAACGGCCCAACGGATCTGGATGAAATTCGGCACATAAATAGAGAAAAGTCTGGAATAGCGCATATAGGCTAATTTTTATCCCGGGAAATTGCGTAGTTCCCGCGGAATAGCGATAAATGAATTCTTTGTAGATGAATTCTTCGCTAGCAACAGCTAGTAATCCATATTTGCGATTATTTCACGAAGATCACTTTTCAACAGATAAATTAAAGAAATTATAATTTATGTCCCGAAGCCCGCCATAACCAGTGAAGAGTTAATTTTATTGGACCCCACGCGACACTAGCACCTCTAGTGGCAAATTCACACGCAATACCCCCCATTAGGTTCCTAAGCCATCGCAGAACCCTGTCATAATGACATTTATCTCATAAAAAATGTTATAGATATGTAAATAAAATTATTTACTACAAGTTCTAGAGTGACTGAACATAACGATCCATAATGCACGGGACATGTTTTGAATCCACCGTCAGCCGATAACCGTAATGGATTAGTTATGGAGACAAACACGACTGCAACTAAAGTTTCCCCCTCGCGAATACATATAGCCAGGTGAGCAGAAGCGCACACATCGATGGTAATATCAAATGAAATATAAATAAATTGCCTTTCCCGGGAATTGTCTCGGAGACGACGTTTATTGGTTTGTTTGTGTTGAAACTTGGCGCCCTGTCAGCTACCTGCCCGCAGCCGCGATCTCACTTATCGCTATGATTGTTTTTCAATGATTCAAACCATTTTGTACCTACGTGAGTTCTTTAAAATGCAATCTTTAAACTCCTCATCATCATCATCATCATCATTGAACAAAGGCCTCCCTCTCAGCACACCATAATAAATGACAACCGGATAGCCTAATGGTTAGTGACCCTGACTATGAAGCTAGAGGTCCCGGGTTCGAATCCCGGTACGGGCAGACATTTGTATGATGAATACGAATGTTTGTGCCCGAGTCAAGGATGTTGTATGTATTTATCTACATTATATATGTTTATCCGTTGCCTGGTACAAGTACAAGCTTTGCTTAGTTTGGGACTAGGTCAATTGGTGTGATTTGTCCTCTGATATTTATTTTATTTTTATTTGACTTGCCACTTGCATCCACCGGCTTAAACTCCTAAATAGGTACATAATATTAACTAATACAATTTTATTTTTATTTTACATACATACAATACATAATATATATCACATCGTTATCCCTTAGATAGAGCCTTAGGCAACAAGACCTAAGACCTAAAACCTAGAAGACCTAGAGGCCACGTTTACAGTGATTATGGCCGTATAGGTGGAAAGAGGAATCAAAATAGTGATGAGTTGCTAGCCGCATCGCCTATATTGTAGGCCCTATAACATGATTCTTAAGATCTTCGCCCATTCCCTCGATGGGTTTTTACCATCTATGCGGAATGAGGAGCAGCCTGGAACATTCTATGTTTTTTTACTCTCAGACCAACGTGGAAGCTAAAAAATTTTAACTGAAAAATAAATGAAAGAAAACATACCTATCGTAAGACCATCTAGAGGTGGAAAACTTAAAGTTAGACCTAGTCCGTCATATCCAGTCGTTTTAAGGAGCTGTTCCTTTTCCCTCCTTTCTTGGTTTTAATAAAGATTTTATTTTTCATTCCGCAGAATGAAAAAATAATATTCCTTTGTTATTGTTCCCAATGTAGGTACACAATTTGGTGGCTGGCGCCGTCGTATTTCAAGAAATCCCGAGGAGCAACATGAAATAGCAATAATTTCCCCGCTATTTAACAAAGGAACACAAACAAATTCATACTTATTTCCGCAAAAATAAACATCTGTGTTCATGTATAATTAACTTTTGGCGGTAGACGGAAACCCCGAATCCATTGAACGGAATAAAGAAGTTATATAAAATAGGGTTTCCTTAGGGGAGCGAGGTGAGTGAGGCGTCCAGAAAGTTCGGCAGGTTGTGCGATAAACGTGAATTTATGTGGGCGCCGCTGCCCGCCTCCCGCCCGCCGCCTCGTCGCGAACAACACGCGCTAAAAGCAGCTCGCGCCGCATTAGCCCGCCGCCGCACTCGTAAACCAGGAGTCCGCCGCGCACGGACCACCAGCCGCCTTATCTATCGCCAAGAAATGTTACTTCATACTCCGTTTTATAGCAATACCCCTTTATTTCAACTTGCGAACTTGCCTTTAATTAGCCTGCACAAAATCCGGGTGACAATATCACGGCCATGTCGGCTATAATTAAAAAGCAATCCGACCTTTGTCGGGGCCTGCTTGAGATCAGCTGGACCGTATAATTCGTAATGTTCAAATCATCAATCACTGAGTCGACTCAATTTCTAAACAACTTTGTTTGTTCCAAGTTTGACGCAGTTCACGGCTGTAGAAACAAAAGCAAGTTAAAATAACAAGATTCACGTTCCAGCGGGAAGCGGTACCGATATCAATTGATCACAAAGTTGCAACGACACAGGCTGCAAACAGTAAAACCTTCGCGGTGAATTCCGTGTACCGTGAAATACTTTGTGTGGCGAGCCGGCCATTTGTTCTGTGTCGGCTCACTAGCCTACACCACGCATAGTAATCAACAAAGCCAACCGACACTCGGCAATCACTGCAAATGCTTGCGGAATTGAATCTTCCTGTCTATTTTATATAGAGTTGGGTGATTATGTTACTCGGACTACGTTCGGTATGCTTTACCCACAAAGGCATTCTTGATGTATGCTCCGTTACAGCAAAATGATACCGATTCGGCCACATTTACCTGCTAGTTCTCACGTGAGCCTCGCTGAAACTTATTTAATGCAGCATAGCGAACAGTCTTCCACATAATTATTAAGATAGGTCCTTTAATTTGCCTATGAACCTATTGCTTCTTTTATTTAGCGGAAGTTTAATCCACATGCTTCAAATGTTATGGTCTAGTTTTAGAACATCTGTTAAACAAGTCGAAGTGTCTTACTCACGGCATGTTAATTCCGAACGTGGTTAGCATTTAGCACAAAGAATTTACTTAATCCATGAAATGAAACAGTATAAAGTCGAAGTACGCTCAAGCGACTTAATAAATGAAATTTAACGTTCCTTTGATAGGATTTTCGTGTAATATATACAGTAAATGCATAATTCAAAGATAAATGTAAATGTTTGTGCTAGGTGGCGTGATTCGCGCGAGCGATCCGACGCAACATGAGACGAACTTGTTGTTTTATGTATGAGGCCTTTTCAATTCATTTGGGCAATACTCTTGTACCTTTGTCCTTTCCGGGTCAGTTATTTATTGCCAGTCATTTGCACTAAATCTGCTGAAGCTACATACATTATGTAAAAGCGATACTTATTTTAGACTGCCCATCGTGTCGTATAAATATAAAAATTAAAGGAATTGAGTTTTATTTTCTAGTGTCTCATATTCTTTCCAAAACTTTAGGACATTGGTCTTTGTAACGGATTCATTCTAACAAAGACCAACTCCTAGCACTCTCATTTTCACTGTTGAAAAAAAGTATATGTATTAGCCTATCTAGGTATTTTTGGTTCTAAGCTGAATGCTACAACATTACCAAAATACAGGTAAGTACTTAAGTGTAATAGTATCTTAATTTTCTTCTACATTATCTTACGATGTGAAAACGCGCGACTTATTAAAACGAATGAGTTGAAATATAGTCGTAAATTATTGAGTAGATACTCGAATAAGTTATCCGCCTACAGAAAGGATTTTATATAAATATATGGAACGTGTATACGCAAGGTAAGGATTCCCTTCCTCGCCAATTTATTTCAATTTAAACTAAGCCGCTTGTCGATATGCTTGCTCGGGAATAGGTATCTTCCGGATTTCCCGGAAAAAACACAAATGATGCAATAAATATGTTGTGGTATTACGGTACGCGAGCTGCAAATGTATATATTATTTACGTATACTAAGTATAAGTAATATAAAATAAATACATGCAAATCGTTATTGACTGCATACGCGATTACGGTGTTAAAATAGATTAAACGTAAACTGGGTTATGGTTCACAGTTTCATAATAATCATTATATTTTTACTATACTTAACCCCGAGTTAGTTTTAACTCGGAGTTGAATAGTTAACTTTAGACCCCACACGCGAGTAGCATGGAACTTTGTTCGTGTCTTTCCTGTGACATGACACCATTGACATACAACAATAGTTATAATTTGCTGCGTATCTAAACCGCAGTCCTCTAGGTGATGTTTAGGCAATTCAATGCAGCTATAACATACTAATTAGTAATATTTTCTGCGCTTGTAAAAAAAAACAAAAAGGAAGTTGCTTTTAAGTTTTCTCGCTGGCAAGTTGTGCTTGATTATGAAAACGAAATTATGCAAAGCAAGACAAGTGGCGGCTTCACAAGATGACAAAGTAATACTTCGATCCAATCGTTAACAAAATGGCGTCTCTTGTCATTTTGGACCAGCACATTTCCATTTTTGCGATCTCTCCGTATCCAAACATTGCCAGCTTTTATGCAATACGAGTAACATCGGATCGGATGCAGTATTTGTACCCTTCGTATTGTATACTTTAAATAATAAAGTGAATAATTTACCTATGTATATAAGTATAAGTTTAACGATAGACAGATAGATAGGTAGACTAGTGGTTAGAGAACCTGATTACGAAACTTGGATTTGATCCCCGGAGGTGGACATTGTGAAAAAAAATATTTAAGTATATATTTATGCAAGTACCTATGTTTATCCGTTGTCTAATACCCACAGTACACGCTTTGCTTAGTTTCGGACTATGTTAATTGGTGTCATTTGTTCCATGATATCTATTTATATTACGAAAATTGAATGTATACCATGTGTGTAGTCGTACATACGAATGTTCGAAAACACTAAAGAAAGTTCGTCAGCCCAGGTACTGTATAGTATCTAACGCTGCCAGTGCCAAAAAGATCCAGCTCTTAGACGGCAGTTTTCCTTCGGTAATGGGTATTTGCTCGTGACAGCAGCTCGACGAGTGACACGGCGCAGCCAATGCGGGTGCTGTTGACAGTCGCACTTCTTATTCGCGGATCCCGCCACTCTCGCCTCAATGCGAGCTCCGCAAACACCCGCTAAGTCCTTCGATCGTACGTAAGAGCAAATTTATGCCGTATGTTGGAAAGAATTTGGGACGTAACAAGTCGAGAGCGAGTGTTATGCAATGACTCATAAAACAATTGACGGTTGTATTGAGCTCTTTCTTATTGGGTTAGTTTAAGAGGATATTGGAAAACACAGCTTGGGGATGCACAGGTCTGTCAACTTGAGTCCGAAAGCCTTTTCCGCTGCAAACCTACCTGACCGTTTCTGGCTGCCGAACGAGAATCTGAATTCTTATTTCGGAAAATACTTCAAACGAATAATACCTACAATACCTATACCTGTATACAAGAGCCACCTATATACGCTGTTTGAGGTAGAAACCTCCTAGACTAGAGTTGCTGGCCTGGTCCAAACAACTTGTAACGGTCTACCTACCCTAAACGTATTTTAAATATAGATATACACCTCTAAACTACCTAACTCATACATTAACTACTTACTTACTCTACCTAGCTGTTAACCTGTAGTTAACTAAGCGTTCATTGACCTCCCTAATTAAATGACTTTGTGATTCTTAGACCTGTCTTAAAACAAACAAATCCTACTTAAAATAAGTATTAATAGTGGCTGCGTGAATCGTCTAATGGCTGATGGACCTACACTGTGAACATTGTAATAACCTGAGATTCTTTGCATGAAAAATAAGAATGGAACTTTAATATAAACCTAATGTATACCTAATTAAAACTTAGTTACTTAAACATAACGTAGAGACTTTAGTGAGAGTTTGCTATATTATAATTCTCTAAGAGATATTGATAAAAGTGAGTCCGAAGACAGAATAAAGATTCTAAGTAGATTTGTAATTGTACTTCAGATGAGATAACCCCCTTATGGGGGGGGAATCGCTACCACCTTCCCCTCCGATTCCAACATCTACACCAACCTATAACTATAAACATCTCCTTAAAGTTGCATATAGTTAGAAAATTAAGCATTAACTTCGATGCTGTTAAAAGATCTTTAGTACAAATACAAAGTCTAACTGTCAATACTTATAGTCAAAATTTTTAGACTACTGCTACATTTCATGAACACAGATTGCTCCAATCTTTAGGAAACAATACAAGCACTCTATTTATGAGTCAAATATCCTTATATTTAGGAAAGCAGATAGATCTAGCAAGACAAAGAACAATTTTATTTATTTAATTGTTGAATGGTATAAAAGGTTGGTGTTACCGTCGCTTATCCCGTTTTCTTAGGATAGTTGACGAGCATGGTTTTACTCGGTAAACCTCCTTAAATCTCATTCTTTTCATATTGAATGCTAGTCTTAAAGTAATTTCTTTAATTATAAATATTAAGATTTGATCATTAAATATATGCTTTAAGATGAAGGACTATTTATAATAATTCACTTCAGATTAGAACTTCATCTGTATTCAATTAATTACTATATTGCTACCTACTACCTACTACCCCATTATCTAACAATAAATTTAAAGTTAAAACCTATTAATCCTATTAAATCCTATTAAATCCTAGCTGCTCTAACATCTACTATACACGTTTCAACAAGCTAGAAAAACCCGGTTTTCACATTTAAATTACTCGCGTTCCCACTCGTATACGATGAATGGGTCCTGATCTAAATTACCCCTAAGTGAGTGAGTCAGTCTCCAAAAAACTAGCCATAAGACTCGTGTGCTTGGTGGTAAAGACAGTTTGGACTGGGTTCGTCGAGTACCACCTGACGAATAATCCGAATGTATGTATAAATAGATAGATAAAGGTGACAGAACGATGATGAATTTGAAACACCAGTAGGCATAACAAACCCTTCACAATTCTGGGAGAAATCTGGTCTGTCTCTTCAGGTATAATACAAGACCCCACACGTACTCCATATGTGGTTATTTTATTAATTAAAATGTATCGAAGGAAAGCTACCCTGTCAGTTGTGAAACACCGTTAGGTGACCCGGGTATCAATCCTCAAATATCAGCTTTCACTAGCTGAAACTTGATACAGTTCTCAACACTCAACTTCGGGCAAATTAAAGCATAATTTCCCAAACAATGATCATCCTAGTATTATGAACACTAGAATAAGCAAAGCCGGAAAACGACACGTCAATTTTAACAAGTATAAATACTTAACAAACCCAAAAACAAATTAATAAGAGATCCGATCAAGTCCACTGACGTAAGTCAAAAAGCCCCCTCATACGAATTCCCTCTGCTTTTATAGCCGATGTGACATAAGCGCTACCGCCGACTTCGAAGACTCGAAAGCCACTGAAGACTTACAGCCTTATTCATAAAAAATCCTTAATTGAGGTTTGATCAGTCGATTAGTTAACAGACTGATTAAGCTTATTTGACAGTTGTTAAAAAGTATGATTCATAAAAGCTTACTAGCAGTCTGTTAACTAATGAGCTGCTGATGGATGGATTAGACGCGTTATGTTGTCACCTTGACAAATCATAGACCAAAAATGGCCTTTTAGTGAATTAAAAAAAATATATTGACAGCAGTGGCAGCGAATTAGCGGGAAACCAGCGAATTAACACGACAGACTAGGCAGTGTGGATCTAGTTTCCTTTACCTTTCCCGGAGGGAATAAAAACTTAAAACAAAAAAAACTGTCTTGCGTATGGTTTTGCTCTTGCCAAACCAAAATCAGCTGTTCACATGTGTGGCAGCCATTTTGTGAGTTAGCAGAGAGATGAAGTAGGGTCTACGGTCCGCTAACTTTCGGAAGACTTAACAGACCCTTGATGGACTGATTAGCGCTAATTGACGTTTATGAATCATGTTTTTTTGCATCGGTCCTATAGCGAGCTTATAGCGAGCCTCTAACTTTTTATGAATAAGGCTGTTAGGCGCTATCGGAGACATCAGCTATTTCCGGCTACGTTAAAACATACAATTCAATACCTTTTAGTTTTACTTAATTCTTAATCAGCATATTTAATATTTCTAAGATTAAATTCAGAAATATCTTTAAATTTAACAGTAAAAGATAATTTTCCTTTAATTTATAAACGCGTAATTAAAAAGCTTTAATTTCCTTCAATGAAATTTCTATCGCCATTTTGTATGAAATAAATTCTCCCTTGCTAATTTTAGTTACTCTTTTCTACTGAACTGCTAACCAGAATCTGATGAAATTTAGTCAAACGGTTACTTATAACTTAAGGTTTCTTGTGATAAAGGCTAATTCCTTGCATTTTAATCATTAATCTTGTAATAATAGAAAACTTATACTTTCTCATACGTTTGACATAAGCAACTCCGAAATAACTTTATAATCACATAGTAACTTATTTACTACACCAAAGTTGATAAAATTTGAACTGTATACAACTTATGAGTCTAACATCTTATTTCAATAAGCATTTTCCTTGCATTTTGAGTTTTTCCCTAGTAATATTACTATTTCTGCTACATACATTGTTTCTCTACATTTTCGTCAATTTTACTTGCTGAAAATTCCTGAAACTTATACTACATACTTAGTTAATTATTTAAATCATTCCTATGCCTCATTATCCAATAATTAATGAAAAATTAATTTACCAAATATTAATTTACTAGCGACATCTCATATCATAAATTTGAACTACTAAGAACTATGAAGCTAGCTTCTTTACCCAAAATAAATTAGCTGGCCTAAAGGCTTCTAGTTGCTAATGATTTTCCGTAAGGTGGCGTTATAATCTATGCTATCTCTCAATGTATGAAAATATATTCGTGAACTGGCGAGTTCATGTGGAGACACGCCTGAACCGTTACAAACTGGCGACCAGAATCACGCAGTCATTTGGGTCAGCGCTTGAATCTGGAATACCATCCGACATGGAAACGTTGCCAGTGTCTTAGGATCTGTCTGAAAGACTATGAACTCTAGGTATTAAAACAATGCTCGTCCTTGCTATGCAAATAAATATGAATAAGTCTCCGATCGTCTCTAAAACTCGAACAGTGGGAAACTAACCGAAACTGTAGGTCTGCCCTCGCGCAAAGTCGAAGGAAATAAAAATATTGTGTGTAGTACAACGGCAAACAGGCAATCAGTAGCATTTGCGAGCTAGCGTTAAGCAAACACTCCGGCCCGAAGTGCTTGTCAAAGACTGCTCCAATTCTTTTTTTATACACTTTTATAACAGATAATAATATAAAACGGATTTTTCCTTGTGAGCGTGAAATCTTCGACGTTTTTATAAGAGAGAGCAGGGAAGCTGATTAATTGCATTTACTTCATTCTGTAAACACTATAGTAGTATTGTTTTCACTTAAGCTTTGATATTATTTAACTAACAAAGCAAATGAATTATAGATGTAAAGATGTCGTAGCAAAAGTATACTTAGCTACTTTTATTGTACTTTTATGTTAAAGAGGAAACAATCAATTCAGGTTATGTTTAAAACTCACGTATTTCGACTTACTGGGGGCCCAAATTGTCACAACCGACCGGTATTCCTTGCCTTGAGCTCACCTCAAATCGAACCTGTCCAATCACGCACGAATAGCGTCGCAGTATTATATTTTTAATGTAGCTCGCTCAATACTCCTATTTCTATCATTAGATTTGAACTGACATCCAATTATTGATAAAGAAAAAAACAAATATGATTTGTGTAGTTCACCAAAACGCTTTCACGCGCGAAGCGGGAAACAAACAAAGAATGTTTTTGCTTCAGCCATTTTCCGCCGATTTCCACATCTGGGAAAAACAGGCGAATCAATTCACTGCTACATTACGCGGGGCAGGGAAATCAGAAACTGCTGTGCTGACTTGTTGCGTGTTCTTCTTATAAATTATGTATCAAAATTGTGAAATAATATCATTTACTGGTGGACACAACGGCGACCAAAGGGCCGGCAGCTATATTCTGGACATCTTCTGGTCAGTGTTGCCACAACTGAGTTCCCAAAAGGTACGTATACAGCGCTGAAAAGGTACATTTTGGGATAAAAAGGTACATAAGCAGTTTTTTACTCAACTCTTAACACAGCTTCTAACGCTCTCAGTTTTGCCACAACTGTTTGGCTGCGGTTTATAAAATGTTACACATAGTTCTGGATGAGAACAAAAGGTACGTAAACTGGATCCCATTACACATAACACATTGGAGGCTAAAAAGGTACGTCAAATGTGTAAAATGTACGCTAACGGCAACACTGCTTCTGGTCTTTTTCTCTGCCTTTTTCTCTGGAACGCGTAGAGGTATCAAGTTGAAATTAATAAATAGACTCTACTTTTCCAACCTTGAAATTTAAGTTTCTTTATTCACGTGATCAAAAGAAACAACCATTTGAAGGTGACTTTATTCGAAGAACGTGGGAATTATTTAACACTAACATTACATAGAATTTGACAAAAGAAGTTTAATTCACCAAAACAAAATTTCAAAATATTTCGTTTTAAGCCAGTGTTAGTACGTCAAGCAATTGTAATGTTAATAATTATTGTTTTATGATAATTTTTATTCTTTCCACGTTTCTTTTTCCGTTTGGACCATTCTATTCAATAGTCTTCAAAGTCCATCGCTGGCCGAAATACTATATATAAAATACAATTCACAAAATAATACAAATAACAATAATATATGCACAAAGGCGAACTTAATGCTTGATCAGAAAAAAATAAAAATAGTTACCTACACTTATTTTTGTGTTCCGCTAAATATGGCCCTGAGTGTATTTCGCTACGTCATATGGCCCACAATACTAGTTGTGTAAACAACAGAGAAAGTGTGGAAATCACTGCAGAAAATTACTTAAAAGCGAGCACTTAGCCCGTGTTTCTAATAATTGATAAATGCGAAAAGGATAACCCGCGAAGCGAGCAGAACTCGCTGGCCATGCGTCAAACAGCAATAACATATTTTTTTCAATTACGATGCAATCCCATGAATCATGTACTAGCAGCGCCCGCTAGCATTCGATGACCCAAATTGGAAATATTTGTGTAGACTTTGCAAAATTTCCACTTCAGCTTTGAATTTTTCACATGTCAAACCTCAATAACGGTTGGCGTCATTTCATTTTTCAATTTAGTTGCAATGGCTATGATCAGCTTTTACATAGGTTGTTGATGGAATAAGAAAAATGAATAATAAATTCATATATTCGTTCTTGTTAAACGTAGTAACATCCGCGACTAATTCGTTTAGACAAACTCTACTTAGACAATTTTTATTAACAATTTTTTGACTTTTTTTGATAAACAACTTAACTACGCCTTATCGTGACGTCTTAATGCGAATCAAGTCTTAATACAGTTTAGGTTTGCTCGCTGTCAAATCCATACTAAAATTGACAGCTAAAAGCTGAACTGAGTCGGAATCGAATCGCATTAAAATTTAAAACGTTATAGTAAAGCCCCAGGTCCGTATTCAATAAGGATACAGCCTTATTCATAAAAAGTTAGAGGCTCGCTATAAGCTCGCTATAGGACCGATGCAAAAAAACATGATTCATAAACGTCAATTAGCGCTAATCAGTCCATCAAGGGTCTGTTAAGTCTTCCGAAAGTTAGCGGACCGTAGACCCTACTTTATCTCTCTGCTAACTCACAAAATGGCTGCCACGCATGTGAACAGCTGATTTTGGCAAGAGCAAAACCATACGCAAGATAGTATTTTTGTTTTAAGTTTTTATTCCCTCCGGGAAAGGTAAAGGAAACTAGGTCCACACTTCCTAGTCTGTCGTGTTAATTCGCTGGTTTCCCGCTAATTCGCTGCCACTGCTGTCAATTTTTTTTTTTAATTCACTAAAAGGCCATTTTTGGTCTATGATTTGTCAAGGTGACAACATAACGCGTCTAATCCATCCATCAGCAGCTCATTAGTTAACAGACTGCTAGCAAGCGTTTATGAATCATACTTTTTAACAACTGTCAAATAAGCTTAATCAGTCTGTTAACCAATCGACTGATCAAACCTTAATTAAGGATTTTTTGTGAATGGCTGTTTACCGATGACGGCATATTTCGTCATACTGTAACGGCTCTCATTCATAAACTTTATAAAAAAGCGACGGGTAGCGCTCCGGGAGTGCCGGCAGAAGTGAAAACAGCGGCATTTTAATGTTGTAACCTCGACCATACTGACCTCGACCGTACTGGCCGCTTACAAAAAAAAACGTACGAATTATCTATATTGACAGATCTCTAACAATGTGCTGATGCCCTAGTACTTTTGCTCCACGACTCAACTAAAATCACTTCAAAAATCAAACGCGCTTCATTCGTATTTCAAAAAACTCTTAGAGGTATTTTATTGAATCAGGCGTTACTTTGCGGAGGTCCATTTCAATGAACACAAAATTTTTACCTTGCTACTCCGCTACTTACGTGCAAGATAACCAAGCTTGTGCGAAATATATACGTTTTGCATGCAAGCCCTCCCACCACTACTGCCACACAAAACGCACACAAATCCCACAAACTTAATTAATCCTATCACCACACAAACACACGACGACGACGACGACGACGACGTTGGTTCGCATGTGCATCGGTTGTGCTCTGACTTTGAGAATGATCCCGTAGAGGGATCGAAACGCGCGTCGGTGTTTGTGTGGTGATAGGATTAATTAAGTTTGTGGGATTTGTGTGCGTTTTGTGTGGCAGTAGTGGTGGGAGGGCTTGCATGCAAAACGTATATATTTCGCACGAGCTTGGTTATCTTGCACGTAAGTAGCGGAGTAGCAAGGTAAAAATTTTGTGTTCAACTCTTAGAGGATCCTGATATCCTGGTAGGTACTTAAACTCTCCTTCCGTCTTACGTCTGTCGCGAAATTATCATTTTTACCCATCCCAAAAAGCGCTCAGCGCCGCTAAAAAAGTTATCACTTCAAAATTCGTACTAGCAACTTGTACAGTCATGTTTTTCTGTGCAAGTTATGTATCGTTTATTTTTCTTTGACCCCTAACTTCACTAACAAAATGTTATGAAGTTATGAAGTTAAATAGGAAGTTGTTATGTTAACAAAGAACTGATGTTTCTTGAGCAGTCCAAAACTTAGAACTCTGCTATAAATAGCCCCATAATCTTACCTATAGTTATGTTAGTCTCGGCTCCAGGAGCATGAAATCTTATAATCTTATGAGTATTATTCATACCTGTAGTGTGTGTAGACTCATTGTTTGATACCCACACAATTACAATCACATTCACCTTTCTTTTCTGTCAGATGGCATAAGACGTTGTTAGAAAGAGGTGGTAAATGCAATTATGTAGGACAACGTGTTACACAATAATTGTAGCAGATGGTCGGACGTCGCTTACCACGGAAGCTACCATGTGCGCTCCGATGTAATCATAATAATATACTCACTAGCAAAAAAACGGGTCTCATTTCTTAGAACTTTGTATGAAAAGTGACCCGTTATTTTTGCTCGTCAGTGTAGATAAAGAAATGTAGCAGTAGAGCGGCAACGTAAGAGAAAGAGTCAGCAATTATGTCAGAGATAGATAGATAGATGAGACCATGCCTTATACCTGTCTAATTAACCGTAGTTAATATACACTATATTATTAAGAACCCTTTGTCCCTCATCATCCACATAATTTTATAGGAGTAAGTGAAATTATCAATCTTATCATTTTGTTACGTTTAGTTATTCCAACATTGTTTTTTTTTTCAGTAAAAAATAAAAAGCCAATTCTAATGAATAACTAGGTTTGCCATTTTAAATTTTAATTTACAAGAAAACGTGTTTACGATCTTTAAGATTGCTGAGGCACACCCCATAGATGTCATTACAAAAAGTAAAATAAAGGGAACGTCAACCTTCTTGCGTGTCCTGTATTCTGCCCTTTGTATAGCTAAGTTTTATTAAAGTAAGTGGAAATGTTAACGTAATTAAAAGTAAGGTGACAATTGACACCTATGGTGCTTTTTTCTGGCGCTTTTCACAGTGAGCGAGACTAATAGTGCTTGGAATAACGGAAAACATAGTTCACTTCCGGATACCAGCACCAAATTTTTATATGTTACTAGGCATATCATCTGAACCCCAAAACTGCCGGGAGACAGTTTCTGAGGTGTCTGGGTCACTAGTTATGACGTCATCAAATTGACCGCCGCCGCGTTGTGAAAAATTCAAATTACACCCAACATATACAACGCACGTGTACATGTGGGGTATCACGTGAAAGCTAATTAAATACACTATATTTGTGCCTTGAACTATAAATGCATTAATGTTACCGTTTAAGAGCTATTAATAGAAAAATAATAATCTTGGAAAAATATTACGGACTTTTATTTCTTGCACCAAAACTAAAGACTCCAGACTAAAATAATGTAGTACAATAATGAAAACAGATTATTAAGCTTTACATTACAATTCAAAGTTTGAAAATCGGATATCAAATGTCGAAGTTATGGTCAAAAACTTGACGACGCTGCAGTGTCTAAAATTACGAAAAAAAAATTTTTTTTCCGGAAACCAGCACCAATTTTTTATATGTTACTAGGCATATCATCTGGACTCCGAAACTGCCGGGAGACAGTTTCTGAGGTGTCAGGGTCACCAGTTATGACGTCATCAAATTGGCCGCCAACGCGTTTTGAAAAATTCAAATTACACCCAACGTATGCAACGCACGTATACATGTGGGGTATCACGTAAAAGGATATTAAATTTGCTGAATTGTTTTCTTTAACTGTAACTGCGTAAATATGAAAACAACAAAAATAAAGAATAAATAAGACAAATTACAAAAAAAATATTGCATATTTATTTTTATAGCCAGAGAACCATTTGTATTGGAGAGAAAAGTATAGAGTACAAATAATTCTACGTTATTTTTTTATGGTATAAAATTTAAATCATCACAATCAGGTAAAAAAAGACATAGCTATACCGGTTTAAAATAAAGCGCGGCGGATGCCATATATTCAAACAACGTCGCCGGCGCGTTTTAAAAGATTTAAATTAGACAAATTACGCAGTGTATATGCACGTACGGGGCATGAAATGAAAAGATATTTAAATTTGCTGCATTGTATTCATTGATTATAACTGCGTAAATATGTAAACAACAAAAATATTAGAACAAATAGACAAATTAAAGAAAAAAATGCATGTTTATTTTTATAGCCAGAGAACCATTTAAGTTGGAGAAAAAAATATATGATTCAAATAATTCTACGCTATTCCTCTATAGTATAAAATTTTAATCATCACAATCGAGTATAAAAAGACATAGCTATGCTGGTTTAAAGATAATTCGGCGGCCGCCACAAACAACGTGACATGTCGCGTTATGCGCATAATGTATATGCCCATGCCAACTGGTGTTTCAAGGTATTTTTGATGAATTCAATTATTATGTAGCCTCATAAAGGGTAATTTTAAATTATATATCGACGCTTGAAAGGAGAAATGTCATAAGCGACACAATGGTAATTTTACAGGAGAGCCAAAAAACCGCGCAATTTTTTGAAAAAAATTCATTATAATTCTATTTGTTAACTTATTTTAGAAAATCAACTATGTACATGATCATAGTGGTGTTCTCTATATAATGTGTTTAATACATTACCCAAAAAAGTATTACATCAGGATTTAGTGTCGCTTACGCAAATTGGTCCCAAAAACAGCAGAAGGTAAAATGATCTAACCAAATTATGTGACGAAAAATGAATCGAGTAAAAGAGTCTAACCGGAAAAATGTTTTGAAAGATAATTAAGAGAAACTATCCAATCGCAAACATTTCAAATTTAATATCACGGTTATATTATACAAAAGTCACTATGGCCCAGAAATTTAATCAAGATAAATAATCTAACTGCAATGAGCGACAATTTTAAATTTCAAAATATTTGATCTAACCTTAAATTTGCCTCTCATTTTATTTCTTTTCTACATTAATCACCACCAGAATTTTATTTTAGTCATTAATAAAAGAAGTAAATGTAACGTCTGTTACGAAATTAAATTTTTAATAAAAGAAAACAAAATAAGATGTAGGTAAGTACTTCACCTATCCAAGAAAATACAAAAAAAAATACTAAACAATCATCAGAGATCAAAATATAGTTGTAATAATATAAATAATATAATACTTAATTATTAAACAACTTGTGGACCACTGTCGGGAAAAGTATGCTTGAAGTGTGTTTGGAGTGGAATCTTTTTGTGACAAACAATATGTTTGCACATAAAAAGATCCATATGTACACCAGGGAAGAAGGAAGTGCGAAGAGTATGATTGATTTTGTGATCGTGGATGAGAGATTGAGGGTTAAAGTCAGGGACATTCGTGCATACCGCGGAGTCGGCATCCATACAGACCACCACCTGGTGATATGCCGAATTAGTGGTCTGTTTAAGCGATGGCGGCACCGGGTCAAAGAACCCACTAGTGTCATAGAGCGAATAAAAGTAGATTATCTGCAAGACGAGAATGTAAGAGAAAAGTACAAGGATGAATTAAAAAGTCGATTTGGTGATGTAGATGAGGTATGTGAGATAGAAAAGGTGTGGACGGCATTTAAGGAAGGAGTTGTGAAGGTTGCTACTGAGGTGTGTGGGGATGGGGTGTGCAAAAGAGGAAAAGGAAGAAAGAAGAGGAACGTATGGATGGATGCTGAAGTACAACAGGTGGTGCGAGAAAAGAAGGAGGCATGGTTGGATTGGTTAGCGAAAAAGGCTAATCGAAGAATACAAAAGGTGACGGATGAAGAAGTTTGTAAAGCGAAAGACGTATACAAAAGAGTGAAAGGATTAGTAAAGACGACTTGTGACAGAAAGAGGGAAGAATATAAGGATAGTTTTGATAGGAGGCTTTCTGATGACTTCCGGACAATATCCGGAAAATATTAAAATATTCTGGAAGTCTATAAAGACAGCCCGTGGCAAAAACACAGCCTCGGAGCTGAGTTAAATCAGAAGCCAGGATGGGAGTGTTATAAAAGAAGAAGAGTGTGTACTAAAAAGATGGAAGGAATATTTTGAAAGTTTGTTTGAAAGAGCAGAAGAAGCAGTGCAAGTACCGGCTCATGCCGGAGAGAAGAGTGAAAGTAGTCAGGAAAATGAGATAGGTATGGATGAAATTGTGAACGCCATGAAAGGAATGAAGTTAGGAAAGTCTGCGGGGTATGATAGGGTGTCGGTCGAAATGCTGAGAGCCGGTGAAGGCGTGGTAGTTAGTCAGTTGTGCCACCTTTTCAACTTGTGTTGGACGAATGGTCGGGTACCGGAGGATTGGTGCAAGGCCGTGATTGTGCCGCTGTACAAGGGAAAGGGGACACAACTAGACTGCAAAAATTACCGCGGAATAAGCCTTCTCAGCGTCGTCGGCAAACTGTATGCAAAGGTATTGAAAGAGTTATAAGAGAGACCGATGAGAAAATATGGGATGTATAAGCGGGTTTTAGAAAGGGATTGGGATGCACGGATCAAGTCTTCTCCTTGCAGCGTATAACCGAAAAGTATATGGCCAAAGGCCAGAAAATATACTGCTTATTAGTCGACTTGAAGAAGGCTTATGACAGGGTGATGCATGGGGTGAACAGTAATCTGATACAAGCACTAAAATCTCTCTATGACGATTCTAGTGCTTGTGTGAGGATAAACAGGGCGTACACTGAATGGTTTAGCATCGAAAAAGGTGTAAGACAAGGATGTGTTGCGTCACCGTGGCTGTTCAACCTATTCATGGATACGTGCTTAAATGATTTGAAAGAGAATAACTGTGGGCTAAGGATAAACGAGTTAACCATTAAATGCCTCCTATACGCCGACGACCAAGTGTTGTTAGCATCGCCGGAGGAGGAGTTGCAAAGGATGGCTAACATTTTATGTGGGGCATTGGAAAGGAAAGGTATGAAAGTTAATGTGAGCAAGACGAAAGCTATGGTATTAGCTATGGTATATGGCGAAAGTAGAACAGGTAAGAGTTTGTATATCTGGGCTCGGCTTTTACGACAGATGGAAAGTATGAAAGAGATATTGAAAGAAAAGTGAATGCAGGAAACATGGTCAATGGAGCGCTGCGCGCCTTTGTGAGCAGTGAGAAGGTGTCAAAGAAGGCGCGTCTGGCTGTTCACAGAGCGGTGCTCGTTGCAACACTAATGTACGGTAGCGAAAGTTGGGTATGGCAAAAGAAGCATGAAAGTAGAATAAACGCAGTAGAAATGAGAGCGTTAAGAAGTATGGAAGGTGTATCGCTGAAAGATAGAATACGGAATAGTGTGATAAGGGAACGTGCTGGTGTGAAAGAAGATATAGTAACTAGGATAGAAAAAAGTATGCTTAGTTGGTTTGGTCACGTAGAGAGGATGGATGAAAGAAGATTAACTAAACAGATTTATATGAGGAGTGTGAAGGCCTAGACGGACGTTCCGTGATCAAATTGGAGACGTTTGGAAAAAGGCCAGGTCAAGCAAGAGTACCCGAAACCGACGAGCATGTATGTAGGATTTTTAAAATAAAAATTGTTTTTGGACGTAGTCTATGGGAGTCGCGGGGAGAGGAGATTCGCGGAATAGGGCGGATAGCAATAAAATATGAATTTGGTTGTAATAATTTCTATGCATTTAAAAATGATTAAAAGCAGAGTGTGACTATTTTGGGGTTTTATTTTAAAATACTACATTTATGAAGAGATTGATGAATGTGAATTAAGCGAAAGAGATATATCAGGATCGTAGCAAGTGGAACAAAATAGTCTCTGCCTACCCCTGTGGGAAAGAGGCGTGACGATATATATGTATTTATGTCGACCACAAACATTTTTTGACACAAACATAATCACAAATTTAATTGATCACTCCAGACCTAATCACACTCATAATATGAGATCTTCATTTTCTTCGTGTTCGCATATGCAGCATCCGTATCCCGGCGCTTTTCAAGGCTACTATCTAAAATTCGTATTTTTCTATGCATTATTCACCTAAAAGTAAAAGAATAATACACAACGAAATCATTGGTAAATAATATTTATACCGTAAATCATTAGCATTTATGTGTGAAATTACTTAAAATGTAGTACAGCTCGATCAATTATGCCTACCTACACGTCCCGAAGCGTACTGAATTTATTTAGATGGCGTTTGTGTGGTACACACGTTTCGGCGGACGGTGCGTATGTAACACCTAAAATATTTTAGATGGGTAATAACAGACTTTTTTAAATGCGCTCTATTGATATAAATACGTTCTGTTTTAGAAACATGTATAGAAAAAGTTATCTAACAACTAGCTCGAATACAAATTATGTGTTTTTTAAAACGATCTACTCAACCTCCTAGTTTATATTTATATCCAGGTAAAAAGGAATAAGCGACAGTAGTGTTTAAAAATTATTGCAAGTAAAGGAGGATAAGCGACATGATTATCGAAACTAATATTAGTTAAAAGGCGATAACCTACAATAGTGCGGATAATAACATTTAGGTTATTTGATCTAAGCCATTTTTTGTTTTTATGTAGATACAGGTAAAATGATATAATGTAAATAAAAATACGTTATACGATGAGGTAAAAAAATATAACCGACAAATTGAAGGAAAGTCGTAAAAAGCCAAACCGTATAAGGTACATTGTCAAAAAAATCATTTTATCTAATCTCCAATATTTAGAAATTTTTAAAAAAAGACGTCGTTTAGTAAAAAAAATAGGTCGATGTCTCTAAAAATCACCGATGGGATAAGCGACACGAAAGTCGTCATACGCACACGAGACCTAGCCCATTCGACGCGGAAAAATCTGCTGATTTCAACGATATATATAACTCAATATCACAAAAAATTTCGCTTATGACATTTCTCCTTTCAAGCGTCGATATATTTTTTATTATAAATGTAAATATAAATAAATATTATACTTACGCACTTTGGATTTATATACCTATACCTCCCTCTTCGAACAATTAGTATACTTACTACTATTACTACTACTACTATTTAGGTAATTAATATGATAATTATAATAAAATAACCAATTGTAATGTCTCGGTGCAGAAAATTAATAACTTACCTATTACATTACAATTCATCGTCAGTCATTGTTACTAGGCACATAAATACACCACCACCGAATCATTCACGCGTCAAATTTTGGAGCAGACTAAAATTCGAAGTGAAAATATGTAGGTATCTACAGTTTTCAGCGATGGCGGCAATTTCGCGCGCTTTATGTTTTTTCCCTTAACTTCGACATTTCATATCCGATTTTCAAACTTTGAATTGTAATGTAAAGCTTAATAGTTTTTTTTCATTATTGTAGTACATTATTTTATTCTGGAGCCTTTAGTTTTGATGCAAGAAATAAAAGTGCGTAATACTTTTTCCATGATTATCACTTTTCTATTAATAGCTCTTAAACGGTAACATTAATGCATTTACAGTTCAGAGCACAAATATAGTCCATTTAACTAGCTTTCATGTGATACCCTACATGTATACGTGCGTTGCATAAGTTGGGTGTAATTTGAATTTTTCAAAACGCGGCGGCGGCCAATTTGATGACGTCATAACTGGTGACCCTGACATCTCAGAAACTGTCTCTCGGCAGTTTCGGGGTCCAAATGATATGCCTAGTAACATATAAAAAATTGGTGCTGGTTTCGGGAAGAATTTTTTTTTTTTGTAATTTTAGACGCTGCAGCGTCGTCAAGTGTTTGACCATAACTTCGACATTTCATATCCGATTTTCAAACTTTGAATTGTAATGTAAAGCTTAATAGTTTGTTTTCATTATTGTAGTACATTATCTTAGTCTGGAGTCTTTAGTTTTGGTGCAAGAAATAAAAGTCCGTAATATTTTTCCAACATTATCATTTTTCTTTTAATAGCTCTTAAACGTCAACATTAATGCAATTGCAGTTCAAAGCGCAAAGATAGTATATTTAACTAGCTTTCATTTGATACCCCTCATGTATGCGTGCGTTGTATAAGTTGGGTGTAATTTGAATTTTTAAAAACGCGGCGGCGGTCAATTTGATGACGTCATATCTGGTGACCCTGACACCTCAGGAACTGTCTCCCGGCAATTTTGTGGTCCAGATGATATGCCTAGTAACATATAAAAATTTAGTGCTGGTATCCGGAAGTGAAATGTTCCTACCCTTTTCGGACGTAAGGCCAGGCGCTATAAGACTTTCTGCCCACGCCTATCGGTTTTTTTTACGTTCCTAGAAACTCATATGAAAACAATACCTGTCGTCATTGGCCTGCCATATTTTGTGGAAGAAACTTAAGCGCATTTTACCATCTTTTGTCGTAAGTGTTATATAGTACTAGCTGTTGCCAGCGACTTCGTCTGCAAAGAATTCGTTTATCGCTATCCCGCGGGAACTACGCAATTTTCCGGGATAAAAAAGCCTATGTGCTATTCCAGACTCTTCGCTATCTACGTGCCGAATTTCATCCAGATCCTTTGGGCCGTTCTGGTGTGATTGAGTAACAAACAAACAAACATCCATCCATCCATCCATCCATTCATCCATCCATCCATCCATCCATCCATCCATCCATCCATCCATCCATCCATCCATCCATCTATCTATCCATCCATCCATACTTTCGCATTTATAATATTAGTCAGATGGATCCAGCTACTCTCATTAGGAACACAGACCTACCAGCGCATATTTATGTTTTGGTCTGCCGGATGGTGTTTTTTCTCCACCGTTTTCCCAGCAAATCTTTAAATTGTATCTTATTTCTTAAAACTTGACGTCGCTAGATCTCAGTCCACGCTATCTGTACAAGTATCCATAGTACTCTGTTCTTGTCGAGCGTTAATTAGAAAGTCAACACCATGAGGCCATTTCCCAGTGCATTGTTCTTCACAAAGGGCCGCCGATAGCAATCTGCGGTGATTATCTTATCCGCCCAAATATTTGGCAGGCCATAAGCCCCGACGTTAACTCAATTACAGCCTCTTACAGCTCTTCCTTTTTAATGTTTTCAAGCGTAATTGTTTTTGTAATTAATAAAAGTGATCGTTTGTTTCCAGTCTTGAGTTAAATCGGTTCGGAGGAATAATTTCTAAGCAATAGGACAAAACATCTAGCCGTAGGACATTGTCTACGGTCGAACAAATATATAATGTTTTTCACCATGTTTCTACGTCAATGTACCTTTTAGATAAATAATGTAATAATTTTATGTAATAACAATAGTTATGTGAGCTACAATTTGTTTCAAAGAAGTCGACTTTTAGAATCGACGCAATCAGAAATTACAATTATATTTAATTAAGCTCCGCAATCAGTGGACAATCAGCCAAACGTGGCCTCGACAGAATAGAAAATAAGTTTATTCTCATGGAGACCAATTAATTTTAGATAATATTACGCTCAAATAATCTTTTTTGCTTTCAAAGGGTCTAGATTGGCCAATTAAAACTTTAAGCTTATTACTTTCAGCGCCTCCTTTTTGAATACGTTTAATTAATTCGCCAGTTACTTTGCCTCGGTTTCCTTCCACTCCTATCAGGTCTGGGAGTAATCAAAAATCACTTTTAGAGGGATTATATTCATTTTATAAATCTGTTCCGAGAAGAGAAGTTTATTACTGACTTGGGATGTTTTTTTATTCGCATTTCATTCGGAATTTGTTCGCTAAATGGTCTTTTTTTAGCCTCATCTTCTACGGTATAAAATCATTATAGCGATTAGAATGGATTTTCTCAACCGACTTCACAGGTAATAACTTTCGTTCTAAACGGAAAACGGTTATTTTAGTCGCTATTCATTTGTCTATGAAGTAGCCTGTCATGGCTAAATAAAAATAACAAGGAAAAAGATCGATGAAATTTATAACAGTAAGTCTTAGGTTGGAGCATGGTTGTAGGTTAAAAAAGTAACCATAAGTACTTACTTTATTTATGACAAACAAAAGAATACCTACAGCAATGTTAAGGAGGAGCGTAAACTATCTCATTAATTACCGAAAACATTACATTAATTTTTGTTGTCCAATGTATTATTTATTCTGTGCCAATGTACCTACCTCCATAATTTCATAACGCCATTCAATGATCAGATGTCTACATGTCTAATGCAGTCCATGTACTCGCCGAGCGATTATCTGCTACAAACGAGTATATTTCCTGCGGTATCGGCCGGCCGGGGTTGATTTCCTACCCACCTCGGCCGGATATTGGCTGGCCTGACCCGGCCCACATGCCATAATCTGTCTCGCTCCTGACGACACGTGCATTATTACATTGGTGTTATCGATGAGCGAGCTTCTTTTGTTTTTTAAGTAAGTTCTTTGTTCTTTATAGTTTACTAGCGACCCGCCCCGGCTTCGCACGGTATATTATGCATGTCCCCTGTCTGTCGGGCCCCTTTGTCGTCCTACCCCGCGCCCCTGTACCCGCGCGGGCGAGGACTCAGTTAAGCGGTCGGTCTATAAAACGCTCGAATATTTCAACCTTCTCTCTAATTTTTCTTACTGAAATTTTACTATGCCCAAACCTTACTAATATTATAAATGCGAAAGTAACTGTCTGTCTGTTACGCTTGTACGCCTAAGCCACTGAACCGAGTTCAATGAAATTTTGTACAGAGATAGTTTTAAACCCGAGGAAGGTCATGAAATGAGATAGCATCGCGCACAACCGCTGGTATCACACAAAAATATATAAGTACGCAGACATTTATTAAAATATATTTCGCGGCGCCGATGCACAATTTTTTATAAATCCTAAATTAGACGTTAACTACATGTGTTAGATACTGTGTCGTTTATAAACAACAAGTGTCGGATTTAGTGGTCCAATTAGTGTCGATCGTGCACAATGATTTCATTAAACATGCAAATTGTGTAGGTATAATCGCGCTCGCCGGCGACGCGTACAACGACGTGTATTAACGCCGGGATATTATTACAATATCTGTCAAGACGTTCTCGTGTTTACCTTAATATTGAACTTCCCGGATCTGGGTGTTAGATTTGATTTTTTCCCTTATGCAGACGCTGAGGAGGGTAACAGTCTTGACAGTGCTTGTATGTTTTCGTTGCCCTTCGTATAGTTGAATAGGTATTGCTTCAGGTTTTACGTCATGTTTCGGTATTTTCTAAATTATATTTTAAAATTATTGACAGTATTTTGAGTTACATGAGCTACTTAGAATAAGTTAATAAGTTTGGCAACTGTCCTTAACTGGTGAGAGGAACACATAGGCCGGTGCAACAACGGGTAATTAATTAATTTAATTGAGTTACACGTTGGCCAATAATCCAAGTTGTGTGGCGAAGTGAATCCGTCCGTACGTAACTGAGGATCGGCCCTATACAAGATTGCCCGATATCTAGGTTATGATCGCTAAATACTAGTCTTAGAAGAGTTGAAAAGGAAGATTGTTGTTGACAACCATGCATTGACGCAGAGAGCGTAACGCTTCGATGCAGCGTGGATACTGTTTACATGTTCCCGACATCTAAAGTACGACGTTCGCTTGTGTAGAACGCTCGACGGTTGCATGTTAGTAAGCTCGTCTCGGTTCCAAGCCAATGTAATATAACGCCTAGACCATTTTAACAAATTAACTGGTGGGGCTGGTATGTAAGTTCGAGAAATTTCGTGGCTTACCTACATGACGTCACGCAAAACTTAATGCGGGCGGTAGCGGTACCTATCTAAAATAATTATGGCTCTAGAGTTTTTACTCAACTTCTGTCATAACTTTTCTTGTTTTTAGCTCTTTATAACTACCAGCGTTCTCTAAAATTCTAATTTAAGAAACTCACTGCCTGTTTCTTGTCAAATTTCTGTCTCAACAATTAATAAGTTCAATTAATAAAATCAAGTCACTTTGTCAGAGTAACGAGTTGTCGTACATTCCACCCTAATCCTTTTACTTCAACTGACTGTTCCCGATAACAATGAGCCATTGTGGAGTTACGAAGGCGGTCAATGAGCAGTCCTCGTGCAGATGTAGACAGATATACGATTCTGAATCCAAACCTTATTTCGTTCAATAAATTATCCACTCGAACAGAGCACAAGGCGTATGGTAACCAAACGTAAAATTTTCGATTATAGTCCCTTTAGCCGAGGAATATCTTGACAAATACCCTAATAAAAAGGCTCGCCGCCCAGCCGGGACGTTTGGAAAACCATTTACAAGCTTTATCGCCGCCATGGAAATAATAACTGGGGCCGTTATCGTCCTAAATTGATCTAATTAAAAATTATTGTTATCGCGAACCTTTTAATTTTATTACGGACGATCATAACATTTTTTTCACTGGTGCGATAACTTGAACATGTTATTTTGTAGGTCGGTGGAATAAAAATTTGTTGTTATTCCAGCAATGAACGGAATCCACCACCAAGCGGTATCATTTAATTACACACACGCGCGCGCGCCTGATCTCTTTCCGTCATTGAACAGAACGTTCAATGAACGTCACAATAAACCGAATTACGAGTGCTTACATACATCTCGATAACTTTTTAGCGAACTTCCACGTGTCAGTGAGAGATGGGACCGGAATATCCATTGCTTTATGAGTGCGCGAGGAAATATCGCAATCGGGCCGCTCCAGCCGCCGGCTAGGCTCAATGCGACCTGTTTTGATTGACGCTACGTATACGAGTATTCACTTGTAGACGCTGTAATTGCCTCTTAAGAGGAGAAAACATTGCTCCAGTGATAAAATATTATTTGTGTGTGACAGGCTTTGTGGCGGAATGTGTACAGGCCATATCTCAAAGACACCCGTTGTAATTAAGTAGACAATGAGAGTTCATATTTGGCGGTGGGCGGGCCGGGGTGGCCATTGTGCGCGGCTCGTTATCTGCAGACCAGTCTTTTTAGCTTTGTACAACAAAGTGACTGCCTCCCGCGGCTTGCTCCCTGTAACAGTTTATTCCGAGTCTCGATCGTTACACTCGTCGCTGAGTTACACTTTGTATTACACCCATACATCTTCGTAGCAATATGGCGCAGGCTGGACAGCAATGGAGACTGATTGTACGGTAAACCGAACGGCTAATCTCTCGTCAATGTCAATAAAATCCCGCTACCACCTTTACTTTCAAAGTAATTTTATTTGTAAGATTTTATCAGCCACAGTCCGTAATAAACTTATCTTTAAATTAGATTACGTGATTTATCGCCGAGAAAATTCACAGTCAAAAGTCTGAATAATAATTGCGTCTTCAAATAAAACCGTTTGGTGACGGAAAATGCTCGATGTTATCTCAGAGAGCAGCTAATGCTGGGGAAAAGAAAAAACTTTATTTTCTTCCATAAAATAGATACAAAGAGGGAGATTATCCGGATTTTAGGACTGACATCGATTCAACGGCGCGGAAGGCAAACAATCGTCTTTTGTTGGTCGCGGCCATTGAAGTTCGGGTAATTAATTATACCGACCGTCATTTCGTAGATTCACTTCTGGTGTCGCGCGCGGAGTGAGTTGCGTCACGCGTGCTTCGCGCCGCCGGCCCATTGTTGGCGCGCCTGCGTTTAGTGCCACTCCAAACTACACCCGGACTAGTTAGAAAAATAAAATGGGTTCCACTTTGTATTCAAACAGTAAGGAAAAAATTGCTGTGCCTCCGCATAGTGGATATAAAAGGTTGCTGGTTAAAAACTCAAAATGCTAGAACAAAATGTATGAAGAGTTTTGTTTTTTAATTGAACCCTCTTCAAGAAAGTCAAATGCAGCTTTGCCCGTGCAACGATTTCATGTGCTAATAACAAAAGTGCAAAAGGCGTTATTTTGCGGAGGTCCATGAAAAAAATTCTTGTCTATCTACTCATAGTTTCATTGTCATAACATATTTAACATATTACAGTTTTATTTTTCCGTAGAAAAAACTGATAAAAATATGCAGCAGGTAATTATTTTTTGTTTCGAGTTCTATCTTCTTATAGAACATTTTTTATCACTCAACATTTTATTCAATTCCAGTTAGGTAAGTGTGCAAACTTCATCGGTTCACTTCATGCCTTGTAGAGCTGCTACGGGATTTGCTACGAGCTACGCCGTAGCACGTGTAGCATAATCACTTAAGAATTAACGGAGCCCCTCTTTTGCCCGAATTTCAAATGCCATAATGTAATGTTTGCCATAATGATCATTTGCCATAACCCTTTTTTTCTCTGAAACCGTAATTTTTTCAGGAGCATTGTAATGGCAATCCTGTAGAACTCTATAGGTTAAGTTAGGTTTGTTTCATAACAATCCTGAATAATTAACAAATAAAGAGAAAAAAGAGTTATGGCAAATGATCATTATGGCAAACAATACATTTATGGCATATGAAATTCGGGCAAACGATAGAGACCCAAGAATTAATGCATTTCATTATTGTTGCACAATAATAGCAATTGTTATATGAAAATAGTCAATTATAAACAGGGGCGGATTCGGGGGTGGGGGGGAGGGGGGCAGGGATGCAGTCTCCTGCAATAGGTGCCTTTCTCCTGCCTTAGTGGATGGACAATTTGGTAAGACAGAGACAAAACTAGACTAACAAAAGCTAATTTACTGAAATATTCGCGTCTTCGTGACCGCCATTTCAATTACTGATTAAACTTAAAATTTTATGGTATCACTTTAGTTTCGACGAATCTAAGAAAAATAATTACGCTCAGACAAAAATAACATTTTATCTGAGCATCAAGCGTAAGGTCACCAAAAGGTCACGGTCATTTAGTTACGCTTACGCTGAAATCGTTGCTCATTTGTTTTAATGCACCCGCCCTATCGCGCCTTACCCCAAAACAACACATTACATAAAAGCATAACATTACGTGACAAAAATCGCATTATAAAATAAACAAGTCGTTATAAAGTCGCGATAACAAACAAACAAACGGTCAGCGCCGTACTGAGTCAACAGGGAGCCAACCCTCTAATGCTGCTCCTTGTGATTGCTACCTTTTTCGCGTTTAGAGATGGTTTAGAATGAAGAGGAAACGCTTTTTGAGAAACAGGTTGAAACAGAGATGGATTCGCGCTCTATGATTTTAATACTGCCGTAGCCTAGTGGTTTGACCTGTGGCCTCTCAAGCAGAGCGTCGTGGGTTCAAATCCCGGGCTCGCACCTCTGAGTTTTTCGGAATTTATGTGCGAAAATTACATTTGTAATTTGCCACGAGCTTTTCGGTGAAGGAAAACATCGTGAGGAAACCTGCACACATCTGCGAAGAAATTTAATGGTGTGTGTTAAGTTCCCAATCCGCACTGGGCGCGCGTGGGAACTATAGCCCAAACCCTCCAATACACGGAGGAGGCCTATGCCATGAGGCACGCCGAATTTCGTGACAATTTAATAAAAAATAAAAACGACGATAACAACAACAACAACAACATGTACTTACTGAAATTGTAGCGATTTCGGAATAAAAAGGCTTATAAATAAAAAACTCAATAATTTGTGAAATATTGATAAAATCGGCTAAATACGAATAGAATTAGGCATCACTACATCAAAAAATTGCTAAGATTAATGCGGAAAATGTTAAGATCTATCAAAATGCACTTACTTAGTTTGTTGGATTGTGTAGTGCGGTAATATGAATATGCACTCGGTAAAAATGAAAAATGTCAACCTGTTACGATTTATAAGATACTGGCCAGTGACAGACAATCAGCGACGGACGGACAATCATCTATTTTGACATATTATTATCGGGCGAAATCATAGACCCTCTTGGTCTTTCTCCGTTTCATACTTTACTAGCTGTTGTCCGCGACTCCGTATGCGCAGAATTCGCTCATCGCTATCCCGCGGGATAAAAACTATCCTTTGTCGCCTCGGGACTGAAACTATCTCTATACCCACCAAATTCTAAGTAAATGAGTTTAGTGATTAAAGCGTGGAGAAAAACAAACAGACACACACACTTTAGCATTTATAATAGCATAGTACGGATAAAATGGATTTGAAAAAAAATGACGGTAAATGTTCATTACTACCATATGAATAGATAATGAATTTGATCGTTAAACCGCTTCCGCCAAAAGCGTAAA
Source organism: Pandemis heparana (assembly GCA_963854515.1). Classification (NCBI taxonomy): domain Eukaryota; kingdom Metazoa; phylum Arthropoda; class Insecta; order Lepidoptera; family Tortricidae; genus Pandemis; species Pandemis heparana. The sequence goes on from OY978024.1 coordinate 7,405,885, forward strand.
GCGAGATTTACTTTTGCTTTTTCTCTTATAAAAACAGTTCATAGAACAATCTAGGTCAGCGTCTTACTTTTCTGAGAGTAAGTGCGGGTCAAATGGATGTATTATGTAAAAAGCCTAAAAGAACTGCTTTAGGGTTTCGCGGAATAACTAAAGACTTTTTTTCTCAATACCTAAAAATATTTTGTTTTAGAAAGAAGTGTATTCAGCAATTGGGATTGTTCATTTTTTTACAACATACCCTGATTTGAAAACCATTTCGAAGTATGGGGCTTGCGAACTGTTTTATCTTACTGGCGTTAAAAAATACTCAAGGATTACGGATATTTTGCAAAAAAAATATTTGACCTTTATTCGACCTTACCGAGCGGCTGTTGGTGGTTCCAAAAAATTAATCGGCAAATACTTATCTAGTTTGTCTATTAAATTTATATGTCAACTAGTTATCAGTGTCACCCAATGTCAGTAAAGTAAATATTGTTTTATTGAAAACTTAAAATTGTCGGTTAATTTAAAACGAAATAATGGAAATTACAGAAAAAGCTTCGTTCCAACCTGAAATAATGACTCTAAAAACAGCTCCAAAACAATAGTTCGCACGGATCCGAGAAGATGTAAGAGAAAAGTGGTGTCGCGAAGTAAATGTTGAATACTTCAAAGTTTATAAGTAAGTACACAATATTGTTGCGAGGATCATTTCGATGTAAGTAGGTACCAAAACACAATGCCACATACTTCCACATTCATAAATTTTCAACTCATTATAACCATGATCAGGATTTAACGCAACATACAATAAGCTTGTAGGTAACCCAAAGGTAAACAGTATATTTGACATTGAGATGACAGTCACAACAGTTATGACAGCTATTTTTTTTTTTATTTCCAAAGGATTGTGGGAAAATTGCCTGTTTCAGCCGGCCGTATATAATTTACGAAAAGTCGTATCTGATTTTTTTAAGCAATTATATTAATTAAATTAAGCCATGAAATGACAAAATATTCAAATTAGTTTCTTAAAATGCTCCATATTTTCTAAAAAAATATAAAAGGGGGGGGGGGGGGTTAAAAAAAATGAACAATCCCAATTTCCTCTATCACATTTGTGTGTGTCATAATCCAACGCACCAATAATTTCATTAAAACGTAAAAATATTGCGAGAATAGAAACGTGAATCTAATAACAAAGCAATCTTACAAATGAAAGAGGTTTCATCCGTGTCCAGTTAAAAGCGAGCACTAAAAAAAGCAATGCAATTGCTAAATCTCCTCAAACCTAATGCAATTGTACTACAAAATGAAAACTGAAAGCTGCGTATGCTATCCCGAACAATACCTCTATTGCAGATACAAAGTAATTGGTGCAGAGAAAAATTACGGGAGAGAGCGTGTTTAAAAAGAATAGAAAAAAGGAATTGCTCCTGTTGTATGCGGAACAAAAGCGACTTTCGTGCGTTCTGCAGCAATTATTGGCGCTTTCAAATGCATCGTTGTGCGCTTTATAATCTTTGGCAATCCGGCCAACTTGTTGCTTATTGCGTTTTTGGGAAGCTGCGGTTTCAGTGCCTCTGTACTACTCAACCTAGCTAGCGCTATACCCCTTGTCAAAAGCCTCTCCAATTGTCATTTGTTCTTCAAGGGCGTTGTCGTTGTAGTGGTTGCGCCATTAATAGGTCCACCGACCAAAACCGAAAAAAAACTACTCAGAGTTAACTCTTAAGCAAAAACAATCATAACAACATAAGATTTATTTTCAACGGGAAGCGACCGCTATTACTTTTTGCATTTATGTTGAGTATTGTTTACTTTTATTTCGACGCATTTACACTTTACATACATGTATCATGATCATGGGTGGATCCTATTTAAAATAAGTCTGATATAATTATCGTGAATTAGTTAAAACTTTAGCCAAAAGCTTCTTCATTCAATAGCTATTCGGTAAAATGCTAAAATACAAGATTCTTTAGCCCCATACACTATACCGTCACAGAAACTCCTCGCACTGACTTAGTGTATAGAAAAAGAAATAAAAACATATTTACCATTTACGTTTTTCACTTTAACAGAAATCTGTGCACTTACCTACTACGGTTTCTCTTATTGTGCAACAAAAATGGTGGGATGAGCTCGGCTTCCATAATAGCATGGTTTGAAATGTTTGAAAAAATTAAAAGCTCAAATAAACAAAAGATAGAACAACCCAAGAGGTTTTTGTTTTAGATGAATTTGCATAAAAGTGCATTGACTTTTGTATCAATAAACTCGTAATGCTGAAAAGTGTGACGTTTACTTTACACACTGGGGTGGAAAGACTGTGTAGAATCGTTGGAACTGTGTGATTTAATAAGTTCAGGCTCCCAGTTACTGAAAACTTAAGGAAAGGACAGCATTTAGTCGGGAGCAGTGCACTGCTCACCGAGAGCGAGGCATCGATCAGAATATCGACTAATATTTTCTCGCTTAAGAAACGGATAATTTTATAGTTGATCGTTGGCTGTTCTCACCTCCGGCAAGGACTTTCTCGGTACCAGTTCACCCTACTAGTAAGAGCTAGCGACAACTCGCTATTACTCGCTTCTCGCTCATCGTCGGCGGTGGGACCAGTGCCTAGAGAGGGGATAGATCTGCATGTATTCCAATTCCGAGTAGTGTACTTAGGTACACGTAATAAGTAAACTTTTCATGTCATCAAGAAACCTACCTATAAGGTATATACCTATCAAGATACGACATCGGGATCTCGGAATCAGCCGATGAGTCAAATTAACACTGCCTCAAATTATCGGACACATTCTTGAAAAAATAAGAACATGAAAGGTGTCAAACTTCGCTTCAAAGCGGTGAAATCAACCTTACTTGAGCTCTATACGAATGCTATAAAAGCTAAGAAAGTCGAGACCATAAAACGCATATTTTCTAAAACGAGCAAGCTAAGCTAACATTATTTTCCACAGTCTGGTTAATGCTCTAAGGTGGATAAAGAATTCTGCAAAAAGGGCCGGCGGCGCAGCAGCCACTTTGGCGAACTTCGCTGGACGACAGCTGTTTGCCCTGAATTGCCCATTAAAATTCTACTCCGTAAAGTACTTACTGTATGAATTGGCCAATTAACTTTTACTTATTTATATGTAAACAATTTTATGGGCTGCAATGTAATGATATATGTCGGAGTTATGAGGTAGCTGTAGGTGAGTCTGTATATGCCTGGCGCTCGGGTAAAGGCCAGAATAGTCAACCACTACATATGAGGACGTAACTCGTTTTAGTGCTATAGTGGAAACTCATGATTATAGATCTGCTGCGCAATAGTTCGTCCAACACAGTGCGAGTAGGGCATTATCGGGTAATCACATAGATTCTCCTTAACCTAGTTTTGCTACACAACTGTACAGGTTGCACATAAGAAAGCCGGGGTCCACAGGACCCCGGGAGGTCCACCGTATCCTTCCCCACGACCTCTCCTCACGCCTCCTTTGCTAATACGAACCTTCGTGGAGGCAAGTATTGTAGTATTCACTACGCGCTAACAACGGCGCTTACAAAAGACAGTGCATTAGTACAATTCTGTATCAGTGCTAGAAAATACACAGTAAGAGTAAGACAGCTAGTTATTAAGGAACGAACTCGCAGGTTTCTTCTTAGGACCATACCATCCAGGCCTACCCACTTACTAGACAATTAGACGGACGGGCGGCCCGGTAGTCCTTCGTGGTTGAAGCTCGAACGTGGGCCAACCCACTCACCAGCCTGGATAGAGGGTAGGCACAGAAAGGACAACAAGAATAGCTCGACATGGTAAAAGTGGTTCAGGTGGATACGCTCACCCAGTTCGACGACTGCGCGGCTCGGCGGTCCGACCAAAAGTAACTCAGTCACGCTATCGTGAGAACCCCCCTACCGCCGATCCCGATCTCCGATCCACAGAGTGAATTCCAATCGTAATTACAGCAACCGTCGCTAGATGGCGTCACAAGAAAGGCAGGTAGCTTGCTGTTACGATTTAAACAATCTCCGAACGTTCATAACGCCACCACTAGATGGCGTTAACATCAATCGCGCCGACACGGCCGTCCTGCAACATGTCGCGCTCGACAGGCACTACAAAAATAATATCATCATCACTCACATCATCATTCACAAAATCAATAATTAGCCACTCGGCCAATTCTACAGCAAGATCGCACAGAAAGAGGCCCCTGTCCTCAATCGGCCTCAAGCATTCGCGTTTATAGAAGGAGGCCCCTGTCCTCAACGACTATATGAACCATGCGTGTGTGTGTGTTTATGTTTATGTTTATTTGATCATTCAATATAAAATTACATCATCACTTAAAATTAAATGTCCAAGAATTTATATTGAAATTGTCAGCTCAGAATAAATATGTCAATAATTAAAATTAAAATTAGATAACAAGTAAACGAAAATAAAGATATTTTCTTCATTATGGGTCGTCATGGGTACAATACAATTTGTGTGTGTGTGACTATGTGACCTCAAGCGTGCGTGTTCATAGAAGGAGGCCCCTGTCCTCAACAGCTATGTGACTGTAATGAGTGCCAAGAAAGGAGGCCCCTGTCCTCAACGTCCTTAAGCATTCGTGTTCATAGAAGGAGGCCCCTGTCCTCTACAACTATGTTTTCCAACCAACAGCGTGCAGGCCCCTGTCCTCGACACGTGTTCCGACAATAAAACTTACACAGATAAATTTCAAAAAGAAACGACCGGTAGGTAATTTGTTACTTCCTTAACTTTCAATGATCTGTTTGTATCGTACGTTCCTCCACAATGATACGGTAATAACGTGATTGAATTTAATAAAGCAAAACTAAACCACTTGTTTAATTCAACCAATCATTCTTTTAACACAGTTTAACCCTAAGCTTTTAACAAATCACACACAACCGACTACGAGTATCACTGGAAGTAAAGCAATCGACATCCTGAAATTTGTGTATGAATCTGATAATTATTCTATTCATTACATTACTAATCTGGTCACGAATCTATACCAATTTTTCCACCATACTGAATAACAAACATATTGAATAACAATTAGATATTTCGAATATCTATTCACGGTATAAATTTTTAATCCCTTAACAATACACAATTGATACACCGATAAGTTTATTCCTCTTATCTGTAATCTGAAAATTTGAATCTTGGAAAATCATAAATCGAAAACCAAACATTCTATTAGCTTGTTTCAATAATTTTGACTCCTTTTTGCCATGTTGCTAAACAATGAACAATCGCGTAAATGTTAATGTTAATCAGGTATCGCAAAACTAATAGGTAACAAAAGAACGTTCTTTTCAAAACACTTGGAACTACCTACATGTGTAATTTTTTAGGACAGTTCACTCGTATCAACATTTTCTACACTTGCACTTGAGCTACCTACATGTGTAATTTTTTAGGACAGTTCACTCGTATCAACATTTTCTACACTTTCACTTGAACTACCTACAGGTGTGTAATTTTTAGGACAGTTCACTCGTATCAAAATTTTCTACACTGGGTATTTGACTCGCCGACGCGGTTATTTTTGATTTTTTTTTTTTTTTCTAATGTTTATTCGGGTACAAACGGTACAATGCAACTTATACACAGTTGCCACAGGTTACTGATTCACATAATAAAACAGCAAAAGGGTATTATAAAGGAGCATACATGAAATGAATCCGCTACAATTCGAGAAAGTGATTTTAACCTATTTTCACTAAACAAAGAAACAAAACAAACAAAAGTAAGAACTACAGACAATCAAATTGTAATCCAGCAAACAAATCACATTATTACTAATGATAGCCTTACGTCTGGCTAAAGAGATGTTAAAAAGGTCAATTTCAGAGATTATTTGGCCATCACAAATTCCCGGCCTCGGTGCGAGGCGGAGCCGGTCACGAGCAACCTTTTTCGGTTTCCCCTTGCCACTCACCCTTTTAATCCGGTAGTGGTCTTTGGGAGACATTTTCCAAACTTTTCGACTTGAGTTCTTGAGTTAGTTTAAGCAATACAATTTCACCTTTCTGAAATTTATGATACCCGTGCTTTGCTTTCGTCGAATCTTTGCTTGTCTTCTAAGCCTTGCTTATCTTTTTCTTGCGAACGTAGGTATCCAACTAAAGAGAAAGAATGAGACTCTGAAATATCTAGGGCGTAGGTAAGGCTTAATCTCGGAGCAACAGGAAATGCCGAACAGAATTAATATTAAAGGCGCCAGGTGCTCCCGTTGACCAACGAATGATGTAGTTAAAAGAAACTATAAAATGGATTAACAGCTGTTTAGTTCAGTTGCAGAATTAAACAACAAAGCGATTTAAAAGTAAATTTAAACAAAACTACATATTATGTTCAATTTCGGAACAGAAGTGTAAATGTCGAAATCATTGTAGTCTCATACGAAAACCAGGTATTTTTATGTTTATTCATAGATAACCAGTGTTCTTGGAGACATCATATCAAGAGTATGGTAGGCAGGGTATATGGCTTTACTTATGCACTACGGAGTCTAACGAAAATTGCGGACGAACAAGCAGCACTAAAAGCCTGTCATGGTTATGTTGGTTCTATACCAAGACATTGTATTGTATACTGTTGTGGGGAAATTCAGTAGATATAAACAGGATATTAATAGGGCAAAACAATGATATTACATATGAACTGGGAGTAGATATGTCACTACCGCGCTCGAGTTGAAGATTCATAAATGACCCAATTGTCTCATTTATCTCAAACAAGCCACAGTATGAGTAGTCCGTGACAGTCAATGTGACAGTTGACAGAGGGAACGTTTTTCAAACGCAATTTACTAGGAACGTAACATATCTATACTATGAAATATAATTGGGGCAAAAGCAATGTATACGTGGCCTATGTGATGCCCCTTCTAGCATCTTGTAAACCACTATTTAAAAGACTACAAAATTTATTGACAGTCACTTTCTTGTTTATATATTTGAAATATGTAGCCTTGTAAAATCTCATCCAGAATATTTTTAAAAGGTAGGACCAGGTGTGTCATTTCAATACCAGATACCCAAATAAGTTAATTTATCCTAAAACGAACACGCTTTTGTAATGCAGAAACTGTTTTCCAATGGCAATACGGATATTTTAAGAACATAGCTGTTGCCTCTAAGTAAATTCAGATTTAAATTATTTCAATGGCTTCAAGACAGAGCATTTTATTCAATCAAAGAATACTTAAGATAAACTTGTAATACTGCTAACTTATAGTAACATTCATATTTTAATTTATTTCAATTTATTGTTTAATAATAATGAAAACTCTGTAAAATGTGCTATTTCAAACTACAAAATCCACTTTATGAAATGAGATAGATAACGTTTTCATGCCAATTTATTTGGTTATACGTGTCGCTGGACATTTAACACTAAATAGATCACTTTTTTACCATTCTAAAGCAAAGCAAATTATTTCATTTCATTTCAATTTTACATCTTAGGAATTAGGGAAACTAAATTAGAGGGTAGATCCACGATATCAAAATCTCGGTAAGGTAACACAACGCGTCCGGTCTGTTGTTCAGCTGTTAAAATAATTATTTAGAAGGATATAGTTACATTCCGAAGACTCGTTATCAAATATCGGGTCCCGATATCGGGTCGAAATTGATGATAAAAAGGTTTTTATATAGTTTAAATTAAGTAAGACTAATTCGATATAATAACAGTAAGTGACACAGCCACAGCAACACTTTGGTCAAAAATCGGTTCTGAATATCGGGTTGAGAATAATTTCAAAAGACAGAAGCACAATACTGACGGCTAAAAGAGTTGAAATGGACAGGGCATGACTGTGTCAAGGTACCTCTCCTAGTACCTATTGATAACAAAGAAATCAAGGTGACAGTATGATAATTTAGACAACGTAAACAGAAAGTTTATCTTCAAAGTTCCGAGTAGATACAATCCAAAATAGTAAGTGGTGTGAGGGCTCGGGCAGTGGCGAATCTCTAACTCTTAAGAGTAATAGTGACTTTCAGGTTCCGTCGTTCTCATAATCAGTGAGATCCCAATGTTCTTTAGCTCGATCTACGTGCTTACACCAGTCTCGCACGGGCACGTCGCCATCGGGATTAAGTTGTGCAATGTAAACGCCACCTTGATCATTGTTTCGAAGTCGCTACTTTTGATAGTATTCCTGCCAAAAGCTCGTTATTCGCATTTAAATTCACTTGCTGTTGGTTTGTCAATTTTTCTAAAATAACGGCCAACGTCGACAAAATGCGACCGGACACAGGGTTATTCGTTAGGTCAGATACTGGCGGGGTCATATTAGCGGGCGATTATAGTTGCTGATTCTCACTTCCGATGTCGGAGTTATGAGGTAGCTGTAGGTGAGTCTGTATATGCCTGGCGCTCGGGTAAAGGCCAGAATAGTCAACCACTACATATGAGGACGTAACTCGTTTTAGTGCTATAGTGGAAACTCATGATTATAGATCTGCTGCGCAATAGTTCGTCCAACACAGTGCGAGTAGGGCATTATCGGGTAATCACATAGATTCTCCTTAACCTAGTTTTGCTACACAACTGTACAGGTTGCACATAAGAAAGCCGGGGTCCACAGGACCCCGGGAGGTCCACCGTATCCTTCCCCACGACCTCTCCTCACGCCTCCTTTGCTAATACGAACCTTCGTGGAGGCAAGTATTGTAGTATTCACTACGCGCTAACAACGGCGCTTACAAAAGACAGTGCATTAGTACAATTCTGTATCAGTGCTAGAAAATACACAGTAAGAGTAAGACAGCTAGTTATTAAGGAACGAACTCGCAGGTTTCTTCTTAGGACCATACCATCCAGGCCTACCCACTTACTAGACAATTAGACGGACGGGCGGCCCGGTAGTCCTTCGTGGTTGAAGCTCGAACGTGGGCCAACCCACTCACCAGCCTGGATAGAGGGTAGGCACAGAAAGGACAACAAGAATAGCTCGACATGGTAAAAGTGGTTCAGGTGGATACGCTCACCCAGTTCGACGACTGCGCGGCTCGGCGGTCCGACCAAAAGTAACTCAGTCACGCTATCGTGAGAACCCCCCTACCGCCGATCCCGATCTCCGATCCACAGAGTGAATTCCAATCGTAATTACAGCAACCGTCGCTAGATGGCGTCACAAGAAAGGCAGGTAGCTTGCTGTTACGATTTAAACAATCTCCGAACGTTCATAACGCCACCACTAGATGGCGTTAACATCAATCGCGCCGACATATACGATAGTCAATTGTTTACAGTTTTATGGAAGCAGAGCCTACCAACTTGTATTTACGCAACTTTAAGCAACGTAATGAAATAACATAGTTAAATGTATGTCGAAGTATATACCGGATTCGATATAACATAGTTATTATGAACATCTCTAAATATATTTTTTTCCAATATACAACATATTCTATACAAAAGCTGTCCCCTATTTAACTTAATATATTATTATTCAATCATTTATATGTCAGTTTGACATTGAAAAAGGGAGTAAAACTATACAGCACTTCCGTGTAGGTGAGATAAATCGATCTAAATGCTCTTTATACTTATTTTTTACAGTTGTTTTACAAACTTGTTTTCCATCTACGCACAGGCTTTTATCTGCTGTAATGGGAGCTAGATGCTGTCTAAAAAAAATGGTATTTCGAGAAGAGTATATTATGACGTTCATGAATAAATTGTGTCTTAATAATGACTTACAGAGTTTCTCCAGACGCTCAATAAGTTCAGACAGATAAGCTCATGTTCCCAACACGTCAAACTTTACCACGAAATTATATTTAGTAAAGATACAATGTTACCAGACAGCGAAATAATAGACTCAATGTTATCTTCAGTCCACACACCGCAAGCAATTTCGCTGCTATCTGACGAGCGTGCGAAGCCGGCGTGCCAGAAAAAAACAACAAGTCTGAATAGAACACGGAATGGGAAGCAGAAGGCACGGCCGAGATAACGGCTCTTCAAAAAGGGGAAATGTTTAAAACAAAATTCAAAAGGGAAAAAGGAAGTACCTAAGTAAATTGTAAAAGTGCGACGAGAGCCTTTTGTTTACGGGCCGCCGTCAGTCGTGTCGCTGCCAGCGCCCCGTTTAGTGCCAGACCACCTAGTTATTTAAATCACAGAGGAGTGAAGTATCAGTTAGCATCAATTACACTTCTTGAACTAAGGACCCGGCGTTGCCTTTTATTCGTATGTCGACCTTTCGACTGACAGTTATATTGTTTTTAGGGCTGCCCATAACATCGAACGTCAACAATTCTGCGTTATCACGAAAAAAAAAGTTACAACATTTTACAAAAAAAAAATGTTTTTAAACGTCGTAAATAATAATCGAGTAGTTATAAGTTTATGGAGTACTTAAATATTTAATGAAATAAGTTTCGTACACATACATAAAACAAACAAAAACAGAGAAGGGAAATATTTTTTACATTACAAAAACGTAAAATAAAGAACTAAGTAAAATGGAAAAAGTTCCTCTCGAAGCAAGGTAGACCAGCCTTTTTGTATGGCAATTACGTTGGCAGTGGCACTTTAGAAAATACCACTTTTTACACTGAGCACAAATTTAATAATAATAATATTTTTTTTATCTTAAGTCATCTAAATGCGACAAAATTTTACTCATGATTGTAAAGACAGCGCCGCGGTGCGGGGAGGGGAGCCCGCCCAGCGGTTTTCATTAGAGACTACCATTTGCATGTTATTCATTACCTGCCTACACCAATCTAAGCTCAAATATCAAAAATGTAGAATTCCTTCCAAAGGGTATTTTAAACTATACTAGTAATTATTTAGCTTTGCGGTTCACTTTCTGTGTTAACGATGATTTTTAAGCAGCATAAATATTCACGAAAATGTGGAAAGCAATTGTTATCTACAAATAATTTTATTTGGCTACACATTTGTTAGCCGATAATCCATTTAGCTAAGCAATTAATTGTACGCATAACACTTTAATACATTTATTATTAATTCCGTTTAATCCGACAATATCCAAATGTTAAATAACGAACAATTTCGCTCTACTCGTATGTTCAATTAGTTTTAACAACAATCGAACCAATACATATATTAATTCACATCCGCGTTGGTACTAATTTCAATCTACAAATTCAATACATGTTTGGGGATTAAGTGAACCCCTTCGTTAGGCTTTGATCAATCTCGAGAGTATATGGACATTTGGTATATTAGGCTACTTGCGTTCATGGTGCCCGGGTCGCTGCTGCCTTTAGCATTTGCTCGCATCAGCCCTACTTTATTAACATTCGGAAAACAACTCCATAGTTCTTCTGAAAACGTTGTGCAAGCTGCTTTAGAGGTGTTTGTTTACTGCTTAATACGAACTCATTTAATTAAGTATAATACGTCCTGTGTGTCTATCTACCAGCGCTTACTATGTACAGTCAAGGGCATAAATATATGTATACGTTACCAAGACGTTAAAAACATCTACACACCTTTAAGGTCGGTGACACGTACATTTGACAAGATGGTTGTATCGATATTTATGCCCACGACTGTACTTATAAGAAGTTCTGTGGGAAAAACTGAAATACGAGTATAACTGAGAGTGCCATCAATTTCCTATAAGAGCCGAGATTTTCATAATTATAGCCATTATTTCAACCTACTATAGATTGAAGTACTTCCATACAGGCAGAAGCCTGTTTCTATAAAATTTCTGCTAGAGCTTGAACACATGTTTCATGCTTGTGTAACGACCCAACAAGCAACAGTCAATAGTGTGGTCAACATACTCGACCCGACTCAGTGTGGCTATCTCAATAGCTACTTTACATTACAATTCGTTGAACAGTGACATAGGTAGTTTAGGTAGACATAATATCAACCCTACGTTTTACTGAAACTCCTTTTGTGCTAGTACCCAAAGTTTCGTTTCCAGAAAGGATTACTAATGCCAACGCCGGGTCAAAAAACATTTCTTGATTAATCCGTCGTAACCTCAGCCATAATCCGTGGCCTTTGAAATTAAAGCACTTAGCGGCTTTCTAAATGATGGGCTGTTAGGTACTTATGATATTACATTGGCGATAAAGGCTCCTGAACTCTCCTAGAAACTGGGATCGGCTAAGCTGACCTCTGTTAGCGCTTGGTACCGTTTAAATCCATATAACGGGCAGGGGGCACGCTGCACTGGTGGTTTGCAACTTCTGTTTCCACTGCCTTAATCGGATCCTTAAACTGAAGCTCGGCTGACCAATGCGGTAACTAAAGGTGATCACCACGTCCTAACTTAATGTTTAATTCTGTACAAGTAACTGCAAAAACCGAACAATTGATAATAATTTGTCTCCGTGTTATACAAGCATTGGGTGAGGATCATTACTGGCCAAACCAAGTTATTAAGTATTGTAATTTAGTACGGAACTTTTGTCGCCCGGCGACAAAAGCGACAAAATTTCCATACTAAAAAACGCTCGCTTCTCGCTACTCGCCGGCGGTGGGACAAGTGCCTCAAAATGATTTCTAGATTTTTTTAATTGTGGTTGGCAAATGTTTGCAAACTGTAAAATCAAAGGGGTAACTCAACTTTGATTCGAAAATTATGATGAAAAGCCTTTAACCTTTTCGACGCCAACGACATGTAACAGCACCGCAGGTTCAATGCCAACGACCTATATGTATACACGTCCGTTACTTCAATGCAAAAGCAACTTTCGTTCAATTGAGTTTAGGTTCAAATTAAGGCATCGTAATAAAGAAATCTGCCGCATGGGTGACGTCCCTTGTATTTGACGGTGCGGCGAAAAAAAACCACTTGCAGAAATATTCTAGAACGATTCTTAGACACCTTGTAAGTGTAAGGGTGCGACCAAACCGCCGCGTATACGCAATGACGCGTCGTAGGCGTCACGTTTTCTAACCGTTTCTTCATAAATTTTGTTGCGATTCCGTAACGTCACCGTTTTTTAAGCGGCGGTGTGGTCGCACCTTCACACATTTGGCCGTTAATTCTACACTGACGAGCAAAAATAACGGGTCACTTCCCATAAAAAGTTGAATCAGTTTCACACTTAAAATGTAAAGGAAAATCGAAAACTTAGCAATAACAATGAAACAAGGAAACCCTGAACGTTCTCACTTGGTTTTCCGGTGTGCCACCGCTCATTTTATTCCCTACATTCTTTACCAAACCGCCGCAAGCCAGTTGCTCTTTAATGACGGTCCCGAGGCATTGCATTCAGTTGAACCGGTTAATTTATGGTTCAAGACACTGCATTTGCTATTTTTACTCTGTATGCCGCATACGTGGAAAATTAAACCGAACTTGATGTTACGGACTAAATTATGTAATTTGTACAGCGGTTTCTTCGACGGTTACACATTTTCAAACAACTCGTAATCAGTTATTACTAAAACCCTCAGGTGCTGGAATAAAGACATTAAAGCAAGCATGTTTAAAGCCGACGGTAGAAGACGTAAAATATACTCTTTACACATACATCCGAAAGCTATTTATACTCGTATTATGGTATTCAAAGCCCCTGTTTTGTGTTGAAATATTCCAATTTCCAGCTTTATTGAGATGTTTTACGATAATAAATTGTGAACCGCTTTTAAGGTATTGCCTCTATCCCGTCATTCATGTGAAATAAAAAAAAATATCCTGGCCTTGAGAAACATTTTATACCCATACATTTCTACTTATGTTTATTAGGTTTTTCAATGGCGTATTTTATTCAGAACTGCTCTTCAAAAGCTTGTTTAGGAAAATATTCATATTACGAAGTTGCCTTGGCTTCCTTTCAGATCTATTGGCTTTGACTTGGTTTGTGCCTTTAATTCAATTTCAGTTTGATACTAAGGGTTATCGTACACTTAACAGCGCGGGGCCGGTTTGTCGTTTTAGTTCGTACGAAACTCTATTCTAATCAATATCATAGTGGCAACATCTCGCCTGTTACAAGCTAGCAAACTGCTGGGGCCACGTGGACAAACCACCGTCAGGCGTCATCGGGCTTACGTCGTATTGACACCGCGCTTACGCTTCGAGGGCGGTGCGTGTCAGAGGACGGACCCACGGTTGGCCACCCGGCGCTGACGATCTCTGACGTTGACCGCTAGTCTTAAAAGCTGCCGCGCGATGCGCAGCGCGATGGCGTCTCGTCGTAAGCACGATGTCGGCTAGCCGTAGCCGCGGAGATGTTAATTCGCTTCCGTTACGAGCTTAGCATATGATTAACGATGAAGCCTGGTTGACGGTGAGTCCGGGGCCGCGCTGATATGTGTGCAATAACCGTTAGACTTATTCATGCATAATACTTAGTTTGAAAACATTCTCCGTATAATCCCTCTTTTGAGAAATTCTAAACAAGGATGCGACATGAGGGAAGAAAAAAAGTCTCGCGCTCGGCGGCGCTTACATTAGGTAAGTAATTTAGACTATACTGTCCTATCATTAAAAAAACCTGGCCGAAAAGATCTAGGACCAGTATCTTGTGGGTAAGTAATACGAGATATAACAACTTATTATCTAATGTTCATAATATACACGCTTACTTTATATAAACTCGTTTAGTATAACGTTTACTAGATATAATGAACGAAAATTATAATCTTAAAATATCTAATTTTGTAAGGTATAACGTTGTTTATATATAATATCAATTGAAATAACGATCAAAGCATAATATAATTTTCATAACAGCTAACATCAAAAAGCATAATGCACAGTTGTTTATTGAATTTGCTATGTGGTTAGGGGGTTTTCTAGGTGGTTATAAAAAAAATAACTAACACCAAACCTTTGAACCTAACCTATCCGAGTCGCTTCCGCTCCGTACCGTCTTGCTCGCTCGCTTCGCTCGCTCGCCGAAAATTAAACAATGTCTTGCAGCTGTTTCAGTTAGATTAAATGTTTGTTATGTTAAAAGAAATTAGTCCATATAAATCTTATATAAAAATAAAGTTATATAATTTAAGCCTTATAGGTAAAAAAATTATACTTTTTGCTGTTATAGCTAACGTTCATTATACCTTGTGAACGTTATTATTATGAAATTAGATATTTTGTAGTTATATCTCGTGGGACGCACCCGTATCTTGTAGCTTCTTTATTATTTTGAAAATGAATAACAACTGTAATTTCCAAAAAAAATACTCAGGATAAGTACCTAATTATTCAGTAACTTAACTACACATCAATTTAAAACTGTAGTTTTCACCTAACACAGTCCGTACGTGGAAATAGAGTTCATGCACAAACTAAACCGAACTCGACCTGCATGCCGGCAAGTAAGTGGCGAAAGCGCCCATTTCTGAAATTATCTTTCCATTCAAGCACTCGTGTTTGTCTTCAAAATGAATTGGCTGAACGAACGTTCATCCGTCCGCCAGCGGGTTACTTAATGAAAACGCCAAGAGCAAACGCTGCGGTCGTCATTTCAAATCAACAACTGTCCCAATTCCTTTCAACCTAAACGGTGTAAGGTCTAGTTTGATTAAAATTAGTTTTACATGAATAGCCGTGACGTCAAAGTAAATTTGAACGCATATCGACCGGCAAGTTCTGTCTACGCTACGAATTAGGCCGAGCTCGTTAGTAATTCTCCATTGTTTTGATTGCGTACGTACAAATAAGAGCAAAAGAACTTTTGTCACTTTTAGACAACGCTGGACTAAATCAAAGAGGAACTAACTAGCATGAATATTTCACAAGTCGGTGAAACTTTCGTCGGGCCATTTTCAAGAAACCTCACAAACAAAATCAACTTGAAAACATTCTTGCAGAACCTTTTATGGGCTCTATTAAAATTATGGTTAAAAGGCAAGTGAAAGAAACTACTCCATGTTTTATGTAGGCAACTCGTAAACTCGGGAGAGATTTATTGAAACTTAATGGTTTTTAACAAGCACCATCTTGAACTAAGACTAGCGCTCGTCGTCCGAGGGAACTGCTGGAAGGTATTTTAGTACTTGCTTCAGAAGAAACTCCGCCTTGTCAATAAACTTAACTACTTAGGTACCTCAAGTTCTGTCTGATCTTTGTTAGCCAAACCTAACCTTTTTTACATTCTTACTAAAGTACATACAGACGGACTGACATGACGAAACTACCATGGTTCCGTTTTGACCATTTTGACTACGGAACTGTAAAAACTAAACAAAAAGCCCCGATCGTGTTTATGGAAAGTAGAGTAGGCAAATTTATTTGCAACAGCTAGTTGCAGTCGACGTGTGGAATACCCCCGATTCGCCAACGGACGGGCTGGGTGGAGACAGTGTTGCCAACAAGAGCAATTTAAAATCCCCCTAAATCAGACTAAAGCACCTAACTAAACTTAATGGTTTATGTCAAGTAACTTGGCCTTTTCTTAAAAGCTTTTTTTATTGGAGGTTATACAGAAAAAGCGCCATGGCTTTGCCGCTTACAAAATAAAACATAATTATACATGGGTATTTTTAAATTAAAGCGTAGGTATAACTTGTTAAGCACCTAGATAAAAAGCACATCACTTCAAAATACCACAATATTTTTTGTAGATCTGACATAAATTCTAAATTGGAATAGACCAGGTATTTATAGTTTTCGTTTAAAGTTAGTACCGTTTAATATAGCCTACGTTTGCGACGCTGTCAAACTTAAAGCTGTTGGACTTAAAATCAATAAAGTAACTCATTCAATTAATTTCATAAAATAGCATCAGTAGGTAGTTTAAATGAAAAATTTGGTCGCGCCTAAAATAAAACTAGGTACCTACTTAAAATGTTACTCTTATCTATAAGTTTCATATCACTATGATATATACAATATTCTTAATGTTTGAAATCCCTGAAGAATGCATTTTGCTCTCTTAAAACCCCGAAATTAGGGGGAAATCCCCCAAATTGGCTAAATCGTGAGCCAATAAATATGGCTGGCGGAGACTCCGAGTTAGCGCACTTCCGGCTGCCGGTCCATACTATTTGAAAGCCGATGAAAAATATCAGGCACCGCTTCAATTTGGAATTGGAAAGTTTCAATAAGTTATTTATAAACCGATATTACAATATCGGAGTTTTAGCGGAGGATTATTTATAAATTAAGTCTCGAGCTTGTTCGGAACTTTTCGATCCTGGCCCATTCATATTTTAAGAGGGAAGTTGGAATGGATGTATGATTGATATTAAGTTTAGTAGGTATAGGTTTATAATGTATTTGGCTGTGTAATTTAATTATTATGTTCTCCATTGGTTGCATACCTAATATTTTCTGGTCGTGTGAGAACTAAATATTCGTAATTAAAGTTTCATAACCTACTGTTAAAGCAATCTAATCAACTTCGACTCAATCACACCCGGAGGCCACAGTTTTACACCTCTTTATTCATAAATATAGTTTTATTTTTAAACCTGTTACTTGCTATCCGGTCGCATATACACGACTTTAGATACGGTCAACAAACAGATTTTACTAAGCTGTCTTTACAAGCATTGCTCTGTGGCAAACAATTAAACACTAACAGCTTCGGCAATGGCAGTTGGCCAACTCGTACTTCGCAGCGGTGCTTTTCGTCGCATTTACAATTCATAGGCATCACTCGAACGGACTGGCACGGCGATCTGGCATTGAGGGTAAACATGGTCTAAGTCGGGCTCCGACACGCCGTAGACGGTCGATTGTCGGACGACTTTCTAGGCAGCAAAAGCTCCAATAGCTTCATCGACCAATGGAATACAGAAGCTTAAACTCACTAACTTCGTTTTAGAAAAAGGTAATCAATTTTGACATGTCTTTTTATCGAAAAATACCTTTTAAAAATCGGTAACACGGAAAATATATCATAGGTAACAAAACAAATAACAATATTCCAATAGTAATTTGCTGTTATTTATTTTTTTTTTTCAACTGTTTTTAATAAAAAGACGTGTCAAGACTGTTTACCATTTTTCTAATGCTAAAAAAACGAAGTATATAGACACGACGTGGATTAACCCTACTGAGTTGATTAACCCTTTCTATTCTGTGAAATAACTTACGCAGTAATTCACGGTCTTAGCATTATAAATTTATAAAGTGATCTCTTCCAGACGTTTAATGGCACCAGAGAGTTAGGCACTTGTCCCACCGCCGGCGAGTAGCGAGAAGCGAGCGCTTTTTAATATGGAAATTTTGTCGCTTTTGTCGCCAGGCGACAAAAGTTCCATACTGAAAAACACTAGCACAGAATATATAATAGTACTAACGTACAGAATGGCCACGCTCCGCCCCGCACCTATTCGAGTTACCCCACCCCTCAAGCGCAGTCTGCCGGAAAGCTGCTGGCAAAGTGGCAACTAGTAGGGCTCGCGACGCGATGTATGTCGGCCGCACGTCACAAGTTCGGGAACCTATCCTACCTACTTCATTTTATAAAACATTAGAAAATTAATGCTTTCTGAATTTATCGCGATTAATACATGAAATAACTACAGAATCATTCGCTTAAGTTTGTTGTCGTACATCTATTATAATTGAAAATAATAATGCTTAAATACACAGACAGACACATTTTAAGTTAGTTTAAATAAATAGATAACGATTAAGTACATTTATTTGCACACATCTAAGCCATATCTTTAGTATATTTATGTCATTGGTAGTACTTATAGTACTAGGTTTTTGCGATAGACAGCCCTGTGTATCTTACGCACACATTGACGCGTGTACAGACGACGTCGTGCCTGTGTTCATTTCAGAACGCGGATTTTGTACGTCGTGGCCGCCGTGTGACACTAGCTTCTCGCTAATCGCCGGCGGTGGGACAAGTGCCTTTCACACGCAATTGCCTTTTTTTCCCGGAAGAAAGACGCACGCTGAGAGACAACACAACTCGCGGTCACGGCATTGCAGAGCGTGGCGAATCGACCAATCACGTTATCACATTACAAGAAGGGTGCGGCGATACGTGGATTTTAACTAATGTGATTGATCAGTTCTCTATGTCTCACTCAGCGTGTTTGCACGCTATTCCTCAACGGAAGCGCAGCCTAACTTTCCAAAGGTACAGAAAATAAAACAAACTTTACATTTATCCTCGAAATACGTAGAACCAATTTTACCAGTTGAACCAGTTTCTGAATCGCGACGCTATTATCCTTGCATTCTTTATTGAATCAGGCGTTGTGGAGATCCCAGTCGCAGAGTAGCAAGGTTGATTTTAGTTAATAGCTTATCTTCTTTCAATCCGGGACAGTGTTGCGTGCGGCGGCTCTATGCATAGTCAATCCATCGGCACGAGGGTAACCGGTTGATGTATACCAGACAAACACCGCGGCCGTTATCAGCGCCTTGCACCTGCCTTATCCTCCGTGACGGTGCACTCTGCCATCTAAGCCGCTTTGCGAATTTGATGCATGCGAAATGTCAGGGATTGCGACCGCGCTGCCTGACGGGACTACTTTGTCGCTAGTAAGTTCAAGCCAGTTAGTTCTGCAAATGAATGGATTAGTAACTGTATTTTATGAACTTTGAAAACTGTCAACTGCAGTACTATCGGGGAGTGTTTAGCTAGTTATAAACAGTATGATTATTCCCTATTTTATATTGATTAAAGGAAGAGCTAGTACAAAAAAGAGTAGGTTCCTCTAATGGAACTTGTAGGGCTATAATCTACATAACGTGCCCACAGCTTAGCTCAACTCAACGTATAACTCTAAATGTTTTACTTCACTATAAGATAACATCGGTTACCTGCAAAAAAACTGTTCTTTCAATAAAGGATCTTATACTTCTTTACGCTTAGAAAACGATACTTACCGAGTAATTAACTGACAATTAATAAAAAGCATGAAATCAGTATGCCGATTCACTGATTCGTTGCCCATTGCCCATCTATCAAAGAAGACTTCGACTGATATCGCAAACAAAGCATCGTAACAAAACACATTAGACGTCGACGCAATTGGCAGTAAAGACGGAGTTCGCAATTGGGTGTCTGGTGGCCGTGGCGTCAGCACATTAGCGACGACGTGATACAGTAAATCGAGGTATTCCAAAGAAAGTTACCCGGAGTCGGCCCCGCCCGCCAGGATTACGGCCACCGAATGAAAACGAGCTGCTAATGAGCATCACAAGTTAATTGCAGCGAGGGTGCCGCGCCACTACTATTCAGTATAAGGGCACCCTGAATGCTGATAAGACTACAATGCTCAACCCTTAGCAACCTCCAAATGAAAAGAAAGACGCGGCAAAGCGGAATTTTTATATCTACTTAGATGCGGTCGGAGATACAATAGTTTTGTAAAGATACGCTTCCGTTTTACGGATTTTGCGGGGGTCTGCGGATGAACTTTAATTCAAATTTTTAGAGATAGTTTGTACACTTGCTTCTAATCTAAGTAAGTACTTATTATGAAAATGAACCAAGATGGAACGATTCAACGATTTCCGATATTAGTGACAAATTTTGATTCGGCAAATACCTAATAGATAATGCCAGAAACAAGGAGAAACTTATGAAATTTTCCAACTTATCACTTTTTGTGTCATCGCTCATTCAGCTTTAAAAAGAAGGTACTTAACGGTCTTGTCTTTTTGGAAAAACACTGTACTTATTAAAGTCGGTAACTGTTACTTACATTATAAAACCATATAACATTAAAATTACTTAATCCCATTGTATTAAGATATACCTAGGTAAGTATATAAGGTACAGCAAATCGATACACTTTTATGATGATTTGAATAACATGGTGTTAAAGTTGTTCATCGTTGGGTAAACGACACAGAGAGAAGTTAGAAGATATCGAGAAATTTAAGTGCGTAACCAATAAAATAGGATCTGGTAATGTTTGGCAAATAAGGTCTGCGACTAGCTGGCTGCGTGTGACGGGAAATCTAATAGCCCTCGAACGCGTCCACACACTCAGCCATCTTTTCTTATAATGCCCGAATTTACTAGTTTTTAGCACACTTTTATCTGATAACCCTAATTAATAAAGCTACGTGATAGTGTATACGAAGAACTTTATTCTGAAGAAGAAGACAAGCGCTTTAAAATGACGGGAGTTTGCTTTTTTTAAGGTCTGAATTAGATGATTTGTGTCCACGGCTGTTTGTCAAGTGAGTGGAATCATGTCTAGGTAAAAAAAGTTACCGCTTAACCAAGGGCATCTACCCGCAGGTGCCAAGAGGGTCAACCATGTTGACGTCGAGCACGTATATTTTGGCTTCAGTCAAGAATTTCAACCATTTACAACCTTTCGATCTTCGTTGAACTTGTGACCGTGAGTGAACAAGAGATGTCGGCCTATACCTATAGGTCACAGTAGGTAAACGAGAGAGAAAGGTTGTTTCATATAGGGATTCTATAGTCTATTTATTTTAGCTAGATACTAAAATGACATTACCTGTGTTGCCTGTTTTTTGCAATTCAAAAATAGTGATTGTGCCACCACTATCGAAAGTTAACAATAAATTAAATTTAGTATAGATTTTTGTATGTATAAGCTAGTGTAGTAATATAATAAATCTTTAAGTTTGCTTGATTATGATACACTCTTATTTTTTCTTAAAATATAACATGACTTGTATTCAGACCACAAACATTGTCGATGGTTTCGAGTACATCACTAAACAATAAAAGCAGTAGGCTTATTGTCTAACTCACTCGCAATCGCCATCGTGTTCATTTTGACAGTTCATGTATGGGCTGACAATTGGCATCGGAATCAGCTAGCTGTCACATTCATACAACAACTGTCAAAATGAACACGATGGCGATTGCGAGCGAGTTAGGCAATAATCCTGGTATCATTATTTCACAATTTGACATTTGCAATTGTCATTTTAGTATCTAGCTAAATAAATAGACTTTTTTGAGCATCAAGCAAACATTGTAATCGGTCAAAATACTTGACCTAAGCCAATTAATTCTAGGCTTGCCGTCAAGTTTTACCAAAAATAGGAACCCCCGTGCTCCCCATACCCAAAGAGAATATAACCACGTTTTGCCCAAACACAAGCCTGGCAACATTTTGGCTACATTGTAAGAACCGATGTCAAGAAAATGATCAGAAATTTAAATATCGCTGATTTTACGCTTTAGAGTAAGTATATCTAGTTATGTAGGTACTTCACTGAATCAGGTGTTTGCGGAGGGAGGTTTAATATTCATGACTAAAAACCTTACCTTACTATACAAATAGAGATGAGTTTAAAATATTTTTTGGCGTGGGCGATAGTTGTCGACTATATTATGACATGTGACACTATGATTATTTACTAAACACAGTTCGCTCGCACAGACATCTTGTTACAAATTAAGTAATAGTACTAACGTAATCTTGTGTTGGTTTATGTGAGAGTAGATGAGGGAGATTTTCGCGTGAAAACATACGCGTATTTATAGCACACACGTTGCTGTATTGCACATGTGGTTGTGAAGTAGATGTATAATACTACATTTTATAACAAATTAACTTTCAAACGAGGCCCTAAACGGTAGTTTTCGGAACTGAAAAGAATTCTCGAAATGCCCTAAGACACTTCCGCCATTTCTCAATAAATTATCCTGGAGCTTTTGTCTCAGCAAAAAGTAAATGGGTCCACGGAGACTGGTTCACGTGAATTTTCTTTTTCACCGTAAGAAATTCGTTATGGCTCCGTGTAAGCAAATCACCAACTTAGCTCGGTAAAACGTCTTCTGTCTTTCATCTTTCAGGGACATATTGGCATAAATAGCAATAGTTACTCCTAAGTAGATTAACATTGGCACTAGGTTATTGTCATAGTAATATTAACATTAATTTGTTATAGTTGCAATTACTGTACACGCGACCTTATCGCCAAGGTAATAAGAAGGTGTGTAGATAATTATGAGCCCTTCAACTGCTTATCAACTTCTGATGCTGACTGTACTTAATTTAAATGTGTCACACCTGTTTGTAATTAATTATTTTTGGTTCATTTTAATTTTTACTTTATTCACTAATATACACAATAAATAATAATATATATTGAATCCCGGATTGTTTAATTTTTGTTACGTAACTTCGGTCTAAAAAGAACCAACCCACACGCTTTTGTAAGGCGTACCTAGTAAACCGGTCCCACTCTACCGTTCTCAGAACTCTGTCTTTTTTTATTAGGTCTGATTTGTTCAATTTATAAAAATAACACGGGCATTTATTTAATGATGTAAAAAAACTAGTTTGGTCTACAATCTACAAATCATAATTGCCCTACGGCTACGTCTAGGCTGTTACTGTGCCGTTTGCCCTCAACTAATATAAAGAGCAAGGTCAGCTCTGATGGATACATGCGACACGCACCTAAAGCTAATGTGGGTAAAACTAGAGGCTGCTCGTAGACAAATGGATATCGTGGCGGACGGAAGACCGCGGGGACCGCACCGAACGGCTTGCCGTAACCGTACGTGTACCGGTATCACGGCAGGGCATCCGTCACCGTTGAACATTCGGTACCTATGCTACAGGCTTCCTATTTCAAAAATGTGACAGGTACACCAGGTATCAATCCGACTATATTTTTTTAATATTCTTTTCACTGGGAAAAGGCAAAGGTTAAAATACAGCCAAGTTTAGTCTGACTACGGGAAGTAAGTACTTATTTTGTCAAAATAAAGCCGCGTTATTGTATCTTTTTGTTTAAATGTGGATCTCTATCTATTTTACTTATTTCGCTGTCGCTGCCCGTTTCAAACGAATCGCGGTGTATGATTTCATAGTCATAGGTACGAGTAAACATAAATAATTGAGGACTCACATAATAAATCCGTAAATAAAGAATCAACCTCGTACCCATCACGTCGGTTACACCACGAAACAATGTTGATAAAAGAATTTCTCTGTTCCCGGAATGACGTGTCCCCTAAGATCGTAACTCATGGCGGGTTGCTCATATTACTTTCATATGTCGCCGGAACTTTATACGCAACTTGCTCTTATGTCGGCCGGAAGACAAAAACCGAAAATGATGCGTCATTCAAGGACGGGGGCGGCAAATGGCAATGACCCGTCTGGTGATTAAAAATGGGACTCCAAAGAATTTCACTGATAAAGGCATCATGATTACTTATGTATAACTGAAGAGATACTTATCAGTTAATATTAAGCGGCATAGTTGCTTCGATCATTCATAATGTAGATACAAAATTGCCTACAATTTGAGTTTTCGAGAAATGTTTTGTCGGCACCGATTTATCCAAGAATAGAAGAATGCTCAATTGCAAGAGCAATAAAAGATTATCATCCCTTCAATTATATATGGACGTACAATTACACAATACGTCTTATATTATGAGTACAAGTCCCTAAGGCCCGATCTGGCTTTTGTGCCCGTACGTCACAATAAATCCTCTCTCATCAGTTTTGTCGTAGAATCCATTGACAATCTTAATGATCCGAACGCTTGAATGGAAATGGACAACATTTTGGAGGAGGATTATAATATTGCAGATAAAGACTGGTTTAGTCCCCTTTTCAATTCATTCAAATTTTACCTAGCTACGTAGGTTGGTATGGTACCTGTCTTCTAACTGACTTGTTGTAGGTTGGCCAAGGTGATTTTCTAGGTACCTACATGGATAAACCTATTTATGCTAACAAATGAGTAATTTCTTTCTTTTTTTAGCATAAATAGGCATAGGTAGGCTTCCTTTCCCTTTTATAAGGTATACCTAGCTACCTGTTGCAGTCGGATATAGGTACAGACCTACCTACTCAATAAATTATTGGAGTCGAACCTGGCAACGAGCGAGAGAACTACAGTGTAGGTTCTATCACACGATTCACAATGTTCTGTGAACAATGAAACACCATAACAGTTTCACTTCGTTATGGGTTTCAATAAATTTTATCCTCCGGTTCATACGAATAACAAACGTAACGAAAAAAAATGATTTGAAGTTGTTTTACAACAAGTGCCATCTGTTGAGTAACCATTGTACTACTTTGTGCTACTAAGCTTGCAGTACTGTGTGCATGTGAAGGTCTATGGGTTAGTTAGGTCGTCAAGATGGGGTATTAGTTTAAGTAACACGGCAGTAGATGGCGTAAACTCGTTACAAATGTTCAACAAAAACGTAGGTAATTTTTCCTTCCATTCCATTACAATACTTGCTGTGCCGTGCGCGAGTGAGAGCGAACTAAAGTATAAGAGATCTGTATTTTTACTATTTTCTTTTTTATAAAATATATCATGGCTGGTGTAACATATAATGAAAACAGTGATGTTTTGGCTATATTATTCGATTTAGACAATACACTAATACAGACGAGGAACGGAGACAGCAGAGCTTGCAATAAGGTTGGTAAAATTTCGATTTCATGACATGACATTGTCACGGTCATCTGTGCCCCAATGCGCGCGCTGTCATCGCAAGTATTTTTTACGTAGTTTGGCTCACTGATTGCACCCGCGTGTTGATCGCTCGCGTTCCAGTACGTATGGTTAAAAATAGGATATTCATGGTTGGAGAACGCGAGCTCTACGTCCAGATTTAGATAGTTTGGAACAGAAGTCGTGCTAAATATAAAAGTGATGTAGATCGAGTCGGTCCGCGATTCAACGACGCGCGGCTCCCTGTTGGCGTTGGTTCTCAGTGGATCTCAGTGGAGCGCGAATCGCAACGCATTGTGTAAATTGTGTTCGCCTAAAGTGTTTGTGACAATGGGTGATATATCGGAGCCAATAAAAAAATGCGTTCTCATTCTGAAGTCCGCGAAGAGCGACACAGAAAAGTTCGCCGCGCTTTTCATGGTGACCAAATTGGTGAAGGGTAAAGATTGCAACACGAACGCTAAGAAAGCCCTGTTCGAGGCCATCGGCTTTCAATTCCTGAAGAAACTGCTCACCAGCACCGGCATAGAAGATGATTGTCCCCCTACAGTGTATAAATCTGTTGCTCTGTCCGTACTCACTTGCTTCTGCAATGAACCGGAACTCGCTTCACACCCAGAAATGCTTGCTAACATACCAGTGTTCCTAGACATTGTACAGACCTCCGACAATGAGGATTATGATGATAACCTCATTATCATCAGTGAAGCGTACACATGTCTGCAGTGTATTGCTGAACAAGAAGCCGGACAAAAAGCACTGATTGCAGTTGGGGCTATAACTAAAATGTCAGAGATTTACTCACATCAGAGCTTCCAGACAGACGAGGCTCTGAACATTCTTGTGAAACTGGTTAGCATTTACGGCCCGGCAGCATGGGGTAATGATCCCAGACCATTCCATGCATTGGTAAACAAAATAGCATTAGATTTTGCTACAGATCAATCTGAGAGAAAGTTTGAGCTGGCATCAATATTAAGTGCCCTTTTGTACAGCTGCAATAAGAGTACTGTAATACCTGGGGCTGCAGATGAAACATGGCCGATGAGTATCTACAAGGCGCTGCATGATATTCTTACCAGTAAGATTGGGAAAAACCAGAGGGACCCTGCTTTGAAATTGGCTGCTAATATTGTTGATCTGCTAGGAATTGACTGGACTTTTAATGACGAAGAGAATCCGAAGAAATTCTTCCTATTACTACTTCAACTCTGTGCCATAGAAGTGAGGATGCAACTAGATGACCGGAGTTTCAAACAAGCTTTTGCTAATGCTGATTTGGTCACTGCATGCTTCATTGTCCTTGAACTGTCTGTCAACTATATGGCCACTGATCAGCTAGACTTGGAGCAGAAAGAGAAGCAATCTGTTTACACCAGTCTAAAAGGTGCATTTAACGCTGTAGTATCTATACTGGGTAAAGTTTCCAATGATAAAAACAGAGACAAACTTTCTGATCCTGAGAAAGTATATGTATGTGCCATGGTAAGAGTTTTGTTTGCATGGATTGCACAAGAAACTACAGCAATGAGGGAACAAATATATGCCTTACTCCCATTTATGTTCTCTCTTGCCAATGACTCATTCCATGCTTATCGGGCAAGAAAACTGTCTGAGAAAAACAAATCTGAGGGAGAAGCAATGGATGTTGATACATCTCTGGTGGGTCAAGTTGATCTATTGCGTTTAATGTTACCAGCCCTCTGTCATTTGGCTGTAGAAGATAAAGCTAGAGATATAATGTTCAATTTGAAACAAGAAGATATTCTTTATGAAGCTACTAACTTCCACTGGTCTATAGTACACTACAAGAAGCCTCCTGTACCCAAATCAGAGAGAAACAAAGTTAAAACCCAACCTGAACCTGAACTAGACCCTAAAGTATTAGAAGACATGAAGGACTCTAGAGCGGCTATGGTTAGCCTTTGTAACATTTTCATGAATCTTACTGTGCTAGCACCTAAAATTGTTGAAAATAGTGTCTTATTCAATACTCTGCTGAAATTTATATTTAACAATTTACCAGAATTGAAGAATATCCCTGAAAATCTTGTTCTACATGGGCATCTGGCAGTACTAGGGCTTCTTTTACTTAAACAGCAAGCTACTAAGGTAAAAAAGAATGACTTCTCCATTTGTAGATACATTCAGTCTACAATCCGGTTCCTCTGGGATGCGTACAATGTTGATGAGTCAAATGATCCTACTGCCCTGGTGGTGGCCATGAGTTACAAAGAGAACTGGAGTGAAATTGCAGATCTATGGTTCCTGGGTATGCAAACAATGAGTGGAGTTTTAACAATTGTTCCATGGATATCTGAGTTTGCTATTGAGAGTGGCTGGGCTCAGGGCATTACAGAAATGCTAGTCAAAGTCAAAGTTGGAACACTTCCTCCAAATGTCAAATCAGCATTTGAAGATTTCCTGTGCAGATTAGTAGATTCCAATGAAACTGTTATTCCAGTTCTTAAGAAGGCCGGTGCACTGAAAATGTGCAGAAATCATAGATTAATGGAACTGGGTAAAAGGTTGTTTGGTGACTAAATAGTAGATAGATAGAAACGTAACTTAATGATAAGTCATTTGACATACATTTTTATACTTGTACTTAATTTTGAATTATTAAGGCAATGCTGCTCTTCTTCTTTATAAACTTCTTCTTAATGAATTAAACTGTATAAACACCTCTTTATTTTTGCTAGTTAATTGAATTTTTTGAAGTTAACAATACCATAAAATATAAATAGTTTAAAACACTAAAGTTTTGAATAAAATCTGTTTTACAAATAAAATTGTTTGTATTTACATATTAGATACCAAAATTACCTAGGTAATTTTAGCCTTTTGCAACAATTACCTTATCTTAGATAGGTATATAATTAGGTAACTCATTAACCTAACCAGTCTCATTACCACATTTTCTTCATTCAACTCCTAATGACACAGAGAATGATCTAAAAATCTAAATACCTTAATTGTTACCGCTGATTATGATACCACTCTTATTCATATTCAAGCCTAAAAGTAACTCAGCTGCTTACTACTTTGTCACTGTCATTAATTTGAAACATTTCAAACTGTCCCAGTATCATTGCTTACTACGACAAAGTACTAAAGGGGCTTGGTTACTTTTAAGCTTGAGCCTGCTGAGTTGCTTCCAGGCATGTAACAATGTCAATTCATTATAGAAACAGTATCAGTTTTCGATTTGGTAGCTGTGCCAACCAGCAGGTGAGTGAACTGGTCGTTGCGTCGAGCCACACCGACGAGCGTTGACCTGGTGCTATTTTAGACTACAGCTTCCGTATGAGAAGCGTCTTAATGGACGTGCCTTTGAGTCTTGACATTTTATGCTGATGATAATGTTCTTGCTGAGTAAATTAGTTTAGCTGACAATTTGTAACTTCTGGCGCACAGCTGCGACTACGACGAAGGTAGAATACAGTCACCGCGCGTAAATGTTAAGCCACTTGTCATAATTTACCCGTATACCTAATGTATAATGCAAATCTGGCTTAATTCAGGCATACGACTGAATAACGAATTTCATTATAGCTAGATACCTACGGCTAAATAAGGACAACGACACATAGCTCAACATTCCCGGAGTGTTGACTGTACCTAAAAAAAGTACATAAATATTGTCACATCCTGTAAAAAGAATTAGATAAGCGATTACTCATTTATTTTCTAGTGTAGGAGGTTAGTAAATCGTAAGTAGCCAAAAATTATGACAAATGGTCACAGTCACGGGCACCATTAAGATAGGCAGGTAGACACAGATAACAAATTAACTGCGACAGAACGACTAAAATACGATTAGTAAACACGTGTATACGACTAAAGTACGATAAGTAAACACGTGTATAACGCGCACACAGTAGGTACTTAGGTGCAGATTGTTATAATCGTAGATGACTATTGAGACAAGCATTTGGTTTGGATATAGATTTAATAATGTTTATCAAGACACGTTACAAATCATGTTATTTTTACGTTACGAGGCTAGCTGTCAATATATAGTTCGCAGGAACGCCGCCTGAGGGCGCTGCGTTTCCATGCACGCAGACTACGTTCTAACATCTTCCTTTTTTTACAAAAAACAAAGCTAGACATAAAATAATTATCATTAATTAAAACATTAAGACATTCCATAATAAATAAGACCTATTATAAAAAACAACCATTATTCACATTAATTAAAAGTCAAATAAAAACATTTAAATTATATTAAATTGCAGTAGCTTTGTCAGACATAAAAAACATTAAATTAAATACAGCAAAGTCAAGTCATTATCATAATCATTACATTACATTATTATACATTATTAGACATTATTATTACATTATTATTACATTACATTACATTAGTCAATTTCGAAATCTACATTGAATCTTACCGGTGGTTTGACTTGTCTACCAGATCTAGTTGTCCTAATAATTGAACGAGTACCAGAATCCGAATGATGTGAGCTGTTATGCGCGTTTTCTGCAGGCAAAGTAACACTTCCAGTTGCCTGTGTTGTGCTAGACTGACTCTGATCACATTCTTCTCTCTGACCTTGTCCTGTCTCCCTTTCCTGTTCTATTTCACTTTCCGTTATTATTATATTTGATCTTTCCTTACTTTTCCTTTCCTTCTGCACTGGTATAGTCTGTGGTGCCAACATGGGAGTAGCTGCTGTTGCTGCTTGCGTTATTTTATTTTTAAGCAGATGCTGACGGTTTCTTCTATAACGGACTCCTTCGGTAGACTCCACTATGTAAGATCTTGGCTCTCTACATTTTTCTACTATTTTTCCAGGAAGCCATTTTTCTTCAGGTTTCTTCTTAAACCATATAAAGTCTCCGATATTTAACTCTGGTAGCTTACTAACCTTCTTGTCATAATAAAATTTCTGTTGTTGTTTACTTTTTGTTTTATTTTCCACATAATTTCTGTAACTGTATACCTTTGGCTGTAGATGTTTCAAGTGTGTAGGTATCTGTGTCCTTAATGTTCTTGACATCAGTAACTGAGCTGGTGATGGTAAATTACCTCTTGCAGTTGTTCTATACTGTAACATAGCTAAATAAGGATCACTTCCAGATTCATCACACTTTGTAAGTATTTTCTTTACAATTTTGACTCCAGATTCAATTAAACCATTTGACTTTGCCATGTAGGGACTTGTAGTATTGTGTTCAATTCCCCATTCTTTTACAAATTTCATAAATTCTGTGGAATTAAAAGGTGGACCGTTGTCACTTATGATTTCAACCGGTATGCCAAAACGACTGAATATTGATTTCAAAACTGTTATTAACTCTCTGGCGTTAGTGCTATTGACATGAGCTATTTCAATAAAATTAGAATAATAGTCTTCTATTACAACAATAGTTTGTCTTTTGTACATCAGATAATCAATACCAACTTTCTGCCATGGAAATTCACATATTTTGTGTGGCATGAGAGGTTCTGATGGATTTGAACTCCTGTTTGACATACAAGTAGTACAACTTTCTACTATATTCTGTATATCATGTGACATTAAAGGCCAAAATACTATGCCTCTTGCAAAGTTTTTAGATTTTTCTATACCTTGGTGACCACTGTGAATCATTTTTAATATGTCTGGTCGCAGTTTTGTAGGTATAATCAGACTGTTGCCTTTTAGTAGAAGCTCTCCTATGACATGTATTTCATCACGATAATTCCAGTATGGTATGACTAAATGATTAGCTTGCGACTTGCTTGTAGGCCATCCTTTCATGTAATACTCTTTAAGTAACTTCATAGTTTCATCCTCAATTGTTGCTTTTTCTAACCATTCCAATTTTTCTTTGGATATTGGTAGATTACTTTTAAGTAAGTTGACATGTACGGTTAAATTTTCATCAAGTTCATCTTCACTACTCTCTGGTAGCGGTGCGCGTGACAATGAATCAGCTATGTACATTTTAGAGCCTGGTTTGTACTCTACTCTTAAATCATATACTTGTATTTTAAGCATTAGTCGTTGTAATCTAGTAGGTACTTCTGCCAATGGTTTTTTAAATAGTGTTATTAAAGGACGATGATCTGTTTCAACACTCACCACTTGACCATAAATATATTGATGGAATCGTAGACATCCAAAGACTATGGCATATAATTCCTTTTCGATTTGAGCCATACGCTGTTGACACGACGTCATTGTTTTTGAAGCGTAGCAAATCGGGTGACCCTCTTGTAGTAGCACAGCTCCGACGGCTGACTGGCTTGCGTCTACTGACAAGACAATAGGTTTCCTAATATTAAAATGTGCTAAGACTGGACTTTGACAGATAATCTGTTTTAAACGATTAAATGTAGCTTCATGATTAGCATTCCATTGCCAATCGCTTGACTTTTTTAGCAGATCTCTTAATATTTCAGTTTCTTGTGCCATGTTTTTAATAAAACTTCCTAAATAATTCAATATGCCCAGGAATCTTTGTAGATCCTTGACAGACGACGGCGACGGCATATCTTTTATTGCTCGTACTTTTTCTGGATCAGGTGACACTCCTTCCTTTGAATAGACATGACCAACGTATTTTACTTGCGTAGCGCCAAAGACACATTTAGACTTATTAAATCTTAGATTGACTTCTATGGCTTTATCAAAAACTCTTTGTAAATTGACATTATGTTCAGCCTGTGTAGCTCCATACACTAAAATATCATCAGCATAGACTATGACTCCTGGCAGTACACCAAAATACTCTGTCATTATTCTATGAAAAATTTCAGGTGCACAATTTATTCCGTAGGGTAGACGTTTAAATCGATACCTTCCAAAAGGTGTATTGAAAGTACATAGAAACGAACTTTCCTCATCAAGCTTACACATCCAAAAACCACTATTAGCATCTAATGTTGAAAAATATGCTGCTCCTTGTAGCTTAGATCGTATATAGTCATTAGTAGGTATAGGATAGTGAGACCTTTTTATGGCTTGATTAAGATTTCGTGGATCTAGACAAACACGCAGTTTTCCGTTTCTCTTTTCAACCAAGACAAGTGAACTCACCCATGATGATGGTTCTGTGACCTTGGTTATGACTTCTTGTTGCTCCATGTTGTCAAGTTCATTCTTGAGTCTGTCATGCAATGAAAATGGTACTTTACGTGCTGCATCGATTTTAGGCATCACACCTGGATCTGTATCAAGGTGTATTTCACCTGGTAGACAACCCAAACCCCTGAAGATTGAGTCATATTTCGTCAAAATATTCTGTAAATTTAAACAATTATTAGACATTTCCATATTAAATATTCTCTTAACAAGACCAAGTTCAGAACAAGTATGTTTTCCTAAGACTGTAGGCGATTTGACATCAGCAATAATAAACAAAATATTTTTTATTACATTATGACCATTGTGACTATATTGACAATTAATATATTGTTGACCCACTATATTGACAGAATTTCCTGAGTATGATGTAACTTTTGCATTACAATGTGACATTTTATTTGACAATTTTAATGATTTATAGACATCACAAGACATAACATTAGCATCACTGCCTGTATCTAAAATACATTCAAAATTAACATCATTGACATTTAAAACAATAGTCCAATGAGAACTATTAAATGAGTTGAGATTTCCTATAAAAAAATTCTCACCTTCATTTTCATAATTATTTGTTACCTCCACATAATTTGTCATCTTATTTTTACAAAATGCTTCATAATGACCTATCTTGAAACATTTTCTGCACTTCGCATTAGTCGCTGGACACTTATGACGATGGATCTGACCACATTTTTGACATCCACTTCTTGACTGACTTGCTGACCGATGATAATTATGTGACTGTGACTGACGATCTCTTGACCTTGACTGATGATTATTCATATTGTTTGATGATTGACCTTTGTATTTGTGATTCTGTGGGTATTGCTTTCTTGACTGACTTCTGTTCTGACTTGCTTCTCTTATTCTTGACTTGTTTTCTTGATAATTATATAAGACCTGTTTTTCTTTATTAAGTTCAGCTGCCTGTGACTGTGTTGTAATTAGCGTTTTAGCTAAATGAAGTGCCTTTGTCATAGTTAAGTCGGTTTCCAATAGTAATTTTTCTCGAACATGTTGGTAGTTTTCATTTAAGTTACATATAAAAATATCCGTTATTAATCTTTCTTTAAGCGTGCCAAATTCACATGTTTTGCTTAGATTAACTAAATCTGTCATAAAGTCATCTATCGATTCATTTTGAACTTGTTTTCTCGTAAAAAATTTGAATGACTCGTATGTAACGTTCGTTTTTGGTACAAAATATTGTTCGAATTTCTGGACTAGGTCGCTCAATTTAATAGTATCTTCGTCCACTCCGAAAGAATTAAATATATCTAGCGAATCCTGTCCAATCATATGCAAAAATACGGCTACTTTTCGTTTTTCGCTTTCTTCTGACAGTTCACTTGCGGTCATGTATAATTTAAAACTTTGGTACCATTTCTTCCAATTAACGGCTAAATTTCCTTGCAAAGAAAGTGTTTCTAGTTGACTATTTATCGTTATTTTTCGCCTTGAGCCATTATTATTCTGCATTTTTGAATTTGTGACTTCGTTTCGTTGGAATTTGAATTTTTATATGGATGGACTGACTGACCTGGAACCGTTGACTTGACTTCTTCTTTAAATGTTTCTTTTTCTTCTGACTTTTTTATTTATTTATTATTTCTTGTTCACTTCTGACACCATGTTATAATCGTAGATGACTATTGAGACAAGCATTTGGTTTGGATATAGATTTAATAATGTTTATCAAGACACGTTACAAATCATGTTATTTTTACGTTACGAGGCTAGCTGTCAATATATAGTTCGCAGGAACGCCGCCTGAGGGCGCTGCGTTTCCATGCACGCAGACTACGTTCTAACACAGATAAGCAAAGCTTAGGTATGAAAGTTAGGCAACTGAACGATTAATGCAGGGGTGTGACACGAGGTCATGTGGTGTGACTATAACGTTTTGGGCCCGTGGTAAATTCATTAATGGCGGCCCTTCCGCAATATTAAGAAGTGCATCATCATCATCCCTTCATTGCACTAGGCCAAGATAATAAGGGGCCCCGTAGAGCTACGGGCCCGTGGCATTTTGCCAGTCCCTATATTTACGCCACCGAGGTAATCTAGCAGTTCCTACATAATACCCAGAACATCCAATCCTGATTCCAAGGTTCTGTTTGATCATTAACAGGGTGTATCTCATGCCCGTGCCAAATACTTTACTCGACGAGTGGCATAGGAAGTGGCTATAGGAAAAGAGGCAAAAACAACATGGCTACGTTACTCGTCTCGTCTGTCATACTTGGTCATACTCAGTACCTATTACTTCGCCGTCTCTCGTGTTATGGTTATGACCGGCAAGAGAAGCAAGGACACAGCAAACAACAAAAGGAGACAGCAGCAGCGCCATGAACAGAGGGCCTACTCCGAAATTCGATTTTCGAAGTTCGTATCACGCCGTCCCTCTCACTCTCAAATTCATAACTATTAGTGAGAACGAAACGGCACGAAATGAACTTCGAAAATCGAATTTCGGAGTAAAAGGCCAGGGGGGTACTCCGAAATTCGATTTTCGAAGTTCGTATCACGCCGTCCCTCTCACTCTCAAATTAATAACTATTAGTGAGAACGGAACGGCACGAAACGAACTTCGAAAATCGAATTTCGGAGTATAAGGCCAGGGGGGCTACTCCGAAATTCGATTTTCGAAGTTCGTGTCATACCGTCCCTCTCGCTCTAGAATGAATGCCTATTAGTGTGAGCGGAACGGCACGAAACGAACTTCGGAAATCGAATTTCGGAGTATAAGACCAGGCCTTATACTTCGAAATTCTATTTTAGAATTTCGTTTCGTGCTGTTCCACTCACACTAAGTCATTGATTTGAGTGAGAGGAACAGTAGATACGAACTTTAAAAATCGAATTTCGGACTAGCCTACCCAGTGCGAGGAGCATAGGTAACAGTGAGGCAGGTTAGGGGCACAAGTTACGCAGCGTCCATTTTGCTCTATAAAATAATTTGGTGATCTTGAAAACCAGATCCAGGATACTGAATCTTGATGTATCGAATCGTCATTTTCGATTGCACCTGTTTACATGTTGACGCCTTAGTTAATAAGGGCCAGATATCGATACCACCGTAGCTCATTGCTATTTACGTCATGGGAATTAGGTACCTAATTGCTTATCGAGGCTCAAAGCATAAACATACCCTTAAATAAAGGAATCACTGTTCTTGCCCCAACCCTTGGCTCCACTGAATACAAGCCCTATTGAACCTCTTTCGGCTTCGATTTTAAATTACGTCTTTTACAAGTTTTTCTTGGGTATTTTTGTGTCCACTACTACACTAATAATAATAATAAATATTATAAAGGGGAAAGATCTGTTTGTTTGCATTTCATACGCTCCGAAACTACTAGACCGATTTGAAAAAATTGTTCATCATCAGAATCCCACATTATCCCTGATGATCATAGGCTATTTTTAATTTCCCGCGGACGAAGTCGCGGGCGACAGCTAGTCTTCAATATACTAAACCATTCCTCTTCTTCATGTCACCAGCTGGTGGATATCTTAGAGCAGCAATATGGGCTCCCGCGCGAGGCGGCAGCTGAGAGCGCCACAAACTTCCTGCGAGCGTTCAGAGCGCGTCCGGACGACGACTCCTTTGCAATTGACGAGTGGCCAGCGCACTTGTGGAGGAACTGCTTGCCCAAGAACTACAGACATATCGCCAGTGAGTACACTTGTTAATTAATACCTTAAAATACAGTATGCCAGTGAAAAAAGCGGGGGATCAATTGCATACATCGCTTATGATTTTCAATGTGTTTGATCCCCAGAAATTTTCGAGTAGATACAGCGTGCCTACCTGTGCCTACCTATTAAGTAAACTAGCCTATAGTCTACATACATGTCCAAGTAAATGTTTAAACATATTAGGAAATTAAGCAAATATATCATTAGCTTTGTTTTTTCTCTGAATAATGCATTAAAGTAACATTGCAGGCGGTGAGTTCAGTTGTGACTAATTAATCCATTGTTTTGGTGGGTTAAGCCTTTTTGAATCATTGTTATTTTTCCTCGGTTAGTAAGACATGGGTTTTTTCATACAAACTGCTACATATCTAAAAGCGAAACAACATACGCAATAGTTACATATTTAATTTACCTATTCTTATACTAAACTATAGGTAACTGATCCCATACTTAGTACTTAAATATTTACTTACTCTTACCACAAACAAAAGCATGAAATAAATAAGTACGTAAATTCCACACAATGTTCTTGGTTTGGTATATGACTGGCTTAACAACAAAGACCATGAACTGGGTATGTATCTAAGCGTATATTCCTGCACAAATCACATTCGAGTATCCGTAGGTATACAATATGGCTCAGGTCCAGATCATTGCGGTATAAAAACATTTAGTGCTCCCCAAATAGGTAGGCGTAAGCACAATGAAATGTCAAAGCCATGACGAAGTTTTTGTGTGGTCATGACAAAGGAGTTATAGATCAACACAACAACGTAGCTTTATCTGTCTACGTTTTATTTGCGTAAACAGTTTCATCAGACGCATGCGCCCCCACGCGAACGTATTAATATAGAATTTTGTAAACAAAATGATATTCACACGCGAGTGTGAATGGGGGTCAAAACCAATATTAGATAAAGACGTTTTAAACGTTTATTAACGATCCACTGTTACCTAAGTAAATGGTTACCTGCGTTCGTTGCAAAAACACGCTGACAAGATTTAGTAACTGAAAATGTTACGTCGATAAACAGACAGGTGCAGGGTGCGCCTTTAGATTCTGTCGAGTATGTTCCACAAAATAGGAATCTAACTCTTTTATAAATATGGGCTCCTGATTCAGCTCCTGCTATGGCAAGAGCTGAATCAATATTATCTACATATTTCAATATGGTGACGCAATACCAATACCATTTCGCTTACCGATTATTAAATAATCAGTGACTGTTCCCCTCGAACATCGACATTCATCCTGCTCTTATTTATGTCGGTTTTAGCCTTGAACACGAAATGGATTATTATTATAAACTATAACATAGTCTAATCGACGTAGGTAGTATAAACGCTTCCAGGAGAAGCGCTTTCCAGCACCGCCGTGATTTTCCACAACTTTATTTTTAACTCAAGGCCACGGAATTACGCATTTGACGTGACTAATTTCAGTTTCCACCATTTCATGTTACAGTTTCTCAAATCTTTTGTTTCAGAAAGTATATCTACCGAATGGTTGAAATTGAGATTTCACTATTTGTCTCTAACGCCTGATGTTATTCATCTACTAGAGACGTTGAGGTACGTTATTTTCTTTCTCGGAAAATTTAATTTATATTATGCAGAAATATTCAATGTTGCATAAGGTTTTTCTGGCTTAATGCCTTATTGACTTCATTGACCATAATTATTTCTTCATGATATAATCTAAGTTCATCTTGTCCATTACATAATTTGTGACATCAATGGGAAGATTTCTTTGTTTTATTATTACGAAATTATGCGATAGCGGCTAGCAGCGCCGAAAATAGTTACGCACATAGTAATATTATCACACTATAAACAAAGAAATTCATCGATGTAAAGTATTGTACACCAACGTTATTCTGAGAACTGATTCGGAAATAGATTCTGCGCACTGTACACTTGAACAAAATTAATGGTCAAGTTAACGTCATCGTCGAAATGGAATAAAACGTTGCAACTATAAATTTTGTAACTTGTATTCCAGTAATAATATAAAATTATTTTGAATTCCACAACATTCAACTACTGATCTCAGAATCGCGGAGGTAACTCTGATGTGAATCTTGCATGGTGTTATGTGGTACATAACTTTATTGCAAGAACTTACTTAGTCTTAACAAACACCAAGATCCCTATATGAAGTTGATCGACATAAATCATTACTTTAACAATCATTTTCAGAGAAACTATCGACAAGCATGCAGATGTTTGTGTGCCAAGCACTCAGACGCATGCCACATAATACTATGGATGTCAGAGCACTAAGTATTGATTCTATCATGACAAAGTCAGCACCAAAGTGTTGGGAAGACATCATACCCTAATACTCCTATTGAAACTTAGAAAACTAGAACTTGCCAGATGTCTTCCCTAACCGTGTTGGGCTGACTTTAAGTGCATGTTGCTAATTAATTACTTGTTTTTCAACAGTTCAGTTGTTGCTCATCGAGTGACTAAACTCGGGGCGCCGCGTGCGCTACACTTAGGTTTGAATTGTGTTTGTAAAATATATGAGGGAGTCCATCATGGCGAAGGTAAAACCATTACCTCAACAATTTCATAACAACGATAGAGACTTTTTCAAACGTAATTTACATGTTCCACTCACATTTGAATTTTACTAATTTGTTTCAAATTTTAAGAATACTCGAAAATGTCTTTTTCGTTGCTACCTATGTACTATATTAATATTAGTGTCATGTTGATACAACGAACTATTTTTTATAACCATAAAAGAAGTCTTAGGCCGTGTTCATAGAGTCGCTATTCGCGCAATCCGCACTATCCGCTCTCGACTGTAGTGCTATAAGCTAAGGGCGGATAGCGTAGATTGCACGGATAGAACTCAGAGAACACAGCCTTAAAAACAATATAATTTAGCTGTAAAGTTGACGTTTGTAAAATATGACATTAAACCACTTGTGTTTTCATGAATAATTTATAGTGCCTATAAATTGTACGTGAAATATAATTCATGTGTCATTTCAGTTCAAAAAATGCTCTTGCACGGTGCAACATGAGTAAGCGGTTGATAGTTCGCTCGTTGTTAACATGGCACGTTAACGTGCAAGAACATTTACCAAATGTACCGTGTGCTGAGTTTCAGCATTGTTGTTCGGGCTCTCAATAACGAAAAGGGGTTGAATGAATGTGGCACAGGGAGGATTACGTACTCGGTCTGATCACGAACGGGCCCTCGCGCGCCCAGTGGCAGAAGATCCAGCGGCTAGGCCTCCGCAAGTACTTCGACTGCGTGCTCGTCTCCGGCGACCTTCCCTGGGAAAAGCCGGACCAGCACATCTTCCTCGAAGCCTGCAAACTGCTCAACGTCGAGCCTCGCAACTGCATTATGGTTGGCGATAAACTCGAAACTGATATAATGGTAAGTCAAGTTTCCCTGAAAAAAAAACCTACTTACTTATACCTACTACTTACTACTAAATAAATTCTCATTTTATAGCTTTATACAAAACTTCTCAAACCACTGCACACCACCGTTTGTGCCCGAATAAACATTAAAACATTAAAACACTTTATCTACTTTGTATACGTTTTGATATCGATTGCAAATTTATTACAGGGTGGCATAGAAGCAGAGTTGGGAGGCACCGTCTGGATCCCGCTCCAAAAGGATGAAGAGTCATCAGACTTGCCAGATTTCACGATCGAGAAAGTTACGGAGTTACCAGAGGTTCTACCTAATTCCCCGAAACTAAAACACTCGGCGGGCACAGCTGACAATATTAAAACTTGTTGACGACCTTAACAGTCAATTATTCGCCAGGGATGTATATACTTGACTTAAAACTGCTAAGCGATGCGTCTAGATCTGCAAAATTTATAGAAAAAATTTTTTTTAACTAAAGTAATTTTCGCGTTGCAACCACTTGCAATTCCTGCCATCTTTCTAGAACTAATTACTTTCCTTTCTTATGCTAACAATTAAACTGGAAGAGCTTACGAAACGCTTCAACCGCCTTATCTTTTACGTTAC
The DNA here is from genome assembly GCA_963854515.1 of Pandemis heparana. Taxonomy (NCBI): domain Eukaryota; kingdom Metazoa; phylum Arthropoda; class Insecta; order Lepidoptera; family Tortricidae; genus Pandemis; species Pandemis heparana. The sequence continues at coordinate 7,445,994 of OY978024.1, forward strand.
GCAAATCGAGGAATATCGACATTCGACAATTTTCGACGATTAGTACTGATATAAATTAGTACTGTTTTAAATTTGCTGCCAGTAAAGTCTGGAATGACCTACCGCCACCATTTAGAACCCCTATGCCGCTATTAAGGTTCAAAAAACTTGTTCATAACCACCTGTTAGAGAAACAGAAAAACCCCCAATGAAAAATAGACACTCACGCCAACGCCAACACGCACACACACACACACACACACACACACACACACACACACACACACACACACACACACACACACACACACACACACCTTGATAAGTACGATCATAACTTCTTTTTAAGCTATTTTTAATTTTAACAGTTCTTTTTTTTTTTGTTTTGTTTTCCTTCTTGTAATATTAGATACCTAAATTGTATTCACGCAGGGGCTGCGATATACCACATAGGGGCCTTTCTGCAAAACAGCGCTGAGCACTCGAGCCCAGCACACGCTGAGATTGGTACCCGTTGCTAAACTTGTGTACTTATTGTTAATTTGATTTGTTATGTATTTTTTGTTTCTTTGTGTACCCGGTCACTGGCAATAAAGATTTTTATTATTATTATTATTTATTATTATATAGAATGTCAGTCTCACGGTTCTTTACTACTTAAAGTACTTACGTAAAGTTTTTATAACTCGCAGATGATGCAAGGCCGCAGAAGACTCATAATATTTCGAACAAGTTATTATTACTATGTTGTGTTGTAACTCGAAAGGTAAGGTGGTTACAACGCTTAACAGTCTAACCTTTTTTGCACAGGGACTTAACGTACAACTACTTTTATTCTAGTAGGTTAATAAATTATAGATCTCAATAGGTCGTTATTTCAGGTCCTACTCTTTAAAGTTGTGAGTTGACCTGCATTCACAAGTTTCACAGTCGATTTAAGTACAAAGATAGCTTTAGAATGTAAATATATTTTCTATAACTAACGAAAATGTATTTATTTTTTAACGTCCAAGGCTTAGTAAGTTACCAACGAAATACATATTTTGCAATTTGATTAATGTTGTACGCCTGGATATATTTTATGAGATCTGAGTTGTGTATAGAGTGATGTTATTGATGATAGTTTATTTTTTGAAGACTTGTATGAAAAGTTGTTAGATGCTACTAGATGATTTATGGTAACTAATAATAGGAACGCGTATGGAGCTTCGCATGATTATTATTTTGTATACTATTTGAGTATAATTGTATGCAGATACTGGCCACTTTCAATGTGATACATACTTATAGAAGGTAAGTAGGTTTATTGCTCTTTGACTAGATAATTATTGTCTAGGCAATCTGACTGACTGTCTGGTTGCTACCTGATACCCTTTCGAAAAGTATTTAAACAGGAGGTTGTTAAATGTGTTGTTTAATTTTCTTAATATAGTAGTTTGTAATGACTAGTAGACTGGTTAGATAGATGTAAATTATTTATGTATATTTGCATAAGAAACGTAAGATAACTTGCTCCTACTTAACTATACAAAGTATCATTATGTACCTAATGTACCCTAGGTTTTTTATTGTTACCCACTTTACATCAAAGGAAAGTACACTTCCCCACTTCATACCAAGTGATGTGTAAATATCTAAATATTATGTATATGTACCTAACAAAGTTTTAAATTTGTATTTTTGTTAACTAGGCTTAGACTTTTTAATGCAAATATTGGTGATTATTAGATTCTAAACTGTGATCTGCTGACATTGACGACGCTGAACAGGTGATTCCATCGACCCTCTTGCAAGAACCATATCATCGCCACCTATTGAATGTGATCAGTCAGAGGTAATCTCTTATGATTACTCCACTGTAAAGTGTAAATGTATGTTATAAATAAAATATATTTTACTACAACACACGTTTTTCATTTTTGTTATCTATATTTTATATTTACTTAATAGTAGGTACTGGCTTGATATAGACCTGTGTGGGACTATAGCCCTCTCAAACTGAGTGGTGGCCTGTGCCCAGTAGTGGAACGTTATAAGCTGGATTATGTTGTTATGTAGTAAGTTGTCAGTGTCCAATTTAGAAGCACTTGAACATGCTAGCAATGTAGTATGAAAATTTTAACTTTATATTTCTTCCGTTTCCTACTTCATTGGTGGAGTCTTTAATCATATAAACAAACTAATTGGTTACCTGATAAAGCTATATTTAAATATCTATGTATGTATTTATCAATTCTCTAACTTTGCAACAAACTATGCAGTTCTTAACATTTTGGCTTCTCTCCTTTCCTGTAACATCTTCTTTTGCTCTTCTACAGCTAATTTCCTTTCAGCCAAGAATTCTCCATACTCCTGTAAGAACAGAAGTAAATAGCAATACAATACAGATACTTTTTTTAGTCTACCAATGCATGGATCAAATATGGAATAGTAACCATACGAGATATCTAAATATATAAAAGAAGAAACTGACTGACTGACTGACTGACTGACTGACTGACTGACTGACTGACTGACATATCAGCGCACAGCCCAAACCGCTGGTTCTAGAGATTCCAAATTTGGCACGTAGGTTCCTTATAAGGTCTAAGGGTGCACTAAGAAAGGATTTTTCAAAATTCGACCCCTAAAGGGGTTAAATGGGGGTCCAAAGTTTGTATGGGGAAACAAGATTAGTTAGACTATTTTACTCGAAACTTCACAGGAGTATTCCTAACGATAAATGAGTAAACACCTGTTTCAGGTTTTTTGAAAATTTAACCCCTAAAAGGGGGATAGGGGGTGACAAAATCTGAAAATCAACGTGGGTATTATTATTATTATACTATAGTGGGTAGTATTGTTTGTATGGTTTATCGGGTCGCTGATTATGAAAACAACAACACACATACCTACCTGACACACACACATACACAAATTTCCACGGGAACGGGAAAAAACGGGATTTATTATATTCGATTCCGAGTGACCCTATCTCAGTAACTATACTTAATAAATATGGACTTCAAGTTTCGTACACAAGTAGATGATTACAAAACTAAGAAAATAATTTCAGGATTTTTGGAAATTCTCACGGGATAAGGAAAAAACGGGATTTATATATTCAGTTCAACGAAATCCTATGAACTATAATTACTAGACTCTTCAAATTTGGCATAGAAGTAGGTGATTATAATAGTAAAAAACAGTTTGAAGGATTTTAGAAAATTCCAACGGGATAAGGAAAAAACGGGATTTATATTCAGTTCTACGGGATCGACTTTTCGTTTTAATGATCGTAGAAAACTGCAATTTGGCCTACAAATTCCTTGGGGAGTATAGGGGAGCACTACAAAAGGATTTCCCAAAATTTTGACGGACATGAACGGGAAAAAGCGGGATTTTTTGTTATACTGCAGGTCGTAGAAAGTTGAAATTTGGCATGTAGGTTGCTTGGGGAGTGCAAGGAAGCATTAAGAGGCAATTTTTCGAAATTCCCACGGGAACAGGAAAAACGGGACTTTTCGTTTTACTGGTTGTAGAAAGCTGAAATTCGACATGTACTTAGATTGCTTGGGAAGTGTAGAGAAGCATTTAGAGAGGACTTTCCAAAATTCCCACGGGAACGGGAAAAAACGGGACTTTTCGTTTTACTGGTTGTAGAAAGCTGAAATTCGACATGTAGGTTGCTTGGGGAGTGTAGAGAAGCATTAAGAGAGGACTTTCCAGAATTCTCACCAGAACGGGAAAAAACGGGATTTTTCGTTTTACTGGTCGTAGAATGCTGAAATTCGGCATTTAGGTTGTTTGGAGAGTGTAGAGGAGCATTAAGAGAGGAATTTCCAAAATTCCTACGGGAACGGAAAAAACGGGATTTTTCGTTTTACTGGTCGTAGAAAGCTGAAATTTGGCAAATGGGTTCTTTGGGGAGTGTAGGGAGCATTAAGAGAGCATTTCCCGAAATTCTTACGGGAACGGGAAAAAAACGGGATTGAAATACTCCTGGTACATGCGAGCGAAGCCGCGGGCAAAAGCTATTTGTCAATAAATGAGTCTACGCGGACGAAGTCGCGGGAAAAAGCTAGTAATACAATAACATTACACACTTCGGGTTTCAAAATATAAAAATATCAGTTATCGAGTGAGAAAAGTGTTGTGTTGTAAGCACAACATAACATGAATGTGCAGCAAAAGACTTCTGTAACAAAGTAATATTTTGTACTAATAACACCATGTAAAATTAGTTTAATAAAAAATATACCTCTGCATCTAATTTGTCAACAATTTGAATGCCACAAGTCCTGGCAGTGGCTATCAACATTGTGCAGATCTCCTTTAAAGACCTCCACTCAAGGGGAGGGTCCTGTTGCTTAATTTTGGCTATTTCATACAAGTGCTTTAGAGTTATCTTTCCACAAAACTCTTTTCCTGGAAACAAGCAAACATAGTTTTTTTAGTTATCTGCCTCAACATTTTACAACTTTAGTTTCTAGCAACCCAACAATACAAAAAGTAAACTAATGCTTTGTTTCTAAACTTAATATATAAATGTAGCTAAGATTATGTGTGTATATAAAAGTCCACCCAGGGCCAGGTGACCCATTGTACAAGAAACCAGAGACTAGTTGCACACTTTAGAAGACTGGTTATGCTAGCACCCCAGTAATGTAAAGCTTTACTCACCAGAGTTCATAGCACCTCTATTAACTCCAGCAGCTTGCATAAGGAAATAACTGGCTGGAGGTTGATGAATTGTCAGCTGGTAGGACCGGTCTGCATTAACCTTTACTCTCGTTGGCAAAGGAATACCAGGTTTTATGTTAGCTGTTCTTTCGTTGAAGTCCTTGCAAAATGCAGCAATGTTGATGTTTCGCTGAAATATTTAAAATCATGAGTATAAGTATAATACATACACTAATTTCATTATTATGAGACACCCAAAATATTGCGTTAAATAACGCTTTACCTGTCCAAGCATCGGTCCCAGAGGAGGACCGGCTGCAGCCATACCAGCAGGAATATTCGTTCTCAATTTGGAAGAGTGATCAATCTTATCCGCCACTTTCTTCATCGATTTCAGCCTTGCCACTGACTTTGACATTATAAAGAAGTAGCCTCAGAATAACTTTTTACTAATTATTCCACCCAATTTCTATCAAAGATAATATCAAGAATCTAGAAAGAAAATAATTTGAGACTTATCGTTTCATAACATAACATAACCTACAATATATTATTTTTTTTAATTCTCCAATCCAAATATTAAAGGAATGGAAAAGGTAAAGGGAACTAAGCCCATCTAGTCAAAACTGCCATATAGTTTAATTTTTATAATTATCAGCTTGTCAAAACCCACAGGAACATGTATTCAACTAATTAAAACGTTTGAATCTCACCAGTTTTCCGCCGAGCTGAGTCCTAAGGTCTTAAAAGTCCTATAAAATAAACCACAACGCAACTAGAATTATATTTGTCAAAATCAAAATAGCCGTCTGTTCGAGCTACGGAAATAAAGGCCGATTTGTGTGTAAATTCTTCCCCAGAGCCGACAGCCTTAAGATCATACATAGCTTCATGAACTGACAATTTAATTTAAAAAAAAACTAATGTCAGTCTAGTTTTGTGATTTTGTCATCACTTCACTCACATCATTCATTCTTTTTTTCGCATAAATATGAGATTTAGATTTGAAACAATTTCGTTTCTAGATAAACAACGTTAAGTATTTATTTATTGTGATTTTATATAACTGCACATTAGTTAAAATGTATTGTAGTTGAAAGTTACTAGTAAGTGCAATATGTGGTCGTTTTTCTCGCGAGATCCTACAAAGGACTTTCCTTATGAAGTGGGAGATCCAGTGCGTGGTTTAGAAGATAAGACTGTGTGGTCCTTGCACAAAGGCAAGAAGAGGGGTACGCAGGATGAAGTGTCGATATTCTTATTCGAAGTGCAAAAGAATTCGGAGACTTTGTTCGACGTCGCAAAGGCCTCTCTCAAGAAACTCAAGACTATGAGACACCCTAGCCTTTTACATTATTTAGATAGCTGTGAAACTGAGAAATTTTTGTATGTAGCCACAGAATATGTAGAACCCTTAGCAACTCACATAGATGATATAAAACTTGAAGGCCAACAGAGAGACTTGTTCTTAGCTTGGGGCATTTTCCAAATTACTGTAAGTGCTAGTTAATTTGTATAACACAATTACAAAATTATTTGATTAAATCAAACCACACAGTATGCACCAACATCTGAAGAGACTATTATTTTTTTATTTCACAGAGAGCATTATCGTTTTTAAATAATGATGGTAACATGAGACATAACAATGTCTGCCTATATTCTGTCTTTGTCACTCAAGCGGGAGAGTGGAAGCTTGGTGGCTTTGAATTCTTGAGCGCACTGGGGCAGGATACATCAAACCCCATCCCAATTAAAATTCTACCAGCTCTTGAAATCTATGACCCTCCAGAGAAGAAGGACCCTGCCAAACTTAAATCAGTTACTAAATGGTAAGTTAATAGGTACAAATATTTTATCCCGTCAATGTGAAAGTTTGTAACAAACTTATAGATGTAGTGAGTATTGCATATACATACATGTTTCTTGTAATTGTTTATAAACATGTTACTTAGAGAGGCAATGTTATTATGTCGTCATTCTACAGTTGCCCAACAATGGATATTTAACTGGAGGAAGGAATCCAATTATAATAAAGAAAAAAATGTAGCCATAAGTCTTGAATTTCACCAGGTTTTTCATTACTTATGATGTGTTATTTTTCACCTGTGCAAATAGATATTAGTTGTTATTGTGCCTACTCTACAAAATTAAGGTTAAATGCTTATTAAGGCCTGTAGATCATGAATAAAATGAATATAGCCAGATAATAAATCTTGTTTCACATGCATGTTTAATACATGATGGCCCAACAGTAGGTAGATATGAAGCGAGAATTATGATTTTTTTCTGGATAAATAGCCTATCTGTTATTCCATACTATAATCTATGTATGTTCCAAATTTCATCCAGACCTGTTCAGCCGTTCTGGTGTGAAATAGTATCAAACATACATACATACATCCAAACAATCATACAAAATAAATGGTATAGTTCTTTAGTTCTTTATAATTGTGAGGTAAACTATGTATCAATTCAAACTTTCGCGATTTTCACACATTATTATATAATAAAACGGGACTTAATCACGTAAACAAAAACAAAAAGTATTTTTGTAAATACCACGATGTTTTGGACGCGACTTTGCATCCATGGTCTTCTCGAGACTATTTTTCAGTACTTTTTATTACTAACAAATAGTAGTGATGAAATTACTATTTCAACATCATTTACAGCTCATCTGATATGTGGGGCCTTGGGTGCCTTATCTGGGAAGCGTTCAATGGTCCCCTAAAAACCCAGCCTGCTCTAAAAACCCTAGATTACATTCCTAAACAACTCTGTACGCTGTACTGCGAGCTTGTCAGTGCTAACCCAACGTCACGGCCAAATCCTGCAGATATTATTACAAGGTAAGTACCAAGAATCATTTGTAGTTATTACTATTCACAGGTATATAAGTTTGCATCTGTTATGTTCAGTGGTGTAACTATAGGGTGGCAGGGCTGGCAAAATGCCAGAGGCCCCCAGCTCTATGGGGCCCTGAAATGGCTTGGCCTTGAGCACAGAAGGGAAAATGATGCACTTCTTTATAGTGAGGAAGGGCCCCATCTGATGAATTTGCCGCGGGCCCCTGACGTTGTAGTTACGCCACTGAAAAGCACATCAAGCTGTTCTAAATTCTATTTTTCGCATCATTCCACAGATGTCGTAAAATCGGCGGCTACTTCAAAAATGATCTCATAGACACAATGTTGTTTCTCGAAGAGATCCAGATTAAGGATAAAGTTGAGAAGGGACGGTTTTTCTCGACCCTCAGCTCGTATCTTGACAATTTCCCTGAAGCCGTGTGTGTTCACAAGATACTGCCTCAACTGCTTACATCATTCCATTATGGTGACGCGGGGTCGGCTGTACTAGCGCCAATGTTCAAGGTAAGCTTGAAATGATGTTCTTATGTTTTTTTGTATGATATTAGAATAACAGAATTTGGGTTTTAGTGACGTAATGATACATTCACTCATACTATACTCTCTTATATATTGTATGCTCGAAAGATTTGATGAAGTAATATTTTTAAGTGTTTAACGAAAATCGAAATTTTCAATTCCAATCAAAATTTTGTTTCCTTCTTCTTCCAAATAATCTTGACAAATTGTTAGTGACCATAGCATAAAAGATTTTTCCACTGCTTTCCATTTTATTAATTCCAGCTCGGCAAGCTGCTAGACGAGGCAGACTACCAAAAGCAAATAGTTCCATGCGTCGTAAAACTGTTCGCTTCGAACGACCGCACGACGCGGTCTCGGCTGCTCCAGCAATTAGACCAATTTATAATGCACCTACAGAATTCTACAGTGAGTGTTTTTATTATCTACAGGACATTGCTCCATTTCTCAGTGACAAATTATTTAAAAGATGCACTTTAAGTTGAGAATATGAATTCAAAATGTTTCATAGGAAAGAAGCTTTGTTGACGTTGATCTACCACAAATCTGTCTTCTACTTAAGTATGCGGAGACTTGAGCTATTATTATATCGTCGGAGATAGTATAATACCGCGTAACTAGCACTGGTAAATACTGCGTATCTACACAACACGCATAGTGCAAAACGATGTAACTAGCGGTATTAACTAGTGTACGACCGAAACACGATTTTTAGCCGAAACCGAATATTCGGTTTTTTTCTGATTTCGGCCGAAACCGAAACCGAAATTTTTGAAGGGGTATCATACAAACACAATATTCAAAATTACTGTACAAATCGTAAGGAAAAGGTTATTGCAAGGATTTCTTGTACGAAAACTTTTTTTAGAGAGAGTACTTTTTTTGTTAAAAAAAATAAAAAAAAACTGCATGCATACTACTGTCGCTGGTCCCGCCGCCTGTGCATTACCTATACCTACCCGGCCAAGTGTGCCCGAATTAAGCCGAGCGCTCCCGATGCGAGAGCCGCGAGAGGCCGCGACGTAATTTCGGCCCGGCCGAAAGTTTCGACCGGATTCTGGCCGAAACCGGAACTTCGGCCGAAATCACTTTTTTGGCCGAAATTGGCCGAAACCGAAACTTCGGTCGGACACTAGTATTAACCAAATCCGTTTACATCGATTTGCTTACGTGGTGTTGTGTTGTGTAGATACGCAGTTTTACCAGTGCTAATTACAGATCGTTGGTTTTGAGAAACAATTAGTAGTAGTAGCGACGAAATATTATAGGTTCATTCTCACTATAGTACTATATTAAATATTGTCCTTGGCAGGTGAACGACCAAATTTTCCCACAAGTGATGCATGGTTTCATGGACACAAACCCTGTTATCAGAGAGCAGACAGTGAAGTCCATTGTCCACTTGGCATCAAAACTAAACTATAATAATCTTAATGTCGAAGTTCTGAGGCACTTTGCCAGGCTGCAGTCTAAGGATGATCAGGGTGGAATAAGGTAAGATGATTTTTTCTAATGATATCCAAAGATTGCATCATTAATTTAATTGCTGATTGTGATGTGATAAAATGACTCACTATAATATAACGCACTGTGATAGACACTCACAGGAGTATTACGTACGTAAGTAAATAAAGATTTCATTAGTAGTCATCGATCTGGCGGTAGTCGGGAGAGTGATTGATGAACTTGACTCAAAAACCTACTAATGAGTTTGGCATAGTTAGTTACACAAGTGCATTTAAGCCACAAAATTATACATAGTACAAAAAAAAGATTGTTTTTATTTCAAGTCGGTAATTTATTTCAAACGTTTCAGAACGAACACGACAGTGTGCCTCGGCAAGGTGGCCGCTCACCTGCACCCTCAGATCCGACAGAAGGTTCTAGTGTCGGCGTTCGTGCGTGCGACGCGCGACGCGTTCCCGCCGGCGCGGCAGGCCGGGGTGCTGGCGCTGGCGGCCACGCAGCAGTACTTCCTGCTGGCTGAGGTGGCTAACAGGGTGCTGCCGGCGCTATGCCCGCTTACCAACGACCCGGAGAAACAGGTGAGTGGTAATAGCGCCCTTATTCATAAACGCTCTATCTGCGGGTGGTAGAGCCTTGTGCAAGGTCCGTCCGGATCGCTACCACCATCTTACTCGCTAATCCTGCCGCTAAGCAGCAGTGCTTGCACTGCTGTGTTCCGGCGTGAAGAGTAAGACAGCCGGGGAAATTAAAGTCAAAGTCAAAAGTTTATTTTGCAAATAGGCCGCCGAGGGCTCTTTTACATGTCTTTTTTTGAATCTACCAGCGCATTCGGAAAGACCATCATTGCCAAGAAGAATGCGCCGCAAGAAACTTGGCAGAAAGTCATTTTTTCAAAATAAAATAGATTTACAATAGTACTTAAATTCTACTTAACTTACCTATAATACAATTAATACATTTTATAAAAGGGATGTAAAAGGTCCCTAAGTTAAGTCCGTACCTTAAATTACATTGGTCTATAGTAGAGATGTATTACGGGCACAAGAGGCATTTCATCTAAGTCCTCTAGGTTGGCGACGCATCTGCAATCCCTCCGGGGTTGCGGTTGTCTATGGGCAGTGGTGATCGCTTACCATCAGGTGACCCACTTGCTCATTTGCCTTCCTATTCACATAAAAAAAAGGCTTCTGCCCGGCTAGCACGACACCGCACAAGAGTCGCGTCGCGCGCGAGGTAGATTACCCGTCCCTTTCTAGAACGGACAGTAAGAAAAGACTATCTACCTCGCTCGCGACGCGACTCTGTGCGCTGTCGTACTAGACGTGTTGGTAACTTAGCAATTGTTTGTCCTTATCGGTTAGTTTGGCATTTACTTTTTCACAGATAAGGACAAACAATTACTAAGTTAGCAGAAGCCTATAAAGCGTTTATGAATAAGGGGGCAAATGTGTACATAATTAAACAAAATACTCGTGTAATCTTTATTATGACACTCCCCTTCGGTTCGTTTTATAAACCCACGGGCGTGTTTTAATGCAGTCTCATAAACTACTGTTATTTAATTTTAATAAGTCACTCGGTTATCAAAGTATCATTTCACATTGGCATTGTTTGATGTCGGGTATTTATTATCTCACTTCCTTTTCTGGCAACATATGGTTACATCGTCAATTGAAGTTATCAAAACTGTAGTGACATTGCTCCCAGTTTACAAAGAAAAATTAATTGATAAATATTCAAACATGCGCTCAATTTATTTGACCTTTGTAGCGATTTGAACTCACTTCATAAAGACGCGTAATAAAGGAGAGTTCATTGACTGCGTGTTCTCGTTGATGACTTTGATTACTACTATGCTTCATTTAATTTAGGATGAGAAACCACAACAACATTATATTGCGGCTCGTGAGCTGTAATCTCTTTACAATTTGTACTAGAGTAACAATTGACGAAACGCAAATAAAGTGACATTAAAACAATTTTATTTTGCGGCTGCCAAACTATTGCACTGCGAGGTAAGAAATAGTTGACCAGACGCAATATAATGCTATTGTTGTTTCTCATTATAAATTGAATGAAGTATATTTTAAGAGCACATTTGAAATTAAGACGTCTAAACTAAGTCCCAAATATTTTGGTTGTATCAAGTAACTTAGTCGTTTCTTGGTGGCCCATATTTGGGGCACGGAGTTGTGGAGCTTGTTTGTTGTGACCTATATATGGAGCACTGGAGCGTGAAGCTATAACCACTGGTTTTTGTCTGTAGGTCCGTGATGCTGCATTCAGAACTATCAAAGGCTTCCTTGGGAAGTTAGAAAAAGTTTCGGAGGATCCAAGTCTTAAGGAAGGAATGGGTAAGAAATAAATTGAATAATTAAATGAATAACTTAGTTGTAACTTAAAGTATATCACATTCAATGCCGGCAACTTATATATGCATCTGAGGCTCCTGAAGAATTCTCGTGCTTGGCAACTTGCCAATGCGATATTGATAATTATAAAAATGTTTACTTGCGTTTTAGTGTGATTATAAATATGTTTGGTATTGTATTACATACTCATTCTGAGAGGAGGCTTGTGCCCAGCAGTGGGACGTATACAGGCTGGAGATGATGATGATGATGATGATTACATACTCTTTAAATGTATCATATCAAATATATAAAATTTACGAAGAAATTACCACACTATTACTATTATTTTCTAAGCACACAATGCTATAAACCGACCGCTTAAATGAGTTCTCGCTCGCGCGCTGCAGACGCGCGGGGTGGGACGACCGCGGGGGCCGAGAGAGGTGCGGGCGGCAGGCGCACTCCCCGCTGCACCGAGAGAGCTCCTCATCAAAGCTCCTCATTTAAGCAGCCGGTCTATAGAATTGTTAGGCCAGATATCGAATCATCATCATCATCATATCAGCCGAAAGACGTCCACTGCTGGACATAGGCCTCCCCCAAGGCTCTCCACCCGGACCGGTCCTGTGCCGATCCTGATCCCGCGATTCTGATCAGGTCGTCGCTCCATCTTGTTGGAGGCCTACCAACAGCTCGTCTCCCGGTCCGCGGACGCCATTCGAGAACCTTCTGACCCCATCGGCCATCGGTCCTGCGAGCAATGTGCCCCGCCCACTGCCACTTCAGTTTCGCAATTCTTTGGGCTATGTCGGTCACCTTAGTTCTACTGCGGATATCATCATTTCTGATTCTATCTCGCAGAGAAACCCCGAGCATAGCCCTCTGAGTGACCTTGAGCTTCCTCATGAGGCCCATATCGAATATGGCCAACATATCCGGCGAAGTTATGAATAAGGGTGACGGGTATTTCTATCTGTGACTTTGCTGATTATTTTTTAAATGTGTCGAGCAGAGGCAGACGTGCACACAGCGACGCCGTCGCTTAGCAACGCGGCGGCGACGTGGGCGGGCTGGGCTGTGACGGCGGTCACCGCCAAGTTCTACCGCTCGCACTCCGACACGGCGCGCGCGCAGCATCCCGCCAAGTGTGTGCTCTCCAAGCCCGGCTCGCTAGGTGAGTGACAGAGACAGTAAAACCGATATGGGTATGGGTATTAGTGTCGCAACGGTTTATGAGCGCTCGGCAAAAGTGGGGGCGTTTGCGCAGATGTATACTGTCCTTCAAGGATGCGAGACGTGTGAGCGGGGCACGGGAGCGGGAAGCGACTGAACGAACCAATAGAATGCATTCGCGCCACTTGGCGCGCTACCTCCCCGCCTCGCGCCTCGCGCCTCAGTCCCCCCGCCAAAGAGACCCAAAGAATGAATTCTGCGTATTCAAGGTCACCGCTCATAAACCGTTGCGACACTTGTACAGTGGCGTAAGTATAGGTTGGCAGGACTGGTAATATGCCCCGGGCCCCTAACTCTACGAGGCCCTAAACTGGCTGGGCCTACCGCACAAGGAACGATGATGCACTCAAGGACCGGAAAACCCCTTCATTTGCTTAAGCCCGCACCGGGCGGGTGTCACAACTAAGTGGCGCTAGTTTCACGGCTGTTATCGCCTTAAATGTTTGCTTTGCATTAATGTCGCTCGGTGCGATAATTCTGCAGAAGATTCTGTTATCTGTGCCATTTTATCAATCTCAACTATTTTCCAGAGCAACCGTCTTCGAGCAGTATGTCGACGACGACGTCATCGGTCACGTCGATGACGTCACTCGAGCATAGCGAGTCCGCCTCGGACTACGACCCCGAGCATTGGGACATGGCTGCTTGGGGCGAGATCGACTCTAGCGCAGGTAAACTGAATTAGATAATCAATTGAACAATATTAAAGTCTATTTATTCATACTAGATACTAAAATGACATTACCTGTGTTGCCTGTTTTTTGCAATTCAAAAATAGTGATGTGCCACCACTGTCGAAAGTTAACGATAAATTAAATTTAGTATAGATTTTGCCTGCCTGCCTACCCCTGTGGGAAAGAGGCGTGACGGTATGTATGTGTGTATGTATAGATTTTTGTATGTATAAGCTAGTGTAATAAACTAATAAATCTTTAAATTTGCTTGATCATGAATATTATGATTATCGTAATTTTTTTTTTAATATTACATGACCAAACCTCTTGTAGCCAGACCACAAACATTGTCGATGGTTTCGAGTACACCACTAAACAATAACATCTGGTATCTTTATTTCACAATTTGAAATTTGCAATTTTAGCATCTAGTATGAATAAATAATAGACTGTAGTTTCATTAGGCCGGCCACATACATACGGAATTTTTATACGGTTTCCGTATGGAATGACGTCAATTCGTAGCCCTGTCCCGTTTCGTTGTATAGCGATGTCCCGTTCGCTGACGTCACGTACGGAAACCGTGGGAAATTCCGTATGTATGTGGCCGGCCGGCCTTAATTTCTGTTAATGAAAAAAAAATAACACGAACTTTTTTGCTGCCAGTACGTGAATCGGGCGTTGATTTGAGATCGATATTAATGAGCAAATAGTTATTTATGCAAAGTATGATAAGGGACAAGTAAAAATGACAATGCGCATCGAACGACATTTTATTAATACATTTGCAAAAAAATCACAATTTAACAAAAAAACGGTAATTATAATTACCATCATCCATAACACCAATACGAGTCAGATCACAAAATGAAAACGCCAATGAGAAATAAAATGCGATAATAGTTTGTCCTAAATATTTTAATATTCGATAATATAAATTACACAAAAAGGAATCTCATTGAATTAATTTGATGTGTTCGGTGAATCGCAGCTGTTCACCAGCGATCTGAAAGTAAAAATTCAAGTTTTCCAAAAGGTCAATATTATAATAGAAAATAAAAGTTTGTCAAATGATGAGTTAGTGAAATGATGCATTTGTGAAAAGTTGTTTAGCAAATGATGGTAAACCGTGTGTGTTATCGTTCGTTTGTTGTTACAGGTACCGGCGCGAGCGCAAAGTCGCCGGCGAGCAGCGGCAGCGCCGCGGCCGCGCCCGCGCTCTCCGCGCTGTGCGAGGACGAGTGGGACAACGACGAGTGGGGCACACTGCAGGAACAACCCGTAAGGGAGCGTTCAAGTATTACGTAACGCAATTTTTGAAGATTTTTGACCCCCCCTCCCCCCACTGTAACGCTCCGTAACGTTTTTCTGTACCCCCCTCTAAACCCCCCTCTCTAAACGTTACGTAACTCTCAAGTGATCATTTTTAATAACCGTTTGGTTCGGTTTTCACTTGCAATAAGTAAATTGCAAAAAATTGCGTTACGTAATACTTGAACGCTCCCTAACTAACTACAATTCAGTACTCTACTAAGGGCATTATAAATAAATAAATAAATGTCATGGGACAAATTACACCAATTGACCCAGTCCCAAACTAAGCAAAAGCTTGTACTATGGGTGCCAGCTACATTAGCGGGTGAAGGTTCGTGTCACGTTGTCGCAATAAAAAGTTCGAGTTGGGTGTCCACTTTGGCGGTATTATGGCGGAATTTGGCGGTAAAATTAACCAAGAGCGCAAAGAAACAAAAAGATAGAATGCGTTTGCTTTGTAGTGTATGTTTGAAAATAATTATTGAAATGTCACTTGTCAAAATTGACGTACATTTCAGAAATTTCAAAGTAAGAAGTGTAGACACTTGCACAAACACGATATCTGTCGCGATAAAATCCTTTGATCTGCGCTAGATACCGATAGGAGCTCGAACGCAGTTCGAGTTCGCCGGAATGATTCGTGATAAAGCGAACTGTCTGTCACACATGCCGCGATAGGGCGAACCTTCGCCGAATCCCGCTAATGTGGCCGTAGCATAAGGGGAATTTTCGTGCGTTCGGATCGACGCAGTGCGGAAATACACTATCGAATACTTCGAATACAGTTCACTTTCACGAGCGCAATTTTTTGTTATTTATTATCAATCGATAATTATCGATGTGTTATTATCACGATGATTATCATGATAATTTAATTATCCTTTCGAACCCTGCTTTTCTTCAGGCTGCCGAAGCGGAGCTCGCAAGTCCCTCCGAAACGTGGAACAACTCGGCGTGGACGGACTCCGGGGTCAACAACGCCAACGCGACGTTCGTGCGGCCGGCGCCCGCGAGCAAGGACCACAGGCTCGCCGCGCACCAGAACAGCAACGACTCGCTCGGCGGCTGGGAGGACGGCGAGTTCGAGCCCATAGAGGAAGACGTCGACGGTGAGTGTTGCCATTGCAATGAAAAAATTTAAAAAAAAGCGACGGTATAGGTGCATAGTTCAAAATAAAAATCCATTCAAAGGCTTAAATATTAAATATTTAATTATTAATAGAACCCAAACCAATTCATGAAATTCAGCAAATTTAAGCCGGCAGAAGTGAAAACAGCAGCTTAGATTAGATTTTAATGTTGTCTTGTCTCCATGACGCTCAAGACGCGTACCGTACTGGCCGCTTACAAAAAACACGTACGTATTATCTATATTGACAGACCTCTAACAATGTGCTGATGCCCTAGAACTTTTGCTCCGCGACTCAACAAAAAAACACTTCAAAAATCGAACGCGATTCATTCATATTCCAAAATAGGCTCTTAGAGGTTCTGATATCCTGGTACTTAAACTCTCCCTCCGTCTTACGCCTGACGCGAGTTTCACATTTTTTACCTATCCCAAAAAGTGCTCGGCGCCGCTAAAGAAGTTTCCACTTCAAAAATTTAAATGAAATATCATTGTAACCCCTACAGTCTTCAGTCGAACTAACCCACTCACCTGTTGAAATATTCCAGAATAATTCTGAACCCTTGTACCTATATAAATCTAATTTCTTTTACAGAAAACAATGCATCGAAAATGGACGAGCTGCGGCGCAAACGTGAAGAGCGGAAACTGCAGCGGCAACGCGAGATGGAGGCGCGACGGTCGGCGCGCGCGCAGGGGCCCATGAAACTGGGCACCAAACTCACCACCGCACCGCCCTTCCAGTAACCACCACTAGAGGGTACAGTGCAACCTTTTTATACAACCGCAACCCCTTGGGTACCAACTATTGGTAGGGTAAATTATTAAAATTTGGCGGGTCCTTTTTTGTCCCATAATTTTCGTTGGTCATAATTTTTTTGGTCATAACACACGAAATCGTGCATTTTTCAGAAATTTTTGAAATTCCATCAGAATGTAGTAGGTTAGGTTAGGTTAGTTTACTATCAATTCTGAAAAAAATATTTACTGTTTCAGAAATAAATGCTTAATGACTAACGAAAATTATGACAAACCGTACATTCGGAACTTCAATTTTATGGGACAAGATAAAGACCCAAAATTTGGATTCGGATTTTTGAGATAATAATGTACGAGTATGTAAGCGTTATTTCCCTCTCGCTTTAACTCGTGACGTCCATTGTTTGGTCCCGAGTGTTGGCATGGATATGAATTACGTAGACGGCATAGCAGTATAGCAAGGCTGTCTCGGTTTTTAGAAATCTATGGGGTTGGGATCTCTACGAAATTCGACCGTTCGCAACAAAAATATTGTAAAACTTATTAGTGATCGTGATGGGGAACTCCATATTTGGTATTTTTAATGAAAAAATTGATATTATTATTATAACGTCTCACTTCTACGAGACTTTCATTTTTGAGAGGTAAGCACTTCCCAGTTTGTTTATGATTTATGACTTGTGCCCTGTTTTCTAGAATACTAGTTTTGCGTGATGGAAAGTCACTTTTGCCATAATGGGAAACGAGCTCGTACGATGGCCCTACCTTTCTAAACCTTTCTGATTAATACTATTGTACTTAGGCATATTGTATTGTGATTATTTATTGTTATTCAAAAAGCATTTTAATATTTTAGTTATTGAATCAAGTTTTAAATTATTATGTAAGTAGTTTTAATGATTGTATTTACGTGTATACACCTTATTTATTTATTGAATACAACAAATGAAAATGTAACGCGAATGTTGGTCGGTAACTCTTGACAGTTTGGGAACAAGTGTTGTATAACTGATGCACCAAAATAGAGCATTCAAGTGAGACTAGAAGCCAATAAGGCATTTAATGAAATATTTTCAATTCGTAAATTAAGATTATCATTGCAACACCTATGGCATACAGGTTTTGGACCCGATGTGGTAATTTATTAATGTAATAAATGATATATTAACTGATTCGAAACTGTTATTAGATAGGCGAACAATTTTATCAATTCTCCGTTTCTTCAGTCATGCTTCTATTGGCAGCGTTTCACGGACAGTATTCTTTACGTGACTTCCCAAAATTTCCATTAGAAAAGACTAGTAATGGATACACGATAAATATGCTTTAAAGATTTCACAAGTTATGCGATGCATTTTTAGCGCAGAGATTTGTTTACATGCCATGATATTGTGTCCAAACCAAACAATTCAAAGAATGAAACCTGGCGTTAATCTAATCGGTACTGAATATTGCCCGTGTATACGTCTAAGGTACGCACTGTGCACTGTCCGGTTAGCCGCACTGCGGATGGCCATACCGTAGTATACGTGCCGGCACGTAAGTCTAACGATGACGAGCCACGTGGAGGGGATCTGCGCACCCACGGATACCGTATTTTATACTTCTGCGCATACAAGGTCAGATTAGACTTACGTGCCGGCACTTATATCTGTAGGTACGTACAAGCACTGCAATACAGCATTGCAGTAATACTGATAGATATGAAATATTATAAACGGGATGTGAACCGCGATTACCTTTATTGAGCTCCCGATATTTCGATACAGTTGCATGTATCATGATCACGGGTAGACTGAAGAAATTGCGGGTGGATGTTATTGTTGGGTAGACCGAGCTCTGTCTACCCTCATTCTTGCGCGTCGACTGCGTGCACTCTCGTTACCACTGGAACCGTTCTCACTCGAAACTCGATTCAAACACACTACACTCACAGTGTACTCACAGTGTGTGTGTAGTGTAATATTTCGAATGAACTTAACCGTGAATCATTAAAAACTCTTACTGATAGATATGGTTTACTTAGCAGTAAGTAATAATATAAACAAAGGATATGGTTTTACAATTTTGGGGTTGCGACTAGCCGAGCGACGATCGCAGTGCGGCTAACCGGACAGTGCGTACCCAGCCTTACGTAAAGACGAACCCCCTTATTCATAAACACTCTGTAAGCTTCTGCTAACTTAATAATCGTTTGTCCTTATCCGTCACTTCGACATTTCCCTTACACAGATAAAGACAAACGATTGCTAAGTTAGCAGAAGCCTATAGAACATTTATGAACAAGGGGGATTGACTACGGAATGCTCCATTGACAGTTTGTGGTGATATGCCATGCTCTCCTCTAGCTTGTATCTAAGCGCGTCGTATTTGTATTGTACAGTTTAGGCTTACTCCGGAAGGGTTGCGTGCAGTCGGTCAGATGACGGTGTCAATTTGTTGTATGTGCTTGTGTGTTACTGTCGGTCCTCCGGGTTAGTCAGCCTTACCTTTATACATTTCTATCGCGTCCTTTTACCTTTGTCCGCAACATAGTCCATGGTCTTGTCATGGTCACATTCTCTAATTTGTCTATCAGTCTCTAATAGTATTTAAAGGTAAACATTACTGTGAATAATTTCCTAAATGAAATGATACCTCGACCCGCTTTTAACCAAAGTTATATGTACGCTAGCACCAGAACGCGATTGTGCTTACTAAAAAAAGGATACTTTAAGTGATGCAAAGGGACGGAACAGACTGAGGCGGTCTATTATTTTTTATTAGTGTTTTACTTTATTAATACAAAAAGTTTACGAATTATTCGATGTTATTAGGACATTTAGAATGAGTCATATTTTCTGTAAAGTATCACATCCATTACATGGAAATTGCTCATTGATTTAAGCTCTAGTAATAATTGAACTTATCCGATACGCTTTAGTCTCTGGAACGTGGAATGATTACATTTTACATTAACTTAGGAGCATGCTAGCGCAGCAGAATTGCTATAATGGATTTAGTTCTATCCATTTATTATGCAGCTGATAAATATATATTTAACAGTAGAATATTTTCAAGAGAAGTATGCTGCGTCCTTATAATAGTATAAATTCAGTGTGAGATAATAATTTAACTATTGTGAATTGAAGATTGTTTATTCATATTTTAAACCATGACAAAAATAAATCGATTTGAATACAAACAACTTTATTAAAAACGTATATGAATGTTCTTATCTCAAAGTACTGACGAATCGCGAATTCAAACTGAAAGGAAATGGTATTATAAAAGCGTGCGATGTGAAAACTGTTATCGCGTATTTGTTGATAAGTCTCCAGTATATTGTAAATCTGATACGATGTCGGAGAGGTCGTGCGGTAAAATATTATTCAATCTGATACTGAAATTTACACTTCTGTAAATAAAAGTTTAAAAATTAAACATTTGAATTTTCCTTTGTGTTCTATTTATAAAATACTTAAACTTAAGATAAATGAAACAAAATATAAAGCATGATAAATTTTAATAGCAAAACTTTAATATAAATGAAAATGTTAGCCACAAACAATACACAATCATAATTAAGTACATGGGATTGGCTCATCTACTTTATAGGCCGATGTACTGCTATATAAAGTCTACAGAGTATGAAATCTACGCAAATATCCGAGCACGTGTTCTGTGCACTAAGAGACACTGCTTATACTAGTGGCGTAGCGTAACTATAGGGTGGCACGGCTGGCAAAATGCCTGGGGCCCTCAGCTCTACGGGGCCCCGAACTGGCTTGGCCTTGAGCACAGAAGGGAAGATGATGCACCCCTGACGTAGTTAGGCCACTAGCTTATACATAAAATATACAAGAAACAATGCTATATACTCGCATGCGAACTCGCGTACGAATAAATGCTAACCTTAACTACACAAAATATTTGCTAGGACATCCAAAATCAATTGAGCACCCCATCAAATTCGAGCTTTCACCGTCACATGAAACAACGATTTTGATGGATAGCAAAATTGACCCTGCGACTGTAAACACAAGCAACCAAGCAGGAATCACAACTGGCGGAAGAAACGATGCTGCTAAGTGGAAAGGGTGCTGCTAATCAAGTTCTATTAAAAATAATATTACAAATCAGAAAGGAAAACAACAAATTTAATGTGACTGGTTTTTCATCAGAAGTGGCAAGTTGTAAATGGATTTTTTACTAGAGTTATTGACATTGGATGGGTCCGTTGTAAAACTTAGATTAGCGTGCTTGAATAGATGGCATGAGTGCGGAGGTGTTGCGAAGACTGCTCGGCCGACAGTGGTGACTTACAGTTTAGAGCGCAGGTCGGATACCCCAGCGGCTAATTGTCAGGAGGGATTGTCGAATCTGCAACATTCAAATTACTTTAGTACCAGCGCCACAAAATGCGATGTAATACAGTTTACTACATCAAAAATCCAAGATCTGATATGAAATTAACAAAAGTTCTGCAGAAGAAATTGTCCCGATGTGAAGAATCGACTGACCTCATGTTCATAGCGTTCGAGTTGCCGGGCTCAAGTTTGTAGCCGAGGGTCTCGTAGAATTTGATCAGTTTGTCCTTGCAGTCAAGCGACATTTTGTAGCAACCCAGTTCTTGGGCCAAAAGGGATACAGTCACAACAATCCTGCAATGAAATTTTGATCAAAAAGACGTTTCTATTGCCGTATTCGTGTATTATTTCTACGCTTTACCTAAGCTACAGACACTGTAGTTTGTGTTAGATGTTGGTACATTTTAATAGTTTATGTTGTACACTACCCGAAAAAGTAAAAAGCGTAATGGCGGTTATAAATACTTACAATTTACCCAATTGTTTGCCTCTGTAAGTATCATTGACTACTACATCTTCTAGTCGCCCGCGCTGCAAACATTAAGCAGGGTCAATTAATTATCTCAACAAGCAACATTTACTATGAATGCTTAAGAGTCTTTTCCTTGCACCAAAAATGGTTCAGCAATCGAAATACCACTTCTAAGCACAATTTACAGATGTGTAAAAAGTTATCTTACCAAAGAGCAGTTGTGTATGAACTTCTGCTCAACGGTGAGGGTCGCCGCGCCGATGAGCTTAGCTATGCGGGTGTCTTCAATCACTGTTACGTAGTAGCCACCGGATTGTTTCATCTGAGTGAAACGATCTGAAAACGTGATTAGTGTCTTCTAAACTAAAGATTGGCATGAATATTTATGCATAGAAATACATGAGAACAAATTTGAAGATGTTACTAATTCATTCACTATTTGCTATATGATTAAGAACATACTCAATTAGCTTTGTTGTATTGCTTGTTTATTTATTTATAGAGAACATTGCGAAAATCAAGAACAGGAAGAAAATCAAGGTTCAAAGAAAGGTTAATATCACATCATACTGCACTGGTTTTGCCAAGGTCACCCAGTTCAACTGACATTTATAATAACACAAGTATATTTACATTATTCAACATTCCACAGTTTATACCTACTGCCTTTATCGGCATAGTTAATGAATGATAATAGGAATTATGGTTTTTATTTATTTATTTATTTATTTATTTTCGGAGAACCAACAGCTATACATTTCAAAATGGATTACTTCTGTAGTATCAATAAAGCCAATTACAGGATCTCACAACTAGACACAAATTGTATACATACAAATGTATTTCTGTAGACTTACATTATTTATATGTATGTATACTCATCAAAAAAGTAGTTGGCTATTTTTTTTATTCTAAACTTCTGTTTAATTTGCACTATCAGTATAAGTTGTCTGCTTCAAAATTTGCAAACTATTTTTCTATACTTCCTGTGGTTGGATTGACTTGTAATTTGGTATAAGTACATACATTATGTACATCAGATGACAATGTATATGCAGTCAACAAAAAAAATACTACAAATATATTATACTATAAATATATAAATATACAAGTACATTGAAGTCTTTCAAAGATGTTGTTAAACATACATTATGCAAGATGACTATTTAATTGGCAAATACAACAAGATATAGGTAAGACTAACAATCCTTTCACTTATGCAACAATTTAGCTAAACAATGTTGAATGTGTAATTTAATTAGCAAGTCATTACAACATGCTGATGGGCTAATTAATAAATATATTATCGTTTTAAATGTTTTTGTTAATCAAGAAATTAAAATAGTTGTGACCAAAGAGAGACAAATAAATTGGGTTGCAACCAGCGTTACCAGAGATTTTGGCGGGACGTTGATTTCTATTTTTGCTATCTGTTGTCATGTAGGTGAACGTAATTTAAAGATAAATTAAGAATATGCGTTTTTTTATTATTTCCCGCTTTCAACCAAAGAAAAAAAAAAAAATCTGGCAACACTGGTTGCATTAAATATTATCAAATGTAGATTTTGTGAAAACTTACCATCAAATTGTTTTTGTGAAACATTTCCAACAGTTGTGAGCTGGTTAAGCAACTGCAAGAAGCCTTTATCATAATCTGAACGCTGTAGGGGCCTCACCACCATCCAATCTTCACCTGGTTGGGCTGCGCTGATCTTTGGTTTGAATGCAGCAGGACTTTTGCTGAAATCTAACCTCTGCAGAAGCTCAGGTGGGTACAGGTACTCTGATGGCTTGGCGCCCTGAAAAATCAAATCATAAATTCGTTGGTGTTCATCAGAAACTATATGAATTGAAAATATTATCTTATAAAAGAGGGTACTAGAGAGTTCAGACTAATGAGTAATATTCAACAGTGAAATTTATACTGTACCATTCTTTTAAAATATTTTAAAATCGATTCTGATGTTTATATAATGTTAATACAATGAATGTTCAGCCAATTTGTGTTATCTTATCTTGATCATGCCGGAAATCAAAGCTATCATTCTAATAAACTTTATTACATATCTTTCATGGAATATTGATAATAGCAATAGGCAATAATAGCCGGACATAAACAGATTTAAACAATATGCGCTAAGGTACAAATTTAGAATACATTAAACTTACCGCGCCATTTCTATCCATTCCCATTGTAAAAGTTATAGTGTGAATTATTATAGTAACCCGTTGAACATTATTTTATTTATCGGTCGAATTTTTTTAGCTCCACGTCGACGATACGCTACCACTCCACTATGACGTGACAACTATGATGTGGTTGCTCTCGCTAGAATCAACCACTATATAAATTCTTATTCACACAACTAGTTGGCAAAAAGTGAAAGTTCTGTGTATACCCGCTGTTTAGTAACCTCGAAGATTTTTGATCACTTTGGTCAGAACAGAACGAAAACGTCAAAATCAAATGTCAGCAATAGTTTGATACATCAAGGCAATGATAAAAACGCTACGCTTATAGGCGTCTACCATTCTAGTCGTTTTGTTTTATAAGCACCTCGAGCTAATCTAGCAGCTGTCAGCTGATTATTGAGATTGACATTTGTTTTTAAGGTTATGTAAACAGGAGAGAGATTGTTTATAGCCTAAATGTAGTTTATTCCGATAATATCAATTGAAGTCTAAGTGCAATCGACTTAAGGCGATAATGGCTCTTCTTAAAAACAGCATTATGAATATACGCCAGAGTTGTCGCGCGTATTCTGCTTTAAATAGAATTCACGACAAAAAACTGAAATTAAACCATTCTTCGCCAGTGTTAACCAATACGCAACGCTGGCTGTTTTGGGAAAAAGAACGCAAAGGTGGATATAACACGAAAGGAGACGTGTCTACGTTAACACACATAAAAAGTGGATTTAAAGAACTGAAATCCGAAGTCAAGTTATGGTTGCATGAAATGAAAGAATTAGCTGTGACGGATCCCCTTCTCGTTGCTAGACCAGGTATGTTTATGTTATTCATACCTTATATATCTACTTACTAGTAGTTTTGTTTTGCCTTTTGTTGGAAATTTGCAACCTTACTGTTATGCTACGGCCACATTAGCGGGATTCGGCGAAGGTTCGCCCTATCGCGGCATGTGTGGACAGAGTTCGCTTTATCACGAATTATTCGGGCGAACTCGAACTGTGTTCGTGTCGCGACAGAGTTCGTGTTCGTGCAAGTGACTACACTTCGTAATCGTACTTTGAAATTTCGGAAATGTACGTCAATTTTGACAAGTGACATTTCAATAATTATTTACAGACCTACAGACATACAATACAAAGCAATCGCTTCCTCTATCTATTTGTTTCTTTGCGTTCTTGGTTCATTTTACCGCCAAATTCAGGTCTTATACTCCGAAATTCGATTTCCGAAGTTCGTTTCGTGCCGTTCCGCTCACACTAATAGTCATTCATTCTAGAGCGAGAGGGACGATATGACACGAACTTCGAAAATCGAATTTCGGAGTAGCCCCCCAGTTGCGCGACATAGTTCGCCCGAAGTTTTTATCGCGAGAATTTGGTCTAAGCGTGGCCACATAGTTCGTGTTTACCCGACAGGAGCCTGAACACAGTTCGAGTTCACCCGATTAATTCGCGATAAAGCGAACTTTCTGTGCACACATGCAGCGATAGGGCGAACCTTCGCCGAATCTAGCTAATGTGGCCGTAGCATACTAATTTTGTGAGCTAAACTTTATTGAAACAAATTTGACGTGTGTTGCATTTTAATACATTTGCGTCGAGCGTTTATTTTTGTAGCTGAAATAGTAGAGTTAGCTGTCAACCAACTGTTAACTCAAAAAGTTACCGTACCTGTGGCAACTCGAAAAAAAACAAATGTCATATGGTATTTAAAAATATCCGTTGTAGAAAATAAAATCGGTTGTAACTTCTGTTTTGTTTTTACTCGTTTTTGTTGTGTGGGAGACGAAAATAGCAAATTTGTTCGTTTCTTCAGTAGCTCGTACGGATTTTCTGAATTTATAAGCCAGTATCAAAGCTCTTTCGGGGCCGAGACGGATGTTTTCAAATATTGTTACTCTCGATACTTCGCCAGCTTTTAATAAAAACAGAAGTTTGAAGACAATTTACCAGAAGTTTCAAAGTCTTCTTGGTCGCGGATCAGATCTTGATATAGACAATTGTGTGAAAGACGACATGTTATCTTCGAGAGCAAGTGTGGCTGCGTCTGAAGATGGATTCATCACACCGGTGTCGTCTGCAGGTGACCTGATGGCAATGTCGCCGCGGCCGGCGCAATATGCCGGCGACCCAGACATCACGAGCGACCTACTCACGGGCAACGACTTCGATAGCTTCTGTGATGTAACCATGCAAGAGGTTCAGCCCCACGACGATCCCTTGTTTATTGACCCGACTAGCATGGACTACCTCGTCAAGTGCGCCGAGACTACCCGCAACCACAATCACGTAGATCGAGGCAAGGAGAGTTTATTCATTAAATTTGACCCACTCTATGCTGGCCAGAAACACAATCATCCAAGTTCATCCCATACTGATTCACTACCAGACTCTACCGAGTGTGATATCGGCTATGAAACTGGCAGTGCTGCTTCTATATTTGCTGAAACTAGTGTTGGCACTCCTAAACATTCGATGTCTGCTGGATCAATCACATGTGGATGGGAGAAACCTACCCAGGTAGTTCCACCAGTTATGAATCATGAGGTTCCTAAGTCTTTTTCATCTGATACTAGATCTCCAGTAATGTTAGTCCGCAGTGCTTCTGCAATACTGTCCTCGAGCCATGTGGCCACTGAACGACTCATCAACTTTGCTGGCAGCACCCCACCTGTTGCTGCTCCGCGCAGCCCCCACTACAGCCGTCCTCACACACATCAAACTGATCGACTTCATTCACTGAAAATGATACTCCAAAAACAGGATCATGAGGCTCTGCTGCTCAGACAGGAGAACAAGGAACTCAAGTCAGCCCTACATAGTATTGAACATAAGTACACCAGCACTATCGAGGATCTAGAACTTAAGGTGAAGAAACTGACTGATGACAAACACAATTTGATTGAGAGAGAGAGCAAGTTGATACAGCAAATCAGTGATAGGAACCTCAACAATAAACAGATGAGCATCGTGATGGAGGAGTATGAGAAAACAATATCATCATTAATTGGTGAACAACAACGTGAACAGGCTCACTCTCAAGAAATGCAACAGAAATTAATCCTGGAAAGAGACCAAGCTTCAAGCCATCTCTCAAGCATGGAGAGCTCATTCAACGACCTTCTGTCCAAATACGAAAAATGTAAGAGTATTATTATGGAGGATAAAGAGAGGGAAAAAATATTCGAGCAGAAAATATCTGAGTATGAAGCTGGCTTGAAAAAATATGAAGAGTTGTATAAAAACTTGAAAGAAGTGACATCAGAGAGTCTGGCCAAAGCCAATGAAACTTTGGAATCTGTTAAGAAAAATCATAGCATAGAAGTCACGAAATTCAATGCTACTATGAAGAAGCATGAAATTAAAATCTCTTCATTAGAGGAGTCACTGGCACAGAAAACTAGGGACAATGAGGAACTAACAAGGATCTGTGACCAGCTCATCAATGAGGTGCACTGATTAACATTGTCACGCATTCATATTATTTTAGATATATTTAATTGAATATCTTTGTCTAAAAAATTCTTCTGTGCTGAATCTCAATTTCAATTATGACATTCTTATGACTATTGTTGTAATTGGATATAATTATTATTATATATTGCTTTTTGATATCTTGTAACTTACTATCATATTATGTTATGCTAACGCGACATGGAGGGCTTTGCTCTATTGATAATTTCCACGCAGATCATGGTGCTTGTTGACTAATTTGTAGGAGTCAGTTTTTAGATGTCTTTATTGTGAATTAATTATTCATAAATTCCTTAAGAAATATTATAAAACTGCTAGTTATCTAGACTTTCTTGAATTGTATGAACATTAAAAATAGTTTAGTAAGTATTCTAATCATAACTAAAGCAAATAAAATTATAAGTTAACAAGTTGTGATTGTTTTGTAATTGTTAAAATTTATTTCGACTTCAAGAGTGATCTGACTAAGTATTATTTATTTAATTTGAGTTTGTTTGAGGACTGCTCTTTAACTAATGATATTATTACTTATTATTCAATGTTCTTATTGCGTCCAGTTTCCCACCTACATTGTGTATGGACGGATTAGGCCATGATATTTAGCTAATACCTAAGATTGAGGCGTACATCCATGTTTTCAGCAGCTGTTCACCTCATTCTGCAATATCAGGGCATCATGTTAATGGTAGCTATCCGTCTAAGATGAATTTAATAAACCGCTGAACCTTTATACTTCGCATTTTTATATTTTACGACCTAGTGACTAAAATTTGGTGGACATTTAATACTTCTTGAAGTACCTAACTGATATTTACGAAATGGGAATACAATCACAGGCCAACGTGATTTTACGGAGATAGGCAAAGAGATTATAACCACAGGTACGAAATTTCTCGTGCGCTAGTCCGACTCGCACTTAGCCTATTTTTAAGTTCATGAATTGGCGGCCCATTTTTGAGTTCGCTCGCTAAAATATGTCTTTCGAACACTACCCAGTAAAATTTTAATCAAATAATACTGTAGCCACCACCAGATATATGGGAGCTAGTCAATGATATTTCATAGTATAGATATGTTACGTTCCTAGTAAATTGCGTTCGAAAAACGTTCCCGCTGCATTATAGATATCAATAAAACTTTATGGTCGTGTTATTGGAGCTAGTTCACAAATATCAAAAATTTGATTAACAATATGATTGTGTTCACCTATTTTTCAGTACCTAGACAGCTACATAAAACCTGTCATAGGATAGAGCAAGCTAAGCGCTTTAGGCACCACATGGCAAAGAGTCCCACACTATACTAGGGTACATAATATACCGTACATTATATGTAATATGAACCACAACACTCCAGGTGAAACGGACTTGGTGTGGTGTTTCAACTCGCCGCAAGTCCTAGATAAGTTCGTAACGACGAGCGACAGCGACCACAACGAGGGTTTCAGCAGCTGTAGTTTGGATATAAGCCGCGCGGGTCGCGCGCTGTTCCACGGACACCTGGACACCAGGGTGCCCAAGGACGGGAAGATCAAGAAGGCCGGCTATTGCTCTCTGAGGTCGCTGCGGGTGCGAGTAAGTGGCTGTAGACCGACTGCTTAAATAAGTCCTCGTCCGCGCTGTACAGGGGCGCGGGGTGCGACGACAAAGGGGACCGAGAGAGGTGCGGGCGGGTAGTACCTCTCTCGGCCCCCGCGATCATCCCACCCCGCGCCCCTTCACCGCGCTGGCGAGGACTCATTAAGGGTGCGACCAAACCGCCGCGTATACGCAGTGACGTGTCGTATGCGTCACGTTTTCTCACCGTTTCTTCATTCATTTTGTTGCGATTCCGTAACGTCACCGTTTTTTAAGCGGCGGTGTGGTCGCACCCTTAAGCGGTAATGTATGCTGGTGGTAAGACCTTGTACAAGTTCCGTCCGGATCGCTACCACAGTTTTATTCGCTAATTCTGCTTCCAAGCAGCAGAGCTTCTGCTACTGTGTCCCGGCGTGAAGAGTAGACAGCCGTTAAAATTACTGGCACATGAGGCTTATTATCTTAGCCTTATAGGCTGACAACGCGTCTGCAATCCACTTGTGTCGCGGGTGTCTATGGGTGGTGACTCACTTGCTCGTTTACCTCCCTTGTCATATTAAAGAGTTCAAGTTTTCACAGCGTTTTTCCCGTCATTTAGCCACTCGGAAAATATTTTTAGAATAGAAGAAATCTCAGACCAGGTATGTATAACTTATATACGGGTTTTTGGGGGCGGCTAATCGATCTTGCTGGTTTCTCTCTGGATTTTACGATTTTGCAAACGCCGAGTAGGTACATAATATACTATTATCAGCAAAAAGTATAAGTTACGATTTTACATTTACAGAAATCATTCAAACGGGAATCATCATTCGACTGGAATCTATACAACACGCTGGTGATAAAGGTGCGGGGTGATGGCCGGTCCTATCTGCTCAATCTGTCGTGCGAGGGTTACTATGATATCACGTGGAACGATATCTACCACTATGTGCTGTATACCAGAGGAGGACCCTACTGGCAAGTTGCTAAGGTAATTAATTTACATAAACTAAATTCTCTTTCAACATGAACCTACCGGTGAGACTCACACATAATTACAACACACCGGATAACTCACGTATAAAAACCGAAGGAATGCTCCGACAATTGTTTCGGACTATTCCGTAGTCCTTCATCAGAGAGCACTCGCCCCGGCGGCAGCGAAACGAACACTGCGCGCCAACGCTCTGCTCTAAACTAAATTGTGCCCCATCTTTGCTCCCATTATTTTTTAACTATAAAGTTAGGCTAGTTATATGAATAAAAACTGCAATGAGCAATGACAATAATGAGCGCAATATGAATATTATTGCAGATTCCATTTTCAAAGTTTATACTTGGATCAAAAGGCAGACTTCAAGACAAACAGGTCAGAATGCGATTGGACAGAGTAACACACTTCGGCATCACTTGCTGTGATAAAATTAATGGAGAGTTCAATTTAGAAATAGAATACATTGGTAAGAAAATATGAAGCTATTTTTTTTTAACTTCTTTTAGTGTTATTTTTTGTAACACTGGGTTTCTATTTCAGGTCTGGAGTTTGACCCCACTCATGAAGAGGAATTTGCTTACGAAATGTATAAAACGGAGAGATACATTGTTGGTGTATGAGTCAATAGTTAATAGGGTTGAAATAAAGAAATTAGTTGCAATTTTGCTGTTTAAATTTATAATACCCGGATGACCGGATGAATTTTTTTTGGTGCGTTTTCTAAAAATGAAACCTAGCCAGATCGATGTATCGCCCCCGAAACCCCCTGCATACCAAATTTCATGAAAATCGTTGCGAGCCGTTGGTGTTCGTTGGTTTTACAAGAATTGCTCGTTTAAAAGTATTAGATTTTATTAAATTAATTTTATATTTATTAAATATCCGAATGTAGCAAGTTGATACAAATATTGCATAAATTGGCTTCGTTTGGCTTTAGTATTATAACTGTGTAATATCAGTTAGTTGAAAATATACATGGTACTATAGGCCAAATGTGTGTGGTTTGCTACACTAAAATTGAAAATCGTTTGCATCCATTCTGATTCAAGAGTTTTTTCTTTTGTGATAACTTGCTCGACTTGCTCTTTTTATTCTTATTCCATTGATAACACTGCCATCTGTTGGTGAGTAGAAGATGCAAACTAAAATACCAACAATAAAGTTACAAGGCTGGCCATTAAATGGATTATAATGAAGATTCCTCGTTGCTTATTATATTTTACTTTGGTAACACTTTTGTATGAACTGTCATTTACATTTTGTCTATGGTTCAGCAGTAATTGGTAGTGGACTTGACTGATGTCATCATCGTTATTTCCTAATAAAGTTTGCACTGTGGTGAATGTTTATTTAATTATAAAGTGAGGACAGTGAAAAAGGATTCAAAGTTAACTGTACTACTTATTTGTGGTTATCATCAAAGTGCGCGGTGGCTCAAGGACATGCGGTAGGTTGTTCTCCGCCAAGGTTTCTTTATGATCGAATTAGGAGTTATAAATTTCCGAGCGTAGGATGTTGACCTTTTCGTTGCGATGCTTTGAAACAAATCCTTGTCTCTATAGTGTCACGTTAGCCTTCGTTTAATTAGTGTAGGGCGATAAACATTTCAGTTAATTCGCATTTTCCTTGAGCTCTAATCTCAAATAGGTAATTGTTCCTTTTTATTTCAGGTTTAAGATTCGTCAATGAACACTGTTTAGAGTATAGTGCAAACGTTTTAGCAGTACCATGTCAGGTACGGAGCAAAATATAGTGAACTCAATGCAACAATTGTCTGTACAACCCAGTCACAGCGGTCACACTGAGAAGCCTACCCAGGTGGTCACTCCCGCCGTCAACAGAAGTCCGCACGCTGCAACAAAGGTCACACCCGTGAAAGCTAATACTGTGTCACCAGCTATTGCTACAATTGACAGACTTTTAAGCTTAGGTGGTAACACACCTCCTCCTCCACCAGTCATCACACGACCCACAGACATGGATCCACACACAGTCGAACAGTTGAGAGCTGTCAAGGAATTACTCACAGCTCAAGAAGAAGAAGCTCAAAACTTGAGAGATCTTAACCGCGAATTAAGAGAACGCCTGGAAGAGTGCGAGTCCAAAGTCAAAAAGTTATCTGATCAGAATGAAGAATATGCAGAAAAAGAAAAAGCTCTCTCTCAGCGTGTTGCTGAAAAAGTTAAAAACAATAAACAAATGAGTGTTGTTATGGAAGAGTATGAGAGAACTATATCCTCCCTCATTGGGGAACGAGAAGCTGAAGCAAAAAGATGGTCTGATGAGAGAGTCACACTCGTTCGTGAGAGAGATGAAGCCGCATCACATTTGGCATCCATGGAGCATGCGTTTAATGATGTGCATACAAAGTATGAGAGATGTAAAGTCATCATTCAAGGGTATAAGAGCAATGAGGAGGCTCTGAAAAGATCAGTAGAAGAAAATAATGATGCAATACAGAAGCTGGAGGCGAGGTATGAAACCTTACGACAGCATGCCATGCAGCAACTGAACAAGGCTAATGCTGAGTTAGATTCTGTCAAAAAGTCTCACCAAGCGGAGTTTTTGAAATTGAATGCCATGTTAAAGAAAAGTGAAGTGCACGCCTCCTCTCTGCAGGAGTCTCTCGCACAGAAAATCAAGGACAACGAAGAGCTGACTGCCATCTGCGACGAACTGATTAACAAGGTTGGATAAGCATACTTAATACATAATGTATTCAATGTTATTTATTGGTGTGCATTGGTATGCCAGTTTCATTTATTTCACTAACATGCATTTAATACTTTGCATAAATGTTTTTCAAGCATACATATTAAATTGTTATTATCAGTATAATTGCTTTATCTAATGAGAGCCAGTCCTGTTACCATTTCACCATTGTGTGTCAATTGTAAATATTCTGTGCAATTAACATTGTGTCCGTTTTTATTTTTGTACAATTTTTATAATTTTATACTTAAGTTTTAATTTGTAATGACATTGAAATCAATGAGGAAATTTTATAATTTTGTAATTCAGTATTGTGTTAGTATTTCCTGTAAGAATTTATTCCATTAAGTATTGGAAGACCCTGATACTCTGACATGAGACTTAATTATCTTTTTGATCTGGTTTATTTTGGTTTTTAAGAATAGCTTCATTTATAAAGTAGAAATCCAAAGATTTAGATAAAAGTGGTAGAGGTTTGCTTAAACAGGAATGATCATACAGATACTTCATAGTAGTTTGAAACATTCGAACCTGCCATAAATTATTTGAATGTTATAATTGGTATTGGAAATGATTATTAATATATTTTTCGCTTTTAAAGTGTAACCAGTACTTGAAAATAATGTGGTTAGGACTAGTAGGAAAACATTGAAAAGCCCAACTTTGCCGTGTATAATAAAAACAGTCCTTGATATACCCAACCCATTACATATTGATAGTTTTCTAGTCTATTGTGTAATGAATGTTGATTAGGAAGTTTCATATGAAATAGATAATATCAAAGTTCTGCTTGCTTTGCATCTTTTCAGAATGTAAAGTAACAACTTTCATGTAAACTTTCTTCATTAGCTTCTTTGTGAAAGTATTTATATTAATATAAGATTAGAAGGTGCGATAATCCTAAAAGGATGTCAAGGATGGGCAAAGACTTCATTCAAATAGTGTCATGTTTCCAGAGTTAGAAATGTAAGTAAATTTAGTACCTTATTTAATATGTACCAGAGGCTATGTTCCCACTGTTGGGTAAGTCAAATGAAATGTAGTTTAAAGGAGAAATTTTGTTCACCCTTATATGACTACATTCCTTTGGTTCACCTATTGATGTCAATAACCACTTCTAGGCCTACTCTTACTGTGGCTGGGTTTGTTGTCAACCCTTATCCTATCTAAATAAATACTTAGCTATACTATATGATGAAACACTGTACCACTTTCAGCAGTCCATAAATTTATTTTACTATCAGAGCTGACATTGCAGTTGTACATTGTGCCTTTGAAATATAATATCTTCTCCACATCCGGTCCATTATACAAAATATGTTTGAGATTCATAAGTATAAGTAGTAATTAAATTAAAACACATCTTTGAAAGAAGTATTAACCTTTTCGACCGCAACGACACATACCAGCACCGCAGGTTCAACGCCAACGACCTATATATACGTCCATTACTTCAATGCAAAAGCAACCTTCGTTCAAATGGGTTTAGGTTCAACTTAAGGCGTCGCAATAAAGAGGTCTGGCGTACGGGTGACGTCTTGTATTTGATGTGGCGGCGAAAAGGGTAATTCTATCATTGTTCAAGTAACTGTGTTTTGTGAGTGTAAAATAGGGGGTTTTTGAAACCTATCTCTATGAAATTAATTATTTTAGTAGATTGAGTGCTTGTTTGAGTACATCATAACACTCTGTGGTATTGTATGTGGGTTTGTACCTTCTGGTAATTTTGGAACAAAAGTTGATTCTGTTCATAGCAATACATTATGTGATAATTATAAATCATAGATAAATTTAACCCATTACTAACTCAAAACACGATTGACATTCCATGGGTGTTGAGTTAAAAATAGTAACAAATCTTTGAAATTGAATTAAGATCCACATTTAACCAGATTGTACTCATATCATAAACTTCCCCACTGCTTTGAAAGAAAACACCTTGCAGACTAGGATATATTATTTAATGCCAGCCAAGTAATTTATATTGAAATCGTTCTTACTGTATATTGTGTGCAATAATGTGACTAGGTCTAGAAATACTTTGTTTTTAGTCATCTGGCATTAGTCTAAGTACACATCAGTAGCGTCAATTGATATTCTCTGAAGTCACACTCATAAAGGGTGTCACATAAAGCTTTAACGGTATTTCATACGCGTCCCTGAGAAAACCCCTGCAAAGTTTCGAAGTTCTTGAATGACTTAAAAAAAACTCTGAACTTAGGAGTAGACTATCTCGTCGGCTATGCGTTGCAAAATATCGGTATATTTTTTTTACCTAATAACTAATGCTTTTTGTGATGCCAAGTATAAAAAGTAAAATTGTGTTGTGACAATTGTACAACTAACAAAAAGCTTCACCCGTTCCAAAGTATATAATCCCGATACAAGTTGATACTTATTGTATAATATTTCCCTTAAAAAAACCCCTTTATAAAATTAAAATGCTTGCTTCTTCTGTTTTATTTACTAATATTTCGGAAGCGGATACTTACTATGGATATTGTAATTTGCCTAGTTAAGCATAATTTTGTAATCATTATATATTTTTATAATAAATAACTATGCGTAATTTATCATAATTTACTTGCAATTTATTCATATGAATAGAACGAAATAAATCAATTCCATATTTGTAATGTTTGTATTATTTTGATCTTACTGACCAACTCTTCATGATAGAAGTTCGAACGACAAAGTTTGCTTACTTACTTATACATTGTATTCGAGGTTTGAAGGCAGACTACAGACAGGATAACTTCATTATAATTAAATATTCATCCTTCAAGATTAACTTTTTAACTTTAAATTATTACGACTTTATCCCTTATGGGGTAACAAGACCTAGACCACGTTTAGCAAGACACCTTGGTCATATAGGTGGAAAGTGGAATCAAAATAGTGGTACTTATATAAATAAAACGCCATGTCTCTTTATGTACACTTTAATTATACTTTATTTTTACCCACTTACATTGAAAGTATGGTTTGCTGTGGAAGACTGATATTCTCACTCACACTCGAAATTTTATTATTGGCATTGACACATCTTTTCTTTTTATGGTGACATGGTGATAGAAAACGTGGCCAAAGCTACAGTACAAGGGGGCACTCGGAAATTTGAAATTCGTATCGTACCGTCCCCGTCACTCATATTAATAACTATTAGTGAGCGGAACTTCATGAAACGAACATCGTATTCCGAAGTTTATGGCCTGAAAGTGAATTACGTTGCAAACGATTACCTTATCATCATAGTATGTTCAGCTTTACCATGTCAGACAACCATATCCCTATTTAACTCATTTCTCATCGAATCTTTAGTGAAATTCTTACCAGCAATAGACATTTTTATTTTTTTCTTGATATAAAACCAGATACTCCCCGCGAACTTTCGCCGCTTAAAGGGACCATTTTGCCGTTTTTTAGGGTTTCGTACGTACCTCAAAACAAAAGAACGGATCACTTTGTCCGTCCGTCTGTCAAGATAACGCGAACTCAGGAACGCGTAAAGGTATAAAGTCGAAATGTGAAAAATCAACCTCCTAAATCATCTCAATCACTTTGATACCTACAGACACTGGAAAAGAATGGAAACATCCATACAAATTACTACTTCCAGTTGTCCTAGTAATTTGAAATGAGCCGAGTTTTTACGTATGTCTGTCTGTCTATGCAAATAACCAATATAAAATGATCTTACACTGCTCTCACACCGGATTTCATATTCCGAATTCACATGCCGAATTAGTACGGAACCCTCGGTGCGAGAGTCCGACTCGCACTTGGCAGGGTTTATTGACACACTGACTTGTGTCAGTCACTACGCATGTCTACGTGCAAATATTCGTGTGGAGTGTCTGGCTTAGCAAATGCATTCATTCACTTATTCTTCTTCAAGATTTTATATGTGTCCTTACTAACTAAGTAACTGGCAGCCGAGATGACGGTGGAGGCTGCGGTGATTCCCCACAGAGCGTGCAACGCTGCGTGGTCCACAAACCCAAACACCGG
Source organism: Pandemis heparana (assembly GCA_963854515.1). NCBI lineage: Eukaryota > Metazoa > Arthropoda > Insecta > Lepidoptera > Tortricidae > Pandemis > Pandemis heparana. Next base: position 7,482,717 of record OY978024.1, read on the forward strand.
CGACGCGAGCGTTGTACCAACCTGCAAAAATTTACCGTTAATTTAAAACGAGTATCATCTTCTATTTAATGGACGGTTGGATAAATCATAGTCTCAGGATGTCAAACGTGCAAGAGTCAAAGACCCAACGAGACAAACCATGGTGTTTAGTCGCTTCGTTAGCGGCCCACAACCCTGGCTCACTGGGTCAAGGTACTTAATATTTTTTTGATGTGAGCAGATGTAAAAGGTGTTTAATATAATCTTAAACAACCCAAGCAATTGTTCTATATAAAACTGCAATTCATTTTACCTGTTGCCCTTATGATCACAGTTTTGTTTCCTTTTCCATTCACAATCAATGTTTACACAACATAACCAATCACAGGGTGATTGTTGAGAAATGAGTCAGCGATGTGAAGAATAATTGAATCAGTCATCTTACTACCTTTCAGGAAACGTAAGCATAAAATTATGAATCACAAGTGACCTAACTCTTGATAAAAATATTAAGAAGATCCTCAAATTACATCTACTTGGCCCTAACAAAGATTAGTAGTTGACACCTACCAATAATAACTGGACTGCAGTGTTAACTTTGCTGATGAACGTTGGTGCAAGCTGAGCCGTGGCGCGAGTTACATCAAAATATCTGCTGAGTGTTCGCTGTAAATAAGAAATAGAAAAACATGATTTATTTACAGTAATTCGGACTTAAGATGCGACCACACCGCCGCTTAAAAAACGGTTACGTTACGGAATCGCAAACAAATGTATGAAGAAACGGTGATAAAACGTGACGCCTACGACACGTCACTGCGCATACGCGGCGGTTTAGTCACACCCTTAACCTTCATAATTATAAGGCTATAGAATAAATGTCACAAAAAAATATATGATGGGTCGTTAGGCCATTTATACATTACTTGAACTAGCCCGAAATTAAGCTAAGCTTAAATGGGGTATTAATTATCATTATCATCATACATAATTACGGCTAATCAATGGTTATACATACTTAATTAGAAAATTGTTAAATACATATAACATCCATAACTCAGGTGCAAACATTTGTATTTATCATACAAATGCCTGCCCTTACTGCCCTTTGAACCCTGAACCTTTTTACATAGTCAAGCAAGGTCAATAAATCTCTAATACATATATTCAAATTTTATTGTTACTATTAATTGGTTAATTTTCTTGTTATTTTTATTGTTTACTTTTATATTTAAGTTGTCTTTATAATAAATATCCTTTATTATTATTGTTAAATCATCCAAAAGTTTGAATTTAAAGGAGAAAGATACTATTTTTTTATAATACTTATAAGTATTTTAATACTAGCATTTGTTAAAGGCAATGCAGCTAGCAACCCACCACTATTTTGATTCCCTTTTCGAATTATACACCCACAATCATGCTAAATGTGACTTTTAGGTCTTGTTACATAGGCTATGTGTACCTGTATTAAGAGATATAGACGTGATTTGTGTATGTTTAACACTTACTGGAGGTGGTAAGCTCATGTATCTGATGACAAACCCGGCTGCTACTAATGCAGCATCCCTCGCTACAATGAGCACAGTCAGCCAGAGAGGGATGAGGGTTTGCCATGTGAGTGACATAAACAGGGTGGCGATGAGCACCTTATCAGCAAGCGGGTCCAGGAATGAGCCCATGCGCGATGACTGGCTCACCCATGTTCTGGCTATCCAACCATCCAGCTGAAATAAAATAATTTAATCTTATAGTATATGCTATAACAAACATTGTTTTTGTTAAAAAAAAAATGTCATTTTTACCAGGGTCCTATGTCCCTTATGTTTGTCAAATTGCTAACATGACACCCTGTATATGTCCCACTGCAGCACAGACCTTCTCTCAACGAATGTGATGTGATGATTTGCATGGAAAAGTTCAAATGATACGACTATTAGCAATTACAGAACTCCATAATTATCAATGATATTTACACTAGAGTTTTTGAAGTTATAGCTCGGAAAAATCTTATTTTTCAAAAAATCACGTTAAGACCTTATGCATAGGAGGTGTCAATATTACACAGGTTACAATCAAACTACACAATAGATAATTTAGCTGCTGTCAAATTTAGGCCTATGCAATTGCATGCAATTTTTTGGAAATAAAATACTTGAGTTGTCTACTCACCAAATCTGTTACACCAGCAAAGGCCAACAGACCGAGGGCTAAGCTGTAGTTGTCTTGCAAGATTACATAGCCCAAGTAGGGAGACATTGCAATCCTAGCCACACAGAGAAAGTTGGGTATTGTGTAAACTCTGTCCCGCTGCAAATAAAAATATTTGAATGCACAAAAAACACTTATTTTGTAAACTCATGTTGAGCAAATTTGTAAGTTCAAGAACTGTTAATGTAGATCTCACCTCAACAACCTCCTCAAATCTTTCTTTTACTTTAGCTTTAGTTTCAAGGATATCTTTAACCAAATGCTCCCTTTTTTCTCGTAGCCTCTGCCCAGTGAGCTCCTTCTGTTGTTTGATGTCTCGAACGAACTCCTCACCTTTTAGTCTGATTCTATGTTCCGTATCCTTCAACTGTACTTTTTTGTGTTCAAATACATCCTTGAGAACGTCAGCTTTCTGATCCAAGTTTAAAAAGTTCTTCTTCTTGTCAGAGTAATATGCGCAACCAACCGGCAGAAGCTTCAACGGACTTCTTGAAAAGATGGAACTATATTGTCTTATAAATATATTGCATTCGCGCCTTTTATTATTGTTTACTTTATAATATAAAGTGGAAACTTGCTTCAAGTAAATACACCGCGATATTAACCGCATTATAACGACTTTTATGAATGGGCGGTGAAAATAAATAAAAAAGAAGATTTGCTTATTTTTATTTTAAACAACTGCACATAAATATAATTTAACCAAAAACTGAAGTTTCGTATTCAGATTCACATCGTGATTTTTTTCAGGAGGTACCAAGAAATGAAAGAACATGTCAAGTGAAAATGAGATTGACATTTGCCAGACTTTTATATACTTTATACTTTAGGTTTAGGTACTATTAAACACGTTACTGCTGTATACATCAAGTTTTATTAAATAACAGCTATAATTATTTTAGTTAATAATGTAATAATTATTTAATGAACAAGAATAACTTTTTCCTGATTTAACGTAACTATATTAAGCAGTTATTAGGTATTTTAAAAAATTACTTTTGCGAGCAGGAAAATTTTAACCTCAAACATCATAGCACTGACTGATTGATTGACAGCAAATTGTATTTTTTTTTACTATGGCGAATCAGTTTGACTTTGTCTTGTCTAAGTATTTTTGCAATTGAATCTATTATTAGGTAAACAATAAATTAACTATAATCACCTTTGGCTAAAACTACAACACTTACAATTACTTCTACTTTGTATAATCTCTTCACGAATAAAGTGTGTAGATTTTTGGGCCGATTTGTGTCATTGAACGGGTTATGTTTTGGTTGGTATCTTACTTTGTTTTGTACCTTGTTACGTAGTCTTGTTATAACTTTTAATTTATTATCTTACTCTACAGTAATCTGCAGTCTGGCTCACTGTAACTATCTACATAGGAACAGTAGATTCCGCCAGTGAATGAATTACTTTTGACCTGTAAGAGGGTGTAATGATAAACAAATGACATAATTATTAGTTTACTGTCGAGAAGTATACAACTTTACTTGCAGTAACATAATGAAGGAATATTTTAGTGGTAAATAGGAATCTAAGCTGCATTTTGTAAAGAAATAACATAGCGAGAACCTAATATAAAATGGCCAGCAATGAGAAAATGAGGGAAGAGGAATTAAAATACGTGTTACGCCTTCTCGATGATCTCTCAGCAGAGGTGTATGAGGTGAGCATATTTTAAAATTCTTATTCAGTAAGATTTCAATTTAAATCTTAGTTGTTGTACTGTGCATTTTCATAGTGATTACTTAATAATTTGTGAATTATATTTATTGGTTCCAGGAAATTATACAGTTCTACTATGACATTGAAGAATCAAAACCATCTAAAGACATATCTAATGATACTTTAACATTCTTGAAGCAAAACCTTATAAGCAATCCTGTGACAACTTCCACCATCCTAAGATATCTCCAAGCTCACCTCTCTGAAAACAAGTTAAATGCAAACAAGATAGAAACACTATATCTAGAAGTGTTGAAAAATGAGTTGTCAACACCAGACAGCATTGACAAAGCTATCAGTTTAATGTCCCTCGTGAAGTGGGAAGACCAATTCATACCTCAATTCATCCAGCAAGTGTTGAAGCTTGTATCTGATGATACATACAGGCAATACAGGAAACAAATCCTTATTAGTTTGGTGCCTCAAGAGCGCCCAGAACTCTTAAAGGTCACATCAGAGTTCATGCAACAGAATGAGCCTCAGAAAGAATTCAAGCTGACCCCAGAGTACATGTTGGAACTCTGCTACCAGGACAAAACCCATTGGTTGCTTAAAGCTGCTCAAGTGTACAAACACCAGCTGCATGACATGAAAAAAGTTACTTTCAAAATCAACAACTTCACCAAACAGATACTCATCATGGTCCTCATAGACCTGACAAACAGCCCGGAGACTTATGACCTGCCATCTCTAGTCCACCAGCTGACTAACATATTCTCAATATTAGATACATACTCAACTGCAGATGAGCAGCTCCAATTCTATATCACAGAAGTGAAAAGAGAATTAACCATAATAAAATTTTGCCTTGAAAACAATTGTAAAATTATGACAACGTCAATATTTAATCAGGCCCTCACACAAAGTGCTTTAGCTCTGATTTCACAAGCCTGCAGACTGCCTAAGGTAGACAGATATAAAGTTTCTAGACTTTTGAACACCAATAATGACATAATAACAGAATTGATGACATTGCAAGGAAGCACCAGAAGACAAAAAGGGGATCAAAACTTAAATTGGGATATTGTGACTTACAACAGTTACTGTGCCATAACTAAGATCATAGACACTATATTAAATGCTGCTGAGGGCCGTGAAGATGCTGTTGAGATAACAACTTCCCTGGATGAGGTTAAACGCATCGTCTTATCCATCCAGCCGATGCAATTCTGCATCGAAGTCATTGAGAACATTTTTGCATGCCTCTTTCTGAGATACGAGTTCCTCTCTTGTCAAGAACACGTACAAGAATTTCCTTGCGGCACACATTCAGACTGCTCGTACTTCTATTCAAAGAAACAAATGAAAAATCCTAAAGGTAACAAGAGCCCCACTACAGGATTCATGTGCAATTCACTGACTATGCAGATTATTTTGAACACATTAAAATTGTGTTTAGAATCTTTAGAGGATAACATTGGTACGGAGACCGCTGCCGGTGCAGAAGTTTCTAGACTGAAACAGCTTGTAAAGGTAGTAAATCATTCTTTGTGGAAGTTGCAGTTGGTATCCACTCTCCCACCCGACACTGGGCCACTGCAGCTAAAGCTCTGCTTAGATTATGTTGAAGTAGACGAGAGCAGTGAAGAGGAAGACCGAGAGCTTGATATGAAGCTGTACAAAAAAAAATTAAGAGTCAGGAGACGGCACACAAACCCTAAACCAGACGTAGATCAAGTTATGCTTGCATCTACAATATCAGCAAGTGACGATGGTAAGGTTGAACTGTAAAATAATCATTCACAATACAGTTTTATACATGTTGTATACTAGATCTGATATTTTCCTGGTCAATTGTGGCCAAATTGGGATATAACTTTGTAATCAAAAGTAAACATTGAACATTACACCTGACAGTGAAAATGCTTACATGGGGACAGGGAGCCTGTTAATTTAACGGTGCTCCCTCACTGGTGTTTTAAAGTGTTGTAAATTGATATACAACAATAAAATTCACTAACACTTCATAAAATGTTATTTTTTACAACTTTTAAGGTTATTTAGGCAAGTTATGATAAAATGTTATGATACAAATGCTTTGTAACGTTTTACGACACATTGTAACGTTTTACAACACTTTATAACATTTTACAACGCTTTGTAATGTTTTACAACACTATAACGTTTTACAACACTTTGTAACGTTTAATAACACTATAACGCCATCACACATTGTCGAGCACCTACCTAACATCATAGGTATTTCAGTATTTTTTAAAAGGACTTTCTTATTTCAGTTTGTAATACCACTAAAGGGAACATTGACTTCATCTCCGTAATGCTGGCTAAGCCAAACAGCTTAGTGGCACTGGCTCTGTACCACAATGATTTCTCTAAAGCCAATCAGATCATAGAGGTATGATAATAACATATATTAAGTTTTTCATAAAGTCTTTATTAAATGATCTAACTCTTCATATGTCTCTTTTTCCTTATCTGAAGCTTCATAGACAATATCACCAGATTTATCTCTTAAAACTCCAGGAGGGTTCATCCTTAAATATATTCTAGCATTGTTTATGGTTTCATGGGCCTTGAAGCATTTGCAGCAGAGGCAACAGCAGCACCAACCTGAAGATAAAAAAATGTACAGTTGTTGTGCTGAACTGAAATAAATATTTAGACCACATGGCTCTTTTCGTCACAAACAATATGTAGGTCAATATATAGGTATATAATATGTAGGTATTTGCAATATCAATATGAATCTATATGTATTTGCACGTGAGAGACGGAGACAATCACAAGTCATTTTAATAGGAAACATATTACATGAAAATATAAATGTTTTATTACCTAAAGTGCACCATAGGGGAATGGCAACAATCACATAAATAAGAAGCCATATTTGCGATATATTCCAGATTCTATTCGCAATAACTTCGCGTGTCTGACGATGATTTAACTTTTCCGGTTTTATATTAAATGTGGCAATTGATTTTAAACGCTGTATCAACCCAGAGCTGTTAGAGTCTGAAACAGATAGATTTTTATTTATTCCGGCTTTCAATTTTCAATTAACTTGAACCTCATGGATTATAACCCACCTATTTTTACTGCATTATATGTTTTATTTAATTTTTCTTCTCTTATTGCTTCTGCATAATACTCATTTATTAAGGCATCATAATCATACTCTGTATCCCCTTCTAAATCAACTTGCCTTCGATGTTGTGAATGTTTCGAAAACTGAAACATTTTCAATGATTGTTACTTACATATTAAGAAAATTAAGAAGTAGGAGTTAGTATTATTTAGGTCAGTTTAATCACCAATTACTCACGGGTATTTGTGATTTAGTAGTTACTTTTCCACTATGTCTTATCAGTTTAATAATATTAGGTTGTTCAAATTGTTTGTAATATCTGTGCACTAAACTTCTTGCCCTTATTGTTCTATAGTACTCTCTCTTACACATCCTGTAACATTTAAAGGATTACTCAGTTTCTTCAACAATTTAATTTAAAGCATTGTCTATTTCTTGTACATATTGACAAGATTTACCTACTTGTTTAGTTCATAGAATTTGTATGCTTTATCATCAATCTGAAACGGTATTAGGTCATGTTCACTGATCATTTCAATGTCATCATCATCTAAAGAATACTGTACTTTATAATCCGTACTGCCTCTCACAAATATGTTGTGAGACTCTTCAGTATTTGAGTAACCTACTACTAATACACATATTACTACGTAATTTAACATCTAGTAACATGATTTTATAGTAATTTACAAATTTTACAATCATTTTTGCTTTTTATTATTATTTAGCATGTCTCAAATATTTTAATGCCAAGTTACGTCAGTTGTGTCACAAAGACAGCAATAAATCTGTGCAATTCAACCTCTTTGACGGTGGAAACGAAAAAGGTTTAATGAAACATGTCACTTTTTTTTCAGATGTTCGATTTAGCTGATGCTGAAATCGCAACAGAAGTATCCTTTACGGAACAGCTGAGACATCTAGTGGCCAAAATTAAGAACATCATTTACTACAAAGACGACACCCCATACGCGACTAAAGAGCTCTCAGCGCTGTCTGTTGTATCGACAGAGGTCATGGGGCTGGTAGAAGGGTTCTTGGCATCAAATAGACCTCCTAATTTCTCATTTGACGTCATTCAGTTAGCGGCGTGCCATCCCCATTTACAGCTATATAGCCACCAGAATGCATCATTCATTAACGCTGTAGATATACTACTGAGTAGTGGGCTGAATAGGGAGATAACTTACGGACTAATAAACGTAGTCGAAAGAAAACTAGCCGAGGTCAGATGTTCCACAGATGTGGCAGCTGTGAAGAAAATCAATTACATCAGATTTATTGAAGATATAGCGAGTGTTACGTTCGAAATATTCGGCAACACAGAAAAGTCGTTCGACTTTGTGGATAACGTGTGCGGATTGATCGCAGACTGCCGGATACCGATTAAACACAAGGAGTTCTGCAAAATGAACCAGCTCTCTAAAGAAATGCGGCAATGCTGCGAGGATATAGCTGACGTCGTCAACCCGACCAAGTCTAATAAGAGTCTCGATCAGAATCTCCTTCAAAAGTACCATCAGATTTACATGAATATCGTAGCCGCTTCTGACAAGGACTTGTGCAACATTGGTGAGGTGTCTCGACACGGGAACAGAAAGACGAGGATGCATTATCTGAGAATGTGCTATATGTATTGCAAAACAGTATCGCAGTTAGAACTAGAGGAGAGCAATTCGTCTGCTCCTACAGATTCCTCCTATTTTGCAGTATTAGAGAAACAGCTGCACGATATATTCGGAACCATGATTAATGCCAAAGAAATACCTGTTACTTATTTAGAACCAATATGTAAAAAACTGAACGTGAATTTGATACCAAAGCTAATTCTGAACTTCTGCCCTTCCATTCCGCTGATGGACCCCCACACGGAGGCTAGCGAGATGAACTTTAACAATTTGCTTCAGGCTGTTTATGCTTTTAAGAACACTGAGGAAAATTTGTTTTTGGAGCCGGAGACGAACTTGGCGCCGTTGCCGCGCGCCCCCACGCCGCAGTGCCTCACCTACATCGTGTTACACAACTGGGTACTGGCGCATCTAATTAAAAAAATCCATACGTCCCCGAACGACAACTCTCTGTCTCAGCAAAGTATGGACGCGCGCACACGCTGCCTCAACAACTACATGGAGCTAGAGAGATTCAACAGCACCAAAGTTCTGTTCGGCGGCAACAAATACTTGGCGTCCCTTCACACGACCATAGATCTTGATAAACTGTTCCTATTCTTGCCTCAGTTGATTGAATCAGGAAAATTATTGAAATGCCTCAGCATTATTGATTCTTTGTCGGAACAGCAAATACTGTGCAGCGCTAATCTGTTGAATCTCAGAGACTTGATATTATTTAAACTTGCGATAAATCCAAAAATTGAAAGGAATTGGAAGTACTGCCAATATCTGAAGTGTTCCGAGTTGAAAGTCAATCTGATATTGAATCACCTGAGTAGTTGGCCGGCGGAAGGGGCCATCGAGGTGTTGGATTACTTAAGGTTCCTCTTGGACCAAGACGCGTTGGAAGAAGACTTGCATGAAAAGTGTTCCAGCTGGATGGTCAAAATTCCACTGTATGATCAGGTAAATATCTAAATATAATCAGGCAGGTTGCCAAAGACAAACTAAGTTAAGCTAATTGTTTGATTTTTGTCATCTTTCTTTTTTAGATCGCGACAATAATGGGCTGCAGCCATTGGTATAACGTGTACGAGAAGTCTGTAGAATATCCAGAGAACGTGATCGAAGTCCTTATGGACAGTCAACAGTTCCAGCTGTGCTTGGAGTGGGCGGATGTGCACGATGTGTCGGATCACATGAAAAACTTGATCGTGATGAATCTGCTGCGGCAGCTGTTCGAGTACACGAATCAGGCCACGCCCGCGGTGATCGCGGAGCTGCTTTCGAGGCTCCCAACCAGCGAAGCAATGGACCTCATCCACAAAGAAATGGCCAAAGTCAGAAACGTCGAGATACTCCAAGTCTGCGTCGACTTTGTATCCGAACACTCGTCCGATTGGAAATCTTTTGAGAACATCAAGATCGGCCTGCAGATCATGCTCGAAATCGACACGAATTTGCGGCAAATATTCTGGGATTTAATCGATAAGCCGTTGCTGATGATCGAGCAGTTCATGATGAACGCCAAATTGGATATTCTATCGTTGATTATTAACAAGATCTCGTCTAACTTGAAGAAGGATCCGACCGGAGACAATCTCTACTATAATATAAAATTGATAGACAGTGTCGTGATTTCGCGGAACGCTGTTGACGCGTTGCTGCGGTTTTACGCGGAGAAAGCTTTAGACATGAATCCTAAGAATACTTGTTCTGCACCTCCGAAGCCTTCGGATGATTCTCTGATGCAGTCCATAGACTCGATTAACATAGAAGCGGCGTCTAGACCTTTCGTTATGCCAGAGCAAGTGCCTTCCAAAGAGCAATGGGCGGAGGACTATTCGACCGACCGATGTATGGTGTGCCACACATCTATATTCTCTATGATTATCCGCAGGCACCACTGCCGCCGCTGCGGCAGGCTTGTGTGCCACGTTTGTTCGAGGAATAGAATGCAGGTTAGTCAATACTTCAACATATAACGTAGACACGTAGCTTATTTATGTTAGTATTGTTGTTTTATTATCCCTGCGTTTCTCCTGTCTGTTTGTTTCCACCACCAACTTAAACTGTCTCCAACTTATTTCTCTGTCTTATTGGTTGTCTGTTAGAGATCGCTATTAAGCATACAAAACTGTAATTCTTGATAACTCACGTATAAACATAACAGATCGCCCAACAATTTCGGATATATACGAGATCCTTAGTTATGGAGTGTGTCATAAGATCGTTTAGGTCACATTTTTCATTTTTTTGAGTAGTTGTTCGGCTGTCGTCACTTGAACCAGGTCCATAGAGCGGTCAGACGCAGTGCCTATGACTATGGATCTCAGATAAATAGTATGTCTCAAACTGCTTTTTTAGGTGCCGACATATCCCACCAGCGTCAAGTTCCGCGTTTGCAACGACTGCTACACGCAGACCACCAGCAAGAAGACCAGCAGTGACCAGGACAACATGATGCTGAGCAGTAACTCGGACTCCGCCGGCAGCGGCGTCACCTGTATGGACTGGTGTCTCTCCACAAACTCCAGTAGAAACGAGGCCGTCAGAGCAGAGTTCAGCTTCGAGTTTACACCGAATGTCACACTTTGCTTGACTATTATGAAAATGCATTCCATTAATTTGGATTACCCGAGGTATGTTAAGTACTGGATAAGATTTTAAGTTTTAATATGAAAAATTAAACATTTATGCTAGTTGTTGACGTTTACCGTGATGTAGTTCACGGTTGATTAATGTGCTGTCGGGTAGTCAAGTGTATTGGTTTATCCGGCTCGAAGGACCATAATGTACGCTACAAGAACGCAGGAATTGTTTTATATTGATTCGTTACAAGAAAACTTATGTTTAAATCGCTTAATTTTAACTTTAACTTCATTTGTAACTGACTAATGATTTAAATAGGTAACAAATAATGGTATCAAATCTTGCAACCAAAAAATACTGTCTCCAGTAGTTCAATATTGAAAAAGCATAACTTTTGACGGACTTATTTATTAATCTAACCAACTCAAGAAAAAAGAAATTAAAAGGGGTTCCGAAAGTAGTGGTAAAAATATCTATGTATAATTGTATTGTGCCCTAGACCTAGACGGACGTCCGTCAGGTCATGAGTACACTAAACCGACGAGCATGTGCATGTATGAAGTGATAGAATATGGATGAAGCGATACAGGTATGACAGGATCGTAGCAAGTGGATCAGTGACTGCCTCCTATGGGAAAGACGCTTAACGGTATGTATGTTGTATCCAGGTTCCTGCTAGACCGCAGCGACGAGATTGCGCGCGCTTTGTCGGGCGGCGGCGACGCGAGATTGCTTGTGCGCGCGCGCCGCTCGCTGCTGCTTGCCGCCGCGGAACTCTACTCGCGCGCGCCGCACGAGATCGCGTGAGTATTGCTTTCGAGATTCATGTCGATTCGTTCCTTAAAGTCGTGTCGATATCTGAACTAGTTTTGGTTTGACAGATCAACATGCTCAAATTGTTGCCATAGTTCAACCAGTGCTCTTTTAGTCGATATAATAGATAATACGCTCTGTATAGGTGTTTTAGCATTAAAAATATTATTAAGTAAGTACTTAAATATTTCAAATTACAACATTAGAACAGAACATTACGCTTGAAAATCGAACGAATAATTTTATTTACTCAAAGTATAGATAGATTATGTTTATGTTATGTTACATCATTATGTATTATATTATGTATGTTATGTATGTTAAACAGTAGATCTTGGGTCGAATGAAGTTGCCCACCCCTGATCTACACCGTGCTAGATAGTATTTTTTTAATGTGACAGCTTTTTTTTATTCATAAAACCAGTTTGGCTAATATTTGGCTGGACTACACCTATACATCCATTGATCCAAAATAAAGTATATTGTGTTTTTTTTATAGTGGATACGGTCGCGGACGCGTCGCGGAGACGGGTGCGGCGCACGCGGCTCGTTGTCTCGCTCACGCCGACGCGATGGCAACACTCGTCAAACACCAGGCGCATGCGTTGGTGCCAAGGCAGGGCGCTCACCCTAGTTAGTATCCTTACTTGAGTATTGTTATCTGTATTACTTTGTTTCTCCTACATCTACCCACACCATGGGTCCACTTACACCTAATATACCAGTCGATTGTGGCGAGGCAGAACATGTTAGGGTAATACTAATTATATGTAATTGGTAGATTGCACAGAGTATAGTCACTAAATAGATATTGGGTCTAATATAGTTGGCCACCCCTAATCTATACCATGCTGAAGAAGATACAAAATCGAAAGTAATTTTTTTATAGAACTTTCTGAAGCCACTATCGAAGGTTTTTTTCTTCATTTTTATTCGTAAACTGAAGAGATAAATAAGCTATGGCCAGGTACAAACATTTTCGTAACCATTAGTCAACCGTCCGAAACTGAAAAAAAAAGCGACGGGTAGCACTCCAGGAGTGCCGGCAGAGGTGAAAACAGCAGCTTAGATTAGATTTTAATGTTGTAAACTCCATGACGCTCAAGACGCGTACCGTATTGGCAGCTTACAAAATAGAAATGTACGTATTATATAATAGACAGACCTCTAACAATGTGCTGATGCCCTAGTACTTTTGCTCCACAACTCAAGAAAAAAATACTTCAAAAATCGAACGCGATTCATTCTTATTTCAAAATAAGCTCTTAGAGGAGATATCCTGGTACTTAAACTCTCCCTCCGTCATACGCCTGATGCGAGTTTAACATTTTTTACCCATCCCAAAAAGCGCCCAAGAAGTTTTCACTACAAAAATACAGTTGCAAGGGGGCTCCGGATTGCAATACCGGGCAGAATATTTTCCAACTGCAATTATTGTTATTTTCAGGTCAAATAGTCCGTTCGCTATTAGAAGCAGAGAAATGGGAGCTTGCATTAGAGATAGCGACCAAGTCGGGTATACCGAGGAACAGTGTGCTAGCCGCGTGGGGCAAGGCTTGCCTCAAGGCTGGTTGCTTCAAGCAGGCGCGAGAGAAATTCGCACATTGCTTCAAGAACACCATGAACATATGTATGGAGGTGGTTGAGGACTGCGAGTACGGCAGGGAGGCTTCCGAGTCTCAATTTGTTAATAGAAGGTATGTGGATTATTTTAAAGATAGCATCTTTGATCACACTAATATTATAAAGGCGAAAGTTTGTGAGTGTATGTATGTTTGTTACTTCATGCGCACAAACGGCTGGACGGATTTGGGTAAAATTTGGAGCGAAGATAGCTGGTACCCTAGATTAACAAATAGGTTACTTTTAATCCCGGAAAATTGCATAGTTCCCGCGGAATAGTGATAAACATCCCAATGTGATAAAGCTGCCTAGACTCGCAACGTAAATAATTATTGCAGAATATAAAGAACTATAAACATTAGTTCTTAAATCTAATTCTACGCGGACGAAGTCGCGGGTAGAAGCTAGTATCTTTATAAACTGACTTTAAATGGACTTCTTCATAAAATATTTTTTAATCAAGATATTTCTGTATCTTAGCAAGGATACTCATTAGATATTAAAAACCTTGAAATGCGGCTAACAACCCATCACTATTTTGATTCCCCTTCCCACTTATACCCTTGCTTTTGGATCTTGTTACCCTAGGCTCTGTCTACCCAGTAAGGGATGGAGACATGATTTGTGTATGTGTCTGTAATACACTGACTTTTTGACAACGATTTGTATATTAAAAAAAAAGATTGTCGAGCTTTCCGGAGCGAACAAAATTACTCAAGTAGCGACATCACATTCCCTTTTTTACTAAGTTTTTACTGCTCCAATAATACCCTACTTCAGAAAAACCGCCAGTGTTATAAACATAATTTGAAAGAAAGAAAAAGATTTTTTTTTTAATTTGGCCAGGCTGCAGGGTCTGCGGCATTCGGAACGTACGAGCTCTGTATCGAGCACGCAGTCGGACGGCCGGCCGCGGGCCAACCCGCCGCTGCTGAACGAGATCATAAGCATGCTCGAGGACATCAACTATCCTGTCAACCAGCAGATCCTCACCAAAGCCGAGGCCATGAAGGTGGGTTCTAGCTCCACCCTCAAAACATTTGAAATTTACCGCGACATGCGTGCTTTTTTACCCCCTTATTCATACACGCTCTCTAGGCTTCTGCTAACTTAGCAATCGTTTGTCCTTATCTGTGAAAGGTAAATGTCAAAGTGACAGATAAGAACAAACGATTGCTAAGTTAGCAGAAGCCTATAGAGCGTTTATGAATAAGGGGGTTAGTGTTTACTTTCTTATAACCTAAAGCGCCTATTACACATGGCTAAATTTAGTCATCCTAATCAGTCAGGCAGGTGTGCGTGGCGAGGGCGACTAACTGCTAGTCCTGGATTTATAAATAGGCCGTATAGGCCGCGGCCTAGGGGCGGCAGATTTCAGAGGACGGTCACTCGATTTCAGACGATAAAAGGCAAGCACGTTCACTGGTTTTATCATCGGCGGCGGAAAAAAGTGGCCTACACTCATAAAAAATATAAATCCGGCACTGCTAACTGCACTGAATACTACTACACATTCCTATTTAATTAGGATGCTAACTAGGATGCTAAACCATTCAGCTTGTCAGAAACCATCCTTGTTCCTAATTACGATACTTTTTAGGATCCTTACTTCCTAAACGTGATTACACTTTACTAAATTAGGTTTCTAAATCATTTAGCATCCTAAATTTAGCCAAGTGTAATACGCTCTTAAGCCCCAAGCAACATACGTAAATCCTGAACCATCCCTCAGTAAGATCAAGAGTAATTTTAAACAGTTCTCATCAATAGGGTAGGTAGTTATAAACGCGCTTTTGCAAGCGTTATATTAACTTGCAATGTATGTATGTATGTTTGCCCGGGTGGAATCTTGCGACTCAATTTTGAAGCAGATATCTTCATCCGATTGAGCTGAAATTTTGCATACTTGTGTAAGTCAGATGACAATACAATAATCTGGTAGTAGAATTCTGGTGGTCCAGCCATGACCGTCTCCGCAGGAACTCTTCTACGGTTGGTCCGATAGACCTGAAATTTGGTTCACTTATGTAGGACGGATGACAATGCAAGTACAGTCAGTAAAATGCCTTGTATCTAAAATTTTTTTTTTTAGATTATACTAGCTGTTGCCAGCGACTTCGTCTGCAAAGAATTCGTTTATCGCTATCCCGCGGGAACTACGCAATTTTCCGGGATAAAATGTAGCCTATGTGCTATTCCAGACTTTTCTCTATCTATGTGCCGAATTTCATCCAGATCCGTTGGGCCGTTCTGGCGTGATTGAGTAACAAACAAACATCCATCCATCCATCCATCCATCCATCCATCCATCCATCCATCCATCAATCCATCTATCCATCCATCCATCCATACTTTCGCATTTATAATATTAGTTAGATAGTTAGATTGTTATGGTTTTCTTTGCCAACATCATCGATCTTACTCTATCATATTCTGTCACTAAATACAAATCCTTTTCCGAGGGCATGCGTCACGTCAGGAGTCGTTCAAGTGATTAAAAATAATGTGTGTTGATATTTTTGAGCAGCTAGACAGTTCCAATGTATGACGCTGTTATACGTGTACTATATTAAATAGACTTGACAGTACTAAAGAGTTCATTTTTAACGCAATCTGACTGCCGTTCATATTCCAGAGTACAAACGAAAAACTCGCATCCCTTAACGCGAGCAAAAAACGTATCCAAGTGACAGAGCCGGCACTCAACATAATGCACACGTTGGCAAGCGTGAAAAAAATCAAACAAGGCGACTACAGTGACTTCCAAACAGCCACCGTGCCAAAGAAAAGCCTAGCGCACGGCTTGCTCAGGAGGAACAACAATCACGAACCTAAAGTAGATCATCTACATAAAAAACTAGACCCGTTCTTCTACAGAGAATGCGTTTATTACCTCAGCAACTACGGCTCTCATGTGGCTAATATAGCGTTCTATATGAAGTACAAGAACATGACGGAAGTGCTGACGTATTGTTACGAAAACCTCGTCGACAAAGAGACGTTTACGGAGTCGGTTTACATGGAGTGTTTGAAGAAAGATAAGGTTAATGAACTCTTGAAGGCGATGAGCGATGTTGATAGCACGCTGGAAATGTGGTCGGTAAGTTGACTTAGAATACACCTAAATTTGTTTATTGTTTGGTATTTACGTAGGTTGTTGTAGCTATTACGTTGCATAAACAACATGAGTTTTATTATTTTTTTCGAGATCTAGAGTAAAATTCGAATTATAACTTCAAAACGACTTTATAAACACAATGTTATAAAAACATATTTTTTTCTATTATGATACAGGGCAAACCTAAGAGGTTAATTCATCAAGGAGAATCCATTTTTTTTTCTTATAATGGAACGAATATGCGGGGCGCGAAGTTTTGGTTACAAATTTTACTTGTCTGATACTGGCACTCCACTTGGCGTATTTATCCAAATATCTGCGTGAAAGGGGATGCACTATATTGTTTCTAGCGTATGCGACGAAGATGCCCATAGCGCAACGCGAACACGCAACGCCAAATGGAGGGCCAGTATGAGGCAGCGCCCGCTTTAGCGCATGCGCTGTGATGTGCTAGGTTTTGGCGCCATCCATACGTTTTGTTGTACGTTACCTTTGATCTTTTATTGAGTTGGTTCAATCCCATGAGAGCAGATAAAGTAGTGAACGAAACTGCACATAACTAGGTATTAAAGCACTCGTGTTTTAATACCCGTCATTATGCAACAGTTTCATAATCTACTATTATATTCCAGGAGTACATAATGCACATCTGCCGCACGCTGGAGGCGAGCAAGCGGCTGGAGGCGTTGTACGCTCTGCAGTGCGGGAGCGGGCAGCACGCGCGCGCGTCCGCGACCTGCGCGCTGCTGTACGCGCGGGCGGTGCGGGGGGGGCGGGGCGCCGCGCCCGCGGCCGCGCTTCACGCCCGCCGTGATACGCTCGTTGCCGCGCTACACCATCTGTCGCAGTGCCCGCCCACCACACGCAGTGAGTGCCCAATGAGATCATTTTACTAACCCCCATAGCAAAAAAAGAGGGGTGTTGTTTGATGTCAATGATTGTACTATTATAAGAAAACGGGACTTATTCACGTAAATAATAAGTATTTTTGTAAATACCTCGACGTTTCGGACGCGACTAAGCATCCATGGTCTCGAGAGGACTGAAGAGGCGGGTATCAACATCTTCTAGCTGCACGGGTTTTCCTAACTACCCGCACTTGGTCTTTATTATTAGTTTCTTCACTAGGGCTGCCACTAGACCGACACACAAATAGTCACAACATCTGGCGATTTATGAGACGATATTTGATGACGCTTACACATTGACGGATTCCACGAAGATGAAAGCTTAAAACCATCCTCCCATTCCTCCCGGATGATTGTGTGTCTGTGGCATCGTGGCTCTCAAACGGATGGACCGATTTCAATGCGGTTTTTTTTATTCGAAATCAGAAAAATCGAAATTATAAATCTATTAAACTTGAGAAAGAGACCTGTGCCGAGAACTTTATGACAGATTGATTCGTTAAGACAGAATCTAAACGTTTGAACCATCTCTTCCCACTAGTCGTCTAAGAAAGCAACACTTTACTTTTACTAACAGGTAATATGTAGGATTGCACTAACATTATTATGATCTATGTTATGGTCTAAAATATTTTTTTTTTTTATATATTCCGCACATTCGTAACAATTGACAATATTTCAATTTTTTAAGAGCTACTTGTTATTGTCTGGCTGGAAAGAGCGCACAAATTTAAGACACCCATATTTTTTTATATTCCTGAAAATCTTGTATTTTCGTGGAAAAATTCGTTTAAATCGTTGCTTAAGCAGAAAGGACGTAAGTAACAAACGTCAAGTATTAGCGAAATGACGTCACTGCTTTGTTTCGTACACTTAAAAAAACGTTGAAATAATTACATTAATTGACCGCCAAAACCTGTGCTTAAATAATTTGACAGTGAATGCAGTTGTCACTGTCGATGAACGTCAAAACGAGCTGACAAACTCAAACAGAATACTTCACAAAAAATATGATTTTAAATGAAAACTTGCAAAAATATTATCATTATTGCCCGGCAAACAGTTATCTAGTGTTCCCGATGGCAACAAAGCCGAGCGGTGTGCGAATGAATTAACCGTCAGCTGTCAGTAGTGTTTGTGTTGTGAAAGTTGTAAATGTCAAAGGGAAACCCGGAAGACAAGGTTTTTTATAATGGCAGTATTGGACCGGCCGCTGGACGTCATTTCCTGTTTTACATATTTTGCTCATTTTTCCAAAAAATACTGTACGAAAAAATCCAAATTTTTTTTTTGTGTTCTACAAGTGTTTCTCTCGAAATGGTTTTTGATTTATGAATATAAAGAAATTTGAAATATTGTCAATTGAATATATTTGTGGTCTACCAAATTGTAAACAAACAAACGGCTTCACACATCTCAGCATTCATTCACTTCGCAGAAACGAATGACCCGAAATCCATCCAGTTCCACCTGGACAAGGTGACTATAGACAACCTGATGACGACGATGTCGCGCCAGATGGAGCTCGCTAAGTATTTGGCGGCGAACGAGGCGGCTGGGCGACTGACCCTCACCGTCGTCGACGAGGTTATACCAGTGCCGGGCGCGCGGAGAGACCCCGACGCTACCGAGTGGAGGCCGTTGACCCTGTTCGGATCGAATACGGACAAGATACGGCTCGTCGCCTTGGTCCTCGCTACTGGACAGTCCGTTAAGGATGGATTCGATTTTGCCTTCAAGTAAGTTGTAAACTTTTTCATCACACTTGCTCATAAACGGTATCAAAACATACAGGTTAAGGCCCCATATGAAACCCTCGGGCGGTGAGTAGCGCCCGCGCCCCCAGACAACCGCGCAGCAGTCCACCAACGGCACGACAACACTACTTCGGCCTTATACTAGAGCCTCTATTTTAATTCCTCACTTACCGCCCTTAATACACAATGTACTATTGATTAGCGCGAGTCATGACTACCACGCGCGTTTTGAAGCGAGCGCACTACGAACTAAAAAACTAAAATAGTACATTACAGCGCCCCGAGGGTGGTAAAATAAAGAATGTCTCAGATCGCAGGAACTTGTCGCTCGAGCCAAAGGCAGGCAAAGCGTTATTAGCAAAGTTTATACATGCGACCTGAGGCTTTCTGTATCACCGCTCGAGGTGTGTACACAATTTTACGTCTTCCCTGGCCAGGAAGTGGAAATTTCCGTGTAGCGGGCGGTAAATTGCTACTTACGGCCCGGGCGACGTAAAAGCTTTAGAGACTAAAGCGAAAGTTCATGTGTAGTTGTTTTCCTGCCTCGTTAATTTGTATCAAAATCTAACTTCATCTATGATCCAGACGAACGTCGCTTCAGTTTTTGTGCACTCGTGTTGTTATCAAAGATATTGGTCAAAATGTGAAACTTAAAGTATTGTTAACTTTTATTTTTAGGATCATACAAGAACACAGATTGGACTCTATGAACATTTACACGCACGTGGCTAGATACTTGGTAAATACCGATCGTTTTATGGAAGTGAAGACTCTTGCCAAGTGTATAAGGGAATCCAAAGAGACCGCATCCAGGTAAGCAGCGTTTATTATTATTGGCGTGACTGTTATCTTTATACAATATCGTAGTTTTCGACGACAGGATTAAAGTAAGATTAGCAATCCGGACGGATCTTTCATAAGCTCGCAGTTTACACCGACGATATATAATCCTACTAATATTATAAATGCGAAAGTTTGTGATTGATGTGAGTGAGTGTGTATGTTTGTACCTTCTTCACGCTAAAACAACTGGATGGATTTGGATAAAATTTGGAACGGAGATAAATGGTACCCCAGATTAAAACATAGCCTACTTTTTATCCCGGAAAATTGCATAGCTCCCGCGGGATAGTGAAAAGTCAAAAGTCGTAGCTGCCTAGAGTCGCAACGTAAAAAATATTGCAGAATATACTGTCAACATCAGTTCTAAGTCTAATTCTACGCGAAGTCGCGGGCAGAAGCTAGTGCTGTAATAATTGTTTTCTCAAACGTGCTCGGAAATGTATGCGTTATTATCACGAAATGAAGACATGAAGTTTATGGCTCCCTGCATTACTTCTTGGCCTAGGCTTATTTTAATTTTATTATTTCCTCACATTGCTTGAGAAAAGCACTATACAATCCTCGGCCGGAACAGGGATTGCAGGACTCGTTTTATCCCAATCTCGTCCTGCAATCCCTTACTTCACGGCCTCTGCAGTAATGTACTATTAATGTGTCAGCTTGATGAGTGACCAAGTACTGGAGTGGGGCGTGGGCGCGGTGGTGGCGCGGTGCGAGGCGCGCGGCCAGCTGTACGACGAGCAAGCGGAACTGCTCATACATCACGTCACCAGTCTCACTATTAAGGTACCGCCTGGTTATAATGTTCAGCATTTTAGAATTGCATTGAGGATCGCCTATAATATCGATACAGCCGTTATGTTAAATATGTGTCATCGGCCTTATTGTTTATGGCATAAAGGTGTAAGTTGCTCGTTTGCCTTCCTATATGTTTTTGTCGTCTTGATAACATACATCCAACTAATATTGTAAATGCGAAAGTGTGGATGGATGGATGTTTGTTTGTTACTCAATCACGCCAGAACGGCCCAACAAATCTGGATGAAATTTGGCACATAGATAGAGAAAAGTCTGGAATAGCACACAGGCTACTTTTTATCCCGGAAAATTCCCGTGGAATAGATAGAAGTCGCAGGCAACAGCTAGTATACATATAGGTATTTACCCTTGATTGTACAAATTATTACACTGCAGATTATAGGTTATTCTTGCTCGGCTCTAACTGATCATTTCGAATCATATTGCATTAATGTATCAGTCTCATAGCTAGCCGAGACGTCAAAAACATCTATACACCTTTATGCCACAAACATAAGGCCGGTGATATCGGAGCCCCTCTTTTGCCCAAATTTCATATGCCATAATGTAATGTTTGCCATAACCCTTTTTTTCTCTGAAACCGTAATTTTTTCAGGAGCATTGTAATGGCAATCCTGTAGAACTCTATAGGTTAGGTTTGTTTCATAACAATCCGGAATAATTAACAAATTAAGAGAAAAAAGAGTTATGGCAAATGACCATTATGGCAAGCAATACATTTATGGCATATGAAATTCGGGCAAACGATAGAGACCCCGGTGATTCATATATTTGACGTGATTAGCTGTATCGATATTTATGCCCTCGACTGTCCTATAATGATTATTGTTTGACCAGATATCGTGTTACCTGGCTTGCCGTAACGTCAGCAGCGCGTACATCCTCGCCGCTCGCCACGAGCGCACCAACGAACTGCGCCGAGTACTGCACGAAGCCGAACGGCTCGGCCACGAACAGATACGAAATGCTTGCCTCAAACGACTCACCTCTAGAAACGTCCCATAACCAGGATAAGGGTGAAAAGTAATCACTGACGGTGACACACACTAACCCCCTTATGCATACGCTCTATAGGCTTCTGCTAACTTAGCAATCGTTTGTCCTTATTTGTCACTTTGACATTTACCTTCTGAAGATAAGGACAGCCTACAGAGCGTTTATGAATAAGGGGGTTAATGTGTGACGTTTAAAATCTTTTAACTGATGTTAAATATTGACGTATGGTGGTTATGTTATTAAATTTATTTCAAAAATGATACAGAAAAAGGAACCGAATTTGTAATATATACGACAAAAAATCAATTGAGTGGTCGCGTCTGAGCTACAAACTGGAGTTTACTGTATTATATAATTTTACCCTCTTATTCATATAAAGTAAAACTACATTAAAGTAGAAGTCTGAGACATCTAATTTGAAACGGTTTTGACTACTCCGCGAGGAGCGAATTGTATAATCATAAACTGACGATTTAGAAGGAGTCTGCTTATATATGTGATATGTACCTAAATGGCATTTCTCGGAGATGACTGTATACTCGTTGTTTCTTTTTATATTTTCACAAAAAATACGTGATACCAGAGCTAGCCGTTTGCTAGTCAGTTATTAAAAGAATAGAAATATATTATTTGTTACTGGCTCTGATTATTCTATTATGCTTTGCATCCTGTTATCTTATATTTAGCCATTCAATCCAGCTAGAATGGTATTTACGGTTTATTTGTCTAAAAATAATATATATAGTTATATTTATATCGGCTATGAGTCGTGGTCAACCTACAGTTTGTTCACCTGGTTTTCAAGGGAGCCGCTTTTTAACTTACAAATTTTTGTAATAAAATAATAATCAGTGATTCGAAATAACGGTGGATCATGACCCCTATCCTATTTTATGTATATTGGATGATGACGCTATTAAACTCTACTCTCTTCCGTTCACACTTTGAACTTTTATTATGATATGCTCATTTTAATGGTATCTCTTGATCAATTTGATCATAGTACTTATTGTTATTAAAATAGGTACCACTGAATAGGATACAGAATTTATAACATTCTAATATTCCAATGCTGTCACTTAGCAATAAGTTAATTATAAGTTAAAGATAAGCAATGCTGTTTTTGACATTTGCTTTATACTGAATCTTTATAGTATTGTTTGTTGACCTAAATCATTGTGATTGAAGTATTATTATATTAACAATATTAATTAATATTGCATGTTTATACTCATTGTAAAATCAGAATATCATTCACTTTCTGGATGATATGCTATTATGCCAAAAAAAAACTAAATTTTGATTTGTTTACTAAAGGATGTAGTTGCAAAATTTTAAAAATCCTATTCATTGTTACTTGTAAATAGGTTATTTTCTTCTCAATTATGGGTATTAAGTTAATCTCTTAACAAAACCACCATCAATAAAACTATAAGATGGCAGACCTTAGTTGTATGTGCTGCTAAGAAAAATAAGTTGCTAGGACTGCTATCAAATGTCGTTAATTGATAAGGTGTGACTTTTTTATAGTAGTTAAAGGTTATTTTCCGACTTCATTATAAGCCATGCTCAGAGCAGAATAATCATCCCTTTTTTACCAAAGTTTTGTAAGGAGCAACTGGTTGTTTATAGTAAAGAGCCAGAGATATTTTTATACTCTTGCTTGTATATTCATGTAATTTGTATGCATATACAAATATGAATAGTTGTATATAGGTCAGCATGAAATTGTATAGGTAATATACTAAAAATTAAATACTATTGGCAAGGCTCAAAATAATAATATTGTAAAAATATAAAGTTGGTGCTTCATACTGATGAATTAGAGAATGAAATAATTATTTGCCAAGTTGCAGGAGTACTCCTAGAATAAGGTCTATTTTACTTTAATCTGTATTGGTCTCATTCTAATGTGATATCTAAATTCTATATTGAGTATATAAAAGCTTGTTGTTTATAATAAATGCAATATTTTAATTCATATTGAGTTTCTTTGCCTTATTAAATACGAAATTAAAAAGTTTTAATATTCCCTTAGATATTTACTTGAAAAAATTTTTTAAACTTAGATGTATAAATAAGGTGACATTGGACAGATGGTCAACGAGGAAGCAGCGCCTGCGTCGCTAGCGCAGCAGTGGACCCAACTCTTCCGATCTCAATTGAGAGAAGAGCACAGTTCAATGGACCTCCCCTACGTACAAGCTAGGACATCACGGTGGTACACATTAATAGTTTACACTTTGTAGAACACAATTTGCGCACTATATTTTTCAGTCTCTTGACACATTGCCTTGGCATTTGATGCCGTTACTGGGTTGCTACTGCCTTTTTCTTAGGTTTTTTCAAGCGTTTCAGACCATTCACGCTCGTCTTTAGTAGGTTTGAGTATGCCGTACTGAACTTCTCTACCTCTCTCTGCTCAATGACTGTAGATATTTTCTTGCTGCTAGATTGTGCCCTTATTAAACATCTGTACTCAGGATTCTTAACTACTGGAGTTCCGTCCCGCGGTTCAGGCTTTGTTCGACCATCATCTAAAATAAATGAACAATGTTAAGTTGATACTCAAAAATTAAAATTTAACCAAAATAAATTGCTTTCACTTACATCTTTTCATCGTCATAGTAATGGATCCTGACGTGCGTGCCTTTTGAAACAGTTTTGTGAGTTCAGTTAAAAACTGAAAAGCAAAAATGAAATTAAGAACAATAAATTGATGAATGTGGCATGTTAAACTGAAACTGGAACTTTAATATTACCTCGTCATTGCCGAGTAACACCATATTGAGAGATTAATGAAGATATCTGAAATTTACAATAACCTCGTAATTCAAGGATTTACTCAGACTAGACACACACTATGCATTTTTCACAAAATTGTGAATTGTTAGCTTAGCCCGCACTTTGCCTACAGCAAGAAAATGAAAATGACAGGAGCAGAGCAAAGCAAGCAAGATTGACATGTTACACGTTGACGTTGTTGCTATTTCATTTCACTTTGAAGTTTTAACTCCATGTGGACAAATGAATTCACATTCGCATATAAGACAGGAATGACAAATAAAAATTTGTAGTAAGCAACATAATGAAAAATAATTCATAAAATAATAATACAGAATACATAATATGCAATGAAATGCACAAAAAAGTTGCTTTGAAAATTCGATTAAGTTTTGTGCGAAATGGAACGGTGGCGGTGGTCACTATTTGTTTAAATTAATGTTACCAACTTAGCGAATTCGCTAGAAAAGGCGACTTTATGCTTAGGTCATAGCGACAAAATTATCTAGCGTCTAGCGTTCATTTCATTTAGTTGTCCAAAAAAACGTGCACAAAACTAAAACGGCCGCTTTTTGTTTCCGAAGTGGCGCTAGTTTCGCGGCTGGTGTCGCCTTAAGAGACGAAAAAACTGCTTAATGTGTGTAAGACTCAAAGACAATATAACCACTGGTTTACTGCTTCGTGGTAAGACTCCTTCCCTGCACGCCAAAAACGCCAACCCACACTAGGTGGATAGTGAGGATACCTAGCGAAGCCTCCTCTGGCAGAACCCGGACGACACTCGGTCACCTCGCGTTGTTGTTCGAACGCGCAGAGGATTCCAACTTCTCGATGCTACTATGGAAATTGCGCTGTTCCACTCGCTTTTCCTGGATCTCCACCTCACGCTCGCTGAACCTCTCTAAAACTAGAGCCGACAAGAGAGTCTGTCTCCTATCTGTGGAGACGATGACGACAGGGAACCATAAAACCGTTCCCGTCATGCTGCAGAGAAGAAAAACGGGAAAACAGCCGCAGCCCCAGCTGCTACTCTAAGCTACTTTGATCTTGATTGGGTGAACGCCACGCCACAGAGGCTAAAGTAAAAAATACCAAGATCGTAGGTATAGCAGATGCCAGATTTAATGGTTCACGCGAGCGAAGCCGCAGGTAAAAGATATAGGTAATTATGTCGGCTAATTGCGTTTTTATATTGTGTCAGTCAACTACGGAACTCTTTAACTAGCGCGGATGCGGACAGATGGATGGGCAACAAAATGATCTTACAGGTGGCGGCACGTAAGTAGAACGTGGTGTACGCCTGCCCGCGACACCCGCACTCCTCCGCGATACCTTATTTTCGATTACCCCGCATCAACGGTCATCGTTCGACTTACGTGCCGGCACTTGTATAAGGGTTTCGTTTTTGCCGATTGAAGTATGGCGTAATGTTAATTACTCGTTTAAACACATTAGATTAGATAAATAGACGGAATAAAGTTATTAGATATGGATAGATGTATGTTTTAGATTAACATTCCTTGAGAGTAGGTACTGAAGCATTTTATCACTTCAGTGTAGCATGACGATAATATGAACGGTATTAGGTAAGCACGTTGGACATTGAATAGGCATGTATATATGCATTAACCATAATGAATGGCATGCCTTAAGACTATATTCTGTAATGACAACACCTCGGTATCTTGTATCATAGTCTCACCAAACTCACCAAAGAGAATATAATATTAACACTACACTACGTCTATCCAGCCAGCCAGTAGTGTTTGATTATAGTTTCATTGTGCCCTTCGTTTCGTGTTTTGTATCTTCTATCTTCTTCCGTTTGTGGATTTTACTGCTGGTGTGCTGTAAATTCCTATACTAATCATACCTAACTTATTTTGTTTTTGTTATAATATCCACCACTGAAATAATTGTAAAGTGTAGGTAAGTACGTAATTGTCCTAATGATGAATTGATTTACACATTCTCTTCAGCTCTTCCTCAGGCCAAATAAAAAGTCAAGACGGAGTATTGCTAATTTACAAATTGAGGTCACTTTAAACTACCCGCCGTACCGCGTGTGTGTGTGTCTTAGCTTAGCGGTAAGGTGTAGGACGTATAATAGGCGGCAAATAAGTAAAACTTGGAGGGGATAAGCACAATATGAAAAACAACATCATTTTCATACTGCGCTTATCACCTCCAAGTTTTACTTATTTGCCGCCTACTATAGGTAGTCTAAACCGGCCTGACTTTCCCAATTCCCATTCGTAGTAGGTACCTACTCTGTCTTGACTTGTTATGTTGCTGTTGCCTATAGCCACAAAAATAAAACAAAATTGATAATGTTGTCGGTAAATTTCCATGGATTCTATTATAAGAAATTACGTAGCCTTGTTTTTGTAACTTATAAATATGTACAGTCACGTGTATTTAATACCTATGTAGGTACAGCCGAACCATTTGTTTCCTGACCCCGTTCTACGTTTAAAACATTCTCACAGTAGATTAGATACGTAAACGTCACAGATTTTCCTTGTTAATTCAATGTAACGTCACTAATGTCACTATGTTTAGGTACTGCGAGAAGCTTCCACAGTGGGCCAGGAATCAATTTCTTGTTGTTGAGTGGCGAAACAGGCCCTTAATACTATACACGAGATCTCTTACCCAAATAAAGATCAGCCACAACCGGTGCTTAAGACGTTGACGGTGCGTATACGCAACAAAATGTATGAAGAAAAGAAACGTTGAGAAAACGTGACGCTTACGACACGTAACTGCGTATATGCGGCGGTGTAGTCGGTCAGACCTTAACTAGGTGGCACCTACACAAGACTATCGTTAGTAAAAATGATACACCTAATCCAAAATTGTCTTCAAAATCATGTGTCTACCACCTACACAAAATTACAAGCAAAATTAAATAAACAATAGCTTCTGTACTCATTGACGAGTCTCGCTTAAATGAGCGTTTTCAAAAAATATACATCCTATCCTACCCTTACATTTCATTGCGTTACGTTCCGCGTGACGTCAGTAAGTATGCAATGCAACCGAGAGCGCGGAACAAGCAATAGAGTGGCACGATTGGCCTAAACGTCGGCTTGTGATACATACAAATACAAATAGTTTATTTAACTAAACGAGTTAACAGTTGATCTACCTATCAGACTCCAAACTAGGCTGAGCCTGTATCTTGGAAGTCGCGAGTGCATGCTAGTATTAAAAATAGGTAACAATTCCAGAAAAAACCATAAATAGGTAATAGAGATTGGGCGAAAACCCGAAACAAAGTTATAGAAGGTTCATGCAAATACAATAGAAATAAAAGCAAAATAACACACACATTTTATCGTTATCACGTAAAATTATCGTCCGTAAACCGACTTTATAGACAACCGGTTTTTTAAACGCTCAAATAGGTACGTACCTTTGGAAATGACGGAACGATTACATTTGTGTTGTGTATAATGCCATAAAAAAAAACGATTACATATTAATGCACATGACTGTACGCAGATATAGATAGTATTTAATTTGCTCGTCCCCTTGATAGTCTGCTCCTGCGCAATCGCACCATTAGTGAAGCGCCGCGTGTAGGTCGAAATCTAAAATAAATTTAAACTTGCTAGGAGGCTACCACATTGTAAATTTTGTATATATGGTGTGGGGGGTGTGGGCTAGTCCGTATCATACCGTATCTTTCATTCTCCTAAGTAGGTACCTGGCCTTATACTCCGAAATTAGATTTTCGAAGTTCGTGTAGCGCCATTCCGCTCACACTATTAGGCAGTAATTTGAGAGTGAGAGGGACGGCATATTACGAACTTCGAAAATCGAATTTCGGAGTAGCCCCCCTGATGACTATTAACGACACGAACTTTGCATTTTTAACTTTAAGTACTTAGGCCTACGAGCAAAATGTTTCCGTCTGTTACTATTAAGTAATAGTAAAATTGACATGAATTAAACAAAACTGATGAGAAGGGTACTAAAAAGGTCATATACCATTGTTACTATACTTATCCGTTCTAGTAGGTACTTTATACGTCACTACTCACTACACTAGCTTCTGCCCGCGACTTCTTCTGCGTAGAATTAAATCTACATAAAACCCTTCTTCTTATCTATTAAAAAAATCCGCATCAAAATCCGTTGCGTAGTTTTAAAGATCTAAGCTTACATAGGGACAGACAGACAGACAGCGGAAAGCGACTTTTTTTATAAAAAGTCGGTATACGGGCGAAAGTTTTACGTGACAACGACTTTGAGTGGTAAAATAATTTTAATGTGAATATTCATTCGTATAGTAGGAAGAAGGACGTGTAAACTTGTATGCAGGCGCCTAAGCGAAATAGAAGCGCAAGACATGAACCGGTGTGTATGCCTATCTCTCTCACTCTCTCTCTCTCGCTCTGTCTCTCTCGCTCTTAGGCGGGCTAACTGTGCTCGAGTGGAAGGGACGCGTGCCTTTCACTTTTTATGTCTGTCTCTCTCGCTCTTAGGCGGGCTAACCATGCCCGCGTGCCTCTCACTCGCTCTCATTGTGAGCGCATAACGTGAGCGGAGCGTAACGCAGTTTCTTGAAGTGTCACCCGGCAAACCAATTTATAAGACGTTGTCACGTCAATAATGTATGTATAGTGCGTTGGGCTAAGATAAAAAATAGTCCGTAACTCCAGGGCCCTATTTTATAAAGCTACAAGGTACAATTTACAAGCGGAAATCTCTATCTAACACATAGGGTCAGAAAGAGACTTCCGCTTGTAAATTGTAACTTGTTTGCTTTATAAAATAGGGCCCAGGAGTTTTCTCTTACCCCGCTTTTCAACTTACCCGTTAGTGATAATCATAACTGTACAGTTGCGAAGGAAATAGCGCTCTTATTAAATTTCTACTCTGTCTGTACCTACTAACACCGATGGACACCCGCAACACCAAGAATTGCAGATGCCTTGCCGACGACCTAGGATTCAAAAGGAATTCCCCATGTGCTAGTAATTTCACGGTGGGAATCCCCTCCCCTTATCTACTAAAATAAAAAAGTCAATCCCTACTAAATACTAATATTATAAATGCGAAAGTAATTCTGTCTGTCTGTTACGCTTTCACGCCTAAACCAATGAACCGATGCAGTTTGGAATTTGTAAGAGATAGGTAGTTATTTAGTTTCAGTCCCGGGGAAGGACATGGGATAGTTATTATCTCGGAAATTGTAGTTCCCGCGGGATAGCGAGGAGCGAATTTTCCGTGGGTAAAATTTCTTGTCTATAGGATCTTTGCCAGAGTTATTCATAAACGCTCGTCAAGCCTCTGGTAAGTACTTAACATTCGTTATCTACTGCCACCTTAACATTTTGCCTAGGACTAAGACAGTAAGACATGCTATGGACAGACACAGACAAAACATACGTGCTTGTAATACGTAACTATGTAACCTTTGTGAATAAGGGGTAAATCACTAGCAAATAGCGTAGTAAAATGAGCAGACTTGGTTCAATTTGTCGACTTATTAGCGGGTACATCACTAGTTCCATTGATAGCGCATAAATTACGTACTATTCAAGTTCACAACTACACTCAAGTCGAATAACACAACAGCTCAACAGCTGTGAGCGAGCTACTGGGTGCCGCACGCGTTGCGTAGGTACACAGTTAAAACGAAAATAAATAGAACATCTTTAATTACTGTATTTAGTTGGCGATACTTAGCTGATAGTGATAACGGTATGCATAACTACGGTACGTAACTTTTATTTTGCTCTGTTAATATATAGTCAATAGTCTGTGGGGTATCAAGGAATAACAGGGGGGTCTCTACAACCAAATACAAAATTCGAATCACACAGATAATAGCGCCCTCTTGACAAAACAGTCATATTTAAACGGTCTACCTTTATGACATCGCGTAGCGCATCTACCTACTACTTAACAGACTGTGGAACCTTTTAAGACTATTTTTTATAAGTAGTAATTTCATGTCCAGACATTAGTATTGCCTTTAAGAGACTCAATACAATATGTATCGTGAAAGAACAACATGGCAAGGTACTTCAAATAAAAAAACTCGACTGCAGTACAGAAACTCCGGCAGCTGAATTTAGTTTGCATTAGTCAAATTAGAGTAAATATAATTAAATCATTTTTTGTGTGATGTGTGGTTTGGATTTGCGCCCTTCTGCTAATATTTAAATTTATTTATATTCCAGGCCACTACGCTTCGGCAGCGGCGATAGCAGCTGGCGTGGCCGGCAGCGTTTATATCGCATACAGCATCTATAAAGAGTCGCGGAAGACAAAACTACCCACGGAATGGCGAGAAGTCGGCAAGATCAAGTCCATAGACGTGTTCCCCATCAAGTCGTGCGGTCCTGTAAGAGTGGACAACGTGGAATGCACAATTTTGGGGATAAAACTCGGATGGCTAAGAGACAGGTACATATAACCTACTTCATGTTTTACGTAAAGTGAAACGCAGACTCAAAAGTTAAATATTCGAAGGTTTCGTGCTGTTCCACTCACACAAACCATTTAAACACGGACAGACGTGCTCAAAAAAGCATGCTCGTAAGCTTGCTTAAAATTAGCATGCTCTGCAACTGTTCAGGTACAGTTACACATGCTAGTTAGTAGCACGAAAGCATGCTACTTTTGAGCAATTGCTACTTAGTGGTACGTGTGTCGAAACATTGCTAATAATGAGCATGCTAGTTTCGAGTTTGCTCAAAAATCAACGGTCGTGCGATTTTTGGGCATGCTACCTGCAGCGCGGGTGGAAGGGGGCGTGCTTATAGCGTGTGTGAACAGGTTTGCTTAAAACTTGCATGTTTGTTTACTTAAAACTAGCATGTTTATATCTAGCAAATGTAGACAAATGCAGAGCATGCTCGAAACAAGTATGCTAATGAGCATACTAAAAAGCATGCTACTAACTAGCATGTGTAACTGTACCTTTCAGTTCACATTTGCCAGCAATAAGCATGCTTGTTTTAAGCACACTCATAAATAAGCATGCTTATAATAATAATAATAATAATAATAATATATTTATTTTAGACCAACATATGGATCATTGAGTTAGTTACAATTCAAAAACTACTACAAACGCAAACGTTAAGGTGCTGACAGACGTGCTCATTACTAACACGAAAGCATGCTTTTATTGAGCAAGTGCTAATTAGTAGCACGTGTGTGACAACATTGCTAGTAATGAGCATGCTACCGAGGCACGGGTGGAAGGGGGCGTGCTCTGAGCGCGTCTGACCAGTTTGCTTTAAGCATGCCTATTTAGGAAAAAAAAATATCTAACCGACTTCATTTATTATAAGTGGTTGATTACAGACTCATGATGGTCGTGGACGGGAAGAACAATTTTATCACAGGCCGAATATATCCACAGCTTGTGTTAACGCAAATCTCGATAAAAGGATCTGTCCTTACGTTGAAACACCCCAACTTGGAGGATACCCTCGATGTGGACTTGGCTGAGGTGAGACGACATATAACATAAGGTACTCCCAAATTCGAAGTTCGTATCATACCATTCCTCTGACTCACCCAGTAACCATAACTAGTGCCAGCAGGAAAGCGCAAAACTAATAATATATACTAAATAATATATAATAATCTTGGAATATAAGGTGAGGAGTCTCTATTCGTAACAGGCTCGCGTAACTGCCACATTATTGAGATAAAAATAAAATGTTTTAATATGCCATCAATGTCATCAATCTTTTTTATACGCTTTCTACTCTTTCTTGTGGGAGTCTTCCAGTAAGTCTTTAGTGTAGCGAGTCTTTAGGGTGCGACCACACCGCCGCTTAAAAAACGGTGACGTTACGGAATCGCAAAAAAATGTATGAAGAAACGGTGAGAAAACGTGACGCATACGACACGTCTCTGCGTATACGCGGCGGTTTGGTCGCACCCTTAATTGACATTAGATGCAAAAGTTAGAAGCCTACCTCTATTTTTTTGTCTAGGTGGCCGCAGCAGAAAAACCTCAAAATGCTGTTGTCTGGGGCATCACCGTATCAGTATTAGACTGTGGCAAGCAGGCTTCCGAGTGGTTTAACAGGTAAAACACATACTATATTTAAAATTAGATTTGAATAAGTTTGTACTCAAACCATTGTTGATGTAATTTTATAAACTTTACGTTTTCCAGACTACTGAACAAACCTGACATCAACTTCAAATTAGTGTACTACGCGTCTCAAAAGCCACGCAAGTTGAAACTTAAACATAATTTCTTCAAATATACGAAGGATGACACTGTAAGTCTTACAGCATATCCCATTTTAGCTTTATTATATACAATACATACCTACCTATTAGGATAGGACCGGCATTATGTCCCCTTCTGGCTTTGAGAGGGTGCATCCGTGCTGAGCTCGCAACGTCGCATTTTTGGTGATTTTTTGCGACTATTTCACAGAAATTGAATGAAAGTATCAAATATCCGTCTGTGGTGCACTACGTTTTTAGTGTATTAATGTGTCTAATGCAATAATTCATCGTGAT
The DNA here is from genome assembly GCA_963854515.1 of Pandemis heparana. Classification (NCBI taxonomy): domain Eukaryota; kingdom Metazoa; phylum Arthropoda; class Insecta; order Lepidoptera; family Tortricidae; genus Pandemis; species Pandemis heparana. The sequence goes on from OY978024.1 coordinate 7,516,055, forward strand.
GGACTTTTATTTTCTTATTAAACGAGATATAGTATTTTATCCCTTTAATACGAAAATAAAAGTCCATCACCATTAATCATTGCATTGGACACATTAATACACTAAAAACGAAGTGCACTACAGACGGATATTTGATACTTTCATTAAATTTCTGTGAAATAATCGCAAAAAATCACCAAAAATGCGACGTTGCGAGCTCAGCACGGATGCACCCTCTTAATACCCATTCTCTGTGTAATATGCATAGTCGCGCTGAGAATAATCGGTGGTTTTATAAGAAGTACACCTATTCACGCTATGGAAAGTGAAACTTGTGTTCCACCATTATTTGTAAGGAGACGATATCTCGCTATCAAGTTTTATTTGAAGACACTTTCTGTAGCAGATAATGAAACTAAGTTTCTTTTAGATACCTTAAGTTCGTTTTGCCAAAATAGGTATTGGATGAATAAAAAAATGCCTCTTCTGGTTATTGCCCGTAATGATACTGCGGGAGAACGCATTTTTTCATCCAATCCCCTTCAGATGTTTTCTTTAAGTACATGGATGTCGAATATTAATATAGACAATTTAGTAGCATCTGATTTGGATTGTGTTAGGACATCTAAAAGAATGTACGAAATCAATAATCTTAAAGCTAATGTGATTCTAGAGTTGAAGGAAAAATATAAAGATTGGTATGTTATATACACTGATGGTTCTAAATCATCATTTGGAAATGGAGCTGCTTTCTATGATCCAAATGTCTCAACGCAAAACCAGAATAATAATGTTTTTAAAGTTTCGGGTAATGTTTGTGTTATGACAGTTGAACTTGTTGCAATCTCTTGTGCAATATCTTATATTCAAGAAAAAGATATTAGAAATGTTGTAGTATACACTGATAGTAAAAGTGCATTACAACATATAGCTAGCTGTATCTCCGGACACAGAGGAGTACCTTTAGCATATGAAATCTTAGAAAAAATTATAAGTTTTAATGATATTACCTTGAGATTGCAATGGGTTCCTGCACATATTGGTTTGCGAGGAAATGAGGAGGCAGATCGTTTGGCCAAACGGGGTATCGTGGAGGGTCATGAAATTTGTGTTCTTTCAGATTATTTAGAGGCGGCCAGTAAATTCAAAGTTAAATGCCATGAAATTTGGAAGGAACATTTTAACGACATGTCGCGTGAAAAGGGTATTTGGTATAAGTGCATTCAAAATGAACCTCCGCGCATACCTTGGTTTCAGAACATTTCTTTAAGTAGAAAAAATATTGTTATTGCCCACAGATTGCGTACTGGACATGTTCCACTGAATAAGTTTGGATATCTGATGAAAAAAGTTCTTTCGCCAAATTGCGAAGCATGCGGTACCCTAGAAGATGTCCAACACTTACTAGTGGAATGTGTTCGGAATCGCGTTGCGAGGGAGGCGTTGGTTGCAGCAGCCAATCTGAATATGTACGACACGGGGATGTTTCTGAATATCTTAGCCCAACCGGCCTCAGACGTCGCGTTGATGCTATTCAGGTTGGCTGATGTGACCAACAATGTAAGTTAGTGCAAGTTATGTTTCGTTGTTGCCCTATGGGCTAATGTGACAAATATTGTACGAAGCCCGTTATCAAATAAATAAATAAAAAAAAAAAAATATGCATAGTCAGATGCTACCTACCTTTTTACTTAATCGGTCGAAAAAGGCACAGAATTTTGCGTTCGTTATTTGAATTTTGCGTTTGTTAATAGTCGATAGCTAATCACTTCGTCGGTCGTCGCCCTCGGTGGGTTCAGTGCCTGAGAAAGGGGACTTAATATTGAATCAAAAATTTCCATGAAAAACTCTTTAATTTAACTACCTAACCCAACCTGCTGAAATTTTCAGAACATTTTTAACACGTTTTATTGTTTGTTCCCTAGGGAGCGTTAGGCGATGAAATCTCATTTAGCTTGATGAACGAGGCCTCCGTTCAAGAGTTGAACTCGCGGCTGAAGACCACACAGGTCTCGCCGCTGCTGTTCCGCGCCAACTTCCTGGTCGATGGCGCGGTACCGTATGACGAGGACACGTGGAACTTCATCAAAATTGGGGACAACGTGTTTGAGATCATACAACCTGCGCTGAGGTAAGTTAAGTTATATACCTATGTAGTGTTAGGGTTGACAGTTCCATACTTTAATAATTTCCGTATTATTAACCCGGTGTTAGCGGCTGAACTCCCGGCTATGTTTGTACGGTGCAAATCTTGCAAGCCGAATTTGACTTACTTCTAGTGGTTTGGTTTTGATAAGGTTACATAGGTATGTCGAATGTATGACAACGTAAGCAAAGTCAACAAAATAGCTTGTTTTAAAAAATTTAAATTAACAAAGACTTAGGTAGGTATTACGTATGTTAAGGTGGTTGCAGAGCTGTCATTTTCATACAAAACGTTTGACCAATACATGCTTAAACTGTTATTGCTTCAAGTTATCAAACAATATCAAAAAATTCCTTGAAAAATCTCATTTTCGCCAATGAAATCAGATTTGATATAAATCGTACAATTACAAAGTTATTAAAGCTTTAAAACCCGTTGAAATATTGTCTATCTTATGTATGTGTGCGTTACTTTTACACAACATGTAAACGTAAGTGCACGTAAAGCTATTCACATGGACGTAATACATAAACACCATTCATGAACAGTGCGTTCTGAAATATAATACTACTTTACCTACTTGTGTTTTTACATAGTAAAATATAAATTGGTTTTTCGATGCGAATGCAAAACAGTTAATTTTAATTTATCAGTTTTATCATACCCTTCAATATACATGTAAAAAATATTATAAACATTTAGTTTTTTAAAGATACTAATTGTGCTTTTTTGTTCATAACAATAAAGTGGGACAGTTTTTGAAAGCACGAAAACTCCTTTTTATTTTACTCTTTGGCCGTGTTTTGAGAATGAATTGACATTGTCAATTTGATTGTGGAAATCGTATCGTATTAGAAATCAATCAAGTATGGTTGTCCGTTGGCTAAGAGCCCGACAGGGGGGGAGGGGGTCGTTTGACCGTGTTCTACCGTACAACGTTGCCGACATTTTTGTCACAAGATTTTGGAATACTGTATTTTTTACTTTGACATTGGCGAAATCATCGCATTGATCGATGGGGCCATATTAATAAAAGAAGAAGAAGAAGAAGTATGGTTTTCAATTTTCGTTTGATGAGTTTTTACTACGTAAATTGTAAATAATGAAACGCGCTTACAATAAATATGTTTACTCAGGACATATAGTGAACCCTAACTAAACGATCGCGAGCTTGGAATGTTGCGATATCAATTCATGGGTCAGAAATGGCGGGGTAAGTATTGTGTTTGTGAACATTACATTATTACATATCAAAGCATCCTCACTCACACTCAAAAATGCTTCTTCATCTGTATTCACCACGACATTTTTTGCAAATAAATATTCTTATTCTTATTCTTCTTATTCCTGCTGTAAATTATGTAGTATTTTCTTTTTACACGAATACAGGCTTGGCGTGATGACAGTCATAATGCCCAAAAAACACAACCGCAACCAACCACAAGTACTGATTGCGAACGCTTAGAGTCCACGGTGACTCTTAGGGGTTTGAACGATGATAAAAAAAACAAAGCTGTTCATTCATAGTAGGTAGGTCAGTAAATTATATAGTTTCCTCTCTCTGGCTGAACTGATACCTACAACTACCTACCTACGTTATCAATAGGTGATTGGAAACCAACCCCTTTTGGTATTATCGATTAAAAGTGTTCTAGGTTTACCCTAACACCCTGTAAGAGAATCACATAGTAGGTACGTACTTGCACACAGCTGTTTCCATTGCTGGCATTTTTGTGATGTACCTAATGAATAATTTCTTTACAGATCATCAGCTTAGATCATCATCAAGGGATTACTGTTACATGATTTGATTTATTGATTTATCAACACCTATATTGACAATAAAAGTACAGAAAGACGAAGGCTTCATCCAAGAAATGCTGCAGAAACTTGTAATTTTTTACAAAACATGTGTGTTGCCCGAAACTGTATTAGGATACGTGTTCCTGCAAAACACATATGCAGAGATCCACCGTCGTTTTCAGGCAGTCATACTAATCGCAGCAAAAAGAAAGAAGCCTAAAATATTATCTTAAAAAATCTAACATACAATTACATAAGTAGTTATAAATAATAAAACCCACACCTAACAATGATTGTTTTTTATTTCCATGAAGATATTGTAAACTAATACTTTATCTCAATGGGACTACATAATTACTTAGGTAGTTAGGTATCTATCTACTATTCTAGATGGCTGGTTTTAGTATGGTCACTAATCCACCAATAATCCGAAAATATATTTATCGCTAAGCACAGCCTATACTAAATATATAGGTGACTTTTTATCACCTGCCAAATTTTGTGTCCTTGTTCAGACCATCAAACTGAACAACTTTCATTATAGGAAGGAGACACTTTCGAATCACGAAAAAGAAATCAGCTGTTTCATAGTAAAGTTCAATACCTACTTGACCAAAATGTATGAAACAGCTGTTTTTTTCGTGATTTCAAAGTTGCTCCCATAATGAAGTTCGTTCAGAAAAAACTGCACAAATTTTAGGGTGCCGTACCTCAAAAGGAAAAACGGAACCCTTGTAGGATCACTGAGTCCGACTCGCACTTGGCCGGTTTTAAAAAAAAAATAATCTTCAACTCATCATCAAAATCAAATATATGCCTGTTTTTATTCTACTTACCAGCAATCTGACACTGACAGATAATACGCTACTTTTTATGAATGAAACACCCACACACACTCACAATTTGTGTCTCTTAGTGTGCATGCTTGTTGATTTTCTACAATTGACCAATACATGGAAGAATAAAACAATTTATGACCTGATACTAATACTACACCAGTAAAAGACAAATACGTGGACTCGCCAATATACAAATTTTGATTAAAACTAAAATAACTTACGAAATAATTGACAAAAACTACAAATCTTGTTCCTCAGCGCCATCTATCGGGATATGTTCATTTTTGTTTCCTCTGCAACCACCTTAAGTATTCAAATTATCATGACTTATCTTTTTCAGGTGCTTGATGACCACCATCGAACCGGAAACTGGAGTTCGCTACCCAACAAACGAACCGCTAGAAGTTTTAAGAGGGTACGCAGTTAATATAAATAAGAAATTGATAGATCCTATCCTACTAATATTATAAATGCGAAAGTTTGTGACGATGTGAGTTCTTCACGCTAAAACGACTGGAAGGATTTGGATAAAATTTAGGACCAAGATAGCTGGTACCCTAGATTAAAACATAGGCTACTTTTTATCCCGGAAAATTGCATAGTTCCCGCGGGATAACGATAAACATGTAAAATCATTGCTAATTCTATGCGGACGAAGTCGCGGGCAGAAGCTATTAACCATAATCCCTTACCACATTGCTGCTTTGTCTGAATCTAAAACAAGATTTGCAGTCTACTTTGGGATACTTAAAGTTACGTCATGCCGCTAACTAAGGTAAGTATAATATGAATCTTCCCAGGTGAATTTTTCGCTTCGAGCCCTAATCTGTAGTGGCACGTGCGCCTCGGTAGCTTGCGGTTTTGCGATAATAGAGACAATGGCCTTTGTTTGAAAGATTAGGGCTCGAAGCGAAAAATTCACCTCGGATGATTCATACTATAATGTAATTATCATTTCAGGTATCGCCAAATTGAAGATCCGGTGCTTCGCCGGAAGGAACACAAAGCGCCGCGTCTCGGCGTGCAAATGGCGCTGCGATCCCCTATCGGCGGGCACGTGTCGCAGGGCGACGTCGTTTATGTTGCTTAAAATTAGGACAGTCTCACCCCCTTATTCATAAACGCTCTATAGGCTGCTGCTAACTTAGCAATCGTTTGTCCTTTACTGTAAAAGGTAAATGTTAATGTGAGAGATAAGATAACTATTGTTAAGTTAGCAGATGCCTAGAGAGCGTTTATGGATAAGGGGGTCAGTCTTTACCTACAACAAAATCGAGACCAGAGACCAGAGGAGAGGCCCTACTCGTAATATACTAGCGTTGTTAAACAACCATACGCGTAAGCGTTTTCACTGTTGCGAGATTCCATAGAGACCGTCAGTATTTTTGTTTTTCTGGTTTCCGATGATATAATTAAAAAGTTGCCGTCGCCTGCCATATCATAGGTATAGATCTGGATTTTTAGTGTTTCTTTAAGATTTCCTTACACGGATATGGACACCTAAGCACGAGACACCGCTCTTCGTGCATATTTGCGTCAGAATTCATTATCCAGTCGGTTCTGCCTGTCTACCTGTTAGTTATTTACATGCGCTTATGCGACACGCGAATGATAATAATATAGTATAATTGGTTGCTTAACATCTGTGTTGGCAACTTTTCCTGCTCATAACATAAGGACTAAGTTCTTAAAATCCGCAGTAGAAAAACGCAGCAGTTGCATAAAAAAAAATACAAATACCTAATAAATAAGTGCTTATCTCTCAAACTCCTTTGTTTTGATTCTCTCGTAGGCATAAGGCTCCAGATGCCAAAACATTTTGTTAGGCCTAGGTACGCTATTCATACTTATGTATTTAAACCAAAATAAAGTGACAATTCCTATTTCTCTGAAGTTTTATTAACTGTATGCCTACGCGAGTAGATTATTATGCTAATATTGCGCAAGGGCACAGCTAGTAGTAGCGCATTATGTCAACAGGGGTCACCCACCTCACAACTGACGCTATTGCGTTATGAATGGTCTTGTCCTTGAAGAATATTCCTACTATGCAGGGACTTATAGATTTGAAGAATCCATCCATTTTGGACCATGATAGGGGTTAAGTTACATCTAATTTTTTTCCCGAAAGGTTTTCAAACGTTTTGATTGGAAGTACCCAACCGTGAACATGTATATGTACCTACATATAGTATATGTATTCATTCGTAGGTATAGAAACCCCGCGAGTATAGCAACACAAGCGCGCACTGCGCCGCCAGCTTGCCGCCAGTGATAAAGAACTTCATGCTAATTAGTTGTATCGTGTTTACGAGTTGGGACCACGTCATGTCTAACTACGGTACGTTTTAATTTCAATGTCGATATAAAATCGAATATTAAATAAATGTTTTGATAGGATGAAAAAAATTTTAAGTAAGGTTATGTTGTGCTAACAGCGACTGTATAGTTTAGTTACTGTAAACAAACGTTCATCGGTGGTATTTTTTTACAGCTAGACAGAGAGAGAGAGAGAGTGCAATCATCTAGTTAAAGAAAAAATAAAATCTAAATATTATGTAGGTACTACGATTAACGATTTTTAATTAGCGATTTTGATAGTAGTATCGTGTTCATCAATCATTATTGGTTATATAGGTACGTACTTAGGTAGGCACTTATCAGTTTATTTTCAGCTTATTCATTAAGTAAACAAATTCGCGCCAGAAAGTTTTATACTGCATAGCAAATTCGATATAAAATTTACTAGGCAGGTAATGTAAATAAATAAAATAATAGTATTTTATGCAACAGTTGTATAAAAGAGATCAAAAAAGGCGAGTGGTGTGGGTTACGATGTGAGCGTAGCGAACATCGTAAAGAAAGACACCACGAGCATTTTTTGACTTATTTATACAACGTTGCATACTAGTATTTTATGCAACAGTTGTATAAGAGGGGTCAAAAAAAGCGAGTGGTGTGGGTTACGATGTGAGCGTAGCGAACATCGTAAGAAAAGACACCACGAGCATTTTTTGACTTATTTATACAACGTTGCATACAATACTTTTTCTACGACTTCATTAAAATTATCATCATCATCGTCATCACATCATCAGCATTTGAAAAGTGTTCAGCGTTGGGACTAGGCCTATGTACTGTTAAATAAAACATAAATAATACCAAACTCGGGCTCAGAGCGACCAAATTACCCGAAAATGATACCCAATCACCATTTTTGTCTCAAGTGTCAAAATGACATCCGCCATCTTGGATCCTAAAAAATCTGCCAAATTCGCGATCAGAGCCACCAAATTACCCGAAAACGACATCCATGAACATTTTTGTGTCAAAAGTGTCAAAATGTCATCCGCCATCTTGGATCCAAAAATTTTTGCAAAATTCGTGCTCAGGGCCACCAAATTACTCGAAAACGACACCCATGAACATTTTTGAGGCAAAGGTGCTAAAATGTCATCCGCCATCTTGGATCCAAAAATTTTGCCAATTTCGTGATAAGATCCACCAAATTACCCGAAAACGACAACCATCAACATTTTCATGTCAAGTGTCAAATTATGTCAGTCAAATTGAAATATTGTACACACTTGGGCAGTGGTGATCGATTACCATGAGGTGACCCACTTGCTCGTTTGCCTTCCTATTCACATAAAAAAGAACTTTTTTATTTTGGTTGCTTTCTAAAAAAAAACAACTCGACTATAATGTTAGAAAGCTACTGTAATGTGAATATTATAGTAGAGTTGCGGGCCATAGAGCATAGACTAATCGCCAGTATATTTTGAGTATCATTATATTGGTGTTGGTGACAGTTAAATTAACTGTCAAATAAAAGTACTGGAGTAGGAAAAATAATTTTTCTACGACTTCACTGAAATTATCATCATCATCATCGTCATCACATCATTAGCATTTGAAAGGTGATCAGCGTTGGACCTAGGCGTATGTTCTGTTAAATAAAACATAAATAATGCCAAACTCGGGCTCAGAGCGACCAAATTACCCGAAAATGATACCCAATCACCATTTTTGTGTCAAGTGTCAAAATGACATCCGCCATCTTGGATCCTAAATATTAAGCCAAATTCGCGATCAGAGCCACCAAATTGCCCGAAAACGACACCCATGAACATTTTTCTGTCAAAAGTGTCAAAATGTCATCCGCCATCTTGGATCCAAAAAATTATGCAAAATTCGTGCTCAGAGCCACCAAATTACTCGAAAACGACACCCATGAACATTTTTGTGTCAAAAGTGTCAAAATGTCATCCGCCATCTTGGATCCAAAAAAATATGCAAAATTCGTGCTCAGAGCCACCAAATTACTCGAAAACGACACCCATGAACATTTTTGTGGCAAAAGTGTCAAAATGTCATCCGCCATCTTGGATCCAAAAAATTATGCAAAATTCGTGCTCAGGGGGGCAACTCCGAAATCCGATTTTCGAAGTTCGTATCACACCGTCCCTCTCACTCTCAAATTAATAACTATTAGTTAGAGCGGAACGGCACGAAACGAACTTCGAAAATCGGATTTCGGAGTAGAAGGCCAGAGCCACCAAATTACTCGAAAACGACACCCATGAACATTTTTGAGGCAAAGGTGTCAAAATGTCATCCGCCATCTTGGATCCAAAAATTTTGACAATTTCGTGATAAGATCCACCAAACTACCCGAAAACGACAGCCATCAACATTTACATGACAATTGTCAAAGTATGTCAGTAAAATTGAAATATTGTACACACTTTTTTATTTTGTTTGCTTTCTAAATTGCTAACACCGTATTTTGTCCTAAACGGCTGAATGGTTTCTGGCCTTAGTCCGGACGGACAAAATTAAAAAAAAAACAACTACTATAATGTTAGAAAGCTACTGTAATGTGAATATTATAGTAGAGTTGCGGGCCATAGAGCATAGACTTGTCTCCAGTATATTATGTGTATCATTATATTGGTGTTGGTGACCCTTTAACTGTCAAATAAAAGTACTGGAGTAGGAAAATAAATAAATATTAGGGAGCAATTCACACAAATTGACCAGAGGCCCAAAGTAAGCGCTAGTAAGGCTTGTGGTATGGGTACTAGACAACGATATACATACTTAAATAGATAGAAAACTTCCATAACTCAGAAACAAATATTCCTATTATTATGTGTATATGTAAAATTAAGGTTTCACAATTTAGTAGGTATTTGCGTCCATACCTACCTATACCCTCAGTAACGGTTTTTTTAATCATGTCTTTATTGGTTAAGTTTATTTAATTATTATTACAAACGAAGCCAAACAAGCAACGAGTGGCGAGTGGTGTTTTGTTATAAAAATGATATGAGGTACTTATTTGATAACGGCTAGTTATAGCGAATTTCTTATCTCAGAACTCCTACCTAAGAGTACACATTATAATTATAATCAGCAGCATATCACCTGTTTATAAATAAACATTAGTGCTGTGCTGCTATAATGACATTAAATTAGATCCAGCTCCACCTATACCTGACCAAATACAGAAAAATAGCCCATCTTTCATTACAATTAACATTTAAATGTCTTTGAACTACTGGAGCTGCCAGCACTAATGTTGGCACCACCGCCGTTTGAATCCAATTATCTAACCTAACAATAACATTTGACATACTCCAGCTCCTTACGCAACGGCGGCGGCCGTCACTGCCGGTGTGCTCGGAAGCGCATACTGTGCTTACTCTATATACAAGAACAAGACGAGAATACCCACCGATTGGAGGCAAGTCGGCACTCTTGACAAGATCTACACGTATCCTATCAAGTCATGCGCCCCTGTTGTACTAAGCAGTGCAACGTGCGAAACTCTAGGCTTAAAAGATGGCTGGCTGAGAGACAGGTTCGAAAACTCACTTTTAAACAAATAAAGAATAACTTTCAAAAGATTTAGCGTTCAATTGTCTTTATCTTTGCAGATTTCTGATGATTGTAGATGAAAAAAGCAATTTCATCACTGCTAGAGCATATCCGGAGCTTCTAATGATTGAACCGACTATAAGGAATTCTATTCTTACGTTAAAACATAGTGACATGGAGCTGGTACATGTCAACTTGGCTGAGGTGAGGTTCAGCATCTACAATACTGATCTTTATTATTTGTCAAAGAGATTGAGAAGAGACAACCGACAGCTCAAAATATTTTTAAAAGTACGGCTTCTGAAACTACACGTGGGAGCCTCACGTTCTGGGGTGCAATGTTTCTGAACACCGATATTAAAACTTTTTAAGTTATAGAACTTTCATTGCAGGTGATCGCGTTGGGAACCCCAAAATCTGCTACCGTCTGGGGTGATGCCGTACCCGTACTCGATTGCGGATGGGAGGTCTCAGAATGGATTTCCAGGTAAGAGCTTTCTTGCACTCAGTTTCTTATAAAATTTTCTACTTCAAATCGTAATATTATATTTACTGAGCTTCATTAATCGAAAGAGTAGGCCAACAATCAATGTTCGGTACTTATCAAGTCGTATGTAACAAATAAAGCAAATAACCAGAGAAGCATAATTGACCTAATTACCAGGTATTTATATTTCTTCAGTACTTATCAGTTAATGAATGATAAACAGCAGCATTCAAAATCCAATTATTTTTTTTAGGCTATTGGACCGCTCGTCTGTTAACTTTCGCTTGGTCTACTATGCGTCTCAAAACCCGCGGAATTTAAGAGCCAGCACCAACTCAGCTTACAAATTCACGAAAAAGGATACGGTAAGATAAAACTATTATTTGGTACGTATATGTCTGCGAATGAGCTGCTAGGTCCCTGTGCAACTCTTTCACGGAATATACACGGACGAGATTAGTTTAGATAGATAATAACGCAGATAGACCTCAGGATAATAGGTTAAACGTAATTACATTCCTAAACGTGGTACTACACTAAGTTTTCGTAACAAGATCAATATATTAATTCCCGCTTTCACCCCCTGAACGCACAAGTGGAAATTATTATACAATTCTGTATTTTTAAACATCTCACGTGTATCTACCCCAGTGGCGTGGCGTCCATAGAACTCGATTCCCACCGGCTTGCCTATTTTAAGGCAGTTGGGCAATTTATTGTGCAGAATTAGAGGAAAAGGCTAGTTAAGTTCCCTTCGGCTTGCCTTCTGATATACTTGACGCCACGCCACTGATCTACCCTTTATATGTAATTCGGTAACACGCTAACATCGCACACCACGTTAACGCCGCACCTTCTTTTTTTAATCACAGTGGCGGCCCATATTTGAACCCCATTGGTGATCAAGTTCAGCAGACTTATGACAATAAATGTTATCGGTTGTATTTGCTATATTCCAGGGTGCGCTACCAGATGAGACTCCTTTTAATATAATCAACGACGCTTCCGTGGATGAACTAAACACACGTCTGGATCCCGACTGTCGCGTGACACACCGCAACTTCCGACCTAACTTCCTGCTCAAAGGCCCTCAACCCTACGACGAGGATAAATGGAAGTTCATCAAGATTGGAGAAAACGTGTTCGAGATACTGAAACCTTGTGGAAGGTAAGTATCATTATTTTTTAAAATAGCATCACTCGAAAATACCAATCTAAAGTGGTAAAAATTTGTGTATTTCTACCAAAACTATATATGGCAAAACTATTATACTATATGGCATACTAACTAGAGGGAATTGGGGGAAAAGTAGTGTCAGGTGACATCCAAGGTGCGGGAAAAAGTGCCAGTTACCCACCGCTGAAAAGCTGCCAGGCGCTCGAATTAATTAATAATGATAATATGGCATACGAACTAAAGGGAATTGGGGGAAAAGTAGAACCAGGTGACATGCAGGTGCGGGAAAAGTGCCAAAGTCACCCACCGCTGAAAAGCTGCCAGGCGCTCGAATTAGTTAATAATGATAGTATAGCATACTAACTAGAGGGAATTGGGGGAAAAGTAGTCCTAGGTGACATACAGGTGCGGGTAAAAGTGTCAAGGTCACCCACCGCTGAAAAGCTGCCAGGCGCTCGAATTAATTAATAATGATAATATGGCATACTAACTAAAGGGAATTGGGGGAAAAGTAGTGCCAGGTGACATACAGGTGCGGGTAAAAGTGCCAAAGTCACCCACCGCTGAAAAGCTGCCAGGCGCTCGAATTAATTAATAATGATAATATGGCATACGAACTAAAGGGAATTGGGGGAAAAGTAGAACCAGGTGACATGCAGGTGCGGGAAAAGTGCCAAAGTCACCCACCACTGAAAAGCTGCCAGGCGCTCGAATTAATTAATAATGATAGTATGGCATAGGTACTAACTAGAGGGATTTCGTTGCTCTATAAATTGTATACCAATTTCGGTAGCTAGCTCTCCGTCTAATAGGCCTGATGATTCCTAAATTGCTTTCACTAATGTTGAAATGACAATATTCTAAAGCTAAGAACTTTGTGTATGAATTTAATAATAAATTTGTAGGTGCATATTGACTACGATCGATCCAGAGACTGGAGTTCGCAGTACGAAGACTGAACCACTGAAAACTTTGAAGACGTAAGTTTTTGCAATAATTTTTAATAGTTTTATTCGACAACTAGCTGTTCCCCGCGACTCCGTCTGCGATGAATTCGCTTATCGCTATCCAGCTGGAAATATGCTATTTTCCGGAATAAAAACTATCCTATGTCCTTACCCGGGACTATAACTATCTTTGTACCAAATTTCAATAAAATCGGTTTAGCCGTTTTGCCATAAAAGAGCAACAAAAATCCAAACTTACAAACTTTCGCCTTTATAAGATGAGAGAAGTAAACTACCTAGCCTACCTACTAAACTTAACGAAAACAAAGATAAAATATTCACAAGCTTGTTAAAAAGACTTTTTAGGTTAAATGTGCTACTACATAGAGTACAGGGTAGAGTCTTGGTCTTGGTGAATCCAAATATGAAATTGTATCAGCATCATCAATGTAACCCATCTCTCACAAACAATAAATACTGACTTTTGACATACAGAAGAATAATTTGAAAGGTTTTTGATATTTCTTATGTAGTTAATGATGATTACTATTTAATTACGTATCTTAAGTGTCCAATTTTCCAATGTACTTAATTATTGTTTAATTTAAAAGTTTCACCTATACTTTGTTTTTTAGCATTAGACAGAAGGTAATAGTACAGCCAAGGAATTTAAATCCCTGCCCACCACGGAACCTATACCTCACGTCCATAAATAATGATAAGTTTTGATCAATCACAAAATAGTAGGTAGGACTACGAGAGTCAAGACATGGATTTAGTCTAGTTTGCTAAAATAACAGAAATTATGTGGGTAACATAGTAATTAAAATAACTTGATATATTGCCAGATACCGTCAGATCGAAGATCCAGTACTGCGCAAGTCGGCAGGCTACGCACCGCGCATGGGTTTGCAGTTGACGCTGCGCACGCCACCCGGCGGGATCGTCTCGATCAACGACCCCGTCTATGTTGCCTGAGAGTTTAACTAATTTTGCCCAGAGCTGATAGAGTATATATTTGAGGAAATAAAAACTCGTATGTGCGGTCGCCCAAATAAGTGGTCCACCACTTTTCATCCAACTTCCTATCAAAAGTAAATGTAGCTAAAGTCGATCTTTCAAATTGACAGCCTGTCTTATCGACGTTATGTATTGTGACGTGCAAAGGAATTTTAACCTTAGGGTGGTAGACCACATATTTGGCTGATGGTACCAATGCTTCCTTTAAGGTGCGACCACACCTTAATCACTTAATTTCGCTGACTGAAAAACTCAACTGGTTTCGAGTATATATTTGCGGCGCAAACACATGTTTTTAAAAATTCAAAGACCCATTTAGCCCCAACACCCTACAGCCAAATCTAGATTATTCTTTCAAAGTATCATAAAGGAGGTATTGTGCGAAATTTTGTGCAGCCTCAAATACCTACTCAAGAAAGTCTGCTAGTTGACCCTTTTACAAGCAACAGTAACGGAAAAGTAGCGTAGAAGCTCGAGTTTCCAAAATTTTTAGCGGAAAATCGTTGTCATCATTTACGAGTTAATTTCGAAACTGATAACCTATGTTGTTTATTTATTTCCATACACGAGCAGCAAATTTACCATCGTGCCTATTATTTCACTTTAGAAAAAAAATCTGTATAGGTATAACTTGGTTTCATTATTTTCTTAGGTTAATTCATAAGCATTGTCTTCTTCAATCCATGCTATGTATTAAGTTCGGCAACGACGCATTTTACGCTTAGGAACGTCGCTCGTTTGGGTGGTTTGGAAAATAAACAAATAAAATGACTTACTGAATAATTTATTTCGTAATGATATCAAATGCGTATTATCTGCGCTGCTATGTTCCGAGTGCCACCGTCCACGTTGACAAGCAACCGCGCGAACGTGCCTCCTCCTGTGCCCTTTGTCAGACGCTCGGGATTTACAACTGTGGAACCGTTCACCTCCTGTAGACAACAAGATCAACACTGTATTTCCAATTAAGGCAAATACAAAAACAAATACAGAAATACAACAACATGATTTTAAGTAATTAGCGTTTTCTAATATGGCTTATACAGGGAGTATTTTATTATGGTACGCATTGTGACGCCGTGACGTCACACAGCGCCGCACCAGGCCGCCGGCCGGCCCGCGCCGCCCCGCACCGCACGCCGCACCCCCGGACAGCGAATATAAGCGCCCCGCGCCAGTACACAGGGGACACTAGTCGGTGAGCGCTCCGAGGGGAAGAACGCCAGGCGGCTCGAGGGTTATTCGTACCGCCCGTTCCTACTCTCTCAAGCGCCCACCGGTTGGTGTCTCTGCCTCCCGCTCCCCCTTCCTGACCTGTACTTCGGGACCTTGCCTGGTTGACATGGCGGTAGACCGTCATTCCCGAAGGTTACCTGATTAATACCTACCGTAGGGCCATAGGACTTAACACTCACTCTCCGTTCCTTGCATGTAAATCAGGACCCATCTGGTTGATGTGGCGGTAGACCGTCATTCCCGTGGGCTCCTTGACTAACCAACCAACATAACGTAATCTAACCATAAACCCCCTTTTGATTTAAGCATCCCTTCCCGCTAGGGGTCCGTACCCGACGTTACCGTATACCGCCGCCGCCGTTACTATAGGGAACGCCGTCCATATATGTCCGAGGGGTTCGTGCAACCCCCCTCGGCGATCGTGTAGCTATAAGTATAGGATATAAGTGTACCTAGTATAATTATAATAAATAAATTGGTGTTGGTTATAGGGAACCGCTGTTTACTTCCTCTCCCCTCTACAGAAACCCCTGAGCTAGCTATCAATAAACGAATCCTGGTCTAAACCCCCATCCGGGGTTCGTTAATGTGCAGTGGGCCCCGCGCACCACATCACAGCATAATACCATGGCACCAATACCAATCTAACGTGCTTGATCATAAATTCTTGTTAAGCTTTTGCTAACGTTTGTAACTTTTATGAATAAGGGGGTAAGTCTTCTTACGTTTATGACATGAGCTATCCTCTTATCATTGAAGTAACCACCACTTTATTCAGTTTCTGTCAGCAAAATCTTTCTGATACAATGCACCCACACTCTTACCATAACGTGATCAAAATAGGTCAATCTAGGCCTTCTTCTGTCTGCTTTACGACAGTACAGTTTACAGTAGGCGTGTTAGCGTGATGTATTTTTGAAACGTTGCTGTTAAAGGGTCCATGTTTTTCCTTACCTTGACAAAATATCTGAAGTTGGAGGGTAGGACGAGCAGGTGCGGCGAGCGCGGCAGTTGCGCGTGCGCGGCCCACAGCGCGGCGTCCACCGGCTGCGCCAGCGGCGGCCACAGCGGGCAGTAGCACTGCTGGGAAAGCACGTGACCTGCTAGCCGGGCTAACTTGTCACCCCCAGTGCCTCTGCAGACGTTAGTAAAATATACAGATTAGAAAAAGGCTTTGTCAAATGGTTGGTCAAAAGGCGTCAAACACGTCAGCCCGGCATAGTCAGTAGTCTGTGAGCTCTTAGAATGCCATTCGGGCTCACGCCAAGACCTACTCACGTTATGGGGGAATTGCGCCAAGTCGGGCGTGCTTTTCAAACAGTTTTTGAATAAGAGAAAACCAAAATTTACTACGAGTACGGCTAGCCTTTAATTACCACAAAATTAATTTAGTTATTTAATTGCCAGTAAAATAATTAACCAATCCACTAGTTAGTCCAACTAGTTATTATTCTACATAAAACACGTGTAAATAATGATTTACTTAACAAATTTACAAAGGCGAACTTATCTCTAAAACGTATTTCTTCCAGTTAACATTCGAACGATATTGGCAGGACATATTAAGCAAGAGAGCAAGTCAAGATTCGTTGCTGGCATGCCTTAGTCAATACCGTCTTCACCATAAGGGCACACGGGGCTCGTGCCCAGGGCCCCCATTCTCAGGGGGCCCCGAAGGACGGACAATTTCTCTCACACATTTATTCTTATGTACAAAATGTTATTAGAATTCGTTTTTTTTTTTACTTTCCAAAAGGGCCCCAAATTCTTGTGTGCCCAAGGGCCCCAGCCTAGTTTAAGACGGCCCTGGCCTTAGTTATTTGTTTATAATTGTAATTCAAAATAACACACCCACCTCTTGATTTAAGACTCTTGCCAAGCTCTTGCCGGAAGTTAAGTGCTAAGATTAAGTGCACGGATTAAGGAAAAGGACGCAATAAATAGCAATATTTCAAGCTAAGGTATACTCACAGGGATATTTCTTCTTGGCTAATCTGCATGAGGACATCAGTGCTGGTAACTCCGACAACGATTCCATTAATGTTGAGCGTGCAGGGGTCAGGCACGAACTGAACGTGAGGCAGCTTTCTACGACTCGAGTAAGGCGGAGTCGGGTATATGTTTAGGTGAAATGCATCTTTGTAACTCGAAACTATGTAAACTTTGGTATACGGACTGAAAAGAAACGTTTATTTCAGTGAGTTTTGGTGTTTTGTCTAGTCTAAGTACGAGTAGGAATAATGTTCGACCCAATTGGGAATGGATGATTATTTTAAAAGTGCTTGGTGATTTTTCTATTGATAGGAATAACCATCCTTAGCTACGGAAAAAAGTTTCAGATTTTACCGTCGAGCCATATATTTTATAAAAATAAAAACATTTTACTCAGTCACTCGGCGGCCCCTATACGGCATTATCAAATTAAAAAAAAACAACAATGACATTCGTCACTGACGTTGATAGCACCGCACTCTCGGAAGCTAAAACAAGCAACGGCTAAGTGGCGCCGTCTGTAGATTGTTTGGGTGTATTAAACCACCTATTTGGGATTTCATTAAAATTACCATTAATGTCTGATGTAACTTTCAGTAGTGTTTTTGATTCGGAGTAGAAATAACCCAATAATTCCAAAATCTGAGAAAAAAAAATATTATTATGGTAATTTTTATTGAAATTCCCCATGTATGGTTTAGTAACACGAACAATTTACAGACGGCGCCACTTAGCCGTTGCTTCTTTTAGCTACAAATGCCATCGTGTACCACATTTCAAGCAGCATTTTTTTTTTAATTTGATATGTCATTGGCGTACTGCTTACTGCCGTATAGAGGCCGCCGAGTGACTGAGTAAAATGTTTTTATTTTTATAAAATATATGGCTCGACGGAAAAATCTGAAACTTTTTTCCGTAGCTAAGGATGGTTATTCCTATCAATAGAAAAATCACCAAGCACTTTTAAAATAATCATCCATTCCCAATTCTCTATTACTACATATTTCGATCAGTTTAAGTTACGATAAGGGGGGCATCGTTCGTCACCCCCTTTCCCTTCCACTGTTGAGGTAAATATCGGTTATTTAATCTCCATTTCACACGTGACAAATTAAATCAATGCATTTCCTTATTCCGGAAAAAACGATCCTGCGAACAGTGAAGTATTTCACAATACTCTTACCGTGCGCGTAGTTTTAATAGCTCGTCATAATCATAAAATATTGTACCTATAAGGAAAAAGAAACTCGCAAGGTTCCGTTCAAGTCACATGCCTACATGGAGGTTGTATTTATCTTATGGAAATTTTGAATCAGCAGTATTTTACTTGCCTATGAATCACAACTCACCTTATTGTATGGATTTCTGCTAAACTATCCATTAGCTTGTCAAACAAAGACTTATATGTCTCGCCGAGTGAATTGTCCTTTATTTTGGGATGGTCCGAGTCCACAAAAGGCCCAGTCATAATTACAACATGAGGTTTGTGAGTTGTTATGTAAGCAACTAAATCTTTCAATGGCTCGTACGCCAAATTATCTGAAGTAGTGTACGGGCCAGCCACGGCGACCATCGACATGGTACCTGAAATAAGATAACTTGATTCGTATTTCAATAAACGCTCTTAAAATGCAACTTTCCTAAGTCATGACTGCAAAGTAACGTTACGTTACATTACGATCCATTTAAATACCTACCTTCTAATGTATTGTTCAAGTCTGCTCTATGATCTGGTAATGGTAGAGAGCCGTCACAAAAAACTTCTTGAGCTAAAAACTTGTCTCCTCGAGGATTAAAGCCTCGCATCACCACCACTTGTCCGGGGAACAGAGAGTATTGTTTCAAACTGTAGCAAGATAATGTTCAATGATTAACTTGTACGAGACCACAGTATAAACTAAGTAGGTAATCCACATTCAATGCACCGTATTGCAGCTACACCTCGCGAGCGCCCGCCTGATCAACCCCAATTCTCGCCAGTTTTCATGTCATTGATAAGACCAAGGTGAAAAGGATGTCATGTGCTTATGTGGCTTTGTACTTCAAATACACTATTGTTTCGTTAAAAATACCAATTGGTCAAGTTATGATTTTTTGAATACATACATCACGTCTTTATTCTTTACGGGGTAGACAGAGCCTAAGGTAACAAGACCCAAAGGCCTCGCTTAGCATGACTGTGAGCGTATAGGTGAAAAGGGGAATCAAAAGTGATGGGTTGCTAACCGCATCGCCTATAACATGATTCCTAAGATTTTCGCCCATTCCCTCGATTAGGTATTTAGTTTTGATATGGATTTTCTGCCGTACCTCGCTAGCGGCCCCTAGTGGTCTAGTCCCCATTGAATACTTAGTAAATCATTATCAAAGACATTATTTGCTCACAAAATTACAATTACTCAATTAATTAACCTTACTTCCAAGCAGTATTAGCCCGGGGCCCCACCTCACGACCCGGCCCTGACGCTATGTTTGTACATTACAGGTTAACACTGTGACAAGATAGGGAGACACTCGATGACCGGTTAATACTTACTTATCTATGTCTACGGGCACTGTCTGACTGAGTGACTTATCCCAAGTGCCCTGCAGCACCACACTTTTTGGATTGAGCCGCGCATCCGCGTCGCACTGTATCCGACCCGCCACTGCCACATCTATCTGAAATATTCACAAATAATGGAAATGTCGCAATCCTACACGTTTTCAAGTGCCGGCACGTAAGTCTAGCGCTGACCTTGTATGCGCAGAAGTATAAAATACGCCGGCATGTATAACCAGACATCAGTCAGTTTGCTACGAACCTGCGTTTTCTGCCGAACAGAGCTAGTTTCTGTAATGCCTGCCTTCTTCACGATACAGCGAGATATGTAACTTATATGGTTGTCATAAACGCTGGCCTTTTCGTGTAGTAGTTCAAATCCAAACCTACGGTAGATTTACATTTAAAACTGGTGTTAAAGTTTTTGTTAAGTATATTGCTTATTAAAGGTCCAACCAGACCGCCGCGTATACGCAGTGACGTGTCGTATGCGTCACTTTTTCTCACTGTTTCTTCATACATTTTGTTGCGATTCCGTAACGTCACCGTTTTTTAAGCGGCGGTGTGGTTGCACCCTAAATCAACATCTTCTGCTGATATAGTGTTGGTCTTCACACACAAGAGATGCTTGAGGAAACACAGTGACAAATCACAGCATTTCATTGCGTGGGTGGCTATGAAGTTAACGAGTTCCAAGTAATTAGAGCGACGCAATGTACTTACCTCACTAGCACAATCTTTCCCGCAGCAGTTAAGTATGTATTGTTCAATTCTGAATCGCTCGAAATCGCATTTTAATTTATTAGAACAAGTTTTAAAACAATTTCAATAACAAGAACATCTAGACTGTGGCTTACTGCCCAGCACCGGTATCGTAATTAAAATGAAAGCCGGCATCCAATATACAAAACAAAGGCGCTATGTAATTAACGGTGAAGTGATAACATCATAGGTTGTCTCCCTCCCGCCTTACAATGCATTTAACAGTCAGTTTTACTCCATACTTAACTCACACAGCTTTCGTGTACAAATCCCCATCGTCGTTCGGTACTTGCGTGACATTGAGTTTCAAGTCATCATTAGGGCCGTTAGGCTTGGCGATGACTTGCAACAATTTGTCTTCCCCGTAGCTGTGTAGTACGGAGCCGGCGTTCGTTCTCGCACTGTATTTAGAAGACACACCGCTGGAAACAGTCACACGTATTCATTTAAACTTTTTGTTTGATAACACTTATTTTAGTAATTGCTGTTGGTGAAGACGAGAAGATGACGAGATATCGAAGATAATAATTTATTTGCTTAAGTTGTATGTATATTGATATAATGGCTTTAGGCTTAAAACCACAAAATTTCATAATACCTTATTCACTAATACCCCTAATTTTCAAATTACCATGGGCTCATGATATCTAAAAATACCTGAAAAGTCAAAATGTCTCTTGTAAAAATTTGATATTTTAGGTATTTTTAGGTATTATGAGCCCATGGTAATTAGAAAATTAGGGGTTTTAGTAAATAAGGTATTATGAAATTTTGTGGTTTTAAGCCTAAAGCATATAATGCACGGATAAATTTACACTAAATAAGTTTTTGGTGAATATTTCATACTTTAATATCAAGTTTTTTTTGCTGACTGTCCTTGTATTTTCATACAACCTAATATTAAGTACCAAATTGCAAACCAAAAATTGATCTAAGTCAGTTTGCAAATTTTGAAGCGGACAACTTACATAATCATTTGCCAACAATGAAATAAGTGTTTGATAACTTAACATTTTTTTTACTTACATCTTTGGAGAGTATGTAGCTGGATCTATTTCACTTTGATGGCTTGAAACTGAACCATTTTCCACCTTTACCCTCTGAAATTGTTCTTATTTATTAGATTTATCAGGAGACAATAAATGCAGATATTCACACGGACTTTTTTTTTAATAATCGGCTCACGCAATCACTATAGGTACTTATAAAATATTGCACACAATTCCATTAGCAAGGAGCGGATGTGCAAATAAATATCTAATTGTATGTGTAAATAATGAATTTTTGCCTAGTCATATTACTAAGGTAGGCGCTTTATTTATTGTGTGAATTTTCCTCAAGTTTTTTTTACACAAAAAAAAGATGTTTCTAAAATATATGATGGCCCTTTTAACAAGCATTGTGAAATATTTAGATATTGACCATTTGAGCAGTGCAATTAATCAAAAGAAGTCACCAACCTTACTCCTAAAAAGTTATGAACCTCATACAGCAAAGTAAATGTTTTGTCTGCATCTGGCAAGGGTGAATTTCCAAATACCCAGATAAGGACAAACAAGTGTTAAGTTAATTACACAAACTCAAATAGTATTTATGGAAAAATAATTTTAAGTCTAAATGGTCATCTAAGTAAATAATATAACGGTCAGGCTTATCATTGTTACCAAATTTGCAAGACTGCATGTACAAACAAACCACCTAAACATGAAATTATATAAGTACTCAAAACTATTAATAGTTTTGAGTACTTATATAAATTCATGTTTAGGTATCAGATCAGAAGTCTTTCTACCCTCCTCGCTTACTATTTGACAGAAAGAAATGGTTAATGGTGATTTTAAGTTTGCTGGACTTTTTGGCCTCTGGTTATATTTATCGGTTAGTTAATAGGTATTTATTAAACAATAGTCGTCTGACACTGAGAAATGCCCATAGTAAAATACATCTAAACTTGTTTCATAAAAAATGCCATGTAATAGGTACATAATCTATATTAAAGTCATAATAATAAAAATATGTCACCAGCACCAACAATTAGAAAATAGACTGGTACCTTTTGCTTCTCAAACTAGAATGCTTATAAGTAATATTATATAACAAAATCCCATTTTCTTTTGATAACAGGGCCTCTAATGGATCAATTAGGATACTCAATGCAGAATTCAAAACAAATCACAAACTGTCCACACATGCCCTTTGTCTCTTATATTGAGTTTAAAGTTAACACTAATACAACAATAACCTAACTGCGTAGAGTGAGTTGATGGCTGCAGACGAGTATGGATCTAGTCATGGTATGCACAACACGAACTAGAAACATACTTGCCCACAAATATCATCAAGTCATCTAAATAAAATACCATCCTGTAATGACCCTGCATGTATTCACCGATGTTCTGTCTATGAGTACTCAATGAGTGTAGATCTAGTCACAGATGGAAACTGCGCCACTAGATTCATACCCATTCAGCGCAAGTAGACCTCAAGTAGAGTAATGTTCTGAAATATCATCCTTAAAACACATTTTACAATCAAAACCTAACCCCAAGAATTAGTATTAGTAACCAGGGGCGTTCACTCATGTTGTACTTCTTATGTAATAGACCAAAACTCTTGCTTGACTCTCAAAACAGGATAATATCATCCACCTATACAAATTTATATTCTTAAAACAGTACTAACTAAATATAGGATTTTATAAAATACTAGTTTAGTACTGATCATTAAAAAAAAAGAGAGAATCGAAATGCAAATAATGCAACAATCATCTTCTAAAAAACCAATGAAATTCTTAAGTTTTCACTAAGTATTTGTAACCAAGTTTTTTATGTACTTATGCCTGTAATGTAGTAGTAGCTCTCTCATTCTAACATTTGGTTCCCATAATAAGCAGACAAGGATAGCATGACATGTCAATTACTTCCACAAGGTTAACTTATTACAAAGAAATAATAATCCAACAAAATAACATACCTTTGGTGTTGCAGACATGTATTCAGATAGGACTTCATTATCTGGTCTGAATGTGTAGGAAAATATACAAAAATATGAACTCTAAGTGCACATAACCCTTACTTTAACAGACTTTAAAACAGTGAATACATTATGTTGTAAGCCATAAAGTAATAAAATATCGTTAGAGCACGTGGAACATGTGAACAAAAAGGATACTGAGAAACTACGGACGCTTTGTACGCAGAGAGACTTGAGCCGGTACTTGATCTAGCATCTTTAACGGGCGCGCTCAGGCGATCCGCCCGCTTGGAAAATTCCTTTCTCTCGAGTGAATTCAAAGTTTCCAAATTCGGAGGAGCGCCGTTTAAATTTGTCAAACTGAACGCCATCCATAGTTCAACAAAAGTTTCCTCATCAACATCATATTCTTTGCACAAACTCACACCTATGAAATACAAGTGAATAATGAAACAACCTTGAACAGTCATTTTCTTAGCGGCACAAGTCATACAAACAGTCGAGTAATGCGGGTTTGAAGTAGATGTGACCACTATACAACCGATTGTGGGTAATTAATTGAGTACTTACATTTGCATAAAACTTCTTTCTGTACGTCTATACCCAGAAACTGAAATTGCTCGGTCAGCAACTCTTCGGTAGCCATTTTCTGTAAATTTGAGAGTGAATGAAGGAAGCAAGCACGGCAGAAGACCGCCAATCAAAAAGTTTGCGTCAGAAAGTTTTTACCATAGACAACCCAAACCATCAAACCAAGCTCTAAGTTATTACTCTTTGACTCTTTGCGAGCTATACAATCCAAAGCCAATCTAGAGTAATAACTATATAAAATCATACTAGTGGTATACCGATTGACGATTAATTAAATACAATCGAGTGAAAAATAATCGAATGCAGAGTAATACTGGCACTCCACTTGGCGTTGCGTGTTCGCGTTGCGCTATTGGCATCTTTGTCGCATTCGCAAGAAACAATATTGTACATCTCCCACGCAAATATTTGGATAAATACGCCAAGTGGAGTGCCAGTATAATAGGTGTGCAGTACTGGCATATAAATGCGTATTTTATTTTACGTTTCTAGGAAATTCAAAAGATGTGTCACGTCACGAAGACGTTTTTTAAATAAAAATACTGGAATATATACAAAACATAAATTCTGCTAAAATTGGTTAACATTATTGAACATCATGAATAGATTACTATTTCCGATTATTCCTCGAGTAAGTATTTAAGCTAATTTAAATACAAATAATTAGTTAATTAGGTACTTACATTGAATGGATTGGTAACGGTCTGTCTGCATTCTGTCTAAATTTTACTAACAAGGTACTTACTTGCGTTAGAATAATAGTACATTACAGACCTAAGGTGGTGAATTCGTAATAGTCCCAGATCGCAGGTGTTTGTGGCCCGAACCGAAGGTGAGGGGCATAAATATGCGATCTGGGGCTTTACGAATTACCGCCCGTGGTTTGTATAAAGTTTTACGTCTTGCCTCGGCCAGGAAGTGAGATTTTCTGTCCGCGAAGCGGGCGTAAAATCCCAATTACGGCCAAGGGTGACGTAAAATATATTATGTGGGTACTTAGGTCTAGGGTAGGTACGTATAAGTCAAAAATAATCTACCCACTTAGCTGGTTCTCAGAAATTGGTCCATTCCAATTCATTTTAACAAGTTCATGTAAGTAAATACTAGTTTTTGCCCGCGACTTCGTCTGCAAAGAATTCGTTTATCGCTATCCCGCGGGAACTACGCATTTTTCCGGGATAAAAGTAGCCTATGTGTTATTCCAGACCATAATCTATCTCTGTTCCAAATTTCATCCAGATCCGTTAAGCAGTACTCCTACTGGCGTGAAAGAGTAACAAACATCCATACCATAGATCCTCACAAACTTTCGCATTTATAATATTAAGTACCTACCTAGGAGTAGGATAGTAAGATTAAATATTAAGTAGTGAAGTAAGTACTTAATAATCGTTACAAAAGTTCGTGAGATATCTATCAAGTATGATCCTTGGAGTGATTGTGTGGGAATTTAGATAAAATTGGGTTTGTTTACAAAGACGTTAATATGGATTGGAATGGAGAATAACTAGACGACAAATTTGGTAAGCATGGCAGCGGCGGCGAATGATGATGATGATGACGGATCTGCGACAACATGTAGTCAGAGACAGATTTAATTGTGTATGTTGTTTTATGATGAATAAAAAGGTTTTTTCAGTATCTTGCAATGTCAATGGTACGAGAGATATCAACATCACCAGTTAATAGAGGTGGCAGGACTCTTGAGAAGATGAAAAGGCTTCAAGCCGAGTTTCAAGTATGTAAGACCAGTTTTATCGTAAGGCACAGTTGTCAAATTAGTTACATTACTCTTAAAAACTGCCTTGTTTTCAGGCTGAGGATGGCAAGCCAATTTGGCTTAAGCGTGGTATCACTGACAGAATTCTTTACTCTAGCACCATAGTAGGATGCTTTCTTGGTGTTGCAATGGTTCTCCTGACCATATATGATCATGCCAAGCCTGAATCGTGGAAAGGTCAAAAAACTTGTTAAACGAGTACTAGAGACAGCCTTTAAAAATATTTATTTGCCTTGACTGTTATTTAAAATTGTTAGGTTTTTGAACAATAAAAGATTCATTAACAATAAATATTTTATTTTATCTGGTTAGTTTATGATCTTTGTACATGGATATGGAATTTACAAGATGGCATGGACTGCACCTCTGCTGTGACTATACTGTTGATTGACAAATTGGCCAGGCCTCCTCTTATCAGCCCACATGTGTATGCCACATACTGTAATCAGAAACATTATATTTTTAAGTATACATGTAAATTGACTCCATGTCTCCTATTCCACGAACACTAAATGAAAGTAGGTTACAGAACCAGTATTAAGATTTAACTTGTTTTTTCTAATGTATGTTTGTTAAGGTATAATCTTGGAAATCAAATTTGACTCACTCCTAGTGCTCGGATAGACTTGAAATTTGATAAACATATAATTTAGAATGCAATGAGCAAAATGGTTACATATTTATTTCTATTCTTAGCAAAAGAGAAATTGTGCCTATAGAAAATTATACCCTCATGGTACTGTATGCTCTCCTATGGTATGGCACACAATAATGCCAACCAAATAAGACACCCTAAATACATGTCAAGTCTCAACTGTCTATGATTAAAATCATATTAAAATTCATTAAGGGTATGTTTTTGGATGAAAAATAAAATCATAAATTTCATAGAACTGAGAAGAGTGATAGCTCTTACCCGTGGAGCATATTCCAAGTACTGTTGCCCATTAGAGAAGTTGGTGAGAAATCGGAAAGCATTATCTTGTAACACATAAACCCCTTGATGGTTTGTCCGCAAATTGTCTATCTGCTTCTTGTAAATACAAGTCCAGAAATCTGTACATACAAACTTCATGGTGTCTAGTTCATCCTTAAACCTTGACCATTCCCTGGTCAGTCTTTCCATTACTTTATAACCAGCTGCAAATCCTATGTACTCCACTATGGACAAATCTGGTTCCTGGAAAAATAAGAATAACATTTACTGTCCTGTCAAAAATCTAATCTAATTGAATCTCTTATTCTCTATTAACTGGTTACCCTGGACCCATGGGTCAAAGTAGTATTTGAGATACCTTTTTCTCCTTGCTATCCTTAGACTGCTGCTCTAAAGCATAATTTATTATTTCTGAATGAAGCAACTCGAAAACAATATCATCGGCCATCGTTGAAATAACTATAGGACTTTTTATGATATCTGTCAATTAGCTGGGTTTTAATTATATCAAACGGTACTACTCGATACTACAGTACTGCTTTTTTTGTAGTATTAAACATATATCTTATTCTATTAGCGAATCGCTCAGTATTAAATTAAGTTTACAAAATACTTCAGAATTGTGTTGTGATGTGACGTGACGCACGAAATTCAATTTCAATTCATTTCATTCGCCAACCAAATTCACGAAATTGACAGTAATTAAACTGACAGCAGTGACAGTGACAGATAGACTTTTTTTATGTGGCAATAGAAAATGATGGTATAGCTTAAGCGAACTACTCAAGGGCCGATAATCGATCGATGATCATGAATCATGAAATGAAATTCGTGCAATGATGATACAATGCTGTTGAACTTCGATTTTCGAAATAACCAGTGTAAAAAATCGATTCGGCAAAATATACAGACACCTAACACGATTGGCAGTGGTACGCGCTCTGTAATCTGTAAGTAACACCACGATTCGATTATTTAAAAGTTCGATTTTTCTTCCTCTCACTTTCGAATTGATGACTATAGTATCTAGTATGAGCGAAACGGCACGGCACGAAACTAACTTCGAAAATCGAATCGAATTTCGGTCGGAGTATATTATGGCTTGCACTGCATTTATTATACTTTTTACACACTTTACCTAGCAAATGGTTTACTCTTTGAATGCATCAATGAATTAACTTTGGAAAAAATGGTATTATTTTCTTCAAACATAAACAAGCCGTTTTCTTTTATTTCCCATATTTTTTTATCACAAAATGTGGATAAAATATTTGTATACCCAATGAAGGCCTCGCTCGCTTTAAGTAGGTACCATAGGCAACATATCTCTATCAAAATAATGTACGTTTCTTTTAGAACAATCTCGCCCTTATGACCTAGAAATTAAAACCCCTGCAGCTAAAGCCGTACACCTTTTGACATAATAGGTTGTCGTTGACTGTATAGACGTACAAGTACAAAACAAATATATAAAGATGGCGAAATTGCAATATCGGTGTGTAGGTCTCCGCAAAGAGAAGTGCAGCTTGGTGGTCAGAGTACATTAAGAATCGTAATAGAATTTGTGAACACCATTGTGATTACGGAACTGCTGATTGATCTGTGAAAATTATACATTTAAAGTGAAACATAACTTGCAATGGATGTAAATATCATTTCGGAAATTAAAGATGGCGATTCGACGCGACCCATCGCCTCAGATGCGCCATCTACATTGGACGTGCCAAACCAAAATCTTGAAGGAGCTAAGAAGAAAAGGCGCCGCGGGAAGTCTAAACGTAAGATTATGAAACCATTCTTGAAAATGCCTTGGCAACAAAGAAGAAAATATGATTCCTCCAAAAGGAATTATCGTTTTCGGAAGATGGTCTTAGCGAAAACTCACGCTCCTTTTAATAACAACCAGTTCCTGATGGAAATTCATAAACCGGAACCTGAGAACAACTTCCAAAATTTGCAGACGCCCTCGGCGCGCACTCGAGACTCGAGCTTCAGCGTCGATTCTGAAGACAATTACTTTTTCTCTTTACCAGAAGATGAAGAAGAGTATTTGACTAAAGAATTTTCGAGCGTCTATGAAGATGCACAAAGTGAGCGCCTATCAAACATGTCAAAGAGTGAACTCATTGAAGAATATCTTTTACTTGAAGCTAAATATGATAACCTCATTAAAAGGAATGATCGCTCAAAGCCTAAATGTATGGAGGAGGATAAAGACTTTGCAACAGCAGACCAAGACACTTCAGTCACTGACAAAGACAGTATGATTACAGAAAAAGACACTTCAGGGACTTCCATTGAATCAAACATGACTGATGAATCTTCTATTGATGTATTACAACGCTTGAGGGAACAGGAGGAGCAAATACGTGACCTTCAAGCTGCTAATGAAAAGCTCCGTGTTGATAATGAGCACTTGCGACAGAGGCAGGATAGCACATCCAGTGAGGACTCTGAGAGTGACAGCTCCACTTCAGCAAGTGACAGCAGCTCCAGTCGGAGTGCAAGTCCAGTTGATGAACCAACAGCAGTAGAGGTAAATGGCTATGGAACACTTGAGAATCACATCAACACCAATGGAGTAAATGGAACAGCTGATCCACAGCAGACACTACCTGTTGTAAACGGGTTTCACAACCCACATGACAATGAGATTGATGAAGATCCATAAATACCTACTTCTGTTATACCAACTAATAAAATAAACTAGTTTTAAAAACTAAGTCTGTAAATATTTTAACATTATTTAATTTTTGATTTTTTTGTATTTCTTGTTTATACCTATACCTGATTTAGCTCTTTAAGGAGCAGACTTGATGTATAATTATATAATTATTTAAGCATTTATTAACTTGCCAAGTTAATGATCCATTTAGGCTAAGAATATTTACACTGTAAGAATGTAATTGTGAGATCTCATGTTATTATGGTATTAGGCTAGAGTATATCTGTGATATCCGTCATGATGTGGATATTTTGTCAATAGAAAAGTATGAAGTGATATTTCCAAAAGATCTCACATTTATGTTTGTACAGTGAATTATTAGTTTTAAGAATTATGTAGGAAGAGTTGTAATTTCGAAATATTATAGACGGGATATGAACCGCGATTACCTTTATTGAGCTCCCGATATTTTGACGCAGTTGAATGCATCGTGATCACGAGTTCATCATGAGTTGTAATTTATTAGCCACTTGGATATAAGGTATATTTTATGCTTATGTTGGTTTTTTAAGTATAGGTGTCCAGTTTATATTCATTATCAATACAACCAAATTGCATGTGTCAAGTAGATTGGAGTAAGTATGGAATAAGTTGATAATCTATTTTGTGCTTAAACAGGAAATGTGATTTTTATGCTGCAGTAAATCTAAGGGATAGGAAGGGTAAGAAATTGTTTGGGAAATTAAGTATATGAAAACAGTTCATACCTGCCCACAATAGGGAACTAGCATGTGGATGAATGTGTAATTAATGGGGTAGAGGTTGATAAAATCATTATCTTTACGCTGATCTCATATGCCATGAATGTTAAATTTTGATTTCAAAATTTATTGTCTGTAGGTGTGACAGTTATGTTATGTACCTTCCTGTCTCTTGAGGTAAACTTCATTTCTTCTGGTTATATTAAG
Organism: Pandemis heparana; assembly: GCA_963854515.1. Classification (NCBI taxonomy): domain Eukaryota; kingdom Metazoa; phylum Arthropoda; class Insecta; order Lepidoptera; family Tortricidae; genus Pandemis; species Pandemis heparana. Next base: position 7,546,782 of record OY978024.1, read on the forward strand.
TTTATTCAAATTAAAATACCTTCTTTACAGAAAATTGATTTTTATTAAAACTATTCTAATTCTTGATTATCTGAAAGAATCAATTAGTTTGTCTGTCTTGTTATCACAGGATGTTAAGTTCATTTTATTTAGGGAATGCATATGTACATTTGCACAGGCACATCAAATAAAATTGTAAAAAAAAGTTCTAAACAAGGGCAATGGCTTTCAGATGTACATGGGATGGTAAGAAACCTTTGATCAACAATACAATCGAAGTAGTTGATTGAAGTAAGAAACAGTTTGATTTTATGTTCTGGTGTTGAAATAATGTTACAACATTAACTGTAACAATATGTATAAAGTATGAAATAGCATGAGTCAAATAAAGGAGTAGTATGTATACATTGCATACAATGGGGCATCCATAAATTACGTGAAGCGTTTGGGGGGAGGGGGGGTCTATATAGTAAAATGCCATACCTATTTTTTTCTCTGTAAGAAAATAACATTGAGAAAGAAACCTTTATAAATTAGGAAAAAAATGCTTTACTATTAAAATATGGCTGAGGCCTATGGCTAAAGTCTACACAAATAAACGAAGTTGTTTTCTATGAATCTAAGGCTAAGCTCAATTTAACATAATATAGATAGCCTATACTAAAATACCCATTTATAAAAATCTCACATGAGAGGGAGGGGGTCAAACCAAATGTCATGGAATCTCACCAAGCAGCAAGAAGGGGATGAAAAATCACCTCACATAATTAATGAATGTCCCAACATTTTTCATAAAGTAAAATATCCAAAGCAAATCAGTAAAAAAAAAAAACCATTGAGCATAAAATAATAAATTCTTGAGAACTCTGGTTAAGCATACAAACTAGTATATATAGAAGTAATATAAATATAAATATAATGTGCAAAAAAGAGCTTGTTTGATTAATTTGTTGAAGCTGGTTTAATTTTTCTTTTTTACTTTACACTCTGGGGCATTAGGATTAGTGCCCTTGTAAAATTGTTTTAGCAGCGCCATTGCCTCATCTGCTAATACATTTCCTGTTAATACATAACTGTATGTATAAATATCGCTCACATCCAACACTGTCTTGCCTCCAAACCTGTCATTGGCACAGCCATAAACAACCTCTCTCACATTTAGTTCACTGAGTGTGGCTGCACACATTATACAAGGCTCTACAGTAACATATACTGTTATTTTTGGAAAATAGTCTTTGAAGTCAATGTTATTTGTTTTACAATAGCTGACAACTGTATCAATGCAGTTTATTTCCGCGTGTCTCGTTGGGTTTCTAGTGACGTTGACGGTGTTTCTAGATTCGGCGACGATTCTCTCTCCGTCGGTAAAAACACAACCGACTGGCACTTCTTTTGCAAAGAGGGCTTCTTTGGCTAATTCAAGAGCCCTTTTCATTAAATCAGTCATTATTAATTCTAAAGGGCGAGTTAATTTTCGTAATTTAGTTCAACCCAAACGGTTTACAGCAAAAATTCTGTTCACTCAGCCTTAAATCATAGAAGATGGGTGTAATTTAGAATTTAAACATCAACTCGCATAACTAGGTCGTGACATAAATATCAATTTATAATGGTAATATAATTTGATAAATTGTTAAAACACATTGTTAATAAAAATACGACAGTCCGTAATGTCTTTCTTTTGTTATGACTTTAGCATAATGATGGGCGACTTTGAATAATACTAATTCAATTAGTCGATTATTGTAATCATTCGACTTAGTAGACTAATTCGAAAATCATTCGAATATTAGTAGTACTCAAAATCCAGTCCAGTCGAGTTGACGTTGATATAACTAACAAGCGGCCGAGTCGACACGAAGATTCCCGATTCGGTCCGAGCTGTCATCCAGCCGCCGATTAGTTACTAATATTAGTAGACGTTATTCGATTGTCGGCATTAGTATATTACTAATTTCAAATTCGAATTATGATATTAGTAATGAATAATCATTCGAATCAGCAAATTAGTCGAAGTCGCCCATCACTACTTTAGCATGACATTGACAAGACAACTTTGACAAGTGTCATTGTTGGTATTTTTTTTCATTTTCTTCCATATAAGAAAGGGAAAGGGATCAAAGCCATTAATTATTAAGTCTTAAATTTAAACACGTTCACTCTCTAATAGTAGGTGGCAAATAAGTAAAACGTGGAGGGTATAAGCGCAGTATGAAAATGATGTTGTTTTTCATCACATCACAGAACTATATCAAGATAGAAGGAAAGAGTGTATGTACCTCGCGTGGCGAAAAGTTGTCCCGTGGGCTCACTTGCTCGCCGCGAACTTCAATCTGCTCCCGACCGCGGTCTGCATGTGACGTCAGTGGACGACAGATTTTAAAAACAAAATTGTTTGTTGCTCAATAGTTAATTGTTTAAACACTACCAAAAAGGTTGCGAGCTGTTAATCGAGGTATTTCCTTTCATCGGGAAGTACTATTTGTCCTTAAATATCTGTTATTAATTAAAAAACTATTTATTTTATTATTTTTATCAAAACAGCAGCGAGCGATTGTGTGCCAACGCTAGTTTTCCATTGCGGCTTTAATTTGACCAGCCAGACTTGGCGTGCATTCAAAACCAGCGATGTAAAAATATGCTATTCAAACTGTCGAGTCGCGTTCGAGGTCGATTTCTCATTTTTTCTGTCAAAAGTAAGAATAGTGCTGTACCACAGTGCTGCACACTGCGATTGTCTTACTCGATTAAAATCGATTTTGAAAACAGAGGAAATGATAATTACGTTTTTATATTATTAATTATGCAGCTATATAATGTACCTACGTAGAGCAAAGCAAATATTATTAACAAACCGGTTATGGTTCCTTCTATATTGCGATTTTATTCCAATTTTCCGATTGATCCTGATATGAAAAATAAATGGATTCAAGCAACTGGTCGTAAAAAATGAATTCTGTTTTTTAGCATTTGTTGTTATAGCGGCATCAGAAATACATTATCTGTGGAAATTTTAACTGTCTATCACGGTCTTCAATAGGTACCTAATTAAAGCCTGACCAGAAATATAAAGACCCTGTCAAGGAGTCGCCACTAGTCGATTTATAATCTGTGTTAGGTAATTTCTAATTGCAAAAATAGTTCCTTAATTTTCCGCAATATGGCTAGGGTTTTTATATTTCTGGTCAGGCTTTACAGCCGTTAAAAACTTATAAATTTTAACAAAATTTACAAAATTAAGGAGAAAAAAATAAAAAATCAGTTATTCAGGTCCGTCTACAACCAACGACCAGCCAGGAATCCCCCTCTGTTGTTTCGCCGTAGAATGTCATGTGGCGACGTATCTCTCTATGAACCACATAAATACAGATGGATAGCGATCCTGTGACACAATGACTATATTTCATTGAACTTTACATTTAAGTCTGTTGAACTTTAGCTTTACTTATGCAACACGAGACCATGGTCTCCATCTCTAATACGGGGTAGAACTTATACATGAGGGCCCCCTTTAAACTTATGCAACCCTCGACAAATATGGGTGGACTTCCAGAAACTTATGCACGCATAGAGTCCCAGAGAGGCGAAACTACTACACTCTCTCCTAAGCACCGAGCGGGACCGAAGTCCCTTGAAGGACCTCCACAACACCCCTACAGTCCAACCCTTACCACCGGAACTCTCAGTGCTTAGACCCATAAATTGTCTTCACTTCTGTAGCATGCACAACTTCTGCAAGCTACTGACTACGCTTAGCATACACAACTTCTGTATGCCTCTGAGATCACTTATGCCTTCTGCCTTTGTTCACCGGCATGATCATCATCTCCTATAGTCACTGTCTCAGGATCACTATCCTACACGAAAGGACATGAGTCCATCTTTGGTAGTAACATTTAATAGTTATGATCATTAGTTGTAATATAAGGAGGACTCACCTGTGGCTGCTAGTTCGCTCGCTTCCTACTCTCAACTCTCTCTCTTACTCGGTTTTGCCGCGCTAAACCCGTTGCGATCTGTCAAAGTGCGAATTCACAGGAACAAACAGCTTCACAGTGTTGCCAACGTCAGAAAAGGCATAGATAATAAACTTACCCGTGGGTCATGGCTCGCGAGCTTCGCGACACTCCCGAGGGCAAAAAATAGTTTTAGAGTAGAGACAGTAACAGACGAGTCCATTCCGCTATTTTCTCTCTAGCTCGAATGGCTGCTCTTCGTCTTGTGTCATGCTCCATTTGTACATCGTCTACTTCGGCTGAAGGTAACTCTTCCTCCACATCCATCTGATCTGGAGTCACTGGATCATCCGGAATCGAGTGTATCGGTTCAGGTTGAGTTAAAGATACTGGTTCAGAAGGAGCACTAACTTCGCTTGGGCATACTTGTTCAGTCTTTTTCTCATCTTGAGGAACGATAATTTCTTCCGGAATCACTCTGGTACGCAAGCTTGTATCTGGATTAATATCACAGGTGTCTATTCTCTGATCAGGTTGGTCTGAGGTGATACTAGGATCTAGCTGATGTGCTTTCCTTTGGTCTGTTTGGTCTAGGTCCATATCGGCTTCTAGAGGATATAAATGACCTACAGATCGAGTATATTCAGTGTTCCCGACCTTAACTTTGGCCACTCTAGATTCTCCGTCGCGACCCTTAATCACGGCAACGATCTTTCCCACCTTCCAGTTGATCCTATTTCTCGTGTCTTCTTTGATCTGCACTATGTCTCCAATTTGAGGTGTTCGATCAGATTTTACCCTTGGTTGCTTGTGTGTATGGAAAGACTTTTCCCGAAGACTTGGTAAGTATTGGTTAACAAACATCTTCTTATATTCTTCGAGAATTGTCTGTCCCTTTTTCCATCCCTTGATCAAATCGACTTTGGTACTAGTGCCTTGTAACACCGACTCTGGAAGGGTGGGGTCTACCTCTAGGCACTGGCCTAGTGATAGGAAATCAGCCGGTCTCAGAACCTCTTCCAAGTCGGAACCAACTGAAGTGAGTGGCCGTGTGTTAAGGACCGCTTCGATTTCCTTAACAACTGTCAGCATCTGGTTGTCTGTTAATAAATGCTTGTCCAGCGTCCGTTTTAAACAGTGCTTAACCAGGGCCACTAATCTTTCGTAGAAACCGCCCTGCCACGGGGCCAGTTGAGCTATAAATTTCCATTTGATACTATTGTCTATGCAGTAAGAACTGGTCAATACTTCACTCGTCAGTTTGAATTGTAACGCATTGTCTGAGATAATAGTATTCGGTATGCCTCTTGCCGCTGTAAAGCGTCTTAGAGCGAGTAGAAATTCTTCAGCTGATAAATTTTTTACCATTTCCAAGTGTATCGCCCTCACTGCTAGACATGTAAAGATGCAAATCCATCTCTTTTCTCTGCTATTTGGTGTTTCTACAAGTATAGGGCCTAGATAGTCAAGACCAACGTAAGTAAAAGGAGAACTGTAATTGACCCTCTCGCTGGGCAAAGCAGGTGGTGGAGGTATCTTGTATGGACCACCAGCATGCCTCTTACATTGTTGACACTTCTCAATTATCCCTTTTACTTGGGCCCGGCCTTGTGGAACCCAATACTTGTTTCTTAAGAGGCTGAGAGTGTGAGGTACACCAACATGATAATTGTCTTCATGTATCTTCTGAATTGTCCGATGTGTGAAAGGAGACTTCCTAGGAATGAGAATCGGAAACTTCTTATCACGTGGCCAATTTGTATTTGCTAGACGGCCTCTGCTTCGTAAAATTTTCTCTTCATCTAAGAAAAGGCCCAAGTTCTTCAACAAGCTGGTAGGTTTACCCAAGACCTCGTCAGGAAAGTAGCATTTTTGCAATTCTCTAATTTCATTTTTTATCTTCTCTTCTTCGCTCTGCACATTTTTGTCTGATCTATGGGTATCTTCCATGGGTATGGCTTGATATTCTGGGAAGAGAGAGATTACTTCTTGGTCTTCATATCCTTTCACGGACATTTCTGGCGTGTCTACTATGTCCATAGCGCTCCCAGCCAAACAGATGTCTGCATCTTCCGTGTTATAAGTTTTGGGCCAATATTTCTGTTCGTGGGTGAGGAAGTTCGGACCATTAATCCACAAATCTTGCTTCTTGTGCCATAATTCAGGCCGTGTCGCTATATCAGCAGGATTCTCTCTTGTGTTCACATAGGACAGTTCTATATTTAGGGAGTCCCTAATTTGTTTAATTTCATTAATGCGTCTCAGTACAAACGGAGGCAGCAACTTATTCGTTTTCGTCCATGCTAGGACAACTTGGCTATCTGTCCATAAATTTATTTTGGAAATCTCTATGTTTAGGTGACCTTTAATATATTTCAGGAGTCGAATCCCGATTAGGAATCCCAATAATTCCAGTCTCGGAATTTTTAAATCATCTCTGTCTTCAATGGGATTAATTCTGCATTTTGACATAAGAAAGGCAGTTTTTATTTTTCTTTTCCCTTTCATTCTGATATAGACGACGGTCGCATGTGCATTTATAGAGGCGTCTGAAAACCCGTGTAACTCGTACTCCAGGGAGTCGTCTTTCATTTCACTGCCGATATACCTTGGTAACTTGAAATCATTAATGGCCTTAAGGTTCTCTACTATAGTAGTCCATTGTTCTTGTAAGTCGGTTGGTAGGTTTTCGTCCCATTTTAACTTCCTCGCGCAAAGTTCTTGAAAGAGTAGCTTTCCTGGAAGTATGAGGGGTGATATAAATCCGCACGGGTCATAGAGACGTGCCAGTACTCTTAACACACCCTTTTTTGTAATCCCCCTTTCAGAAAGGCCATTCTCATGAGCTGTTTCATCAAATTTTAGTTGTAGAGTGTCTCTCTTTAGGTGCCATATCAATCCGAGGATCTTTGCCCTTTCAGTTTGTTTCGCCACTTGTTGTTTTGGGATTTTATTCATAAAGTTTTGATCGTTAGACACCCAGTCACGTATATTCATTCCGAGCTCATCAAATGTCTTTCTTGTTTCATCATAGAGCTCAAGGCCTTCATTCGTTGACTTTGTTGACGTAACCAAATTGTCGACATAGCATTTGTCAGCTATCTTATTAAGAAGTGGTGGGTTCGTCCTTGAAATATGATGTCTGATGGTTGCTGTTAACAGAAAGGGGCTGGAAATTATCCCAAAAGGAACTCTACAAAACCTGTACTGGACTATGTTGTCATCGGTCACCTCTCTTTGGGTATCTTTTACCCACAAAAACCTGGTGACGTCTCTATCTTCTCTTTGGAGACCAACCTGCAAAAAGGCTTTCTCAACATCTGCCGTTATACCGACTTTGCCCAATCGAAAGTTGAGTATTAACCCAGTAAGGTCTTCCAGCATAGATGGTCCCCGATACAGACATTCATTGAGGCTCTTTTCGTCTTTAGTCTTGGCTGAGACGTCGTATACGATACGTCCCCTTTTGTCCTTTTGCTTTACCATATGGTGTGGTAGGTAGTGTACTGGGTGTTTGTCCTGATAATATTCGCTAGAGTCTACAACCTCTATTGCATTGGCTTCCAGTTGTTCCTTGAGAATCTGGTTGTAGTCATTTAAGGCATTCTCATCTAGTCTCTTCATCAGGCCTTTAAGTCTACCATAAGCCATTCCGTAGTTGGTAGGGAGTTCGGGAGGATATTGTATCCAGGGCCACTTCACCTGATATCTGCCTTTGTCGTATTTTGCTGTTTCATTAAAATGTTGAACGGACTCCTCTTCACAGGACGTTTTTGGAGAATCTGTGATGCCTATGCTCTCCAAGGACCACAGGAACTTTATGTCTATGCTTCGTAAAGGTAGATCTGGCTCAGTAAAATATGGGCAACTGGTGTCATGGCAATGGCAGTAAGTGACTACCGACAGTACATTGTCATCTTCGGTACTTTCTATCCGATTTCCAGAAACCAACCATCCAAGTTCCGAATCCGCCAGGTAAATCTCATCACGTATCTTGATTATTTTATTCTTCAAGAAAGAAAGGTAGAGGTCATTTCCAATCAGGAGATCAATGGTCTCTCCAATAGAATCATCATCTGCCACCACATCTATCCGGGTTGATTCAATTTGAGCTATCGGAACACGATCGGTAATGTGTGGCACTATGTTGACTCTCATCTTCCTTTCGATTTGGCGTTTGGTGACAATAATTATTTCTGCAGACGGACTGATTATCTCGCTAGGTACACTTGAACCAAATGTGTAAATCATAAGGCTGTCTTCTTCATCTGGTCTTATATGGAGTTTGTTAAATAATCTGGTAGTGATGTATGACCTCTGGCTCCCCGAATCAAGGAGGAGTCGGCACGGAAGACTCTGGTTGCTTCCGGTCTTTATTTGAACCACTGCGGTCTTGACCACTCGTTTTCTGATGGCACAGCGCTCGGTTGTGCATTTTTCCGCAGTGCACACATTTTTTCTTAAAGGTGCAGACTGTAGCCCTATGACCTTGACGGAAGCAGATGTAGCACCTATTCTGTAGCTTCCCTTTCCTTTCTACATAGGTCTTGTATTTGTTACATTCTTCGCTCAGGTGTTCGTGGTCATTGCAAAAAATACATGTCCATCGTGGCCTCTTCGGTTGGTGGGATTGATGCTGTTTTTGCTGTCTCGGCTTTGCATGTGAGCTACTCTCTTCGGGTTTTTTGTTTGCCTGCTGCCAGTTTCTCTTTCGTACCTCTTGCCCTTTGCCAGACCTCATATACAGCGTTGAGGTAGATGGAGTTGATGTAGTCGGAACGTTCGCTGGTTCAGTGTTTACTGGTGTTTCGTTTTTTTCACGCACTGAGATGACCTTATTAAACTCCTTCCTTAGTGTGTCGATAGTAGACTCATCAGTAGTATTCAGGTCTACTTGGTACGTTATTTTCTCGGGAAATTTGCTGGTTATAATAAACCTCAAGTAGTTGGATTCCATGCCTTCTCCCATTGCTTCAAGTACTCGAAGGTGTTTCTCGATTTCATTGTAGGTGCGTCTACAATCGGCGCTAGCCTCTTGAGCTTTAGGTAAAAATTGCAAGGCCTTGTAGTGAGCAAGAATAACTCTTTGTCTTTTTCCAAACTGGTTTTCCAGAATCTTCCTTGCTATTTCATAATTCGAATTTGTAATTTCAAGCCCATCAACTGCCTGACGTGCCACTCCTTTCAGGGAACATAGTAGGTACGATAGCTTTTCTACTTCCGGAATATTTTTCCTATGGACGCTTGCTTCAAAACTATCCCAGAAGGATGTCCACATGAGTATGTTACCATCAAATGTCACTAGGTCTAGTTTGGGAAGTCTGGCATGATTCTGCACAGGTTCGGTTGTACTTGCCGGAGGTTGTTCCATTACATGTGATCTCTCAGATGCTTCAAGTGTCAGTAGTAACTTTTCGGCTCTCAGCTGACAGTTTACTAGCGTGGTCATATCGATGGAACTCTGCCCAGGACACTTTTCGACGTACAAGAGAGTGTCATCAGACAAGGACTTAGAGAGACCTTGTATCGTAGTCCTATATCTGACGAATTCCTGCAGTTCCACAGGTACACCATCCTGTATGAGCTTCTCAGTTTCCTGAATGATCTCTTCTAGGCTCTTCTGCCTGAGGCGCAGTCGTGTGCTCAACAACTCTTCCATTGTGTGTCAGAAGTATGAGCGTTGAGTATTCATTCAATTATTTAATCTCGGTTCTCGGGTTACACTGTGTCGGCGTCTCTAATATAACCACGGCAAGCAAGCGACGTGTTCTGTTGCTATCCACTTAATCGATGGATTCCAGAGATGTATATGCACTTCCCTTAGCTTATTGATTATCCTTGGAGTAATTATAATTCCACTTCTTATAATCTAGGTCACTGTTGGCGGTAAATAAGGCAAATTCAGCACTTTCAAACAAAGATTTTCACTTCACTTTTCCACGATAGGTAGTTTAAAAAATGGAATGAGCGTTTACCACAGAGTCCGAAATGTAGGCGCAAATGCGATTACCAGCGCGTCGAATACACATTGCTATCAATACGCGAATTGACAATTTGGCCAACATGACGGCCCTCCCTTGTAAAGGCAAGCGACCCATACAGCCTAATCGGTTAAATTTAATCGACGACTGGTCTGGTTACTGTGTGTTTATTTATTATATTCTTATCTAAAGGGTTAAATAAGGGAACAACGACATGTAAAAAAATTCTTTTTAATTCTTCATGGTGAAACCTGAAATGCAAATTCATAACACTGACGCGGTTAATGTGCGAACGCCGAAGTGTTGCTATCAATTGCCAATTTCTGAACGAAATGTTATATTATTATGCATACACCATGTTACACATTTCCGAACGCGCATCATAGATTAATTAAATAGTTAAATACTCTGTTATTGTAAGGTAAGGCACACACTTCCGTTACGTAATGGATCGGTATGTTTTGGTCGATAACTTATATAGTATCCTTTTGCTTTGTGAAAAGTATCACATGGATAATAACGAAACGCAACGTAAATAAATAGGAACAAATTTGCTAAGGCTAATCTCTGATTATGATACTATTTTATTTGTGTTACATGTATATTGTATTACAGTTTGTCCATTTCGGACCTACAAATTTAGGTACCAAGTTATTTGACATATGGCGAATTATTTTATGTACTTGTCCAATCATGTCAAGAATTGAAATTGAACCACTTCTCATTCTTCTTGGCACGATGACTTGGCAACAATTTATGTTGTCAATTAGGTTCAATTTCATCAAGCATCATACTGGTACAATCAATTGAGACTGAAACTTGACTGCACATTGCTTGCAGTCCGGGAGGCACTCCCAAACCAAAAGAGGTGTTAATCGTTTGCTTGCATCTCCACCAAATTATGTGGCGACGTATCTCTCTATGAACCACATAAATACAGATGGATAGCGATCCTGTGACACAATGACTATATTTCATTGAACTTTACATTTAAGTCTGTTGAACTTTAGCTTTACTTATGCAACACGAGACCATGGTCTCCATCTCTAATACGGGGTAGAACTTATACATGAGGGCCCCCTTTAAACTTATGCAACCCTCGACAAATATGGGTGGACTTCCAGAAACTTATGCACGCATAGAGTCCCAGAGAGGCGAAACTACTACACTCTCTCCTAAGCACCGAGCGGGACCGAAGTCCCTTGAAGGACCTCCACAACACCCCTACAGTCCAACCCTTACCACCGGAACTCTCAGTGCTTAGACCCATAAATTGTCTTCACTTCTGTAGCATGCACAACTTCTGCAAGCTACTGACTACGCTTAGCATACACAACTTCTGTATGCCTCTGAGATCACTTATGCCTTCTGCCTTTGTTCACCGGCATGATCATCATCTCCTATAGTCACTGTCTCAGGATCACTATCCTACACGAAAGGACATGAGTCCATCTTTGGTAGTAACATTTAATAGTTATGATCATTAGTTGTAATATAAGGAGGACTCACCTGTGGCTGCTAGTTCGCTCGCTTCCTACTCTCAACTCTCTCTCTTACTCGGTTTTGCCGCGCTAAACCCGTTGCGATCTGTCAAAGTGCGAATTCACAGGAACAAACAGCTTCACAGTGTTGCCAACGTCAGAAAAGGCATAGATAATAAACTTACCCGTGGGTCATGGCTCGCGAGCTTCGCGACATGTCAAGCGAAACTCAAATTCTAAAATTGAATTTTTTTAGCGTAATATGCGTTCGTGCCAGTTTTTACATACATACGTCACGTCTCTTTCCCATAGGGGTAGGCAGAGACTACTTTGTTCCACTTGCTACGATCCTGACATACCTCTTTCGCTTCATCCACATTTATCAATCTCTTCATACATGTTCGTCGGTTTCAGGTACTCCTGACCTGCCCTTTTTTCAAAACGTCTCCTATTTTGTCCAGTTTGTACTATTAAATAAAGCAAAAAAGGTTTGAAAAAGGAAGTAATATGTATAAATGTAACGCAATTTATTGGTTAAGTAGGTACCTACCTACATTTATATTTTTAGATTTAAAATTATGAGCTTTCTCATTTCCTCTGTCGAAAATAATTATCATTTCCTCTGTCGGTTCTTATCGATATTTAAAATCGATAAAAATGCACCTACAATAACTGGCGTAATATAATTGAGTGATAATTATGTACGAGTAAATATTTTGTCATCACACGAATAAAGATTGTAATTACTTCTTTTCACAACGAAGACGAACGTCCGTTGTCAGATATATTTCTGAGGTCGCGGCGCGGTGCATAGAATCGGTGCCGTGTTCTAATCGATCTGTGAATCGATGCTTTTGAATTGTTTTCGCGCGGCTTATGTTTCCCATCACTAAATTACGCTCGTGACGTCAAATGTCACACTAGACATGGGGAAAAGCGTTACATTTTGATATCAGTGACTGACGATCCCGTTCCAAAAAAGTCACCGTGACTTTGTCACGCCTGTTACTCGTGTCACTGCATGATATTTGTGTCAACGTTATTTTTGTCACACTGTTATTTCATCGTGATTTTGTCACGCCGGTTACTCATATCACCATATGATATTGTCGCAGTGCTATTATGACGTGATTTTGTCACACCGTTATCACACAAGTAGTTGATCCAAAATAACCTTTACACTTTTACAGGCTTAGAACTGTCGCACATTATAAGTAAAAAATAAATACATTTGGGAAATTAGTTTATAGTCATCATAATCATCACAATCATCATCATGTCATCATCATCATCATCATCATCATAATCATCATCATAGCCATCATCATCATCATAATCATCATCATAATCACCATCATAATCATCATCACAATCATCATCATAGCCTACATCATCATCATAATCATCATCACAATCATCATCATGTCATCATCATCATCATCAACATAGCCATTATCATCATCATCTAACGTACAATAAAGAGTTATACATACATACATACATAACATACATCCTTTTCTACGAGTATGCTTCATTAAAACAACTCTTTGACACGGATGAGTGTGCAAGCATTCATAATTTTATCGCTGTCTCACTCGCTCTCAGCCAGCAGGCATCATCCGATGTTCGCCACGAAGTTCCGAATCCGAACACTCCCGACTAAGCCCGATTAGAGCCGAGTCACGTCACAGTCAGTCACTGTCACTGCATCGCGTCTCGTCACTGCTTGCGCTAGGCGCTAGGAAGGAACAGTAAGGAACGTATGTGATTTTGTAACGTTGTTATTTTGTGAAAAGTCACAGTGACACGTTTTGAAGGCGAGTCACGGTGACTTTGTCACCGTGACGTTATTTAACCCCCATGTCTATGTCACACGCAAAATGTTACACGCTCGGTCTAGAACAAATCGCTCAACTCTTTCATTCTATCTTGATATAGTTCTGTGTTTTTCATACTGCGCATATCCCCTCCACATTTTACTTATTTGCCGCCTACTGTACTCACAAAATAAAATTAAGAAGTTAATAATAGCCAATATGAACGTAACGTGCTGCGTTCTATTAATAATTAACAAAGCTTTAAGAGTACATCAACATTGGCGAAATACGCCTTGCTATATTGAAGCAAGGGTGAAAAAAAAACTGCTGAACTGATTTAGGTACAATTTGGTACAGACATCAGGTTTTAGTCCAGGGGAAGGAAATGGGATAGTTTTTATCCTGAAAAATAGTTACGCAGTTCGGCAACGACTAGGAAGAAATACAAGAATTATTTTGTATGACAAGTTTTAGTACCAATTTCATCCATTCTCTACTCATTTCATAATTGTTGGGCTTTATTATAGCCTAGGCCCTAGAGCATAGTTAAAAAAGAGACAAAAATATTTTGAATTTATTATTTAAAAATAACCACTATTATTAACACTATGTTACTTATTAAATGAGTACTTAAGTAAAGAATGTCCTTTTTTATGAGATCAGTAAGGTCTTATGTCATAGAAATTGGCTTATCTAGGTATATTATTATCGTAATTTTCGTTTTTTTTGAATATGTTGTTCTGTGTCTGTAACATTCTGGTAGTATTGAAGTAGATTTAAATTTTTCAAGATTTTTACAGCTTTTGTATCCCAATCATTGTTATTCACAGCTCTTGGACTTGGATGTGGAATGTAAAGCACCTGAAATAAAATAAAAATAGTAAGTGACTAATGCCTACTGCTTCTTTAATTATAATTATGCCCTCAAAAGATTCTCAGTTGAACCAGATTGTAACTGGAATGTATGTACTCTACTTACCTGAATATTTTTTGAAGGACAGTATTGTTTAATTGCTTTTTGTGCTCGTATTTCACAGAATTTCCCAATAGCTACTATTATTTTAACTTCATATAGCTCGAGGACCTTTATAAAAGTTGCATCACAAATAGTGAACAATCCCTGCATTTCTGAAACCTGAAGAAAATTAGTGATATCATTAGGATTACAAGTGCCCACTATCTATGATATACTATATAAAACTGAGGTAGATACGTCATAAGCGATCTCCTCGTGGCAAGCGACAAGTAAGGTTACTTGTGTTAAGTCCTTATATGGCAAGTAACGGCAATAACGTTGCCATGTCCGGAAGGAGTTTTGTTTAGCTATAATGTGTCTATTACTATGACTTTTTTTATATGACTCCTTTTACCTACTTTAAAATCGCCAGGAGTTAGGTTGCAGCCGCTATTTTTCATCCACTGTTGGGGCAGATAGTTATAAACAAAACTTGTTCTGAAAAAGTTATCTGGTGTTCCGCAAATTTCTTTGAGCATTCCCCAAAATCTTTTACCGCTGACCTGTAATTTAATTTTTTTTTTTATTTAAATTATATTGTAAGTTTTATATTTTTATTGTAATTTTATTGACTAAGGAGTCTTTAGAAGGTACAAAAATGTTTTATTTAAATGAACAAATATACTGTAATTTTATAGAAATTAATTACACGCACCTCTGTCCTGGTGCACTGAAAACCTAGGACGGGCCGGTCTTTGATTTCATTGGGAGGCTTGTCGACAGGCCCTTCAATGCCTAGCCAGTCCCTTACCGACTTTATTTCACCAAAAGGTACCTAAAAATAAAAATAATTGATAAGCTGTAATTCTTTGAGATGTAGGTATATAGTTGAAAACGAATTTGTAGTAGGTAGCATACTTACTCCAGTCTGTGACATACCCCAAGGTCCAGGGTTCATTCCAAAGTACATAATATCTTTTTTTGTATTACAATATTTTCTTACGTACATTTCAAATGTTTGCCGAGCATATAAAGTAGGGTTGTAAATGCATTCAACAGCTTTAGGTAGTGTTAAATCTTTCAAAGAGTGGTTTAATTCATCTACAAGATGCAAGAAGTCATCACTTATCTCTTTGGATGCCTCTTGTGTTTCGTTTTCAGATGAGAAATACGACGAAACCACTTCACTGGCCATCGTAAATGAAGAAATGTACGAACGATACGATTTTAAAAATGCAGTAACAATTTTATCATTTTAAACTTTTACGTTGAGCCCTAACTAATGTAAACAAAAACATATACATTACATGTAAAATATAAATTTCACTTTTTTTGTTTAATTACTTTACGTTACGTTCTGAAACCAAAACAAAAACATCTTATGCGCAGACAGGAATTTTCTAAGGTGAGTTTCGTGAACGTATTCTTAAGCGCCTATACACTCTCGGCCGAAGTGAAGTTCGACGAAGTATCGAAGTGAAGTTAGCCGAGGCGAGGAGGCAGTGTGAAGGTGGAAACACATTATTAATAGGGATGCAAATATCGAAAGCAAGAACATCGATGTATCGATACATCGATGTTTCAGAACAAACATCGATGTTCAAAAAACATCGCCTAAAAAACATCGATGTATCGAAACATCGATGTTTTTTTTAATTTCTTTTGTTATCTATCTATTTAATAGTTGAATTGTATATTATCTATTTATAGCAATATTATCTATTGAATAGGTAAGTCTTTAGAATAAGGAAGGTGTAGAGTATAGGAAATAAAATTACCTTTAAAACCTATTTTCTGCTCTGCTAAAAGTACCAAACATTTCTAATAGATCAGCGGTTCTCAAACTTTTTCGGTGACGGAACCCTTTTAGAAAGCGAAATACTTTACGGAACCCTAAAATCAGAATGAGAGGTGTTTTGAATTATTTCGAAATGATTGCGGAGCTCTCACGACGACTTCGTGGAACCCCTACGAGGGCTTCGTGGAACCCTAGGGTTCCGCGGAACACACTTTGAGTATGGCTGTAATAGATGACAGGCAAAAGAAAAACATCATAACAATAAAAACACTAAAAATTTCTAATAGATGGCAGGCAAAACATCGATGTAAAAACATCGCATAAAACAACATCGATACATCGATGTTTTGCAATGGTGAACATCGATGGCAAACATCGATGTTTTTTTACTGAAACATCGATGTTTCAAAAACATCGATACATCGTTTGCATCCCTAATTATTAACACGCGACGCGACCCGATGCAACGAATGTATGCGCATGGCGTCGCGTCGGATGTTCATAGTGTGGTTCTGGTCATAGAAAATAATACAATTTGATTCGACTCAACACGCGTCGCGTTGCATCGGGTCGCGTCGCGTGTTAACAATGTGTTTCCACCTTGACACTTCGTGTTCGAATTTCGGGCCCTTTGACTCGGATGCAAAAAACCGACACAGAACGGAACGGAACGGAAGTTGACCGAAGCTAAAGCGAAGTTGCACAAAGTGCCACTTAACTTAAATACTCTTGTCCTCGGCTTACAGTTTGTCTTTAAAGTCGTGACATTAAAAAGTGGCAATACTGTAGTGTCGCCCCGTTTTCTTATACTAATACATTAGAAAGGGCCGACACTACAGTATTGCCACTTTTTAATGACACGACTTTATAGACAAACTGTACTTCGATCAACTTCGCGAGTAGTGTAATGGGCCCTTTAAACGCTACGCTAATGTCATTTTCGTTTCGCATTTGGTCTCTCTCTCTCTCCCTCTCTGTCTCTGTCATCTTCATCTGATCATCTGTCTCACTCATTCTGTTACTATCAGCGGTATCAGTCAGACGGACGGGACATATTATTTTGAATTTGAAAATGACTGAAAGTACTGAAACTTTAAATTGTGATGTTGTTTGCAATATTACTCAGAAAGTGACAGTGCCACTTGTATTTCGAAAATTTATAAGTGGTTGGTCACTATGCCAATGGGATGTAGAAAAGTGGTGTTCAGCTTTTGGTGATAAAGAAATACCATTCCGGTGTTTGTCGAAACACCTTGTTTCTGACGAGCCCTGTTGGGAAAGAAAGTGTAAGATTAAGACGATGAGCTTCAGGGACTTCGTCGCACAATCCGAGTCTAGCCAGGACTGGTTGTACTTTGACTATAAACATTTACCTGATTGGTTTGATGAAAATTCTTCCTTCTACAAGGTAAACTCATTACTACTTAGTTTAGCAACGTGACGTGAGTTAGTATATCGCTGGTGAATAATTACTATATTATAATTGGTGTAAATTATATGATTTTGCAGGAAATTTCTTGGAAAAAGTTTGGGTACCCTGATAAAGGAGCAGCAGAGTCAACATTATGGATTGGAAACAGTGGGGCACACACTCCTGCTCACCAGGACACATATGGCTACAATATCGTAGCCCAACTGTATGGAAAGTAAGCATTTGTAAAGTAGATGATATTTTGCTAAAACCAGTTTTGTGCACTCCAATGCCCTTGAGATGTTAAAACTGCAATAAATGCATTGTTTTGTTAGTTGATTTAAAAAAAATCATTGTCAAGTTTACCTATTAAAATTATAAATATGAAAGTAGTCAGATTGAAATAGGGCCGATTTTTGTTTGCATACAATTATACTTATTTCAAGATTTTATTTGGATGATATTTATTCATTTTTAGGGTTCCATAGTCAACAAGGAACCCAACAAGGAAAAATGTACTTGAAATTTTAACTATGTATTAGTATCAAATCATAATATCCACATATTGTGACAGGCAACTATGGAATCCTACACTGCGCGTGGCCGACACGCTCTTGGCCGGTTTTTATAGATATGGTTTTAAAAATCAGTAACATAGTAGCCCGTCCAATGAAGCCCAAAAACAGTCTCGGGGGAAAAAACTCGTGTATAAGCGAATTTCGGCATAGTTGTAGAGAATGGTGTTTTAAACCACATACTAAAAGTACTGATGGTTAGGGGTGGAGCTAACGGTGGGAGTGGGGTCCAAATGTCCCTTTTTTTAGTTTTTCATTAATAACTCGTAAACAGTGGCCCATAGCAAAAAATAATCTGAGACGTAATTAATCTACATAAAATTCTCTACAAAAAAGATTGTGTACACTTTTTCTCTGGGATCAATATTTCATGAGATATGGAGGGAAGAAGATGGACAATAAAAAAATAAATATTGCCCTAAAGTTACTGGAGTCTCCTGTAGCTTGGACCTTGCACTTTTTGAAGCCACTCCGCCCAAGGGTACCTACAGGTAAACTGAGTTGATTCTGACCTGGAGCCAGGAGCAGCCATGGTTCAGGGGGCCTGGGGAGGGGGAGGAACTGTG
This sequence comes from Pandemis heparana, assembly GCA_963854515.1. Classification (NCBI taxonomy): domain Eukaryota; kingdom Metazoa; phylum Arthropoda; class Insecta; order Lepidoptera; family Tortricidae; genus Pandemis; species Pandemis heparana. The sequence goes on from OY978024.1 coordinate 7,565,301, forward strand.
GTTCCGCCGTGCTCCACTCTAAGCTCAATTTCTTCGTAAATAAAGTATGTAACTGCATCGTGTCTGGTATCATTTTCGGATAACTTAAAGATGCTGAATTCAATTTTGATATGATAATTGTACCTTGTCATACAAAAAAAACGAGACTTCTTTAAAAATATCAAAATATGATTTCTCTTTTCTTTCAAAAATCTTGTATTGTACAAAAACTGCCAGTTAAAACTCTATGAAAAAAATATGTATAGATAGCCCTTTTATTCAGAATTATAAAAATACTAGATAGTTGTTGCCCGCGACTCCGTCTGCGATAAATTCGCTTATCGCTATCCCGCGGAAACTATGAAATATTTAGGGATAAAAACTATCCTATATCCTTTCCCGGGACTGTGACTATCACTGTACCAAATTTCAATAAAATCGGTTTAGCCGTTTCACCATGAAAGAGCAACAAACATCCAAACGTCCAAACTTACAATTTTTCGCCTTTATAATATTCTATGAAAAGTTACTATTTGTTTAACAGAAATAAAGCCAGCGTCTTATAATTTCACAATAATTAGATTTAAGTTGATGTATTTGCCTAGTTATGCAAATAACAAGGTCAGAACGAAAAGTGCGTTTAGTGAACCTGTTTTCCGCGCGTCAATAAGTATTTTTTTAAAGTATTTAGTAGGCAATAATACCAATAATGTATATATTTTTATAATCCTGAATAAACAGGCTATCTATACATATTTTTTTCATAGAGTTTTAACTGGCAATTTTTGTATTATAAAAGATTTTTTAAAGAAAAGAGAAACCATATTTTCATATTTTTAAAAACATCTCGTTTTTTATATGACAAGGTATAATTATCATATCAAAATTGAATTCAGCATCTTTAAGTTATCCGAAAATGATACCAGACACGATGCAGTTACATACTTTATTTACGAAGAAATTGAGCTTAGAGTGGAGCACGGCGGAACCACTGTTCCTCCCCCTCCCCAGGCCCCCTGAACCATGGCTGCTCCTGGCTCCAGGTCAGAATCAACTCAGTTTACCTGTAGGTACTCTTGGGCGAAGTGGCTTCAAAAAGTGCAAGGTCCAAGCTCCAGGAGACTCCAGTAACTTAAAGCAATATTTATTTTTTTATTGTCCATCTTCTTCCCTCCATATCTCATGAAATATTGATCCCAGAGAAAAAGTGTACACAATCTTTTTTGTAGAAAATTTTATGTAGATTAATTACGTCTCAGATTATTTTTTGCTATGGGCCACCGTTTACGAGTTATTAATGAAAAACTAAAAAAAGGGACATTTGGACCCCCCTCCCACCGTTAGCTCCACCCCTAACCATCAGTACTTTTAGTATGTGGTTTAAAACACCATTCTCTACAACTATGCCAAAATACTGTTATACACGAGTTTTTTCCCACGAGATTCCTTCGTTTGGTGGGCCATAGCAGAAACGAAGATAAATGCAGAAATTTATTTCAGAAAGCGCTGGATACTTTTTCCACCAGAGACGGGAGGCTTAAAGCCCACAAGAGTGCCTTATGAAGAGTCAAGTATTTACAGTGAGCTTAATTTCTATTGTCCAAGCAATATGGAAGCTTTTAATGGTAAGTCTTTTGAATTAAGATGATTTAATAATTTCATTTGTGACTTCTCAGTACCTATATTCTCATGGCTTTTAACAAAAAGCCTTTAATAAGCAGCATAAATATATATTCAGAAACTTCCGTGTTTTAATAATAAACGAGAGTTCTGTAGCCTTAAATATTAATTTGACAACATATAATTTAATTGTCCCTCTTTAATGTATCACTTCATGTATAGCAATAATATTTTTTTTTTATCATTGAAAAGTTCAATAAAAACACAGTTGTAAGTAGTTGTTTTGTATGATTGAACTGCAGAGAAACATTCACATTTGTGAAACAAAAAATTCTAGAGAACATTTTTCTGTCTCTTGGTCTAAATCATAAAAAATAATGCCATTGCATGCCAGTGCAGTTATCTCCTCAAGAACAATAAATTTAATCTTTCAATTAGACACCCTATTGTGCATGGTTATGGTTAGAGTCGCTAATCAGCCGTACCTACAATACTGCTATGTAACTGCTTGTATGTTGCTATTAAATCAATCACTCAAGTCAGTCCACATTCACCCGCTAGTGGGTAAAAGCCGAATTACTTCCACACGACTTGCCCAGTCCTCACATCCACAGCCAACAGCCAGAAGTCATCCACCATGCACCTAAGTCGCTATCGCTATTAAAAATTATAGATGCTATTTCTTTAGAATTTTGATTTATTAAATACTAGCCTCTGCCCGCGACTTCGTCCGCGTAGGATAAGACTTAAGAACTGATTGGTTGATAGTATAATTATTCTGCAATAATTATTTACGTTGCAGCTCTAGACAGCTACGACTTTTGACATGTTTATCGCTATCCTGCAGGAACTATCAAATTATCGGGGATAAAAAATAGCCTATGTTTTAATCTAGGGTACCAGCTAACTCCGTTCCAAATTTGATCCAAATCCGTCCAGTCGTTTCAGCGTGAAGAAGAAACAAACATACACACTCACTCACTCACATTGTCACATACTTTCGCATTTATAATATTAGTTAGATTAGTAGGATGTTCATAATTCATAATACAATCTTTAATTGCATTGCATCTGTTAAAAATAAGTTTAACATTGGATGTTCCCTGGCTCCCTGCCTTTACAAATATACAAAAACGAATGTTGCAGGGCTGACGGGGGCGCGGCAGGTGGAGCTGCGCGCCGGCGACGCGCTGCTGGTGCCGCGCGGCTGGTGGCACTATGTGCAAAACGTTGACCCCGTGAACATATCCCTCAATGTTTGGATGCCACATGTAAGTTTGAACCGAGGTATAGTATGTATCTTCCCAGGTGAACTTTTCGCTTCGAGCCCTAATCTTTCAAACAAAGGCCATTGTCGCCACTATCGCAAAACCGCAAGCTACCGAGACGCACTTGCCACTACAACGTTCATATTGAAAAACAAACGGTATCATTATAGTATTAAGGTTCAAATTTAATGTCACTGATATTCTAGATATTATTTTTAATTTGAACCTTAATACTATGACGATACCGTTTGTTTTTCAATGTGAATGTTGTAGTGGTAAGTGCCTCTCGGTAGCTTGCGGTTTTGTGATAATAGAGATAATAGCCTTTGTTTGAAAGATAAGGGCTCGAAGCGAAAAGTTCACCTGGGAAGATTCATACTATAAATGTATTTCAATGTGCAGTCACACAAGAATTTATTCATAACTTTTATAAGTATTGGATTTGGTTAAGCTTGGAAAGTTTCGATTCCGATTGTGAATCTCTTTCATCCCTGGATTGAACACATAATGTGCAACACCTCGGTTCTCTTTTTACTTTTATCGTTAATGTTTATATTTTTATTTTTAGGAAAAGGATAACTCTACCAGGGTATCTGAAGCTCTTACGAAAATAATGGTGGCGCAAGTTTGCAAGGATCTGCCGCAGGAGACCGCGAAGCTTCTTGTCAATCCCAATGAGGTATGGCTAATTTTTTTAAACAAAGATAATTGTATGTTACTGCAAAAGGTGTGGGGGTGTACTGAAAATCAGCGCTGTGTCAGTTGGAGGCTCCTGTGCGAGCTCTAACCCACAGCAAATGCTGAGTGCATCCCCTTTGCCACATTTGTTTTATGTTGAAAGAAACATTAAATTAATATTATTATGTAGTTAAAATAAGGTTAAAGTTGTACTTACATAATATAATTGTTTTTTGTAATTGTTGTTTGTGGCAATAAATCATCTTTTATCTTATCTTATCTTATCTTAAAGGTACCTAAAGTATTTGTAGAACCTTATGGCAGTGGGCTATAGAAGTTATTTCGTTATTTATTGTTACAAGATTCTATACAGTGGCTTATGGATTATAATGAGCAGAGAAAAACTAAGTGCGCACATACTCCCACTTTGCATAAGGATGGATTCTGTAGTCACTATGGCAGTTATATCCTTTTGTCTAAGAATAACAGTTGCGCTCATTAGGTACATGCTGAAACCTTGTTTTTTTTCATATTTAACGACATAATTTTTACATCTTTCCGAGCTCGTAGCTTTTAGCTAGTATTAGAGGCAACTGTTGAAAACTCAGGCCGATAACTCTCTAAAAAGATCTCACTCCACAAGTGAGTCAATATATGTCGAGACGATTCTGAGCATCAACTCGATATCACTCGGTATCATTGATCGGAGCTGGCACATCATGACGCGTGCTCGTGCATTTTATGGGTTGCAACAACATGCCATCATGTCGTAGGGATGAGTCATTGATTTATTGTAGTAACTGATATTTTTAGTCCAGGGTCAGGCATGTTAACAGCCTTATGACAACATAATTTTGAGTCATAGTCATTTTAAATAAGGAAAATTAGGTAGATTACAGCACTGACACTTTAAGTGCTCTTTATTCAGGGATGTGTGATGTTAGCTTATTGTGACCTCTAAATAATGTTACTAGAGTAAGAATATTTCATGGAAAAGTGGAGTCATTTATTAAATTTCTTAAGGGCTCAACTATCGATGATTAAGATAACGAAGTGAGGAATGTCCTGACGATACGTCCCGTGCCGAAAGTAGTGGCCTTCTGCATCTGACCCTTGAGCAACATCCTAACGAGGGCATCTTAACGTGTTAGTTGACTCTTATTTATTAAGAGCGTGCATCCCCACTGATATAGTATTTTATCCCTTTAATACGAAAATAAAAGTCCATCACGATCAATTATTGCATTAGACACATTAATACACTCAAAAGGAAGTGCACTACAGATAGATATTTGAAACTTTCATTCAATTTCTGTGAAATAATCGCAAAAAAACACCAAAAATGCAACGTTGCCAGCTCAGTAGGGTTGCACCCTCTTAATATATTTATTTCGCTTTCAGGATGACTTGTCAGACACGCCTCTAGCGGTATTATTCTTGCAATTGGAAGCAGTTACCAAGTCGTGTTTGGACAGCAGACGCAAGCTTCGACGAGCGAAACGGCAAAGGACCTGCGAGGAGGACACGACCTCGCGCGATGTCGAAGACTTTGACTTCAATACTATCCTCAAAAATCACCCGCAGGAACTAGAAGTACCCCCCATTATAACGAATGAAGATCTCATAAGTACATTAAAGCGGAACGTTAAAGAGTTTGCAAGTAGTGGTTTATCGTTTGACGAGGATGAGATAGACGGCGCGGGGAGCCTTTGCTTGACTAAAGCGGTCATTGATGCGTTCAGTGACCGGCATGTCATTGATCTAGTGAAGCAGAATCTCTTTACCCGACTAAGTTAGGTGAAAATGGTTTATTAGCACAGTCGCACGTAAGTACGTGTTATACGTGCCGGCACGTAAGTCTAACGATGACGAGTCACGTGGAGGGAATCTGCGCACCCACGGATACCGTATTTTATACTTCTGCGCATACAATGTCAGATTAGACTTACGTGCCGGCACTTATAAGTTGTGTTTGAGCCCAGACAGCTCCGATGCATCGGACGGTGGTCATTGTTGCAAGAATTCGATTCTTGTTAAGGAACAGTCAAGTTTAATAGTAAGACAAGTTGTGATAGTTCTAAAAGTATATTTTGACTGAATAAATTAGGTAAATTATTTATTGTGATACGGTATTTGCACTTTACGCTAAGAGCGACTGCTTTTTTTACTAAATAAAGCCCAAAAATCTCGAAATTTAAATTTTGTTTCGGTAACAGTATTTCACATGATAGGTATTAAGTTGTGCTATCGCTTCTCAACAGTGCCTTTTTCAGCACCCATACGGTTAAATGGTGCTAAGCCAAATAACTTATAATGTTAAATAACAACGGTCAAGGACAGAATAAACTACACAAATAGAGACGTTCTTTTATTTAACACCAATTTTATGCGCTATTAGTGGCGTGATACAGTGAGACTGGGAATGCAAAATCCGGCTTAACTGCCACAGGATAGAGACGACAATTCAATTCATTGTAGGACTGTTTTTACGCACATCCCATTTCGAGTTATGTAAAAAAAAATATAAAAATTATACCTAAGGCAGATGCACCGATATCTGTATTGTCTAAGGGCGTCTGCAGCGCCTTCGACACCCTAGCCTTTGCCTATTTGTTACACTGATTATGCCATTTAACCCTTTATAAGGCAGAGGCGATTTAGCGACCACATGCATTGTGTTGGAATTTCAACCTTATTGATTTCAATATACGTCACAATTTCTATTGTAATTATTGAAAACACGACTAGCTTTGAAAATATCCTTTGTCAGGTATGTTTTTGAATCTGTGGTAGTATGCTCCAATAAATGGGGCCTCGGTCTTATAAAGGGTTAATAATTGACGTCTTTGAGCGTCGCTAAGCGCAGCAGTTAAATGTAGATCGGTCTAAGAAGATTTCTCGGTTTTCTTTGAAGTCTTGACATAGTTCTTGTAGTAAAAGTCCCCAAACAATAGCACCATGAACATGTTTTGCGGGAACATAATGTAGGCGGTCGGCGCCGGGTAGTCGCAGTCTCGCTTCACCAGCAGCACGCCAATGTGGATCATCAGGTACGAGAACTGCAACTGAATTTGTTTAATGTTAATCGACCAGTTGATAGGAGAAGACAACATTGCATTTGCCGTTTATAGGGTCCAGTTTAGTTGTATGTGGAGCGGGAAGGAAACGCGAAGCATGGCTAGCACAAAGCGCGCGAGATTCGTATCGAGCGTGAGATAGAATTCGTCTGTCTAGAACGAACAGTAAGAAATAAGCCGCGTATTCACTGAGCGAGCCGCCTCGCGAGGCAGCCTCGGGCGTTTGCCGCGCAACGATTGCCGCGCGAGGCTGCCTCGCGCGGCAAAGCCGAGCCACGGTGAGGCCGAGGCAGCATTGCACGCTAATAATTCTCCACGCATCTCTTAGTCCTCTATTTGTATAATCGGGACATAGCGCATCCCATAATCGTCTATATTCACCATATAGTTGTATTAATTTAAGACACCGCTCTTTATCCATGACGCTAATAATACGCGACGAACAAGCGAGGCAAAACACAACCGTCTTGAGTGAGCGCGGCAAACTTGCTGAGGCGCCTTTGAGCATGGACAAAAACCGACAACGCGCGGCTCGGGTCGAAGCACGCTCGCCCGAGGCAAGACGTGCTGCCTCGGGCGAAGCACGTCCTGACAGACCGAGAATATACCTCACGACGCTGCCGCGCGAGGCGGCTCGCTCAGTGAGTACGCGGCTAAAGACGTAAACTTTCTCGCACGCGACACAACTCTGACGCGCTCTTGTGCTAGCCGTTCAGCAAAATCCACCCCACATAACATGTAGGGCGAAACCTAGATTTATGACTTACTAGCTGTTGCCCGCGAAGGGATTTTGCGCAGAATTTGCTTATTTCATGAACTTAGCTATTTTCTGGGATTAAAACTATCATATGTCCTTCCCTTCCACGGGACTGATACTATCTCTAGTATACCGAATTCATTCAAAATATAGTTAAGGCGTGAAAGCTTGACAGACAGAGAGACAGAGTTATGTTCGCATTTATAATGGGCTAATATTTTGATTCCCCTTTCCACCTATACGCCCAGAATCATGTCTACCTACCTACATATGTAAAGAACTTTTCGGTTTGACATGAAGATTATACGATGATTTAGTTCGGATGACCATGCGAGTACAATCGGCAAAAAGCTCAAGTTTACTTTAAACAATTAATTTCAAAGTAGTGACAAATTGACAATATCGGTCAAATCGCCTATTTTATGTCTGTCATTGGCTAAATAAAACAATTAAAAAAAAACACACTTACAAGTTGTATCTGAGTGACATGCTTCTTCCACCACACGGAGCGCTTGTAAGACTCGTCCCATGACGTCAGCAGGTAGTAAGAGTACATGACCATGTGGACGAACGAGTTGATGGTTATCATCATGGTCATGTGGCCGCCTGCAAAAGTATTATTATTATCTTTTAACAGTCCACATGTATTGTTGTTTTGAAAGTGTTTGTCCAGTCTGGTTTTAAAAGAGTTCACCAAGTGCATGAACACTGACTCAGGTGAACGGTAAAAAATGATATGGATCTATAAGCCCAAAGCGTTAAAAGTGACTAGCAATATTAGCACACTAGAGGTCATAAGATAGGAAAGACTAACAGGTCACCAATTTGATTTCTAGTTCCTAGGCCTCCACAGAACCTTGTCATAATGACATTTTAGTTATTCGATAAATATTTTCATATAAAAATATATTAATTTTCTATGACAAGGTTCTGTGGTGGCCTTCTAATACACGCTGCAAGCGAAACTCTGAACACTGTTGTGCAAGACTTACGCGTAGGAATCCACGCGATTTAGCATAACCTTTCAACGCCTGTGTGTGGCCCTTTTTTTCTAGTAGTATCATTATTTTACTAATTTGTACTTTTAATGGTACTACTGGGGATATATGTATTATGTGGCCGATTCAGATCCTAATAGGCATAAAAAATGAGCCTTTAGTGAAAGTTTTTGACTCGAAAAATGTTTTGAACGCGTTCGCGTAAACGTCTTAATTACTATGGGCAAATGGCAGCGCCACTAGCGGAACGTTATGGCAACAATCTCATAGTATTTGGCTCTTTAATGCGAACGTGTTCAAGACGTTACGCGTGTAGACGTGTGCATTACGCGTGAACCCACCGTTATGTCCCACTGTTACAAAAATCCTCACTAGAGATGGTAAAATTAGGTTAGGTTCGTTAGGTATCTTCAAATGCCTGAAGAGCAAACCGGACAGAAATAGGGACCCCGCGAGAGCGGGGTTCCGTCGACCTTACGGTGAAGTGTAATTCGTCATTTTTTATAACACTGGGAGATAACAGTGGGACCACGGGTAGCGAAGCGACCCAAAAAAACTTACACTATGTGCTCAGGACATTCCCGTCTGTAATTTTTTCGTGTAACTTTATCCGTTAATGCCTCTTACCTGGCACCCATTTGACGAGGCCCCACGAGACTGCTATCATTCCAAAATGATGGTAGACGTGAAGAAATGTCACTTGGTTTTGTTTCTTTCTCAATACGAAAAACACCTAGAGGGACAGCACAATTCATTTACTTAGTTGTATCGTATGACAGTAAGTCTTCCATGTGTCTAAAGCTAGGCTTCCGAGCAAAGCGGCTCTGGCGTCACTAACGCAACGAACCTATCGCTGCGAGAGTGCAATAGTATTATGCAGTATGAAAATGTATGAAGGAACTTCCGAGCGCAGCGTCACTGGCCGCTGCGTCAGTGACGCCAGAGCCGCTTTTCTCGGAAGTCTAGCTTAATTATGCAATTAAAATTTAGGTTGCAAGTTCTAGGTACTACAGGGGTCGGGTCATAATCATAACAGGCTTATAATAGGTCTTCTTTCTAAAACCTATTATCTAACTAGGTACGTCGTAATAGTGTTTTATATGTAGGTACTCAATTACCTACTTACGATAATAGTATAGGTACTCGTTACAAAGTTCGAGTTTCGATTTGAATTGAATAGTACGATTTACATTCACATACATTTATTTGCATCTGCTAATAATAGTGCTAATCATACTTATACGTATATAAGATAGATAAGACTTGAAAAGCACGTTTTTCCCATCCGACAATACAATTAAAGCTGGGTACTCATCTGCGAGCTGTCACCGCAACTGCATGTTACAGTAAACCAATAATCGGTCACGTCACTTTTTGGTTACCTATATTTACAGTTGCGGTTACGGCTCGCAGATGAGTACCAGGCTTAGGATCCACACTGGAGCGCAGAATACGCAAATAATTTTCGCTGCGTCAACATCACGCAGCACCTAACTAAGGACTCGCAAGGCTTTCTTATGCACAGGATCACGTCGGGCACGACAATACGCTTATAACCGGCTAAGACTGGAGCCTCTAGTGTAAGTTTCTGATACATGGAACGTCTCAATTAAACAATTAGGTAAATAGTATGGAATCCATACTATGGATACCTAAATTGGCAGCACCAGCGGCCCGTATCGACAACAGACTGTTCTCATGATATTTGTCATTTTAACACGAACGCAATCGGGTCTTCTGTAATGATACGAAACTTAGGTACACTGCGCAACTTAACCATATCTATTCTGTACTTGTAATTATACCTCCACGTTAACGTACTTTGAGCTTGTGTGGTCGTAAGTGGAAGCTTCACATTACAGATACAAATATAACGTACCGTGTCCAGCAGATCAATTATCTTGATGACGAAGTATCCGTAGCACACGTGCCAGGCGAACTCGACGCCGTGCGGGCCCTCGTCCACGGGCTGGCAGAACAGTCGGTAGTGGCTGAGCCAGCCCAGCACTAGGCTCTGGCAACCACAAAATAATTACGAGTAAGTAAGTTTTAGCGAAAAGTTTCACTCTTCACGTCTAAACAGAATTATATGGCGAGTGTGTATGGGAGCGTAGGGAGGGGAATTCCTATAGTTTGTTTCGTGCCAAACTGGCGACGTTTTGACAAAGTCTATAGTACCCTAAACCGACGAGCATGTATGAAGAGATTGATGAATGCGGATGAAGCGAAAAAGGTATGACAGGATCGTAGTGAGTGGAACAGAGTAGTCTCTACCTACCCCTGTGGGAAAGAGGCGTAACGGTATGAATGTATGTTCGCTCTTCAGCCTTGATATAAAACCTGGTTCCGATATATTTGAACGCCTTCGCCCGCCGCTACTATAGGTATGTCTCACGTTGAATGCGGATATAAACTTGTCGTTTTTGTATGTCTTTCGGTGCGTTGTAATTTGTTTTACAAGGTCCAGCTCCTGTAGTTAAATTAGTTATCCAAAAAGTTCAACAACTCACTTTATAAACCAAATAGCCACACAGCAGTATCTGTATCGCGTTGTACGCAGCTATAATAGAGCGAAGGTCGTACGCTGGTCGCTTGTCCATATAGTTCGGCAGCCATCGGCATACCGTCAGCAGGTAGACTGCAATAATAGCCAGCCCCGGCCATGGTGTCCTAATGAGGAACCAGTTCTGCGTCCTGGGGTCTAAGGCATGAACAAAATAAACATATCGGCTAGGTAAGTAACCTATCCAGATTCATGTCTCAAATAAGTTTAAAAAATCTGGCCAAGTGCGCGTTGGACCACGCTTAACAGAGGGTTCGAGATATCAGTTATTCAGTTAGTACAGCTACTCATCGAGAGATGGCACCACCTTTTCTTACCCGTGGTCCACCTATAGTTTGTACACCTGGATTTCGACGGAGCTCCGCCCCCTTTTTCTGAGTATTTTGCCCTTTGGGCAACTGAAGATACCTGACTAACGTAAACTACCTGTTTTGGTATTTTAAATATTATTGAGTGATTCAAAACAATGGCAGCATTTTTTACGGGTAGTCAAATTAGGTGGACCACGGGTAATGAACTGGCGCCATCAAACAAAACATTTGTAATTTTTCGGCGATAGAATATCATTGAGGATATCTCCAAAATTGTTATAACCTGATGAAAACTGTTTTATAATTTTGAAGGACCCACCTGCAATTTCTTCGTTTAAATAATAATATAATCTCACTGCGCCTTTTAAAATGAGTGCCATATTAGCTTTTACCTATTAAACCAAACACAGATCACGACTACTCGAGGCTAGTGCTATTGACAATACTGGGAATTAATTTCAAAGTTAAATTATCAATGTGCTGTGCTATGCTTCAAAGCCACTTATTCCACTTACGTCATAAAATTCATTTCCATATACCTAATCAAAATTTATGAAATTCCAAGTAGGTCAGAAAATAAAACATCCGATGTGGGATATTTTAATTTATATTTCGTCAGGTTCTAGTTAGGATATATTTTTTATTGGCATACGGGTTAATTTGTCAGCGGGCTGATTCCAACACTGCGAGCGTAGGTAACTTTGGTGCCGACGACGCCGACGTCAGGCATATGACGCCAAGCTATTGCCAGTTATTGTCATTAAAAAGAAGATTGTTAGAGACAATAACAAACTTATATATGTCGGGGAAAGAGTTAAATACGCGGATATTGACCTTAGAAGTATTAAATTAATAACAAAGAATGTCTTCAGAGTAAGACAATAATTAAGGAATCACTCAGTGTGCACGTCTGGCACGGGAGACTAATGTGGAGAGACTGCCCTCACTGGAGCGCGTCCCCCATCGTCCCACTACTGACTGACTTTTATAATCAAAACAATGCATGCCGTGGCTTCTCGCTCTCACACGGCCATACTGACATACAACGCGCTCTCGCGTTGACCATAATATGACATCCAGCTTCTGTACCCACAGTACAACCTGGGCTTCATCGTCAATTACGATTTAAACAAAGACAAAGCGTCTCGCTTTTTAATCATTTACACATAAACAAGCTTTTCACATAACAATAATACATAGGTAAAGCATCCCGCTTTCAACCATCATTATACTCATCATTAAACAATGACAAAGCGTTCCACATTTCAGTCATTTACACATCAATAATCTATTAACATACCATCAATACATCGGTAAAGCGTTCTGCTTTCAACCATCATTATACTTTACAAAGTATTTTACTTTCAGCAAACAATACACCTGCAAAGCGTCCCGCTTTCAACAGTTAAAACTTAGGTAAACTGTTCTACCTTCAACCATCAATAGACCAGCAAAGCGTCTCGCTTTCAACTGTCTACGTAACAGTACACCAGCAAAACACATCAATAGACCAGCAAAGCGCCCGGCTTTCAACTGTCTGTGTCAAAACATCACCAAAGTGCATCAATAGACCAGCAAAGCATCTAGATTTTAACCATCCTCTAAATTTCATAACGCAATTTGGAACTTAAAAACAATTATCATCCAATACCAGGAATCATTTGTTACCCAAACATAATTAAACTTTGTACTGTATAGTTGTGGTGTTCATAATCACGTAATCACGAAGTCGCATAACAAGGTCCTTCATTACTAAAAGTGAACCAATTGTTCCATGATCAAATTAACAGAGAACTCGTTCAGGAATCATAACAATATCATAGAAGGCAATAAATTTCGCTCGCCTTATAAACATAGGAGTGCGGTGTCACAAGGAACACATCTCAAAGAAAATCATTACAAACACATGACACCAAATAGTGTCACCTAATCCTATTGGATCATTGAATTCATAATAATAGTTCACGTCGGATGTTTAATGTTTATTGTTTAAATTTAAGACCAAGTTGAAATATTGTTATCGTTATCGTGACTCATCTGACCAGCTATTCAGCTACAAGGATGCAGAGGCGTTGAACATCAGGTAGAGGCATAAGAAAGCCGAAAGCCATAAGGATGAGCTCAAGAGAGCACGACGGCACGGTACCGGCTGACTGGGGTCTAAACGACCGCCTATTAGCTACCGGTACTACAACGTTGTGTACACTCGGGCAAACCCAAAACTTAAAGGCATCGTCTGCTTCGCTGACGTAGGCAACTGTACCTCCTGTCTGAGGCACCAGAGAGCCAAAGTTGTAGGATGGGCCGTGAGAATAAACTTCTCCAACAATATAGACTAGGCTACATTCAGTTATGACTAGTTTTCAACATAGCTTTTTATGACATAGGTACGTGCTGTTCTCAGTCACCTGACACTAGGTCCCACAACATAGCGTATTATTTCATGTATGGTAGCCTGCTCGTCCATCCTATCTATCGCATTTTTTTTGCAATATAATTAGAGTACTTTTTCAAACTGCAGAAGTTCAGTCGAGGTTGACCTTTCACAATTTGTAAAGGTTTTTTTTTTTATTTTTACCTGTGGCTTTTGATACCGTACAATTTAAGGCTAATTGCACTTCACCTAGAACTGATTTCCATGATTTGTTATCGTAATTTTCAGCAATTGAGAAACAATTAGTTAGAACCGACATAATGCGTTCTATTAGTCCGTTAGGTCGGCTAATACCACTGACAATTTCGTGAAATTCTATGGACCATTTTTTTTTGTCCGATTTATTTTCTTTAGGTGTCAAATTAGAAACTAGGTTAATCGCACACCAATTCATCGTGAGGTTTAGTCCTTAATCTTTCATAGTAAGCGGTATTTCGCAAAAGGGTCTACAATTGCAACTACGTATCCTTCATAAAATCGTCTGTCTACCTGACAGTTTATTGCTTTAAACATTGTGAATTATGTGGAGAAGGTTCAGCGACCTTTTCAATGGGATGTAGTGCCGACTGTCCCTTTTTTTTTTTGCTTGTTTTGCCAGATGGTTTTTATGATGTTCACAAGAGGCAGTGATCGATGTAATTTCTAACACGAAATTATGTTCAGGAACCAATTAGAACTCTGTTTAACTTTATTTAAAGTTTTCTCGTTTTTGTTGATAACTACAAAAAGTTTGACTGTCCACTTGAAAGTTTTTATGCTGAAGATTGTCCTTCAAACTGTAAAGAATTATATTCGAGTCCGTGGTAGTTTTCATCAGACCACGATTCAGTGGATATCAGTTAATTCTTTTTAATTCCCAACACATTTACAAATTTGTCATTAATAGGATTGCGGCTGAGATAATCCACACGGGGCTGTCTATCACTCATTCAGTAATCTAATTCGAATTTATACGTTTGGATATTATACACCCACCAACGGTGAACTCTAGAGATAAGAGTGTTAAGAGCTCTAAGAGCGTTACAATCAGTCAAAACTTTAAATTCTAGCCCAAACAAATAATGTCTGAAGTGTTTCAGTGCTTTAAACACTGCAAGGGTTTCTACGCTAAGCTAAGTAAGCTATGGTATCTACTTTCCACGTCTATCGTTCTTGGGCTAAAATTACCAACATCTCTCGCCTGATTTTTGTCCCTTTGAAACAAAATCTCTCCATAACTGTAGGACAGGCGTAAAAGTTAAATATTCAATCACAAGACAATGAGCTTTCGTGTGTTTGTCTGTCTAACACAATTTTTCATTTTTTTTTTATTTTTACATCGTATAGCGGCGCTATCAGTATTGTAAAACTAGGCACAAATTTTCTAAAATAGCCACCTACACTAGTGGTTCCCAAAGTAGTCTGGACTACCCATTTAATGCAAGTTTACATGGTCTAGCTGTTAAACCATTCTATCCGTCTATCTACAGGCATTGTCCGTCCACTGTTGGACGTAGGCCTCCTTCATATTATTGCGCCAATTTTCGCGATCCTGGGCTAAAATTAAACTGTCGCTACTCTTTAGCGATTGTTGGCAAGGGGCTTTAGCCAGGGCGTCAATCCTTTTAGGATTTATTCGAATGATGATGTCGCTAATAACATAGCCTAAACTCCACAGATATCTTTAGAAAAGATAATTTCTTCCAATTCAATCCAAAACCACACACACACATCACGCCTATACCCCCGCGGGGCAGACAGAGCCCAAGGCAACAAGACTCAAGGCCACGTTCAGCATAACCGTGACTGCACAGGTGGAAAGGGGAATCAAAACAGTTTTGGGCTGCCAGCCGCATCGCCCACATCATGATGCCTATGCCCATTCCTCATTATTTAAAGTGGTCAGCACCTGCTCTAGGTTGCGAAAAACTCTTTCTTTTGTTTATTACAAAAACTAATACGTCGTCCACGAGTTGTCGTCGTCAACGAGTGCGATCTCATCTGTCAAGTTCGCTCAAAGCTTTATTTATTGCTCTCTAACATACAGGAGCATTACAGTACACAAACCGAAAGGCATTTTGATACATTCACATGTACCGTCGGGGTAATAAATGCTCTTTTTTTTATAAGCCACTGAGAGGCCATTTGTATCTAACGAAATCCGGAGGCCATGTCTAAACTGGAAAAATAACCTGCCTGCCCAAAGTTGTCTTTTAAGTAGCTATCAGGCACAGTGTTCGAGTTTAGCTCTCTATAATCTATGCACAGTCGAACAGAGCCATATTTCTTTTTTAAATTATAAGACAGGACTTAGAGGAACTTTCACGAATAATATCTCTTTGATTCTAGATCGGCTATTACCGATTACAAAACTTTACACTCAGATAGCACTGAACGATATGGCTGTGTTTGCACAATTTTGTCCGGATTTTTAAGTTTAATATTTCATTTCACCGGTTTTAACAGTTAAGGCAATTCAACTGGGTTCCGGTTCCAAAGTTACCACTATTCTTATTTAAGATGCATTTCAATTTATTTATTTTTGTCACAATCAGCATCAGCTTTAGGTCGGAATTATGCATAATACTGATGTTGACATCACAGGTTATAATTGCCCCATCATTGTTAAAAGTAAGAACAAACTCAAGGGTTTTGAAAATGTCTCTTCTTAAGATAACGTTAAAGGGCAAAAGATGGGATTCCCCTAAAACAAAAGTAAGTTTTGCATGAATAGGTACCCTTAAGATCATCATTAGTTGCAAGTTTCTTTAACGAGTAACAAATCATAGCACTCATACCCGTTAAACAAGTACAGAAATCTCCTTTTTATTTTTATTTTCAAACTATCGGCAATATTCTTTTTAATCAAGAACATTCCGCAAGCTGTCAACTAACGCATGTAAATTAAAATCGTAAAAGCACACTTCACTCAAGCAGCCATTTGATTATGAACAAACATTAACGGATTTGTTGAAAATATAACTTCCATGTCTATATTTTCTTCTTTTTTTTTTTTATAACATCTCACAAAATAATTCATTCCATAATAACCCACCTTGTATGAGTTTATTATTTAATTTCTCATTAAACACTTGAGATACTTGTGACTGAGCAAGCCGTTCAAATTTGAAGTGGCTTCGCGATAATAATGCGCAGCTTCGTGTTAAACGCCTGAGTTTACCGTAATTATGACAAAAGACATAATTTTTACACTAGATTTATGAAAGTAAACTCAAATAAAAAAAAAAGGCACGGTAGCTATCAAACAATACCTTGTAACCTAAAAGTCAAAGGTCTTAAAAGACAGATATTTCAAACACGTTCAAGCACTGCTTTTCATTCCGTAACCCGGCCTTGGATTTATCACACAACTGCACCATCGTTAATATTCAACAGAACTCTAACATAAACAAAATATTATTTTTCTTGTGAAGTGGCCATTACGTTCGGAGTTAAAGGAAGCTTATTGAGCCGATCCCACCGCTGCTGTCGGGGAAAGAGTTAAATACGCGGATATTGACCTTAGAAGTATTAAATTAATAACAAAGAATGTCTTCAGAGTAAGACAATAATTAAGGAATCACTCAGTGTGCACGTCTGGCACGGGAGACTAATGTGGAGAGACTGCCCTCACTGGAGCGCGTCCCCCATCGTCCCACTACTGACTGACTTTTATAATCAAAACAATGCATGCCGTGGCTTCTCGCTCTCACATATAAAAGCATCCTATATGTGACGTCATCCGCACCAAAGTTACAGCTGTTATTTCGTTCTATTTTTCTATTCGCCACGTAACATTTCGCATATATGTATTTATATATCGATTCTGGATTCTAGTTAAGCCAGTAAAAATATTATTAATTTACCTTAGTTAGTTTCTGGATAAAATAAATAAATAAACTGGTTTTAATGATTTTATTCTTGCAAAGTACAACATGATACTTAACCATTTTTTATTATAAAATATCTGTAATTTTTTTACACTAGAAGCAAACCTATCTAGTCTTCGTAAGAGTGAATATCTGTATTTTTTTAGGTAGGTAAGTAACAAGTGATATTGCATTTTAACAATTTACAACTGTTTTTTAGATTGACTTTCTCTTGCCTTTATGACAAATTTATTCAAGTATTAATCGACATCTCACTTTTATGATTAAGTACATTTTTATCAAATACTGACGTTTAACGCTAAAACAATGTTTTACTAATTTCACAACCATGCTCTCAATTTTATTTATGAACGATTTCGATAATCACATTTAACAAGTACATCTTATGTTCCTGAAACTACCATGGGCTAGTTAGAGGAGGGAACGATTTGTACAGTCATACTCTCTCCCTATTTCTTAAAAGGAAACTCGGGATGTTTCTCGATGCCTTGGAAGAAAGAGAAGTCGCAGATGCGGCCATTCTCACCGCGGTCCAACGCTGCTAGTTCTGTCATCTCGCTGTCACTCAGCTCAAAGTTCCATACTGATATGTTCTGTAAGAAAGTATAGCACTGTTTAAAGTTTAGGCGCAAGTTGACCGGGTTATCTGACCCTGCGGGTAGGAAGATAAAAGGGCAGCGAAAGCCTATATAGCGATCTAGCGAGATGGCCTCGCGTTATTAATCAATCGTCACCACTTGAACAACTGCAAGTATCGAAATGATAAAAGACTGCGACGAACTGCGAACCTCCTCCTTTTTTTGAAGTCAGTTGAAAACAGCGAGAGCTGCAGCGCATTTATTCGCCTTACAGAAATAAGAGGTGAGTCATAATATTTGTACAGAGGGGCTCGATTTTTGAATGAACATGTTTGAAAACACCACTCGAAAGTGGTGAAAAATTGTGCTGAATTTGAAATACGAGTAGCATAGAAGTCAATCACAGCTCCCATTAATCTTCTGAACTAGTGAAAACTTTGATTAGAGCTGTAGTTTTGGAGATATAAGCTGATTTAGACCATTATCGAGTGATGTGCTTTCAAAAATCGGGCCCCAGGTACGTGTTTACTACAAGTAAAGCTCACTCGCCATCGTGAATTGCAAGAGCTATACCTGTTTGATTCGCTCCGGGTTGGTGCTCTTGGGTATGGCGGCCAGGCCCCGCTGCAGTGCGTGGCGCAGCAGCACCTGCGCCGGAGTGCGCGCGTGCGCGGCCGCCGCGCGGGACACCGCCGGCAGCGTCAGCAGCGACGGGTAACTCCGACTGTACCAAAGGTACACAGTCAGCGTCAAATAGTTCGTGACAATCAAAGTGGCCAAAAAGTTTGCATCACGACCTTATTTCAACTGTAACCATGACATGTTGCGTGCGAACTATTTGAGTACTTTGGGTGTCACGGAACTATTGACGCTGACAACAATACAATACAATATCGATACTCCTTATTGGCACCACAAAGCAATATAGTGAGTTTACAAATTATTTAACAAGGTTGCTGATCAATAGGCGGTCTTATTGCTGAGTTTCAAATACAACATCAAGCAAGCTTTAACTAATTATTTAAGGAAACAATAAACCCGACTGCGTCAACAATTTTTTTTTAATAATTTTTGTGGTCCATTCAGTGGCACTCTTACGACGAAGACGAATCTAATGATACCTCTCAAGCTCAAATCGGACCAGCAGTTTAGGTTCTAGCTAGAGCGTGCCAAAGACATAATATACATACATACACTCGAAAAATATAACCCTCCTTCTGGCGCAGTCGGTAAATAAAAAATACTTTTTTTTTGTTAATGACGGTTTTCTCAGCTATATTTTTCTGTTGCTTTCCGCGTGTCAGTACTCACTGCCTTGTGCCCGCGACTTCGTCTGCGTAGAATTAACAATTGACATGTTTATCGATATCCCGCGGCAGCTATGCAATTTTCCGGAATAAAAAGTACCCGAACCTGGCCGGGGATTTCCTTGACAGATTAATAAAGTTTTCAATAAAACCCGCTCGCAAACAGACAAACAGATAAACAGACAAAAAATCTAGAAACTGTTGGAACGTGTTCTGTTATTAATATACTAGCTGTTGCCAGCGACTTCGTCTGCAAAGAATTTGTTTATCGTTATCCCGCGGGAACTACGCAATTTTCCGGGATAAAAATTAGCCTATTTGCTAATCCAGACTTTTCTCTATCTATGTGCCGAATTTCATCCAAATCCGTTGGGCCGTTCTGCCGTGATTGAGTAACAAACAAACATCCATCCATCCATCCATCAATCCATCCATCCATACTTTCGCATTTATAATATTAGTTAGATGTCTTACTTATGTCGTTTTATAGTGTTTGACTTACAGTTGATGTGCGCGAGATATAGAAGAGTGAAATACGAAACGTAATAGCATTAAGAGTTGGACATTCAAATGGGAATCGTAACCATTGGTTATAAGGTTTCCTATCGTCTAACAGGAATACGTTGGTATAGCTCGTTTGTTATTAGGATTGGAAAATAATCTCGATACAGTCAGTTAGTTGCAGGCAATATTATGTATGAGAAGATAAATTGCAATCAGTGATTTTAGAGCCTGACAAGCAATGAAAATCAATATATTTTCTACAAGCTTCAATTTATCTTGCAAAGTCTGTTTTTTGGGTCAAATCTTACAAGACAAATTTGAATCAATTCCAACGGTCGGATTGGCTTGAAATTTTGTATACACCATGTAGAATGGATGACATTAAAAATACTGTCAACAAAATGTACAGTCAGCTTAAAGATAATATAGACGAACCGAATTGAAACTTATGAATGAGAACACGACAACTTTGCAACCGATTTTATTAGCCTTCATCTCTGAACTAAATTGAATGGCATCGTCAATTCGTTTTTTTTTTTTACCCGGTTTTTGTCCCGGGTTCGATATTTGTATGAAAACACGAATGTTCTCGAGTCTTGGATGTTTAAATATGTATTTAAGTATGTATTTATCTATATAAGTATGTTTATCCGTTGTCTAGCGCCCATATCACAAGCTTTGCTTAGTTTGGGACTAGGTCAATTGGTGTCATTGTTCCAAGATATTTATTTATTTAATATTTCAAAAATTTAACTACAAGTGGATGCATTATCATGACCGCTAAATGGTTTGTTTCAACTTTAAGTGAATTTTTAGTTAGACTTTTTTAACTGAAGGTTCAAATTCACCTTGTTTCTGCGTTTGCATAGCCCTTTAAACACTTTAAACATTGCGTCTGCCTTTTTTACCACGGCCATTGTGCCCCAAGGGAGGTCAGGCACCAGCGTTCAGTAGTTAGTTTAGCCGCTTATAGACATAAACACACATTCGTAGTACGGAAATAGGGTTCCATACCCTAAAGTTGAAACGGGTATCGATAAGGCTTCAAACACGACTTTTATTTCACATACAATATCTACCTTGGCCTACGATTGAACTTGAGACTTCAAGTTTCGCAGTCAGTTTCTTCAACCAATAAACCATCCGTCCGTCTGTCAATTTGTCTACCAACCCACCTGTCTGTTTCTTCGAGAACTGTATTATTCGAACCGTAATCGGTAGCCGCTATAAGTGTAACAAAACAACGAACAATAAAAATAAGCGAACTTAAAAAATACCAGGATCAAACTAAGAAACGTGTTATTTTCTTTGCCATTATCTTAATAATGGCAATTGTAATTCCTGTCGTTTATAGTCTAACTAAATCATCTAAGGTATTTTCATTCTGACCTGTCCTATTTGGTCAACAAAATTCTAACCTCAAAACGTCGCATTTTTGTTATTTTTTTACTATTTCATCGTAAATAAAGGAACTGGAGATAAAATATCAGCAAAATTATGTAAAAAATATTGCCTCAGCTTTATTTGATAACTAGCTGTTGCCAGCGACTTCGTCTGCAAAGAATTCGTTTATCGTTATCCCGCGGGAACTACGCAATTTTCCGGGATAAAAAGTAGCCTATGTGCTATTCCAGACTTTTCTCTATCTATGTGCCGAATTTCATCCGGATCCGTTGGGCCGTTCTGGCGTGATTGAGTAACAAACAAACAAACATCCATCCATCCATCCATCCATACATCCATCCATACTTTCGCATTTATAATATTAGTTAGATTTCCACGGTATCAATTACAATTACGTCGTAGTCAAAAGACATGAAATAAATATAAAAAAATAAATGAAAGCTACATAAAATAAAACTATTTAAGGAACTCCAGTGGTAGGTACTTGGTAATGTGAAACAAAAAGACTCCTGACCCTGACTTTGTTTAATAGTAAAGTAGAATCGCATAATTTAACCAGGAAATACGAATATAATTTGAAACGAGGTATTGTCGTTTTAGGCAAATTCAATGTCAATGTCACCGTACAGGGGCCTTACCATTGTGTCATTATCTGTGGTGAACTTGAGTAGCTTATATAAACAAGATTTAAAAAATAAAAAGAGTCTTTGATCGAACATGGCTGAAGTCTGATTTGCGCTCCTATCCCTAATTTAATTAAATATATTCCCGAGCCATCTAAGCCCACGAATTCCTGCATCCCAATAACACATGGTGTCAGAAGAAAAAGAAAATCAAAAAAGAAAACGAAGAAAATGCCGCAAGAAGTAGAAAAAACACAAAATGTCATACTAGCCAACGGACTAAAACCGTTACGTCTGGGAATTCAAAACGGAGACTCATCGTCGGAGTGTTCAAATTCAGAAAAATGGAGAAAATGGAGACAAAAATTCGAAATTTATTGTGATGCTAACGATCTCGAGAAGCTCACGGAAAAGAAGAAGGTTGCAATTTTGCTCAACGCGATAGGAGACGAGGGACTAGAAATCTATGACTCATTTAACGTTCAACGGTCAACGGTAACTTTAACGGAAATTTTGGAAAAATTTGACAACAAATTCAATGCTTGTAAGAACACCACAGTAGAAAGGTACAATTTTTTCACAAGGTACCAAAAGGAAGAATCCCTTGACGAATATGTGACCACACTAAATAACTTGGCAGCAAGTTGCAAGTTCGACAATCTCAAAGAGTCACTAGTCAAAGATATGTTCGTCATAGGTATTAAAAACCAGCATATAAAAGAAAAACTATTGCAAAAAGAAGATATCGAAGATGTAAATGAAGCCGTCACAATAGCGAAAACTATAGAACTTTCCGGAAAAAGATCGAAACACATTAAAGAACACGAAGAATCGAGTCAAGTACAGCAAATCACCAATCGTACGTCAACACCAAGACACACGTCAAGAAAAAAATTCAGAAGCCCGTCAAGATCAAGACCCAACCAGAACCAGTCCAAGAGTCAAGACCGAAGAAGCAGTTCAGCAGCCAGGACCAGCTTCAACAACACAATATGCAAGAGGTGTGGACAAGTTCATCGCTACAGATGTCCAGCGCAGGGCAAGACTTGTGCCATCTGTAGAAAACCAAACCACTTCGCGCAGTACTGTTTTTACAAAGACAAAAAAGTAAGTTCTATTTCTAGTCATAATAATAATTCTCCAAAAGAAAATGTTCATATTGAAGAAAATAACTGTAATTATTCTGAATTTATAATTGGATCAATTAATCATAATGTCAATAATGTTAAATCTAGTCAAAATAATTGGAAAATTGAATTAAAATGTTACAATCAAATTTTAAGCTGTCAAATTGACACAGGTGCAGACATAAATGTAATTTCATTAAATACTATCAAATGTTTAGAGAATACAAATAATATAAGAATTCCAATTCATAGATCACATAATAAAATTTTCACATTTTCAGGACAACTTGTAGATAATTTAGGTACCGTGATGCTGACATGTACTTTTGACAATGAAAGGCAAGCTAACATTCAATTCATGGTTGTGAAATGTGAATGTTCGACTATACTGGGTTGGAAGACGAGCGAAGACTGTGGTATTGTCAAAAGATTGTTTGAACTGACATCACAAGATCAAAGGTCAGTAAACTCAATTGTAAATACCTACTCTGACACGTTTGAAGGTTTAGGTTGTCTGCCACATAAAGCTCATTTGCATATAGATACAAGTGTTGCACCTAAAGTATGTCCAGTCCGTAGAATACCATATGCTTTACATCCAAAGCTTAAAGCCGAGCTAGATCGAATGGAGAAGTTGCAGGTCATAGAAAAAGTCACAAACCCGACAGACTGGGTTAATGCCATTGTTCCAATTGAAAAGCCGAATGGTGAATTACGTATCTGTCTAGATCCGAGAAGTCTAAACAAAGCTATTAAAAGACCTCACTTTCCTTACCCTACATTAGACGACTTACGTTCTAAAGTAGCGGGAGCGTCAGTATTTTCAAAATTAGATGCTAATTCAGGTTATTGGATGATACAGTTGGATGAAGATAGTAGTCAATTATGTACATTTAACACTCAATTTGGCCGGTATAAATTTTTGAGACTTCCCTATGGCATAAATTCTAGTGGAGAAATATTCCATAAAGTGATGACAGACTTATTCGGGGACTTACCAGGTGTTCTCATATTTGTCGATGATATTTTAGTACATGGTTCAAACCAAGCGGAGCATAATGAAAGGTTAGAAAATGTTTTTAAAAGAGCCCGTGAAGTCAATTTAAAATTCAATAAATCAAAATGTATGTTTGACAAAACTGAAATAACATATGTAGGTCATGTTTTCAATAAGAATGGTATTTCTGCTGATTCATCGAAGGTCGAAGCTATACTTGACATGCCAAGACCAGAAAATATCAAAAGTTTACAACGTTTTATGGGAATGGTAAACTATCTAGGTTCATACATACCAAATTTAGCCAATGAGACAAATTTACTTAGAAGCTTACTCAAAAAACAAAACGTTTGGCAGTGGACAGATAATCATGAAAAAGAATTTATTCGATTAAAAAATCTTATTAGTCAGTCACCAGTACTAGTTCATTATGACGTCAATAAACCAATTAGAATGTCTGTTGATTCATCAAAAAGTGCAGTGGGTGCAGTCATATTTCATGGCAAAAACCCCATAGCCTATTCATCAAAGTCATTAACTACTACACAGCAAAATTATGCTCAAATTGAATGTGAATTATTTGCTATACTTTTTGGTTGTAGAAAATTCCATCAATATATCTATGGAAAAACTATACAGGTGGAAACAGATCACCAGCCTTTAGTTACTTTGTTTAAGAAACCTTTGTCAGATGTCCCAGCTCGCCTTCAGCGCATGATGATTGCTTTACAATCATATGATTTAATAGTTTCATACACAAAGGGCACGGAAATGTATGTATCTGATACCCTTTCCAGAGCGCCAATATCATCTAACAGAACTATAGAGAAATTTAATTTTGAAGAATTGGACAGTAATATTGATTGTCAGGTAAAATTACTAACTTCAAATTTGGCTATAACTCAGAATAAATTACAACAAATTAAATGTCATACTAAATCAGATGTGACATTGCTAAAGTTACAGGACTATTATTTAAATGGGTGGCCTAATAGTAAGACTCAATGTGACCCTATAACTTTGCCCTACTGGAACATTCGGGAAGAGATTCATGTTATTGATGACATTGTCTTTAAAAATCAGTCCGTAGTGATTCCAAAGTCCATGCATTCAGAAATATTAAATATATTACATGAAGGTCATATGGGTATAGAAAAAACGAAAAATCTAGCCCGTGGTTTAGTTTTTTGGCCTAACATATATCATGACATAGAAATGAAAGTAAGAAAATGTGAAACTTGCATGTCATATAGTCAAAATAAAACAAAAGAAACTTTATTGTCTCATGATCAGCCTTGCTTACCATGGCAAAGGGTGGCAACTGATTTATTCGATTACAATAACAAAAAATTCTTATTAGTTGTAGACTATTATTCGAATTACATAGAAATAGCTCAACTAAACACAGATCATAGAAGTCAGACAGTAATTCAGCATCTTAAGTCAATCTTCGCCAGACATGGAATTCCATTGCAATTGGTTAGTGATGGAGGACCGCCGTACAATTCTCAGGAATTTCAAAAATTCTTGAATATGTGGGACATAGAACACATTCAGTCTAGTCCTCATTTTGCTAGGTCGAACGGTTTGGCAGAGATTTCTGTGAAAATAATAAAGAATATATTAAAAAAATGTCATCAGTCAGAAACAGATTTTCACTTAGGTTTGTTACAATATAGAACAGCACCAAGGGGAAATTTAAAGTCACCAGCAGAGTTACTTATGTCTAGAAAACTCAGAACTAGATTACCTACACATCTAGATAGTCTAAAGCCGAAAGTTGTAAAATTTTCAGAACATTTAAAAGAAAAGTCAAATATAATTTCTAAAAGAGAGGCATACTATAATAAAAGTGCTAAGCTGCCAAAGGAATTTAAACCTAATGATGTAGTCTTTTTCAAGAAAAATCCTAAGGATGAATGTTGGACGAAAGGTACTATAGTGTCTAAAACCAGATTTCCTAGGTCTTACTTAGTCAAAAATATGGAGGGAGTTGTCTATAGGCGCAACACCCAACATATAAAATTATTCTCTTCATGCCTGTCAAAGTCAAAGTCAAAGTCAGAGTCTAGGTCTAGTCATGTAAATGAGTCTAACAAGACCAATCAATCAAACAATCCCAGTCATGGTATGTCTAAGTCTCAGCCGGCACAGTCTAGTCGAATATTTACTAACAATAACAATCAGTCAGAGTCTCAAAGTCATGAGTACAGTCAACATAATAAATATAAGTCAAGTCAATCTCAAAACGATGTTGAAAGGGATGATATTCGTACATATTATTACATACCTGATTATTTACAGCAGTGTCAAAAGTCAAGTCAAATAAATAACCAAAATGTAAGTCAAAATTGTTCTACGTCAAGTTCAGAAAATGAAAGTTTCATATCCAGTCAGTCAATTGAACAAAATGTGTCAAGTCAAATTAGTCCAACTAGTAATGTAATTACAGTTTGTGAGGAGAATCAAACAATTGAAAATAATGATAACAATGTGAACTTACCTTGTTCGTCAACGCCTAGTATTAACAACGAGGAACCTCGATATAGCTCAAGAGGGAGATTGATAAAAAAAACCATGTAAATTAGATTTATAAGTTTTATTGAGAACTGTATAACAAAATTATATATTGTAATAAGTTGACGAGGTTTCCACTGATGCAATTGTAATTATTTAGACATATACCTGAAATTAATTCTAATTCAAATGTTGACGACTGTAAAATGATAATAATAGTATTAATAATAATTCAATGTATGTTATAATAATTTATGTGAATTGTATGCTAACATTTTCTGAAAGCTAACCTATTTAGCGATATTATGTTGTGATTATTATGTGTCACTGTCAATGTCAGTAAGTTGTCAATGTCATCTGTCAAAGCCCAATCCTGTCAATTTATTTTTCTTAAAAAGGGGCATGTGTCATTATCTGTGGTGAACTTGAGTAGCTTATATAAACAAGATTTAAAAAATAAAAAGAGTCTTTGATCGAACATGGCTGAAGTCTGATTTGCGCTCCTATCCCTAATTTAATTAAATATATTCCCGAGCCATCTAAGCCCACGAATTCCTGCATCCCAATAACACAACCATGACGTCCGAATTCCGACTCAGTTCAGGTTTAGCTGTCATTTTTAGTATGGATCTGACAGCGAGCGGGCCTAAACTGAATCGCATTAAGACGTCATGGTAACCCCCAAGAGCATTACTTCGGTATACAATAACGTTAACGTAATGTTTTGTAACTAACAATCTATGGATCTGACATACATACATATCGTCACGCCTCTTTCCCACAGGGATACGCAGAGACTACTTTGTTCCAATTTCTACGATCCTGACATACCTCTTTCGCTTCATCCACATTCATCAATCTCTTCATACATGCTCGTATTGTTCGTCGGTTTCGGGTACTCTTGACCTGGCTCTGAGTATGGATCTGAGACATCCGAAAATAAATTATTTTTATATTTATTTTTTATTTTTAATAAGTATACCGCCTATTGTCTACTTTGTTCATTGTTTCTGTATTTTTTTGTACTGTTTTGGGGTATTGAATAAAGAGCATTTGTATTGTATTGTGTACTGGGGAGCAATGAAATCGGGTCACTTTTCATCATACCTACCACTTCCACGCGTGCATCTTCAGAATTAATGTGTAGGGACGAGTTTTTTTTTATACCAGGTGCAAGGAAGGCAACCGATTTTATTTAGGCTCAGCTCACCCGGTCTTTTCAGCCAGCGCGTCGGCGAGCGCCTTAGAGCCGAGCGGCGAGTAGGCGACCACGGGCACTCCTAACCGGGCCGCCGCTGCTAGCAACGCTGTCTGTTGGCACAGCACGTGCACCTCCACCTGCGAAAATATTGGTACATACGTTAATTTAACAGTGTCACTATCCGCTCAATCTTCATTATGCATCATCAACCGTAATATTTAGTAGTTAGGCTTCATCAGAGTCCCAGAACTTTTTATTACAAGTTTTTATTTAATTTGAAATATCATTATCGTACGTATGTAAGTTAATATGCAGGAATGTAAGCAGTATTCAAAATTTACAAGTCAAATTTGCCCCACTTTTACACATTTTTCAATTGAAATGTGGTAAACATGACAATGCAAGTACAGTCAAAGGCAAAGTGATTTATTTGCAAACATAGTTGAAACTGGTTACAACAAAAACAAAAAGCTTGTTTTTGTTGTTTTTTTGGTCAACAAAAAGCTTCTATTTTTAACTAAAACTTTTACGATAGAATGACAAGCTCAACTAATGTCAATAAGGGGTTTAGTACAGGCAAACCCTATTTAATAAATATCTAGTAGTGTCCGACCGAAGTTTCGGTTTCGGTTTCGGTTTCGGCCAATTTCGGCCAAAAAGTGATTTCGGCCGAAGCTTCAGTTTCGGCCAGAATCCGGCCGAAACCTTCGGCCGGGCCGAAATTACTTCGCGGCCTTCCGCGACTTTCGCATCGGGAGCGCTCGGCTTAATTCGGGCACGCTCGGCCGGGTAGGTATAGGTAATGCATCGGCGGCCGGCCCAGCTGGGACCAGCGACAGTAGTATGCATGCAGTTTTTTAATTTTGTTTAACAAAAAAAGTAACTGTTCTCATATAAGAAATCCTTGCAATAACCTTTTAATTACGATTTGTACAGTAATTTTGAATATATTGTTTGATATGATACGTCTTCAAAAATTTCGGTTTCGGTTTCGGCTAAAAATCGTGTTTCGGTCGGACACTATAAATAGCTCGTTTGAGTTTTCCTCAGCACCGACCTGAAGGCACGCGGGCTTTTCCACCGCGCACAGCCGCGCCAACTGATGCTCGTTAACATTGGACACTCCCACATGCCGCACCTTGCCGTCTCCGCGCAGCTTCAATACTGCCTGCAAACAGTGAAACGTTACCACATCATGCAGTCCTTATTGTCAACACCACGGGCGCTGACGATCACAATGCAGCATCTTTCTACCATCAGCCTTTCCAGGGTTTCCCATAACCTTTATTTGGCCGAGCCTACCCGAACCAAAACAAACTTAATATTTTAGTGCCCCCTTAAGTTTCAACAAAAATAAGAAACAAACAATACAATTTGGCAATTTGGAACAGGTAATTTACCTACGCCTTTTCGGAAATGTAAACTGACTTATTACGCCCCTCTGGAGGGCGTGCCCCTGGTTGGGAAGTCCTGTCCTATACTGTTTGACATACAAATGGTGAATGCGATTGTGATTTCGAGTGCGTTTGACAATATAGCCTCAACTAAACATACAAAATATCAAATATCTTTGTCAGAGATGTCATTCCTCGTTAAAGCAGGAAGTTAGTTATTTAGTTAAACCTACTGTAAAGGTAACACTGACCATACTACCCAGAAGATAGGTACAGCCTAATTAGAAAAACAGCCCAAGACCAAGAGCACAAAAAGACCTACACATCCTCTATTATCTTAGCGACAAGAGACAGTTTGAGCTACTTACACAATGAAGTTGTTGGTGGTTGTAGTATGTAGCTGAACGTTTCAAAATCGAGCCTAAACTTCTCAATGTAGCTCTCAACGCTCGTTACAAGTATAGCACAGTAAGAATGGCCTTGACATCTTTATAGGTAGGTACTCGAATATTAATAGACACTCAATAATAAAAAAAACTTTGGAAACTAGTAGTTAGTTAGGTACAAGGTGTGATGTCATATCTCATGCTGAAACGAATAGGTAAAACCTATATAGTGGGTTCACTAACCATTATTATATGTTTATGCACCAAAACGAATAACACATTGCCCGTCTGTAGAGTAAGGTATCTATTCTGATAGCACAATATCTGTAGTACATCTTTCATCAGGTTTTTGTGGCATAACTTCCCCGGGCCGACTTATTTTTTGACAAGGTACGATTTCCTGTTCGATTCTTATGACATATGAGGAGTCTTTAATTACCAACGGCCTTTGTTCGACCTTATCCCTTCCTGAAATATTGGGTTCAGTGACAATTCTGACCACCTTCACAGAGTTACTAGAAATAACAGACTTGGGTTGTGAGGAAGATGTTGTTCTGTCTGGATTGTATCCCAATTTATTGCCCAATTTACAGATCATAACTTGAAAAATAGTCGGTTTTTTAATATATCCTTTAGCCCATTTCTTAATTAATACGCTCTCTGATGACGACAGACGGGAATGCAATGACGCAGTGAACAGGTTAGCCAGCATCTTGGGCTTTGAACTGGATTGTCGGATGTTGGTGTTGCCGTCACAAGCCATAAACCGTTTTCGTCCCGACTGAGGGCCAACGATGCTTGCATCACTTGCATGGCTAACTTTATTTAAATCAGAAGCTTTACGCTTGGTTTTCTTACCAAGGCATTCACGAAATAAGCTTAAGAAAGGTTTTCCTTGCGAATGATTAGATTGCTGACACTTTTTAGAAGGAGCCCGGCGGCATTGAGCAATTCCACTTGAGTTATTGGTTTTCACACTTTGTTCATTCCACGTTGGCTCGGTAGTTTGTAAAGAATTCTCTTCCGAAATATATATGCATTTGAGTGAATGAATAGATTTACGGACAGGTATTATCGATTTTGATGTTGACATAATGGGCTCGTCTTTAGAGTAAAATGATGCGTCGTTAGACCGTTTTACGAATATCTTGGACGAGCGTGCTTGTTGTTTAATATGAGCATTAAAAACAGAACAGGGGTACATTGTTGTTACATGTTCTTTAGGTCTCGCACGATCCTGACTTGTACTTTGAATGACTTCTTTTAAAAACTTAGGATATCTATGGCATTTTAGTTCGTAGTTAGGTTTACATTCAGCTAACCACCCAAATAATCTACTAGAAATGGGTTTCCACTTTGGATGAAGACGTTCCTCAGAAGAAACAGTTTCAGTTTGGAAGCTGTTGTGTGGTGCCTTACATTTAATGCTTTCGGAGTAAGTAGTTTGCAAAACGTCATCGTGCGAGGTAGTAGCGCTCCCGAGAGCTTGAACTGGATCTTCACCAGACAAATGTGATTTTAAAATTGATTTTCGCTCTATTATGGAGGTGCTTGGCATTCCTGACTTTCTGGTTTTTCTAGGATCCAAAACACAACAAGTATAGTTACCATAATCACTACCTTCTCGATTTTTGTCTAGATTTACTTCGCTTAAGTTAGCTGGATTTTTCTTGTAATCAGTTTCGTGAGATTTATTTCCGAAACTAAATATTTTTTTCATGACTTTTGTGATAGGATTTCGAAAATCCATTTTTATTTTTTGCCTCGAGATTGTTCCCTCAACTTCAGGGTTTGATGATAATGAAGTAAGAGAAGACTTTGCTGGTATTCTACGCAAACTTGGCTTGTTAACAAATGAAATTGCACGCCGTCGCATTACTGGGTTATATTTAATAAATATCATTTGGAATCGACGTTCAAGCTGTGCCGTTGCTGATGTGTGATAATTGTTTCGTTTATCCCTGCGCCTGCGTTTTTTTATTACTGAAGGCTTATTCGTACATTTTGGTATTGTGATGATATTATTACGACTTAGACTGTCGCGGTGGTTTTTTATATTGCCTTTGCGTGACTGATATTTTTTAGGAGCTGGATTATTTGTACAATGCGGTATTGTATTTACATTGCGATCTGGAAAATGATAATTGCGTTTAATAGAATCCAGATTATTTATGCGATTCGGTATTGTATCCACATTGCGCTTTTCCAAATTGTAATTGCGTTTAATAGGTTCCGGGTTATGTGTGCAATTCGGTACTGTATCCACATTGCGGTTTGGCAAATTATAATTGTGTTTAATAGGTTCCGGATTATTTGTGCGATTCGGCACAGTATTTGCATTGCGGTTTGGTAAATTATAATGGCGTTTAACAGGTTCCGGATTATTTGTGCGATTCTGTACTGAATCCACATTGCAGTTTGGCAAATTATAATGGCGTTTAGTAGGCTCCTGATTCTTAGCGCAATGCGGTAATGTACGATTCTCACCCTTGCGTATGTCTCTTTTGTTTTCTCTGTAGCCAGGTTCTTTGATTTTATCTGAATATTTTGCATGTTTCGATACTTTGATGTTATTGTTACGAATTTCAATATTGCTTATTTTTTTACTATCTTCCATATTAGAGTGGCCTTTAACAGGTTTTGTATTAGAAATGCATTTTGGCGGCGTGCCTTCCTTAAATCTAATAGCTTTGCTCGACAGTGCTTTGTAAGGATCTGATATATTTGGGCATTTCGGTTCTGTAATTGTAATTCCTCTGTTTTCAATCTGCGTCTGTACCTTGATAGGACCCTCAATGCTTTTACTTTTGATCGGTAGACATCCTCGCACTTCATTTTTTATGCTTTGCAGAGAGCGGAACGATATAATTTGCCTGGGTACAAGTATTTCGGAAGAATGTTGACTACACCATAGTTTATCGGGCCAGAGCCAACCGCAGCACCACACGTATTTACAAAAATATTCAAACTTGTTATATTGTTGAAAGCCACATTTTGGTCTTAATTCTTTCGCTATATAGTATGGCCATGCTCGATTAGAAAGGTTTTTGTGTTTGACGGACATCAATTTCTCATGTGAAATGAATAAACATCAATTTGCGCGAACATTATTACGTGAATTTCATTATTTATGGGTGGTATGAGTGTAAGGTCATGATGTCAAGTGACAAAACATTTCATTTTTTGCAACATGTCAAAAACATCCAGTAACGAGTTTAGGCTTGACCATAGTTGGGCACAGTCAATCCAAAAGTTAACTTCGTTAAAAAGTTAACTTCGATAATCAGTGGAACGTTCAATTTTGAAAATTTAACCCAAGTTAAAGTTAACCAAAAAAACAAAAACAAGTAAGTAGAGAGAAGAATTAAACACACATTTATTTATTCCGATGATAAAGTCGGTAGATATAAGGCTACTATTAATCGTAATTTTGCATTAGGTGCATGTACCCCTTCATAAAAATTAGAAAATTTATATTCACATCTATGATAGTCTAACCCGTAAAATATCTTTTCATCTCTCATACTCTGAAAGTAGGTCATTGATTATCTGGATATAGGGTTGAAAGTGACTCATCGCGACCCTTGGGTTGAAAGTAATTTTTTTTTCTAGCTAATCCAAATGAGGTATAGCAATGGAAATACGTATACAGCCGTGATACAGCCATGTTATCTATGTTTAAAATAATAATCTATACTAATAGTTCCTTTTTAATTTTAAAAGGCAAAATAATCTTAAAATAACATTCCCGCTATATATAAGCTTATGCAAGCGTATACAACGAGAATTAGTAGAAATTATTACGTTCGGTAATTTTTTTAGCTTGAAATATTTAAGTCGACAAATTAATTGATAGCGACCTCCGTGTCTGCAAGTTTAAAAAAAAAACTAGCCGGCAGCCATTGGTGCGCAGAAGAAATGCGCAATGTACGTAAATCGCGTAATAGAAAAAAGAGCGGGAAGAGAATGACAAACGTAACAAATATTAAGTGCGATCGTGCGACGTTAATGAAATTTGTCATAATACCTTCTTTTAATTTCCTCATATTCGAAATGAAAAGTAGAGTGTTCAACTCGGATGAAATTACCCATTTCACCCTCGAACTCACTTCGTTCGGGCACCAGAAATATCTCAGGTGAAATGGGTATATTTCAACCCTTGTTTATCAATCTACTATTCCCCGTAGAAAAGACTTTCTACTGCAGCACTAGATGGGGTAGCAGAGTTATATTTAGTAAAAAGACTAATGTAACGGACTAAAGTTAACGGAAGTTAATGAGAGCGTTAACATTTGTTCAAGTTAACTTAAAAGTTAATCAGTTAAGCAGATTTAACTTCGATAATTAACGATTAACGGATTAACGAGTTAATGCCTCCTTGGGCTTGACTAAAAATCTTATCTTACTAATATTATAAAGGCGAAAATTTGTACGTTTGGATGTTTGGATGTTTGTTGTTCTTTCATGTCAAAACGGGTAAACCACTTTTATTGAAATTTGGTACAGAGATAGTTTCAGTCTCGGGGAAAGACAAAGGATAGTTTTTATCCCGGAAAATAGCATAATTCCAGCGGGATAGCGATAAGCGAATCCATCGCAGACAGAGTCGCGGGCAACGACTAGTACGGCGTAATTTATGACTTGTGGACAAGAAGTAATGAAAACGAACAGAAAAATAATTATAGTTTTGTATTAATCTATGTATAGTTTGTCAGCGGCATAGGTACAGTCTCTTCAATAGCTTGAGTCATTATTGTATTCATTAAGGTAGAGTCTTAATATTATATTTTGATGAAAGTGGAATCTTAAGGGTCGTAAACATGTTTAAGACCTAGGCTGAGTGACTATTAGCGCAGCGTTTTTATAAGTATTACGAAGAACATTCATTAACATGTTCACACATTTAATACGTGCATTTCTCGGTCTTGCACATCCACGTAAATTTAAAATGCTCTGTAGAGATGCATCTAAATTGAGAGATTGTAAAGCTATATTAGAATTTCTTGTTAGATCCACAGTTTCATAGGATTCGACGGGGCTCTTCATTGTGTAGGGCGGGTCGCTCGTGTCAGCGGGCGCTGGCTCGCCGCTATCGCTGCCGCCCGTGCAACACGGACAAGCGAACTTGGGGAACATTACTTTGGGCCAAACTTTGCGCCATACGCACCGTTTAGGTTCCATACAACTCGTAACGTCTAATAATTCTTCTTTGATTACTTTAGTTGCATCGGCATCAGTTTGATCCTCTATCTTCTTTTGCAATTCAAGAGCGCATATTAATTTGTATTCAGTCTGATCAAATGAATTACTTTCGGTCATCAAAGGCTTTTGTAAGCAATTCTTCTTGGAAGTAGGTGATCTGTAAACTTTCGACCACGTCTCCTGATCGAAGTCCACTTTCTTTGTTTTAAGGTTGCACACTTTTTTCGATTGCTGGTTCGTACGTGTTCTATTTGCTTTAGCAAAAAAAGACCTACGGGACATAACATCTGGATAACTGCACTCTTTATAAACATCGCTATTTCGGTACATAGAATTAAGATTAATTTGTTTTATGTCTTGGCACAGTGTTTCTGTATCTAAGTTATGATTGCTGTTCAACGCATCAGGCAACATAACACCCATTCTGTAAATGAACTGAAGTGATGGATGCTTTTATTTTATTTTATTTTATAGTGTACTTATGTAATTTGCTTTCGTTATTTTTTACTGCCCTATAATTTTGATGAATATTTTAAATGTTCGGTTCAAGGTTTTGTTTGAAGTGTTTGTTATTTGGCTGTCAAATGACAATGTCGTCG
Source organism: Pandemis heparana (assembly GCA_963854515.1). Lineage (NCBI taxonomy): Eukaryota > Metazoa > Arthropoda > Insecta > Lepidoptera > Tortricidae > Pandemis > Pandemis heparana. Next base: position 7,600,694 of record OY978024.1, read on the forward strand.
TGTGCTTGACATAATTAGACTAATGCAGATCTATGGTAAGCATACCTACACAATCAGCCAGCATACACATCCGTATCCTACTCACGTTATAGAGGTCCTAAGAAAACAAAAAAAAAATGCACAACGGCTGCGCCACCGTCTAAATACCTATGCGAAAAAGTCGCGGATTTTCATAAAAATATATTTAATCTTGTTTTTAGCTATTGCTTTTCGAACCTGATGTCAAATAAAGTAAAGTCATATCTTCTCACTTCCACGTGAAAAGGGTACCTAAGCCTGGTGTAGATAAAATGCATAGGGGGAGTTGGAAAACTTTATACCCATAGAAGAAGATAAGTCTTGCTGGACTGACTGACGCATCTGAAATTTGGCATAGAACCTCTTTGTCATCCAGACATGGAATAACGATGGATTCTGATAAACTGCCACGATATAAACAGTTCTGCAACTCTGGCTGCTGTGGTTAAAATATAGTTTAATACCTTCCAAACTGCAATGAGGTCGGTGGAAAGGTCAACTTTCATGGATCCGTCAGGGTTTTTGGGGTGCAAGTCGCCAGGTACATGCTCGAAGGCGAACGGAGTGTGCATCAGGTACATGTCCATGTAATCCAGGCCCAGGTCCTTTAGCGACGCGTTGAAATACTCTGGCACTAAATCTGGTCGATTCCCTGTTCAAGGTTAAAATAATAATATTGTAACTTGATGCATTTTTTCTTTGAAATACGATGACTACTGGACACCCGCAAAACAGAGGACTGCAGATGCATGATAATGCATCTATATGATAAATATGGAGAGCTAAGATAGAATAATAATTTAATTGCTTTATGTATAAAGCTGAACTCTTCTCTTTAATGGACCACTACCAGTCAATCTAATGTTTCTGATCTGATCCTAAACAGCTTTTAAGCAGAACAGAGATAGCGTCGTTGTTTACGCTTCAATATCTACACGAATTTCTGTCATCATTAACTTGGAAGGTCTCTGTATCTATAATAGAGGTACTGACCACCAGGAGGAAGTTTCGTGACCACGAAGAGTTCTTTCCTTCTAGCAGGATTGTCGCCGATCCAACGGCAGAGTGCGCGCCCTAATGCTGCCTCATTCTCGTAGGCGCGGGCCGAGTCGAAGTGGCGGTACCCAGCCTCTAGTGCTGCGTCCACAGCCTTCTCCAAATCTTCGTCTGATGCCTGTAAGAACAATGTGTAAGATAAATATTTTAGAACGGCGCTTAACTATACTAATTCCATCAAATTAATATATCGCATTAAGGAGGCATCGGTACGAAAAGCTGGCTGACAGGATATGGCTAACACAGAGTTAGACGACTTTGGAGTAAATCAGACTTTGCTGTATGATCTTAATTCCCTTTGTCTTTGCTAAGTAGAAGAACTAAAACGAAGCGTTTATACCTACTCATTGGGAAGAACCAAAAAAAAATTAAAACATCAACTGATTCATAATGATTAGATATAAATGGTGTTAAAAATGTCCTTAACTAGGGATTTTGACTCTTTCAATCGTGATGTCGGATAAGCATGATGCGGCCGCCGAGAATTTCAGTCAGGATTCGGAGTGTGTGAACGCAAACTGCCCCGCTTCAACATCCCGCGGCGTCACGCGTTCCAGCGGCGACTTCGACGGCGTTTTCTCTTCTGCTTCCTCTTGCACTATTTGCTCATTCGACTCGCGACTTACCAAGAAACCTTTCTCTATCGCAGACTCCTCCACCAACCTACACAAGTCTATATGGCAAATATTCAAAACCTTTTTTAAGAATCGTCTGAAGAACATGAAAAGACGAAAGTACGGCCGACAGTGCAGTGGGGCACGGATTAAAAATGAAGTAATTATCAAAGATTCTCCGCCTGCGTTCCTCTCTAACACTTAATGACTTAAGTGTTAGAGATTGATGGATTAAATATTTATCCTGTTTTGAGGCTAGCTTTGTGGAAACGAGCATTTATCATTTTATTTCAATCAAAGGGAGAAATTAATAAATGAAACGAAACGATAAAAGTCTCAATGTAACCAAGGAGTGAATAGCAATGGAATAAATACCTAGTAACATTAAACATATTTTTTCTACTTATCTAGTTGCAGTCGGGGAGGTAATTTGTAAACATGTTTGTGTATTGTTTACGATTCCTACGAGTGCGTGCATTATAATGTTGATATTTAATCAAGTGAAAATACTGCAGCTGTTAATTAAATATAAAACACCTAGTAAGTACCTATGTAGTTGATAAATAATTATCTTAGGCAGTGCGAATAGCATGCAGGCTATTAGTACTCAATTAATAGGTACAGTACACAGTGTTTTTTATTTCTAATAACTTTAATATTTTACAGAACAATATAAAGCAATTTTTCTAAGACACCAATATCTTACAAGTACCAAGTAGGTACCTTCTGTTTTTAATATATTCAACAATTTACTTGTTTATGCATGGGAAATCCTAATTTTACCGTTCATTATATTCATTATCTCACGTTCCTATAACGACTAGGTTACTATTCCTCTCGTCGGAATAAGACGACCTAGGTAGTCAAAAAATATTTAACTTGTGATTTCTTGCAATACAATTGTGTAACAATTTCTGGATGGTGTTTTTACGAGTGACACGAGTGTGATTTAAAAAATAGCTCCCAGCTTTCTCAACTCTCCTGAATGCCTTTTGAGTGATGTGATGAAGTGATTGAAAAATTCGGGCCCCAGAATAAAATTTTATTTTAAAAACTCGACACCATCTTTTTTCTACCTAACTCAAAGTTGCGAGAGCACCTTCTACAAAACATTAATCCTTAGAGCATTCATCTAATGTTTTTATAAGTATGTATTAATTATGTGTAGATACCTAAGTGTTTTTACGACAAGAATAACAACTTATAACCAGACAGTTTTTGTGAGTAGGTACACCAAACATAAGTCGAAGTTGACGCAATTTAAAAAACACTAATTGGTATCATAGTATAGAGTATTATAGTAGGTATATATGCAAAACAAAAAATAATCACCTGCCATGTTCCAAAGCCGATTCTTGGCAGCCGATCTCCATTCGCCAACTCAAAATATTCGGGCAGGGGCATTGTTTCTGAACAACTCGCGAGCTGTCACAGTCACAAAAGCATTAAATTGAGTTAGCTAAGTATAATGATGAGGAAAATTGAGAGGAAATCTTTATAAATAGGTCCTTAGCGATCGGTGTGTGCCGACGCAGTGGCGTGGCGAGGTGAGAGGCGGTTGCAGCGGCCTTGATGGCCCTCCATAGTAGGTACCGGTTCGTTTCGGGCCGCGGCACCCAATCAATGTTATTAACATGAACTCAGTTTTCGTCAGGCTTCGTCGATCCCCGTTGCAGTTTTGGCTGGGTGAACCTAGAGCATGAAGACCAAGATTCTCAAAACCTTCCAATCTTTGGCAGATATAGTAAAAAAAGTCAAGGCAAAGGTTAGAACAGAATTAGTCTGCTGTATTTTCTTGGTTACACCTTCGAAGTATCTTCTAAAAATAAACTACAATACAAAGTTATACTTTATACAGCTATCTAGTACCGGTGTGACCCCTACACATCTGATCTACGTACCTATACCTACCTACCTTTCGTTTTATCCTTTTGCGGTACAGAACACTAAAAAGCTTGTAAAAACAAAAACACCGTACGTAATTGAAATTGTTATACCAAATTTAGCTTGAATTCAGGTAAAATACTAACGTGTGTAATTTGCATTTCGATAAAGCAGCGGTAAAAAAAACCTGAGGGCCAATTTTTAACTCGCAAGTATGTATGTATGTAGAACAGAAAAAATTAAAGCTCTGATTACTTTTGTCCACTAGCAAGAATTTAATCGAGCAGTAGTTTTGTGGCAATGCACTTATACTCCTTCCGAATGGTATATTTTCAAAAATTGGTCCCACCATATTATTAGCCGTGACCACAGGCTACGGTCCCATTTCACTGAAATCAAATGCGTATTTTGAGGTAACATCCGCCATTAGGTACTCTAAAGCGAATTAGAGCTATCAGTGCGGCCCAGCGGTGCCAGATTAGGCGACTTATCGCCATTTAGGCTACCTTAGGGGGTCAAATGGCGACCAAAAAATCCGATCGGCTACCAGTAGCCATTTAGGCTACCTAGGAAAAAAATTGCGGGCGATTTAGGCTATTTCAGGATAACCCAAATTTATGGAATCATTCCTTCATAATTCCAAAAATGCTTGCAACAAAACGTAATTATGCATGTCCGCTCCGCAGTTCTTTCATGTGCGTTCTATTGCGTTCCTTGTCAAAAAATCAAAACAAGACAAGAAATCTAAGCGAACGAAATGCAACTTCACATGTCATGTCAGATTTGTCCAATATATAAAATAAAATGGCTGTATGGTGCAAAACCTTCGCTTATTCCCTTGCGGAATTAATTTTAAAAACAACAAACCAACCAAAATATAAAAAAGTTACGACTAACCACGCGCGAATTTTTTTGCATTCTTGCTTTCACAGAATCTTTTTGATTGATTGCTCTACGCTGTATTTTTTTTTACGTTTCTTCTTTACCTGGCTAGGCTGCTTAGCACAAAATGTTAGGCGAATTTCGCTACTTGAAAAAAAAAACATATAAGGCGAAAAAAAACATAGTTAGGCTAATGAACACAAAATATTTACCTTGCTACTCCGCTACTTACGTGCAAGATAACCAAGCTTGTGCGAAATATGTACGCTTTGCATGCAAGCCCTCCCACCACTACTACCACACAAAACGCACACAAATCCCACAAACTTAATTAATCCTAACACCACACAAACACTGACGCGCGTTTCGATTCCTCTACGGGATCATTCTCAAAGTTAGAGCACAACCGATGCACATGCGAACCAACGTCGTACTAATTTGTAAAACTATAAATAAACTAAATGTACCCACATTCGTATATTATCAAACTACCCTCTTATTTATAATTTTAATTAGCCATCAACAACTACCTTCATAAATTTTTCCGACTACAACAAAAACAAAGAGGGTTATGTATTTAACAAAACAATTTTACTATTCATCAAAATGGACACGCAACAAAGGTGACGACACCAAGTTCACCTGTTCGTTAATTATTGAAGCACTATTGTTGTACCTAATTATTTCCAACTGCTCTAAAACATCCAACCGTAAACCCTTTTCCCTTTTTTTTGTAAATACATAACCCTCTTTGTTTTTGTTGTAGTCGGAAAAATTTATGAAGGTAGTTGTTGATGGCTAATTAAAATTATAAATAAGAGGGTAGTTTGATAATATACGAATGTGGGTACATTTAGTTTATTTATAGTTTTACAAATTAGTACGACGTTGGTTCGCATGTGCATCGGTTGTGCTCTAACTTTGAGAATGATCCCGTAGAGGGATCGAAACGCGCGTCAGTGTTTGTGTGGTGTTAGGATTAATTAAGTTTGTGGGATTTGTGTGCGTTTTGTGTGGTAGTAGTGGTGGGAGGGCTTGCATGCAAAGCGTACATATTTCGCACAAGCTTGGTTATCTTGCACGTAAGTAGCGGAGTAGCAAGGTAAATATTTTGTGTTCATTGAAATGGACCTCCGCAAAGTAACGCCTGATTCAATAAAATATAGTTAGGCTACTTGAAAAAAAAAACATATAAGGCGATTTAGGCTACTCGGTAGTCAAAATTAGGCGAATTGAGTTAGCTGACATCTGGCAACCCTGGTGCGGCCATTCTACATCGCAGCCGAGTGCTACATCACAATAGGCGTTTGTACAGCCTGTCAATAGCCTCCGGTTGCTTGCTTTACTCACACAATAAAATAATGTCGCACTCGAGCGACTAAACGAGCGGCAACAAACGCAGATAACGTGATTACCTCACTTGTGAATAATCGGTTAAAGACCCCGCTCACTATTACTATTTACTAGTTTAGTTGGTTTATCTAAACATTATTGTTACGCGTGTAACGCTAAAAGTGGTACCCTCAACAGTTAGGTAGTAGGTAGGTGCCTTCAGTCGACTTCTCCAATATCTGTAATGTAAGGCCAACCGTTCAATAATATCTAAACTAGCACCTTATGTAACTGAAAATTGACCTACTATAAGTAAATATTTATGAATATTACTAGCTGTTGCCAGCGACTTCGTCTGCAAATAATTCGTTTATCGCTATCCCGCGGGAGCTACGCAATTTTCCGCGATAAAAAGTAGCCTATGTGCTATTCCAGACTTTTTTCTATCTATGTGCCGAATTTCATCCAGATCCATTGGGCCGTTCTGGCGTGATTGAGTAACAAACAAACATCCATCCATCCATCCATCCATCCATACTTTCGCATTTATAATATTAGTTAGATTAGATGAACGGCTGGGGTGCTTTTCGACTGAAGCATTAGTTCAACTCCACTTCTCACCCCGCTGTCTATGTAATATATTGTGAAAATGTTACGTGGATTTTAATTACCTTAATCGGTCGATTCTGCGTCTTTGTTCCGCCGTCTGCGTCTATGGAACCGCACCGCACCCTTAGCCATACAAGCGACAATTAATATAGTAAATTATTACAATTTGAACTTGTTACTTTAAGTAAATTTGTATAATATTCGGAGTAGTGTTACTTACCTAGTGTTTATTAAGTAAATCCCAGCCAAATAACAACTTTTACTATCAAACTTAGTATGTACATAAAAATAACCGAAGTAAATAACTAATTACATTTCGTTTTCTACGAATTGTTATTGAATTTGAACGAAAAATTACTAGACACATTAATAAACACAATATGATTCAGTAAACAAACAAAAACCCAAATGCAATTTTAATAAGACCGTATCGCATTACACATCTTCCACAGCATCGGCTGCAAATTTTAAATTACAAATTAATGTTCCCACATGCTCGTAAAGTAATAACATCCTATTGTGTGCAAACAGTATCGTTTACCCATTTAATTTGCTGAAGTGATGTATGAATGAGCCGACGTCACAACACTAGGGATCATTGATGCGTATGCACTGCACCCCATTGATTGCCGGCCGCTGATAACATCTACGTAGGGCGATTCATCCCCTCACGAACTACGCGTACGGGAGGCGGGGCTGGGCTGATACCAACCCTCTATTGTTACTATATATTTTGGGGTTGCAAATGGGCCATCCCATTGTGTGCAAAATATACTAAGTGTAATGATGGACATGTCTCCTGTGCGTAGTTCTAAAAGTAGCAGTTCGGACTTTAGCATTGAACGGATCTTGGGCGAGTCCAGCAGTCGTGAAGCACCCAGCGAGGTTCCGGACTGGTTGTGCTGTACGCGGTACCGGCCGCCGCGACTGCCACGTTAGCATTCCACATTGTGTTATTTACTATTAGTTTTTAGTGTGTGCGTATATAATTGTGAGAGCAGTGGTGAGAAAGCAGGGTGGTAGGACTTTATGCAAGGTCCGTCCGGATCGCGAACACAATCTTACTCGCTAATCCTGCTACAGGGCGTTGGATAAACAACTCTTTACTACCTAGATACTTTTGTTCGTTTCAGAATCTTTCGCTTCCGAGTCTCGCTCTCATGCATCGACAAAACTTCTTACCTAACTTAAAACTCAAATCCCTACTAATATTATAAATGCTATAGTAACTCTGTCTGTCTGTCTTTCTGTTACGCTTTCACGCCTAAACCACTGAACCGATATTAATTAAATTTGGTACAGAGATAGTTGGAGTCCCGGGGAAGGACATAGGATAGTTTTATCCCAGAAAATCGCATAGTTCCCGCGGGAGAACGATAAGCGAATGCTGCGCAGGCGTAGTTGCGGGCAACGTCTAGTAAGATCATAATTTCCCGCAATACCTAGTTTGTGTGTCGCAGTTTGCTTCCAGAGGGTTATTGTACCACAAATTAAAGTTTTGTAATGCAAAAATAAATATTTTCGTAAGTAAAAGATACGCACTATATAGATTTTTGTGTGACGATCAATCGAAATATGCGACAGCACGTGTAGTGCTAGGACCTTTAACCATTTACTTATAGCTATAGGCATATAATTTTGAACCTTAATAACAATTTGCAAGGATTTTAAAACCATTTGACAAAATACGACAACCTGTAGGCAGGAGGTAAAATTAAACTGCAAGAAACTATTAATTGAATCCGCAGAGGTCTATTCGCTGTGATCACATACAAAAATAATCAATCCCATAGTGATCTCAGTTATTTGCGGGTCAGTTTGGCCTCGGACTGTACCAAAACAGTTTGTTTTGTGACATGTAATTACTAAGTAGGTCTCACCTCATAAGACACTGCAGGTGTTAATGGGAAAAGTGATCAATATTTAACAACCGAGGACATTTAGACATCGTTATGTTTGGACGCGACTACTAAATAAACCAAGTTACTTTATCAGTAGAAAAACAACCCATATATGGTCAGCAATAATTTGTTATGCAAGGCTGCAAAGTTTTTGTCTGGCGCGAGTGCCTGTATTGAAACCCGAGCAAGCGAAGAATTCTATTGATTCGAAAGAAGAATCCTGAGCGTCGCGAGGGTTTCAAGACACGAGACACTAAACTACTTTGCTGCCGAGTGAAACGCACAATTTTTTACCTCACTACAGCGAGAAAAATAGTGGTTTAAAAAATACAGTCAACTATGGATTTTAAAATATATTATAATAGGTAACGGATCGTGTTGCTGAACGTGACCTGTTTTTTTAATCGAATACAAAAGTTAGGGGGTCTGATGACAAGATCTACATTTGAAGTTCGTGTTGTGTTTGGTGAAGGTGCAGTAAGCAGCAACGTCTGTCGCAGCAGGCGGTCGGGGCGGCACGCGCGCGTCCCGTTCACAGCTGCGCAGGCGGCGGCGCTAGAGGCGGCCTACGCCCGGGCGCCGTACCTCGCGCCGCCGGCTCTACGAGCGCTCGCCGCTGCACTACAGCTACGCGATGATAGAGTAAGCAAAAGGCTGTACTACCGAACAAATTGATTCCTGACCCATCGTAGAATGTTTTCACAGTAAACGACAGGACTTCCCATGTCAATTCAACGTGACGCCACTATGATATTTACTGCGAAAAGGTTCCACGATAGGCAAGGAATTACTTTTTTCGATAGTACATCTTAGATACTATTTTTGTTATTTAAGGGAGTGCAGACGTGATTGTTTAATATTAATGATTGAGATACTTGCTCTGGCTTTCGCTCTCTAATCTACGCTGTATAATACTTAATTAGGTTAATCAAATAATTACATAAGAGTGGTATTAACTTCTTTACTAATCTTCCTGATAGTGATAGACAAGTGTTTGCACTAATCGAATATCGCAAATGTAATGTTCAAGTATTACTTCATAGAAATCTGTGTCATACATTGAAGTGCGAGTACTTATTGGTAGACACTTGAGGTCGTAAATAAGAGCAAGATTATGGGAGCATTAGCGGATAAGTCAGGCCGTGAAGCATTTCAATCGCCGTACCTTCTGCTTTTCCAACTAACTTGCTAAAGACTATCACACACCCGTTGCAGAGTATGTAGTTTAGTAAATTATTTTCATGGACACCCATCGATTTTTGTTGGAACGGCGGTTGTCACAGTAACGTTGCCTGGATCTGAACGTGTATAAATAAATAATAAAATAAATAAATATATATAACGTGTATAAATCAAACAAAAAAAATATATATTTATTGCCCATATTACAATTATATGCACACAAAAAAAACAACCAGTATATAAGTGAGGCAAAAGGTTCAGGCTCAGCATGTGCGGGGAGGGCTGTGCTTCCCCTGCGCTGGTTTTCAGCCTGCACCTTGCTATATAGCTATAAGCTATCTTTAACTCCACGCCGACCGCCGTCTTCACACAATAGGCAATTATAACAGTTATAACGATGAAACTTTTCTTTTTAGATAAAAATCTGGTTCCAAAACCGACGGGCGAGGGAAAGGAGAGAGAAATGCGCGACAATAACACCACCACAAGCGGTGGCGCTCGCTCCCACACGACCCGTTATTACCGTTACTGATACTCTATGGGCTCCTCACTCCTCCACTGAATTGCCTAGTTTTAAAAACCAAGATATATTTAGAAGAAGCATGCAGAGAGATAATATTTTAGACGTTCATTGCGAACGTCTGTTACCAAATGAAGGAAGTCCAGGTTCGCCTGAAGATAGACCGGAATCCCCTCTAGATGTTGAGACGATTGACGAATAGTTTTAATTAAATCATATAGGAAACCGCCGAAAGTTTCAATGTAACATTTTCATACGATCGAATTTAGAATATAATATATATGGTTAGTTACTTTAACTGTGATAAGCATGTGTAAATTATTAAAAAAATTATTAGATAAGTGTTTAGACACGGTGTCCGGTCTATTCATATCAACTTAACGTATTTTAGCTAGTTAAGTATAGATAGTATAAATACCGCTTCAAATAAGGAAAGGTCAAAAGAATATTTACCCAATTAAAAAGCAACTGAGCCACTGGAAGATTACGCGGCGTAGAGATAAGCTTTTTTTACAAACAGACATGTAAAAAAACGTCTAGATAAAATAGGTATAGCCTCAAGACTATATATTTCGGTGGGCGCGGCTCTCATTAAACGTTTCTTCGAAAACTAAACTAAACTGAACCATCAAATTAGTAATATTAGTATGCAAACAAAACAATATAAAAATCACTCTTCAGGCTTCAAAAAAATCTATGAAACTCGCCCACGTACATACTTAGATTGCAGTAAATGCTAATTAACACTTACACTGTGAACGGTGAAATTATCGACAGGTTAAGATTTAAGACTTTACCTGTCGCTAGGCCACTCATTCATTACGCAGTTACGTAGAATACAAGTACATATGTTGGATAAATCTATCTGCTGTTAGGTCAAGTAATTGAACGGAGCTATGACGCAAAGATAAGCTAAATAGTTTAAATACTACAGTGGTTGTCAATGGTGACGCGGCGCTCTGTTTAACAAACTTGTCGAACTGTTTTGTGTGTAACTCTAGAGGGATGTCCGCTCCAGTGCATTCTAATGGTCGTAGTCCTTTCTGCTGCGCTCTCCCATGCGGCGGAAATACGATGCCACAAAACAGATTAAGGATTCAAAACCATTGTTGTTGCAGATTAACTTGGAAACGATACTTTGCAAACAAATCAATTGTTACAGAATATGTTACACTTTTTTGTGGGGATATTTCTTTCGACATTTAACGCGATTTAAATTAGCGTAGGTACTTTAATATTTTTCATTAAATAAAACGTAGCTTCGTATCGACATTTCTATTTATTTCTCTAAATACTTAATTTTATGAGAGTCGCTTTATTATGAGCTAATGAGTTAACAACTTAGAAAAGTGTTACAAACTTACGGAATGTTAACGTGAAAAATGTTTTGTGTTATCCAAATAGGCATACATAGGTAACTAGTTATCAATCATTTTACAAATGTATTGTATATTCATTTCGGTCTCACGCAGGAGTACCTACACCCACCCAGAGCAAATTAAATCATTATGGAATTACAGTTATTAATTAATGTAATTTCGTTTCGCATCTTGTACTTCGTACGTTTAGGTACTTCACAATCTTTAAATCTTTTGGGCTACCCCAAAATTCGATTTTCGAAGTTCGTATCACACCGTCCCTATTACTCTCAAATTAATAACTATTAGTGAGAGCGGAACGGCACGAAACGAACTTGGAAAATCGAATTTCGGGGTATCAAGGGTATTTCGGGGTAATAAGGACATATGTTACTGAATTTTGATCCACGTCTACTTAGTAGTCGGATTAAAACGAAAATTGAAATAGCGCACCGAAAACAATAAAATAGGTAGTTAATTGACTAGGTGCAGTAAAGTTGTCGTGACTGGAAATATAATACCTAAAGCGGTTTTAAACAACGACGGTTTTACGCGATACTCGTTGGCGCTGAAATCTGCAAGCCTGGCGCGGTAGGTACTTAAACGATGTTACATTTTGTTACGCTACTCGAGAAGCTTTACTGCCCCTAGTTGAAATGGGCGAATCACAACACGGTCGACTGTAAAATGGATGACTAATCAGCAATCTCGGGACAAGTCTCGGAACACCAGCTAACGTCAAATATTTAACGCTATGTACGAATCGCGACATGCCCGAACGGCGTGTTTAGCAAATTGCTCAATGGGCGGATTACATCATGGACGAACTGCGTAACTAATGAAGCATGATATGGATTAGTGATGGGCGACTTTGAATAATACTAATTCAATTAGTCGATTATTGTAATCATACGACTTAGTCGACTATTTAGAAAATCATTCGAATATTAGTAGTACTCAAAATCCACTCCATCCAGTCCACTGGACTTAACTTAAGGCTGTATTGATGGCGCTGTTCTTAACAGTAGGTAATTCATCTAGCCGCCGATTAGTTACTAATATTAAGTAGTAGGTAGTCGTTATTCGATTATCGGCATTAGTATATTACTAATTTCAAATTCTAATTATGATAATCATTCGAATCAGCAAATTATTCGAAGTCGCCCATCACTAATATGGTATGGACCAAAGGTTTTCAAAGTGGTCTAGATGAACGTGAAAAAAATGGTACCTAATACATTAGAAATGTGATGGAAATGTAGCAGCAGTGGGTCTACCGAAACTGTTTAAAGAACGATTAGTAATAATACCCATGGACGGAACACGCCTCGGAACAACGTCTAGCAAATCGCCACTAGTAAGACTGCCAGTCAATTAGCGACAGGCACGAGTAAAACCGTAGTTGTTTATAACCGCGGTATGCGGCACGCGAGTCGCTCACTCGCTTAACATGTTTGTGTAATGCTCGGACATTAATTCTCTTACGCAAAAATTACAAACATTTTAGAAGACAGCATACACACCTGTGTCTTCGTCTTTGTGTAAGGCAAAATTAAAGTGGCAGATGAAAAAAACGGTCGTTTAAACAAAAGCTTAACATCACTATCACTACACAGTATAAAACAAAGTCGCTTTCTGCTGTCTGTCGGTCCCTATGTATGCTTGGATCTTTAAAGTTACACAACAGATTTTGATGCGGTTTTTTTTAATAGATAGTGATTCAAGAGGAAGGTTTATATGTACAATTCTACGCAGACGAATTCGCGGGCAGAAGCTAGTACTATTATTAAAATTGGTTTGAATTGTTTACTTTGTAGGTACCTTGCTTATGTATATAACAAGTGGAAGTACGCGTACTTATGCGTACATTGACGAGAAATGATACTACAATAATAATATTATACCTATCATGTTACTTTTGTTATAACTAAATAAGAAATAAGTTAGTTCAACAAGGTCAATTGGCTTTGGGTAGATACTTAGTATGTACTCGTGTATGCTTGTATGTAGACGTAATTGACAACATTTCATTTTTATAACACCTGAAAATATATATGTGGTTCGAAAGCATTTTGCCTCCTGATCACTGTAATATGTTTGTAATTTTAATATCGCTTATTATAAAAAATAAAAAATAATTAAAAATATCTCATAATTTTACCAAAACTACCACAGGATAAGTGAAACGCCTTTGCTTTTTTCACGAGAAAAAATAAGCGATCATAATTTTCTATTTTTGACAACTTCAAAGTACAAGGGGGGCAACTCTGGAATTCTGTTTTCGAAGTTCGTTGCATACCTACTCTCTCACTCTCAAGATAATGACTATTAGTATGAGCGGAACAGCACGAAGCGAAGCTAGAAAATCTAATATTGGAGAATAGGGCCTGACATCGACAATTTGAAATTAATGTCAGTTTTTTTTTCTATAGAGAAAAGATAAAGGGATAAGTGTGTATTCTGTGATAGTATCGGAGTTACGCCCTTTTAGAATAAGCACAAATTAATAAATTAATTATAAATTAAATACAAGCCCTAGCGAAAAAATTAAACTGTCAGCATGTTCATCTTTTCAAACAAAATACAGAGAACCATTAAAATTATAGGCTCAGAAATATGAAATGTTGTCATTTAACCTCATGTCATATTTTTTCCGGTTGATTTGTACAAATAACAGAAAGAAAATATCTTAAAATCTTTGGATTTATCCAAATTGTAAACGATTATTTACATAATTAAGACAGTAGCGCATGAAATACTCCTTATTACTAATACTACCTAAGTAAACATTCAATTGAATGAATAAAAATTTTGTTCGCATAAAAAATCTAGACAAATTAGAGATGGATTGTAATAACATTACTCGAATTCGGTGTTTAGTTTTACAAAGTTTAATGAATATGTTAATAAAAATGCATTAACGTGCCCCGCAGGTCACATTTTCTAACTACACATATGGACACATACAATAATATGTAATTCGAGGGACTCAGATATTTTTGTCTAAAATAACAAAATAAATTATTAAAAAAAAAGTCTTGGGTATTTGTATATTTAATTGGGACAGGGCATTATGACAATTCTTTTCTTAAACGATAAATATTAACCGACATCTAATGCGAACAAAATTATGACTACTAAACCGATTTTGATAAAATGCGATATGGGAGCACCTCTGACCCATACGCTGCTGGGATAAAACCGGTCTACAGGCGGCAAAGATCCCGACGGACACATACAAAAAAAAAAAACATTCATTCGAATTGAAAACCTGAAAAGGTCAAAAACTTGTACTAAATACACGTTATGTTAACTGTCGATCTTCTCACCCTCCGTCGCTTTGCTCAGTATCTCGTAATGCGCCGCCTCTTCTAAGGCGGGGCTTGTCTCGTCTAGAACGTACCTGGAACAAGAGAGTCCAGGTGTCTTGAAATTGTCCTGGTTCTGGATTACTTTTGCAGGGATGAGTTAAGCTATCCAGCTTAACTCATCCCTGCAACCTATATCCATAGGTGAAAAACTTAAGTAAATGACCTGTTGTATGTAGCAGTGTACAGAACTGATATGGGACTTAAGTCATATTTCTAATTAGGAACGTCAATTTGTCTAATCGCACACATTTCCCACACATACAACAGTATGCTAGTGTAGGTTTTCGGTCACAAAATGAGGGTGCGACCAAACCACCGCGTATACGCAGTGACGTGTCGTATGCGTCACGTTTTCTCACCGTTTCTTCATACATTTCGTTACGATTCCGTAACGTCACCGTTTTTTAAGCGGCGGTGTGGTCGCACCCTAACACGTTTGCATCAAAATGTCAAATACTATGAGAACAGTTTGTTGCCGTTTCGATCCGCAAGTGGCGCTGCCAATTTTTCCATAGTAATTGAGACGTTTACGTGAACGCGTTCGAGACGTTTTTACATGAGAAAACTTACACTAGAAGCTCAGGTCGGTGTTGCCTTTTCGCCCAATTTTATTTGATCGAATTTCATTTGGCAACCAACATTTCACCGAATGTTCACTTTGACAACTGACAATTGGGAAATTTTTGTATACCAATTGTCATTTTGATTTTAAACTTTTGGAATATCTTTCATATGGCAAATGTTACACTAGGCCGAAAAATTTGGGATGATTAATTTGGATTAATTTAGGTTTAGGTGCGGCGAACATGTTTGTTTTAATTTATAAACAGTCTTTATTTTACCTTAGAATGTCTTACTTTTTATTAATGGTTATGTAGTACCATTTGGCTATATAAAAAATGACATTTTAATAAGTGTCCATTTAAAAAAAAAAAACAAACGTTGAGTTGGCAATCGTGAGGTTGGAAAATGAAACTAATCATGTTAACAAGCTGCCATAATGATGATTCGGCAAAATGAAATTCGGCCAAACGTTGGTTGGAAAGTGAAATTCGACAATAAAATTTTCGGCAAATCAATAGAGAACCGCTCAGGTCATTTACTTAAGTTTTTTACCTATACTCATCTGTGAGCTGTTGCAGGTAATCAAAAACCCTAGTGTGAACGTGGTTCGCCAGCCTGCCGCGAGCGGAACACCACGGAACGTAAGAGCCACGTCCACACTTGGGTTTTGATTACAGTAACGTGCAACTGTTACGGTTACACCTCGCAGATGAGTACTTGGTTTTACTGATCATTCATGTTAAGATTTTCTATGGTGTTCTTTTGTTACAAAATTAAGTCACCTCTTTGACGCAGAACACTTTGAAATCTATGGAAACATTTTGTTAACCACAATTAAATAATTTTGAACAAACGAAAAGCTAAAGTAGAGAGCTATGTGTATGAATAAATGAATAAATAAATGAATAAAAGTATTCCGAATTATTTTAAGAAACAACATACATATTACACGCTGAAGTCAGGCTTTCTCCAACGTTTACGACTAAGAAACTACTAGGTACCGTATATACGGTGCAATAGGTAAAATTACAATGACATTCAGTTAACATTGCGATATCTGCTCTACCGTAAGCGCGGACAATAAGATAGGTGACATACCTACCGGCAGCTATCTATTCATACGTACTTAACGATGTGAGATATTTTTCACTAATGACTGCATCAACGCATTTATTTAGGGTTTCGAAGTCAAAAAGGAACCGTTACAGTTTAGCTAAGTTGGTCGGTCCTACGGACCACAATTTGTGTGACGCAGTTGTGTCATCGACCCGCTGCCTACCCTGGCGTCCCCACTGCACGGCACTGTCCGTACCATAGGTACGGTATATTGGCGGCTTAGCTCACTCTTTAGTCGCTAATAAGGTATCATGTTATGGGCGACGCGGCTTGCAACCCATCACTATTTTGATTCCCCTTTCCACCTTTACGCCTATCCATGCTAAACGTGGCCTTTAGGTCTTGTTACCTCAGGCTTCTGTCTACCCCGTAAGGTATATAGACGTGATTTGGTTATGTGTATATATGTAAAATGTATGGAACTGTCAAGTTTTAAACCATATTTAGCGAGTAAATTGAAATATTTTAACAACTACGGAACCAACGCTGAAAGTGGTCGATTTTCTCTATTTCTTTAACGTATGCGGCTGATAAGAACTAATTAGTGGTTATTTACTTTGGTGTGCACATGGCTGGTCATGGCTCACATTTTTGGCTTTGGGCGATAACAAGGTTTAAGTAGGTATTTACTTAAATTTTCAGCTTTGATGTAGGTAATTTAAATAATGCTTATGGAATCTGAATAGGTGATGATACTGATTATGATAATGATAAAAGGTAAAAGAAAAACACGATCCAGAACGGAAATCGTAGATAGCCTTAAACTTAGTATTGTATGATCTCACGGTGGTACGGAACCATCACTCTAGTGGAAGTTTTTGCATAAAAAACGTCACGAACCCGTTCACGTAACCGTCTCAATTACTATGGAAAAATTGGCAGCGCTACTTGCGGATCGAAACGGCAACAAATTGTTCTCATAGTATTTGACATTTTAACGCAAACGCGTTCGAGAAGTATTTTGTAACTGAAAACCTACACTAAGCATACAGACTGGCACGTGGTTGATTTTTACATTATACAAAAAGAGAAGAAAAAGCTTAGTCATCAATTTTATTACTGCGTTTAGGACGTCTTGAGTTTGAGAAACTTTGGTAAGTATAAGTATACTGACCCGCAAGCTCTGAAGAAAGCAGAAGCGGCGGGGTTGTGCGTGAGCGCGGTGAGTCGAACGCATCGCATGCGCGTGGCGTGTGCGAGCCGCTCCAGCACGTGCAGCACGCGCGCGCCGAGCCCGCGCCGCCGCCCGCCCGCCTCCACCTGCACCTCGTAACTGCAACAAGAGCAAAGCCTTAAAGAAAGAAAAGAAAGAAAGAAAAAAGTTTATTTATGACAATCACAACACATCAAATTAAAAAAAAAACACATAAAACAGCAGACAAATAAATAAATTGTCACAAAATGGTCCGAACTTAGCATTTCCTGGCCTTGCAGCCAGCGCTGGTCTTCCGTTGGGACCATAAGGCCGGCGCACACCTAATGCGTGCTGCGTGCTGCGTGACACGCGCACGCACCAGTTGTAATTAGTGTTATAAGACACTTTAGTTGTAGAGTCCTAATTTTATAGACTCGACTCACTTAATAGAGGACTCGGTGAACTCGAAGAATCCGAGTCCCAAGCCGCGTCGAACGTGAGTAAATATGGAGCCATAGATAGAAGATAATTACAGGGTCCTTACCATGACGTCTTAATGCGATTCAATTCCGATTCAGTTTAGATTCGCTCCCTGTCAGATCCGTACTAAAAATTACAGTTAAAACCTGAACTGGGGCCTTATCACAAGCCATACTTATTGAGTTAGGCCTTGTAGAGTTGGGGGCTTGGCTCTACATATATGAGATTTGATAACTTTTTAACTATAAGCTGAGTGAGTTTTGGCAATCTAATTTAAGTACATAAAATACTTTGAGGGACATTTTACTTATTTTTATAAGATGCCCTGTTCTTTTTATTTTTCTTCGTCGTAAACGTTACCCATTTCTTAATATTGGCTTAATGTGTAACATATTTCAGACAATAAAATCTAAAGTATCTAAGTTAGATAAATGATTATTATCCCAACCCAAACCTTATCCTAAGAATTTGGGTTCTTTTGTGTTATTCAGACCAAAGCTATTAAGTTTTGAAATGCGACAAAACACTTCGAGAAAAGGTGGGTAGGTTAGGTAGGACTAGGTGTGCCCTACGGTGCCCCCAGCTGTTTGTGCCCACGAGAACCATTTTATTCAGCATCGTGTAACAGCAAGTCGGTACTAGAGATACGAAATGAACACAATCAGGAGACTGCTGACCCTTGCTGGGGTCAGCATATTGTTACCGTACGTCTTATTCACAAGAAATTCATAATGTCACTCTTAATGATCCGATAATGTTAAATCATAAAAAATAATTGGCAGGAAACTCTGTTAATTGGTTATCAATAAATTGTTACTAGGGCTCTTGTTGAAAGATAAAGAGATTAGTAGATACCTATGTATAAATATGTAAGTGAAACATATTTTTAATAATGACAGTTGACAGTTCAAAAGTTAAGAGAGGGTATAACGTTTACACAAGTCTGATGTCATTTTTGTTATTATCTTTCTTTTGTGTGGAAGGGATTTATTTAAGTTTTTATTGTTTTCTCAGCAAAGCGGCGACAAAAAGCCAAATGGCACACATCGCTGGCTCAATATTATAGGGTTCTATGTTTCACTGCTAAGGTATTTAAAATTGAACTTCTTGACTAAATGCTCAAGTTCAAACTTTGACTAACGTAAAAATGTAACATAGAACCCTGTAATAGTGGGGTAACGACATGACGAAACTATAAACAATTTGAAAACATATCTTACGGTTTTTCCTAACATCAAAAACACTGTATAAGTTTTGCTACCCAATTCAATTGACAACATTTCATTTTTATAACACCTGAAAATGTATATATGGTTCGAAAGCATTTTGCCTCCTGATCACTGCAATATGTTTATATAATTTTAATATCGCTTATTATAAAAAATAAAAAATAATTAAAAATATGTCCTAATTTTACCAAAACTACCACAGGATAGGTGAAACGCCTTTGCTTTTTTCACGAGAAAAAATAAGCGATCATAATTTTGTATTTTTGACAACTTCAAAGTACAAGAGGGGCAACTCTGAAATTCTATTTTCGAATTTCGTTGCATACCTTCTCTCTCACTCTCAAGATAATGACTATTGGTATGAGTGGAACAGCACGAAGCGAACCTCGAAAATCGAATATTGGAGAATAGGGCCTGACATTGACAATTTGAAATTAACGTCAGTTTTTTTTTCTATGGAGAAAAGACAAAGGGATAAGTGTGTATTCTGTGATAGTACCGGAGTTACGCCCTCTTAGAATAAGCACAAATTAATAAATTAATTACAAATTAAATACAAGCCCTTGCGAAAACATTAAACTGTCAGCATGTTCATCTTTTCAAACAAAATACAGAGAACCATTAAAATTATAGGCTCAGAAATATGAAATGTTGTCAATTTGATCTTGTTAAATATTATTAGAGTTTCAGCGTAGTTTGTTTTACTTTACACCATAAAGTTTCACTATAGGCGAATGCGCGATATACAACGAAACAAAATAGCAAAGAATATTCCGTAATCTTTAACGATTCTCAGTAATCACTTACTACCTCCGTTAAACTTTCCATTGTACGACGAAAATATGTTGTTTTACACCAAGTACTATTTGTTTAACGGGGAGCAGTACATTTATTATAAAATTCACTCGTTTCTCGATAGACTAAACTAAAATTAATAATTTGCAACTGTTACAAAAAATCACTTGTTAATTAACTAAAAATGTGTTTTCATGGGTGCTGGCTGGTCAAAACAAATTAAGTTTAAAATGCAATAAATTTTCAGTGTAAGTATATTAGCTAGACGAACTTTTTTGCTCGCATAAATACACATTGGTTTAGGTTAGGTAGGTTAGGTTTATTTTATAACAATCGTGTTAAGTTGCCATTTTCCAGGAAAATTGCACATAAGCACATATAATTTTGAACAAAATATTATACACGGGATGTGAACCGCGATTACCTTTATTGCACCCCACACATCCCGTGTATAATATTTCGAATGAACTTAACCGTGAATCATTGAAAACTCTTAATTTTGAACAATTATGTATTTTGACTCCTTAAGCATTTTAAACATTATGTATTTTACTACGTACCCGTTTCCACCGAGTAAAAACTTGCGCCGGAAAAACTTTGAAACTTTCTTCTCTATCCTGTTCACGTGCACCTTGATTCCGTCTTAGCATCCCACTCACTTTATCTTGCTTTTTATACCAAGCATTACGATCAACAAATCGGGTGACGACTTACCTACCATAAATCATGACGATATACATATATTTCCAATGTTAAGGGTGGGGAGACCGGTGAGCTATAATGTATTGGTACAGTGTGTCTAGTATACCTTTTGTTTATTAACGGTATAGTGGGATGAGTGAAAAGACTAGTGTCAGTGTCTATGTCCAAGAGAGTCAGATTTAAAAGAAAATTAAAGGCCTTTTTAGCACCCAGCAGATTATGTATGTACTTAATATGAAGTGTCAACAAATTAGAGAGTGGGAAATTTGTGCATGGATTAAGTAAAGAGTGAAATGATTTTTATAAATAAAACGAAAAATCATAGTCAGAAATCTAAAAGAAAAGAAATACATAGACGGTTTGGAACAGAAGAGATAGTTGTGATTTTAATTAACGTACGTGGAATTTATTTCGTTTAGAACCCGACACAGACGAGAAAGAAGGAAAATAGTTTATCACGCATCATGCGAGTGGCAAGCACTCAAGTAAATTTACGATTAAGATACTCAAGAAAATTTTAATTTATTGCGCAATCCAAAACTGTTTCAGTTCTTCTCACAATGCTTCTTCAGCTTGATCAGAAATCGATCGTCAATCTTTTTAGCTAGCGGAACTAGGTAGGTACATAGCTACAAAGAAAGATGCACATCCCGATGAAACAATAACTTATCCAGCACGTACCATCAGCTCAAATTTGTTTATTCGTAAAATTTGGCATTAAACTCTAATCCACAAGATCGCACTCCCACGCATAATGCACGTGGACCGGAGACAATAACTCATCGGTCACCTCCAGTTCATACGAGTACTCGAGAAATGTTTACGACGGATAAAAGACTGACGCTAGAATAAATTTCTCATTAGCGTAGCCAGCGAAAGCGCGTCGGGTCGTCACGGAGAAATTGAACTTAATAAAGCGCCATCCGAATAGAATAGATAGGGTTTAGCAGCGTATGTAGGTTTTCATAGTGGGTGGTCGGAGTGGTGAGCGGGCGCGTGGTGCGGTCGCCGGCAATCAGAGGGCAGTGACGTCATTAGTTATCGGGGGCGGGAGCAGAGACGAGCAGCGACTGAGTGGCTGGGCACACCGAAGCTGGCGGCAGAGAGATGCGGGCGCTGCTGCTGTGGCTTGTCCTGTGCGCGGCGGCTTGCCAGGCGGCGCGGCTGCTGGCCGTGCTGCCCACCAACACACGCAGCCACTACGCTATGTACGGCCGCATCATCGAGGCGCTTGCCGACCGCGGCCATCAGCTCACGGTCATAACGCACTTTCCTATGGTAAGTATTTTGGATTTTTCAACCCTTAGCTACTGTTGGAAAATTCTTAAATTTGATTACACAAATCAACATAAAAATTTAATGTATTTTTAAATAGTGGGTGATATGATAGTGTTAAAATAATTCACCTTTATATTAAATAAGCTTTATAATTAGGATTTATTGAGGGGTAATTGCGATAGTTCATTCGAATTTGCAGAGGAGATCAAAGTTTTTATTTTACGTACCTCCGAGAGGAAAGTAAGCTAAATGACAGTACCTATACCTATTATTTTCAAATCATAATTTAAATTTACATAATAAGCAATACCGTTTTACAAAAAACTAAATAAAATACCATAATGTCCATAACACTAAAAGCCCGCTTTTAAAAAGAAAGTTCCAAAGTTTTGATAATTATCTGCACGACTTAAGAATAAATAAACGAAAACAACAAATAAAAATACGTTATTAGTATTGAGCTGATAATGCCGTAGTTGGTTCCATTTAAGGCCGCGCGTTCACCAGAGCTGCGCGAGGCAGCTAAGCGGTGCGCGTGAAAAATATACACCAATATGATACAGGTGGCGGCACGTAAGCAAAACGTGGAGGGGATATACGCAGTATGAAAATGATGTTGTTTTTCATACTGCGCATATCCCCTCCACGTTGTACTTACGTGCCGCCACCTATACAATCATTTTGCAGAGCTCGCTCAGCGCAGCTTTGCTATTGGTGGATTTATTCTTTGCACACAGCTTAGCTACCTAGCACAGCTCTAGTGGATGCACGGCCTAAAGATACACCATTATTAAATTACTGGTAGGAATATTCATACAGGTGGCGGCACGTAAGTAAAACGTGCGAGGGGAGATGCGCAGTATGAAAATGATGTTGTTTTTCATACTGCGCATCTCCCATCCACAATTTACTTACGTGCCGCCACCTGAACTTGACTAAATATCTACGGTTTGGTTATTTTGAAGTTGGTAGTGTGTTATAATTCAACTAGTTCATGAACTATTAGGGCCGGTGCACATTGGAGCTCATTGGCGTCAGTGTTTGACGTGTTGGAAGGTACCTAATCACAAAAAGTTACTACTAGTTACCAAAAAGGTTATGTTTTGTCTCTGTTTAGCGAAGGCAGGTAGAAAGAAAGTGACAGATAAAGGCAGTATATGTATAACTGAAGCAACACAAGCGTTTGTGAGAAGTTTAATTGTCTAATCAGAAAGGAATTTTTTAAAAGCTTGTACACATCATTATGTACAAACATTATAAAATAAATACATAAATCACGTCAATACATAATGAAAAATAAAACAGCACAATCAGAGTCAGATAATTACATATATAGTAGCGGTGAAAGTATAATTTTGATCGGAAATAAGATTTAACATGTGGTCTTTAGTTAAAGCAGGGGTCGGTTACCTGCAGTATTTCTGCATACAAAAATACAGGTATTATTGCGTTCTATATTCGTTCTTTGGTTTATCATTTAATTTTTAACGGGACAATTTAATAATACGAAGTTGTTATTTAAAACATGATTGAGACCTACAACCACAGAATAAGTAATAATACTCTACGACACAGATTACTTAATAGTTACTACGTCCTACGAGTACATAAAGAGCATAAAATAATTTAATATATAGGCAATATCGGGGGTTTTTTAAAAATACTGGTTCCAACCCCTGCCTGAGTTGTGGCTGGACCACTCTGCATAGGTTGGTATTCATAAAAAAAGGATTTATTTATTTTATTCATCATCATATCGGCCATAGGACGTCCACTGTTGGACAAAGTCCACCATTATTTTATTATCGAGTGATAAACTAGTTGGCTTATTTTTCTATTATCTGTAACTTTTTCTCTAAATGAGAAACGTTCACCAACTTCAAAATGTGAGTAAAATGTATTACAAAAAAGAGGTTAAGCCTCAAACCCCTTTTGAAAAATATATACATATTATGTAAGTACACTCAATTGAAAACCACCTCCTTTTTTAAAGCCGGTTTGTAAAAAATAAAGTGAAGTCACACACAATAAGCGGTGGAAACTGCAGAGAGCATTTGTAGGTATATTTAGAAAAAAAAAAAGAAACTGCAGAACCTCCTCTAAAGTTATTTATTTAGCAAAGCTTTTCAATTTTGAGAACCGTGCATAAAGTATAATGTTTCTATGTATTGTTTTAGCCTATCAAAGTGTCCACGGTCTCTATTGGTAGCATGCTGATACTAATAAATACTTTACTTATTTAATATGCAACCAAGTCGTGCCGCTATCTTCGTTTCGGGTTGCCTCTGCTTCGATTTTAATAATTATTCCATGTTTTACGTTTCGTATTACCAGTATTGTTATTATTTATTTACGAGTATGTACTGTATTTTTGATAACTATCCAAACCTAGGTGAGTTAGAGGACATAGATAAGTAGAACAATTTCACAATAACAAAGTCAGAGTACATCAAAAGAAATGTGAGAAAGTTATCTACTGGACCGCCGGACATGAAACGGACAAATGTTAAGGACCCTTTTAATGCATGAAATACGTCCCTCTACGTTTCTGTAATAATAGTACCTCTACTTGCATTTTTGCGTTGTATGCGTAAAAAGTGACTTCTATTTTTAATCAAAATTGTGTATAGTTGGATTCCTAAAAGATACATATAATTTTTGAAAGAAAGAGAAGATCAATCGTTAAAGGTTTGAGGTATCTTCGATTAAATATTATATCGCCACACGTCGGTTTTATTACAAAAAAGTTAAATAGACGTTGAACGAACGTCTAAAAATTAATCCATTGATTTAAGGTTGATTTTGCAGTAGATTATATTTTAGACGCGTGTTTAACTTTTTGTAATAACAGCTACTATTTAAATTTTCTTCCTTCAGTTTTTTCTGAAAAATTGGATATTCTATCAACAATTTAGTGGAAAAAAACCGCTTCAGTCATCATACAATCGGGTGAGTGCCTAGTCGTAGGTTACAGATAGGGGTCATAGTAGACAACTACCTAATTATCATTTGTATATACAGAAAGAAGTGATAGTAACAAATTAAAAGTACACTCGTAAAGTTGTTATCTGAGTATCTCTTACCCACGGTACAATGCCCTTACCATATTTCTAAGCATGCCAATAAATCGCACGATATCGGAACGTGATGTCCAAAATTCTGATTTGGGTTAACGAACTGTAAACTTAACAACTGTCTCTGGTCATTGGCAAGGACGCTCGGTCATTCGTTTACTAAAACTTATCGCGTTGTTGTTTTAAAATCTCGTCATCGAATCCATCTCGTCTCAAAACAAACATTATCACACTCATTCACTTGTTTTGTTTAATTACTCATCGGCGTTAACTCCAAAGTCGTCAGAGTTACACGGCATAAAAATATTAGTACAGTTTTATCGGACAAGTATTATGCTAGATTGCAGCGGGTGTTTGATGATAATGATAATGACTGTTCGTAAGTAGAGAACGCGATGCAACGAGATTCAATAAAGACTTGGCTCAGACTGGCTTAGCATATTTTATTTACGTTGCTTCACCGTTGTTTCGCATTAATAGACGACTTAATATAAGTAATCCTACTTCAGAAATATAGCAATCTTACATTTGTTTTCAAAATTTTTAAAATGCAATTCGTAAAATGCAGTAGGTAACTACTGAACGATTACTATTCAGTTAACAGCATGCAAGTTTAATTTTTTTCTATTTTATGATTTTTAGTCCACTAATACCTTACTAATACTGTATAGTAACTGCCATGTGACTGGCTCATACTTATAATTTTGTTCGCGTTATTCCTTTAAACATGACAGAAAAGTTAAGGCTTTATCAATAAGGTTCGGCTCAGTTACTGAAAAACTAAGTTTAATGTCCACAGGAAACACAACTTTAGTTCGTTCCGTGTGTGACCTGGACTACAAACGCATACAAATGTGCCCCTTCACCTCTCGTGTCTGCCGGCTTTATCTGCCGCCACGCGCTGAACTCCCGTCGCGTCTAAACATTCGAAACGCGTGGTCATTCGGTATATTTACACTATTCCATTACGTTTTTCGATTTTATCTATTTAATCATTTTTTTTGTTACAGAAAAATCCACCTCCCAACGTCGAAGAAATAAGTTTGGCGGGAACGATACCGGAGATAGCCAACAATCTAACAAGGGAATACCAGTCGTTCAAACCAGAGTTCATACACAACTTGGAACAAATAATTGAAGAGTGTGTGCAAACTTGCGAAATTGTATCCCGATTGCCGGCAGTAAAGGCACTGCTTAATTCAACAGTTACTTTCGACTTGGTT
This sequence comes from Pandemis heparana, assembly GCA_963854515.1. Taxonomy (NCBI): domain Eukaryota; kingdom Metazoa; phylum Arthropoda; class Insecta; order Lepidoptera; family Tortricidae; genus Pandemis; species Pandemis heparana. The sequence goes on from OY978024.1 coordinate 7,627,017, forward strand.
ATCGTCGAAGTATTCGGGAGCGAATGTTTTTTGCCGCTCGGACAAAAATTTCAGGCGCCTGTAGTAGGGTTTCTTTCGAGCGTGCCTCTGCCGTGGGTCAACGACCAAATCGGAAACCCGGAAGCGACGTCTTACATCCCGGCATATATGATGGGCTACGGACAACATATGACCTTCTGGGAAAGATTTATGAACACTGTATCAGTCACTTGGGCTAAGATGTTGTACAAACACCAATCTCAAATTCCATCGCAGGTAAGAAAAACGTGTACAAAAATGTATTGTTTCCGTATTGTTTTTGCTAATGAATTGCTTTAAATCTGGCTTTGATTGCAGGTGATAGCAGACCGGCTGTTTGGCCCTGGTCCACAACTAGATGAGTTGGCGCAAAACTACAGTCTGGTGCTGTCAAACAGTCATTTCAGCATCAATGAAGTGCGACCTCTCGTGCCAGCTTTGGTGGAAGTAGGAGGTCTGCATCTAGACGACTCGCAAAAACTGCCAAAGGTAATTCAATGGCTTTTCATTATTTTAACCTTTCATATGTAAATGCGTTACTATTGAAGTCGGGTATAGAAACTTAAAAATCTCAAAACTAGGACTTCTGTATGTAATACTAGCTTCTGCCCGCGACTTCGTCCGCGTAGAATTAGACTTAAGAACATTTTATAATAATAATTTACGTGGCGACTAGAGCTACGACATTTGACATGTTTATCGCTATCCCGCGGGAATTTTCCGGGGTAAAAAGTAGCCTTAGTACTAGTACTAGAATCTAGGGTACCTACCAGCTATCTCCATTCCAAATTTGTATGCATGTATGTAAACTCTTTATTGTGCAAAATAAACATAAGACAAATACAATTGACAAACACTGAGATACACGCACATGTTAAGAAACTAGTATGATAGCCTTATCTCCTCAATGTATGTATTTTCTAAGTGGAAATCAATGCATGCATGTCACATGAGAGTCACTAGGTTACCTCTTTTAGCCTCACACAATTGCAATTGTCAATCAAGAACTTTGCAAAAATCTTAGGAATCGTATCATAGGCGATGCGGCTAGCAACCCATCACTTTTGATTCCCCTTTCCTCTATACATCTGTTTGAAATAAAATGAAATATTTGTATTGCAAGAATACAATTCACAAGTTATAGTAAGTACATTACAACCTCACTGTGTTCTGCCTCATAGGCATGCAAAAACTTAGTATTTTAATCGTAACCTGTAAATTAAGTACTCGTACAATAAAGATACATACAGGGTGTATCAGATACCCCTTTTTTAGCTTCTATAGCTATGGTTATATATCCCAGTTGATTATTGTTAGGGGGTATCTGATACACCCAGTATAAGCTTACGAAGTGACCCGTTGTTTTTGTTCGTCAGTTAAGTAAAATTCTTCTTATTTCTGGTACTTACGTACTTAGTGATTAAATTATGGTTTATGGTCAACAGTAGCGGCTCATCTAGTGTTGAACATATTTCTGGAATAGTCGGAATAGTGGTAGCGATGCGTCATCGACCGACCTCATTAGGTGCCCATGCTGTTCTCACGATAACAATCACGCTCGTAACTGAATTAAATAATGAACGGGATAAGTGCCAGAACGTTCCTCATAACAAGTATTACTTAAAAAGTGAAGTAACTAATCGTAATCTTGAACCTGAACTTGAGCAACGCAACGTGGCTCTAACCGCATTAAGTATTATTAGTTTATTATCCATCAAAGATAATATTGTTGCGTTTATTAAATGTAACACTGGCATAGAAATTGCAACATTGTTCATCGCGTTATGATGATGCTTTCCATTGACTCAGTGACCTAATGATAACATAAATACATAAAACCTGTTATCCGTTTCGCCTCCAGACAATTGTTTGCATTGTTATGCATATTTAAGATCTTAGTATTTCTAAATAAATATAAACGGGAATATTTAATCAATATTGATAGCTAAACAACCGTACGTACTTAGTAGTCATAGTTAGATGCGGCAGAACACTATTAACCCAAATTACTTATACTGCAATAGTGAATGCTCCTATCGCGTCGACCCAGGACCTAAGACCCATCTGACATGCACGATAGTCGATAGCAGGCGAACTGTTGCCAAATTACCCCTAATCTAACAATTCAGTTTTCCAACATAACAAATGGGCAGCGCCCTACTTTTCATTGATAGACATACTGTCTGCATGATTAATTGTTAATTAAGTAATATACTTGCTTATCTTCATGAAATAACAATAATAACAAGTTGGACGCGGATCGCATCAAAGAACCGTACCAAATTCTATCACTTCTGGCTAATCTGGCTATTGGGTTAGCCATGGTAGAGCAACAAGGAGGGATGAAATATGTGAGGAAGCACTTTTACGCCAGACTTAACGACGGTCACATATCTCACCTTTACCTTACCTACCGTTCTGATGCTACCATAGAAACCACATTTAAATTAGATAGGCTCTGAAATAAGAGCGACGAGACCAAAAAAATTACAAGCGTCGGAACGTGTCGAAGAAGAATCCTACTAATCCTACCAATATTATAAATGCGAAAGTTTGTGATGATGTGAGTATGTATGTTTGTTCCTTTTTCACGCTGAAACGACCGGACGGATTTGGATAACATTTGAAACGGAGATAGCCTAGATTAAAACTTATATTGGCTACCTACTTCTTTTCCCGGAAAATTGCATAGTTCCCGCGGGATAGCGATAAACATAATATCAAAGGTTGTAGCTGTAAACGAACTGCTAATTCTACGCGGACGAAGTCGCGAGCAGAAGCTAGTAAGCTGTATTCTTTTCGTATAAGAATGTTATTTATATATTTATATTCCTCTATCTTCCTCTTATAATACGCGTCATCATAGTTTTATCTGAATTTATAGTTTAAATTTTAAATAGAGTGAGTGAAAGTAAATTCACCATTTTTTCAGGAACTGAAACTGCTCCTCGACGCGTCCGACGAAGGAGTGATCTACTGGAGCTTCGGCTCTATGTCGCGAATAGAGACCATTCCCAACGAGACTCTTGCGCAGATATTTCAAATTATATCTGAGTTGCCTCAAACTGTGCTCGTCAAAATGGACCGAAGGATACTTGCTAGGAATCTGACCGTGCCCGACAACGTGTATACGATGGACTGGATACCACAGTACAAAACATTGTGTTAGTATTATTTGCTTTATTTTCTCATCACTAATTTGAAGACCGTCACGAGTTCAAACCTGGGAGATGACTGTAGCATAACTGTTCTCTACAATTAAAGCGCACTCTAGCCGACAGGGACTGCGATTAAAGAATTGCCAGTCTACCTCTACAATAAATGTAGTGAAACTTCGGAAGTGAAACTTAAGGACTGTATGTTTCAGGATACCATAATCTGTGTTTAAGCGCTGGAGCGTCGCGACTTTGTCCTAGGGGCGTCGCCATCGACGCGACTGAGTCGATTGAGCGCCATAGAATTGCGCCGTGATTCCATCCTAAAGCTTCAATACGACAAGGACAAACTGTTTGAATTTTGGAGGCTGAGTTAAGGGGCGTCGTAAAAAAACTGCCAAAGTCCCAAGGGCGTCACATGCAGTACAAATAAGTTTGAGAAGCCCTGTAGAGATAGAGGTTTAGTCTAAAAACTATCGTTTTTTTCCTCACAGGTCACCCGAACGTGAAACTGTTCATATCCCACGGCGGTCTACTGGGCACGCAGGAGGCGGTGGCTTGTGCCGCGCCCATGCTGACGGTGCCCCTATACGCAGACCAGGCCCTGAACGGCCGTGCTATGAGCGACCGCGGCGTTGCGCGCCTCGTATCGCTCAAAAACTTCGACTACGATGACTGGCGGGAAGCACTCGCTGATTTGCTTAGTAACCCAAAGTAAGTTGTTAATCAGTTTTCTTGAACGTTACCTTTGTACCCTAGCAATAACATTTAACGTTCCAAAGATGCCATAGCAAAATGTATGTTTAGTTTGAGATTGGCATAGGCAAAACATAAGCTTATCAAGCGCTTGTTAAGTGAACACAAGTTTTACGAATAAGGGGCTGTAACATTTAAGTACAAATGCCTGAAACTTTTTTTTTTAACAAGGCGTTGTCTAGCAAGTCAAGTTTCTATTGAAGTCCGTAATATATATCACCCCCCCAGCTTCAAATGTGTAATTTACTCAAATGTTGAATTATGATCTAATCAAGCTACCTCATAACTCAATAGCAGCAAACAAAAAGTTATCGCTGGGCACGCGTACGTCTACCTACAGCGTCATTGAGCTCCTTATCTCGAACCATATTTATGGGCTGCACTGCAAATGTTTTTTTCTCATTATTTCTCTTGTTTACACCAATTCAAACACTGACTCGGCAGATAACCTGATGACACCTTAAAGTTTTCTACTCTTAGGGATCCGTATCCATAGGGTGCCCAACGGGATCCCACTATAGGGTGCGACCAAACCGCCGCGTATACGCAGTGACGTGTCGTATGCGTCACGTTTTCTCACCGTTTCTTCATACATTTTGTTGTGATTCCGTAACGTCACCGTTTTTTAAGCGGCGGTGTGGTCGCACCGTCGCACCTATAAGCTATTAGCTCTTGACGTTGATCTGTCTCTCGTATCTGTCACTAGGATGTATCTTTTAAACTGTACTAGGTTAGGTACCATCAGCCAAATATGTGGTCTACCACCCTAAGGTTAAAAATCCTTTGCACGTCACAATATAATAATGTCGATAAGACGTGGCTTGAAAGTTCGAATTTAGCAATATTTTTGTTTGATGGGAAGTTGGATGAAAAGTGGTAGAGCACTTCTTTGGTCGACCGTACACACTTGAATTTCTTCTGACCTCATGATACTTTGCATACTTAACGTGAACTCTTTGTTCCAGGTATAAAGAAAATGCTTTAAAGCTAAGAGATATATTTTTAGACAGGCCTTTATCCCCGCTCGACACAAGCGTGTACTGGATCGAGTACGTGTTGAGGCATAAGGGCGCGCGGCACATTCGGTCGCCGGCGCTGGACTTGCCACTCTCCCAACAACTTCTACTAGATGTAATCGCCCTTAGTATAGTCCTAACTATAATGACAACGTTCATTCTCCACCTGCTATTTAGGTACCTCTGCACGAGATGTATCAAATGGTGGCCCAAAGAAAAATTAGTTTTCGAGAAAAGATTGTTCAGAAGAAATAGCCTTTTCCTCTGTTTACTTTGGAAGTACAAAGTGAAAGCTAAATAATGTTAATTCAAATTGAATTTATTGTAACGTAGTAGGCGGTAAGTGTAAATATTAATGCGTAAGATATTTATGTTAATAAAAGAAAACAAAAACTTTTAATGTTCTTCTTATTGCTTGATCTTTATGCCTGCGCTACACCCTTGACGCGCGGCGCGGCAGTGGCGAGGTTGAAGGCACGCAGAGACATAAGTTATTTTATTATGTTGCTCGTCATGTCGCATGTTATGGTACCTACGGTACGTACTCATATATATATAGTAATAGATTGGCAATGCAAGAGAAAGAGCGGCGTAACGTAATACGCGGGTGAGGCGAGACCATTTGGCACTTGTCCCACCGCCAGCGAGTAGCGAGAAACGAGTGTTTTTAGTATGGAACTAAAGCGACAAAATTTCCATACTATGTAATAAATGCTCGCTTCTCGCTAATCGCCGGCGGTGGGACAAGTGCATTTTTCATACGCGTCGTAACCTTAAGGGACACTTGTTGGCATCTACCAAACTTTTCAATATGTTTTTAGTTACTGCTGCACCAATCTAATGGCTACTACTACTAGCCATTCCTCTAGTCATATTATATTAGCTGTAACATGTTAATATAATAAAAGTTAATCGTAAAATTATTATCTTTGGAGTGCAGCAACACTTGTTTACAGATAGAAAGCAGTCAATTATTGCAATTGTTCCCTAATCTGTTAGTGCACTATCATGTTTAATTACCTACTTAACTTAAATAATGATGTCATTGTTTTCATAGTTTAATCCTATGTTAGTTCAGCTCACGGGTGAATCCACTTTTAGTATGCAAAATTATGTTTGCTTTGCAAAAGTGCCAAAAGGCAAAAAGCTTGCTTTATTTTCAAATTTTACTGTTGTATCCTGTTCTATACATTCTTTCACTGACTAATATAACAACTGGGCAAAAACAAATTGAATCAGAATTAAAATTCTGGGGAATTCAGGGAAATATTTTCAGTCTCAGACAGAACAAGATGTTTTCATAAATAAACCTACATATTATCATGAACAAATGTCTATACCTCAATAAATTGTTTTTGAATGTTTACTAGAAGCACTTACCAATAAAGTACAGGAATGCCGAAGTCCATGTCAAATCTGAAGTGTGAGAATGCTAGTAAGGCTCCAGATTTTTCTTTGACAATGAGATACCAGGCCGAATCATCCTTCATCTCTTCAACTTTCCGTTCCTTGTTCCAGCCCCAAGCACATGTCTCATAACTGTAATCAAAGACACAGATGTTTAATAAGGTCTACTTCTTAAATTTAAAGTTTACTCTAGTGGTACCTAATTACAATACAAAACCATTTAAATATTCCCCGTTCTTTATTGAACTCCACAACTCAGTACAATAGGACTGCAAAAATAAAAAGACAAGGTAGACAATAGGCAGTCTTATTGCTTACGAGCAATCTCTACCCCTTTACTTTTACGTCTTAAACTGTTAAATATAAAAAAATTGAAATTTATCAAACAGACAAATGGTGCAACTCTTCTATTCCGTTTATATATACTGCTGTCTGTAAGAATCCCACTTCTTACCCTTTATCAAATTTGTTTTTCCTCTTTGATGGTAAGTAAGTAACCCAAGTTTAGAGCCATTGATTTAGCAGCAGGAAAAAATTATGTGAATCATCTACATGATATATACATCTTGGACTTATTTTTATGGTTGGGAAGCGACAAAACAGCAAGTGGTTGCAGAAGTCATTACTGGCACCTGATCACTCACAAAACTACCAACGAGGTATGATAGAATACCATTAGCAATTTTATAAACTTTCTTAGCTTCCATGCATTTGTTAAAAACTTCAATACAGATGTAGACAGCCTTTAATCTAAAAATGATAAGAAACAAACAGTTTACTTACAGTGTCTTCATATTCCTCTCGGTAAGGTCTATGGCCCAATCTAGAATGCTCTTTTCAAGGTCAGAGACCCTTTGAATGTACATTTCTACATCCAGGTCTTTACTTTGGTAAACCAAGAGCTCCTTGCACAAGGAAGCAAGGTCTGTTAGCTTGTTGGCTGAAGTAACATGTGTCATGCCATCAGCTATGCGGTATTGCTCCAGTTTTCTGGCTTGTCTCTTCTCCTTACTTTTGCTTACTGAAGCTGTGGTTTTCTTCTGAAATGTACAATACATCATACATTATTAAACGACTTAAAAATGATGCATAAACATTTATAATCATTTGCTATAGATGTTCGTCAAAAAATATGAAATCCGATTAGGTTTTTAATCAATTTGGAGCCTGAAACAAGCCAAAATGTGATCGATATAACGTGAGCAAGCTTCACACGAGAATACTACTTACACCCATGTTAATAGATGAAAATGATTATTGTTATATAACAAAACGATTGTAGATTTGTAAATTGATCAATTTTTCATTAATAGTTATTCGATTAAACTATGAAAATAATGATTGTAAACATAAACACGGCGGGAAAAACACAAATTTATTGTCAGTCAATCTGTCAAGTGTCATGTCAACTAACTGTCAGTTAAGTATTCCGTTTATCTGTGGCAAAGGCACAAGGAAATTATGCCTTGCGCACTTTAATCGATAAATTATTATTATTAAAAAACATTCCCAAGAAGTAGCCAAATATTCATATTTGTATACTCATTTTCATATTTTTCCATGACGCTTGCTATGAAGCGAAAGAGGTATGTCAGGATCGTAGCAAGTGGAACAAAGTAGTCTCTGCCTACCCCTGTGGGAAGGAGGCGTGATGGTATGTATGTATGTATGTCCATGACGAGAATAAGCCTATTAAAAATACTTAGTCAAGCTAGCACATGGAATTAATAAGTTCTACAAATAAATCACCCGGAGTACATGTACAGTATATCTATTAATTTCTTTGAGCTGGCGTTAAATGCCGTGCCTCAAACACGCTAAAGTTTACCCGCGAAAATTAAAATAATAGTTACGTCACTTGGAATTGAAAAAATCAATATTTTTTCTTCAATTCGGGGTTATTAGCGGTATTAGAGCATTGTTATATTTTGGTTTTTTAGTTTTATTAATCGCACTAAAAGTATTTGAAACTCTTTAGATTGTGCTATTGCTTTCTAAACGTGTGCTAGATATTTTTCTGGCTGATTGCCAAGTTATATCCGTCAGATTCTACATCGCGAATATTTTATGAACCTTGGAATAAAAGTTCGTTTCTGTATTTTTAAGCTCTCGTTAAGGGTGTCAAAACGTTGTTACTTCAACAATATTAGGAGTATGAAGTCACTGAAGCTTTCACAAACGAACGACGAGATGCCTACTTTAGGTCTGGGAACTTGGCAGGTCTGCTTTCGCCTGTTTGTTATTAGAATGTCACAGAATATCGAATTATTTTTGTATACTAAATTAATTTACAGGCACCACCAGATGTAATAGAATCAACAGTGCTAAAGGCTTTAGATTTGGGATACAGACACATAGACACGGCTTTCAATTATAACAATGAGGAGGCTATTGGAACTGCTGTTCAAAAATGGATCAGTGATGGAAAAGGCACGAGGGACGACTTGTTTATTACAACTAAAGTAAGAAATGCTACGATATATTAAAAATAATTTAACCGCATTTTACAGCTTGTACAAGCTATATTTTCATGTGGAAAGTTTTATGGGAGGCCTTGAGTACTGGTGATGTACAAAGAAATGATGCACTTATTTTCCATGTTACAGCTCCCCCATGTGGCTAACCGTGCATCAGATGTGAGGAAGTTCCTGAAGCTACAACTGAGTCGCTTGCAGATGGAGTATGTCAATCTGTATCTAATTCATGTCCCCTTCGGCTTCTTTTGTGACCCTGAGAAGCTGACTCCAATTGTGAAGAGTAATGGAGAGTATGACTTGGATGTCAAAACAAATCATGTTGAAACGTGGAAGGTGAGAAATTACAGAAACTAAGAAGAAAAACCTCATCTCTTTGTTATAAAGATTTTTCGTCACACTTGCACGTAAACAGTATCAAAACATACAGGTTAACTTTGCCGTAATGCCTCATATAAAACTCTTGCCGCAGCTCCAGCGAGTGCCGGTTTTTTCTGACCTATAATTTTATTTCTTTGCCAAATGTGATAAATACCTTGTACGTTTCATGGGCGGTACGGAAATTACAACCATTGTCTCAGAAAGCAGTCTTCGACTTCGGGCTTCTACTAGAGCCTCGATTGTAACTCCTTACTTACCGCCCTTAATACACAATGTACTAATATTGTTTGTGCACAGGTAATGGAAGAGTGCCAGAATGAAGGTCTTACCAAAAACATTGGGGTGTCAAACTTCAACGAGTCTCAGATAAGGAATATAATGCAAAGTGCCACACTGATGCCTCAGGTGTTGCAAATTGAGTTGCACACCTACTTCCAGCAGAGGGAACTTCGTAACTACTGCGATGAAAACAACATTGTTGTGACGGCTTACGCTCCTCTTGGCAGTCCTGGTGCCAAGGACCACTTTGTAAACAAGTATAATTACAGGTGAGCTGTGTTATTAAGTAACACAAATCGGCTCAAAAAAATTGTACAGTAGCCAGCACTCCAAAATCTATACAGGTGACACTATTGCCTTCCTATTCACATAAAAAAAAAATAAAAAAAAAAAACTATTGAGTAAGGGGCTGTGTGGATTAGTGCTCTTTACCTATAGTCTATTTATTTTAGCTAGATACTAAAATGACATTACCTGTGTTGCCTGTTTTTTGCGATTCAAAAATAGTGATGTGCCACCACTATCGAAAGTTAACGATAAATTAAATTTAGTATAGATTTTTGTATGTATAAGCTAGTGTAATAAACTAATAAATCTTTAAATTTGCTTGATTATGATACAATCGTATTTTTTCTTAAAATATAACATGACCAAACCTCTTGTATTCAGACCACAAACATTGTCGATGGTTTCGAGTACACCACTAAACAATAAAAGCTGGTATCATTATTTCACAATTTGACATTTGCAATTGTCAATTTAGTATCTAGCTAATATAAATAGACTATACTGTAATAGTGTTGGATCGCGAATGTCTATCAAACTTGAATTTGAAAGTCTTGACACTTGGCTCGTGATTTCCAGCCCTGATGTGTTTCCCGATTTACTCGGCCTTCCGATTGTGAAGGAGATCGCGGATAATCACGGGAAGACGCCGGCCCAAGTGCTGCTGCACTTCCTGGTCAAACAGCAGATTGTCGTCATTCCGAAGAGTACCAGCGAGCACAGACTGAAGGTAAACAACAAATTTGTACTTTCCGATAAACACACTACGGCCAGCCACATACAATAAAGAATTTTCATACGGTTTCCGTCCGGAATGACGTCAGCGAACGGGACATCGCTATATAACGGAACGGGACAGGGCTACCAAATGACGTCATTCCGTACGGAAACCGTATAAAAATTCCGTATGTATGTGGCCGGCCGCACAGATCTTATTAATACAAGTAACAAAATCAAAATAAAAAGCGCTCTATTAATATGTATCTAATTTACAGGAAAATATGCAAATATACGACTTTGAAATGACGGAAGACGAAATGAGCCGTTTAAAAAAGCTGGACAAGGGCGAAAAAGGTCGCATCTTCAACTTTCTGTTTTGGAAAGGAGTTGAGAATCATCCTGAATACCCATTCAAGCTCCCTCAAACTACAGACTTAAAAGAATAGTTAACAACTTTATGAATATCATCGAGCATACCGAATTTTATTAATGCAACATTCTAGTCATTCTACCTCTGCTTGTGTACAACTAAGATTAGGAGACCAAGTATTATCATTATTGTAACTTATACACGCAGTAAGGCTAGCTTTAGGTTTAATTATTGTGATCATGATCAGTGTGACTGATGTAAATTTTTGTCTTTAGCTATGAGCTCAATAAATTTTCAAGTGTTTGTTTTGCTTGGCATTAGATGCTGATTATTGAATAGAAACGAAATATTAAAAATGAGGTTGTTTTATTTTGATTAAGATTAAACACAATCCTGGCAATATTAAACGGACAGTACAAACACTTGTGGACAAAATAAAGTGATCAAGATAGTCGGTAGAGCATTTTTCGTTGCAAACGATGTTGGAGCTCTCCTCTTCTTATCATGGTGTGGATGACCTTTTGTATGGCTCTCTCAGGGTATTTCTGTCGCAGGAAATCTTGAATGATTGTTTGCTCTGACACTTGGGAACCAACAGCGAACCTGCGCTTCAATTGTTTCTCGACACGGGACAGCATCTCATGGTCTTCCTCTGTTGTAAAGCCTTCAGCACCTGAAAATGAGATAAAAGACAATGTTCACTATTTGTGATGGCGAAGAAACAATTGGCTGCATAGTTGGCTGCGTTCCATAACGTGACTGTATAGCAAGTAACTACACAACTACATATTCATACTCGTATGTATTGTAGCATTCAACTATGTTATAGTTATTTCCCTTTGTAGTTGCGGGTATCAAATCATGTATTGATGCAATCATCATAATAAACCTGGCAATAAATTCGACTTTATCTCCGTCGATATCTTCGGCGCTTGAGAACCGATTTAGATTTTTTTGTTCGACAGTGTGCCTTAGTGGTTAATGTGACTGTTTTATTACCTGCAAGACTCCCAGTCATGGCCGCGTCTAACGTAGACACTTGGAACAGTCTCAGGGCTTCAGTGACGTGCGCTTCGGTGGCAAACGGTTGCAGTTGCATTTTGGCGAGAGATTCCGATATGCGCACGATGGCTTCTAGCTGCCTGTAATGAAAATAATATTAAGTAGTATGAAGTATTTTAGTTAATAGTGAAAAGTGTTTGTGTCCTCACTACTTCCACATCCTCTAATAACATATGTATGATTTGAGACGACCAAGAGATCATCTCGGTTACAGACTCTCGATACCACGCTGTTATAAAAATGTCGAATTACACACCACCATAACTTCGCGGGGCTCCTATTTCTATTCGGTTTGCCCTTCTGGCATTTGAAGATACCTAACGAATCTAACCTAATTTTACAGTGGAACCACGAGAATCTATGGGAAACGCGTTTTGGGTAGATATTTACCCCCTCATTCATAAACGCTCTATAGGCCTCTGCTAACGTAGCAATCGTTTGTCCTTATCTGTCACTTTGACATTTACCTTTCACAGGTAAGGACAAACGATTAATAAGTTAGCAGAAGCCTATAGAGCGTTTATAAATAAGGGGGTTAAATGTTATTCAAATTTTAACGTGCGATCGCTCATTTAATAATATTAGTAGGATTATTAAGACCATGTCTGTACTTACCTGACTGTGATGGGTATGGCGAGCCGTTTGTCAGCGTGGGCCTCCTGCTGCGTGGCGCCCGTGCGCATGAGCACGTAGCGTGCGCGCAGGCGCGCGGCGGCGGCGGGCGCCAGGCGCGGCCCGCAGCGCGCGCGGCAGAACGCCGCGTAGCGCCGCAGCAGCGGCAGCGGCAGCTCGCCCGCCAGGCTCTCGCGCTCGGCGCCCGACCCGCCCATGTGCACCGATATTATGTGCTTCGCTAGAGTCTGCAAGGCGAATGGATTAGGATTAGGTCATTATTATCGTGATGCTGGTATGACAATATTATGATCGTCGATTTCAAAACATCAGGATTTGCTGCGATACGTAACAATAATTTGTGATATGGTTCGCACGAAGGTTGCAAAAGCCCAGTGGGCGTGATGTGAGATGAATCCCCATGTTTAACTTTATTTACACAAGGATACACACTGCAATTACACTAACTTACTAAATTTGTTGTATTCATGTTAAATTTAAGAGAAGCCAGATACCGCGTTCTGTACCGCAAGAGCGTTAAGCGCATTTCTAACGTGACACATGTTCTGGTGCAAATCGGAGCCTTCCAAGTTCGTTCTTCTATTCTGTGCCTGTACGTATTTCATTACACATGGAACTGCCTTATGACATCGGTTTACTTGTAACCAACTTAAAAATTTCAAATAATGTAAACTTACGATATCCCTATTCTGGTCGTGTTCGTCCTTGACGATGAAGATCATGTCGAAACGTGACAGGATAGTAGGCATGAAGTCGATATTGTCGTCGGCCTTTGTGTCGTCCCAGCGTCCGAATACGGAGTTCGCTGCCGCCAGTACAGAGCAACGCGAGTTTAGCGTCGTCGTAATACCCGCCTGGAAATTAACAAGTTTGTGAAAAATACATTTTTAATACCTGTACCTTTTTTTAATGCAGGTACTTGATTATTGCATTGTCATCGGACCTGCGAACTTGTCGAGATAATTGAGGGCACCGACTGTAGCAAATTTTAAGGTAATCAGATCACTGAAAGTAATGAAGTGTGTAGAAACGAGTTGCAAAATTTGATTACTTTGTAATTTCATTATATGGTTACAAATGAAGCTATGAGGATGTTAACTAACCTGACAAAAAAAGTATGCCAAATTTCACGTCAATCCAACCACTGGGATTGGATCAAAATTCACTGGCAAGATTTGATGACAGACAGACAAAGGGTCAGATGAAACTAAATAAAAGGTGGCAATAAACACATTGCTTCTACTTAGTCTGAAAAATGAGAGCACAAACATATAAGTACTCCGATAGTAGATGTTTTCAATCGATGATAATGATAACTTTAGTACGGTAAGAGAAGCTTCCGCGCATAAGACTACTACTGTTCCTGAAATTGGCTCTGTGTTACTACTTTAATTACCTAAATTGTGATAAATGCTGTTGGTTCTCCTTAAATAAATAAATAAGACAGTATTGCCATTACTAATTTTCAGATCAGAGTGTAGATGCCTCTACTCTCTTTGTTTCAATAAAATTTAATTTGATAATTAGGTACATCGTTGATTCCGCTAATTTTGAGGTTGAGACGTCATTTATTAAGCCGTTAATGGCCATTGTTACCTTGGCGATGGAGATGGTCTGCTGCTCCATGGCCTCGTGTATGGCGACGCGGTCATCTTCGCGCATCTTGTCGAACTCGTCGATGCAGACAACGCCGCCGTCGGCCAGCACCATCGCGCCGCCCTCCATCACGAAGTTGCGCTGTCAACGCCGCGATCGTTGATTAGTGACGCGTGACGCGGCAAGTGTTTAACGTAATAAAATTGCTGCACTCCGATTGGCTGGTTCAAAGTATATTAAATCACAATTCGTCTCTGTTTAAGCTGCGGCAAAAATGCTTGTATGGCCGTGGAGAAGTTCTCCTCTTTAGGGCGCATTTCTCAATCTCAACCAATTCTCGTGAAATTTAGTGATGGTTTCGATCTATGTAGTGATACAGGGAAAATCATCGCGTAAAATTTGTTCTAAACAGCACCATCAGCCAAATATGCGGTCCACCCGTCTACCACACTTAAGCTTGGAAATTCTTTGCACATCCTAGAATACCACGTTGATAAGATGTGAGTCACATCATGTGACTGTTAACTTGAAAGTTCACCTTTAGCAAATTTTTTATTTGATACTAAGTTGGATGTAAAGTGATTGACCTCTTATTTGGCCGACCCTACGTAATAAATTACTGTGTTATATGTAGAACTGGACAGTCCAAATTCCTAATAGGAACCGAAGTGAGTAATGTTAGTGGCAAGCTTACGGAGCCAGGGTCGCGGATGACGGAGGCGGTGAGGCCGGCGGCGCTGGAGCCCTTGCCGGAGGTGTAGACGCCGATGGGCGCGACCTTCTCCACGAACTTGAGCAGCTGGGACTTGGCCGTGCCCGGGTCGCCGAGCAGCAGGATGTTGATGTCGCCGCGCCGCGTCAGCCCGTCCGGGAGACGCTTACGGGCCCCTGGACGATGAAAGAAAAAAATGTTATGATGGTCAAGTACAAAAGTCAAAAGTCAAAAGTCAAAAGTTTATTTTGCAAATAGGCCGCCGAGGGCTCTTTTACATGTCTTTTTTTTTAATCTACCAGCGCATTCGGAAAGACCATCATTGCCAAGAAGAATGCGCCGCAAGAAACTTGGCAGAAAGTCATTTTTTCAAAATAAAATAGATTTACAATAGTACTTAAATTCTACTTAACTTACCTAATACAATTAATACATTTTATAAAAGGGATGTAAAAGGTCCCTAAATTAAGTCCGTACCTTAAATTACATTGGTCTATAGTAGAGATGTATAAAGTCTCTACTGGTCAAAGCGAAACAGTAAGGGAAATGTATTCACGTACCACTGTCTAACACTATAGCAATTGACAGGCCGCCGACACTCAACCTTGAGTGATTTGTCACCTTATTGCTATAGAGTTATACGGTGGCACGTGAATAAATTTCCCTTACTGTACCTATTTTGCGAAAAGCGTGGACACAACATGTGTTATACTGGCACTCCACTTGGCGTTGCGTATTCGCGTTGCGCTATTGGCATCTTCGTCGCATACGCTAGAAATAATATAGTGCATCCCCTTTACTCACGCAAATATTTGGATAAAAACGCCAAGCGGAGTGCCAATATTAGAATAACTCAATAGAAATAAATTTAAAACACGCAAACAGAACCTCACAGTACAGGGCCAAATTAGACTTAAAACACAAGGTCTGATTGTCAACATACCTCCAAACAGCAAACAAGCGATAGCCTTCTTCATATCAGTGGCACCGAATACACTGGGTGCTATGGACATGGATATCCGCTCATACACGTCAGGAGAGGCGGCGAGGCGTCGGAACTGCTCCTCCTCGTCCGCCGTGAAGGGCTTCAGGCCTCCGGTCACGCCCTCTTCTGCGGTGAGACCTACCGCGCGAAGGTAGGAGGAACGGACGCCCACGCTCTTGTCACCTCGGCCTTCGCGCTGCGGGAAGGGGTAGTGCATTATGATAATAAAGCATTATACAAGTCGCAACGGTTTATGAGCGGTGACCTTGAATGTGCAGAATTCATTTTTTGGGTCTCTTTGGCGGGGAGACTGAGGCGCGAGGCGGGGAGGTAGCGCGCCGCGCGGCGCGAATGCATTCTATTGGTTCGTTCAGTCGCTTCCCGCTCTCGCGCCCCATTCCCACGTCTCGCGTCCCTGAAAGACAGTATACACCTGCGCAAACACCCCCACTTTTGCCGAGCGCTCATAAACCGTTGCGACACTAATAATACACAATACATGCAGTTTGATCAGTGGCGTAACGTAACTATAGGGTGTCACTGGTAGTACTGGCAAAATGCCACGAGCCCTTGGCTCTATGGGGCCCCGAACTGGCTTGGTCTAGAGCACAGAAGGGACAAGGATGGACTTCTTTATATTGAGGAAGGACCATCTGACGAATTTGCCACGGGCCTCAGACTTTATAGTTACCCCACTGACTTTGATACATTTATTTTAGATTTTTTAACTTTTTCTTGACTTTTCTGTAACATTCTATTCAAAATTAAGTCGCCCCTTCGACATCATATACTTTGAATTATTTGTCACCTATAATTAAAATAAGTTTCTGTCAAAAATTTAATTTCTTAATAAAAGCTTTTTTTGCTGACTGTACAAACTTGTGTAGTATGGCGATTGGTGATTGGCCACTTTCAGTGTTTTACTGCTACATAAACGCATATTGCTTGTATCAGCGACAATCCAACTGTATACATATAAAGGTAAGGTTTGATAATAATAAAGTGTTCTGATACGTTCTTAACACCAGCTAGTGACTTGGATTTTACTTCCATCACCACCATCCTCACCACCCAAGTCCATCATCTATTACACTTGCATTGTTATCCGTATTTCATATGTGTACCAAATTTCAAGTCAATCAGACCAACCATTGAAGAGTTCCCTCCTGCAGAGACGATCCAAGCTGAATCACCAGAACCCCACTACCAGATTATTGTATAGTCGTGTAACTTAGACAACTAAGCAAAATTTCAGATCAATCGGTTGAAGATATCTGCTTCAAAACAGAGTGTCAAGATTCCATCCGGACAAATGTTAAGGCTTGTAAAATCCTAAAAAAACATTCATGTCCATGTGAGGGAGTTAGTTAAGTCACATCATAAGCCACCACATGCTGAAGTATCCCGGAGTAAACTTACTCCTTGTTTGGCAATTTTCTTGATGGAGTATATCCCGAGCACGGTGACGCGCGCGCCGGGCGCCACGCGCTCGCACAGCACGCGCTCGCAGTACACCGACAGGTGGCGCGGCATCTCGCCCTGCGGGATGCTCTCCGGCGCCTCTTGCAGCTTCAGTACCTGAGGACGAGGGGTGCATTGTTGTCAACTATATTCAGAAATGGCAAAACATGTTGAAGAAAGTTTCCAATTTGCAGAAAATAGCACCATAAGTCCCCAAATGTATAGAAAACTGATTTAATAAGTTGTTGACAAACTTAGTCCCAAGTCACTAGATTTATAGACGGACCGCTTAAATGAGTCCTCGACCGCGCGGCACAGGGGCGCGGGGTAGGACGAAAAAGGGGACCTCTCTCGGTGCGGGCGGGGAGTGCGCCTGCCACCCGCACCCCTCTCGGCCCCCGCGGTCGCCCTCATAGCTAAGTTGTCAACACTGAAGAGGTGTGCTTAGCTTAGCATGCAGACTAATTGCTTTAATACCACATTTGAGCAATTAAATTAAAGTTAGTTATGAACTAAAACCGCAAACTAAACTGCGCTACTCTGCAACCACATGTGAAAAAGGCTGCTGTCTGTGTGACCAGTTAATGGTTTAGTACCAATAACCAACTTATACCATAACTAGCGACCCGCCCCGGCTTCGCACGGTATATTATGCATGTATTATACATATAAACCTTCCTCTTGATTCACTCTATATCTATTAAAAAAAAATCGCAATAAAATCCGTTACGTAGTTTTAAAGATTTAACAAAGGGACATAAGGACATAGGGACAGAGAAAGCGACTTTGTTTTATACTATGTAGTGATGATTAAAATCAAATATTTCAAAGTTAGAAATTATAATAAGTACCTGATAGTCAATGCATTTGCATTTGTCTGGAATGATGAAGTAGGGATCCAATGGACACTTGGGGCGACCAGCTTGTTCTCTGTAAAAAAAAATTGAAAATAAGTATTACAGTAGAGGGCATAAATATTGATACAGCCATTGTGTCAAATATATGTACCTATCACGCTTTATTTTTTGTGGTGGTGTTTGGATAACTTACATATTTTTATGGCCTTGACAAGCAATTGTCCACAAATTTGTTTGCGAAGAATTCATTTATCAAATAGAATGGTGATAAGTATGTTTTAACAATCCAGGTATAAATATAAACTACATGTGTGTCAAATTCTGATTAATAGATTATGTGGGAAAGAGTAGATTTCGTATTTATAAATACTACTAAGATTATAGGATAATGTAAATAAATAAAGAATAATTAAAAAATTAATCACTCATCAAATAAAAACATATTGTGACAGTTACCAAATTTCAAATTTGGTTAGCAAATTCAATTCGTTATAATTACGTGTTGCATTTCCGTGGCATGACATAGCCCTCCAAGCCGGGCTTGACTGGCAGGTTGGGAATGATGTTGCGGCATGACCGGCATTGGATGGAGATCCTGGTGGCCTTTGCTTTGATGCCTGAGGCGGATATAACAATACCAGGAATCTTCACTAGACGTGATACTGTTTCTGACTGTAACAGATTTTTTAAATATATTATTATAAGAAAATTCAAATGATTGTTCCAGGACCCTGTCTTAATTTAATTTAATTTAGTCTTTATTTGCATCGACTTCACTTCACATGGTTTTTACTTTTTCTCAAAACTTTAAAAAAATCAGTAACTTACTTTTAGCTCTCGCAAATCAGCTGTGTGAGCATCAGAAGACAGTAAAACTTGTATATCTTCCACTTTTTCTTCCCCCTCTGGTCTAGGAGCGGTTAACTCATCTGCCAACTGAAACAGGAGTTACATAGTTATCAATACATAATAACAAATCGAATTATATCACATCCCCCTCGAATCAGCGCATTTAACCTCTTTTGCTGCTTCTTCCAAGATAGGGAGATGTTCACTGGGCTTCTTATAGAGTTTTTCAGCTAGAACTTCATCAAAACTGGATAAATCTTCAATGTTTATTTCAACCCAATATTTGCTCAAGTTGTAATTCCGCTTGAGAGCATCTCTGAAACAAAATTATTTTCGGGAATCACATGGGCTGTGCAATAAACATTTCACACTCACGCTGATTAAATGATGTTTACCTGTATTTATAGTTAAAATTCCCTGTATGAAATTGCCGGATGAATTCCTTGAACTTTTTCTTTACAGCTTGTAGGTTAATTGTTTCCTGTGATTCATTATCATCAACACCGAAATTGTCGGAAAAGAAAACACCAGCGTCATCAAAACCTTCCATATTAAAGCGAAATTACGTCTATTAATGAGTGTAGATTTGATTATTTCAAAAACACATATATCTGATTTTAATTTCGCAAGCAACCAGGTACGGTACGGTGTTTGGTGTTTGGGCGCGAAAATGTGACAGCCGATGAGCCGACCGACATTACGACAGTGACACTGACAGCTGACAGTTTTTGAAACTTTTTAATAGGTAAATGATGGCGAAATCAAGTTTTTTTGGCCAGTATTTTATA
Organism: Pandemis heparana; assembly: GCA_963854515.1. Classification (NCBI taxonomy): domain Eukaryota; kingdom Metazoa; phylum Arthropoda; class Insecta; order Lepidoptera; family Tortricidae; genus Pandemis; species Pandemis heparana. The sequence goes on from OY978024.1 coordinate 7,646,821, forward strand.
ACGAAGCATTAAGCATTATCCCATTTATATGTATACGGGGTATACGGTAACTGTATAAATTGCAAATGTTCGGGACAGAACCTTACATGCGCTTACATGCTTGGCTAAACCATGGCTAGACTATGCACCGGATTTGACGTCTAAATTCTCTACGAAAGAAAACCGTTTAAGGCAAGGTTTTAAACGCTGCCCAGCCCAAGAATTTTTGATGTCGACTCGTGCTTGACCATTTAGTAATGGCTGAAAAGCGCTCGATATTCAAAATTTAAAATCAGAATCTGGTTGCCTAGGCGCTACGGTAAACAAAAATAATAATTGGTTTGCGTATAATTAAAACAAACAACGCTTGAAGCAACATTAACTATTCACTAATTAACCTTGAAAGTTGTCAAAGATGTAAAAAAACTGTTTTATGTGTAAAAGGCGATTTATTTCCGTTGAAATAATTATTACTGCGACATACTAATAAATCCAGCAATATGGGCGACGTGAGTAACACTGTCAATGCCTTAAATTGAACATGTAACAGTTCCTTTGAATTCTTTTCGCATTACTAAGAAAAAATGATTATTCTTTTAGAAAGCCGGAGATACAGTCGACACTCGGCTAGAGTTTATAATGGAATATGTGCTCAAATCACTAAAATTAAAACTTGAGAAATGGGCAAAGTTCATCACTGGAGATGAGAGGGTACGTTAAAATCTTCAGTACCTACTTACTTGCTTACGTAAACTGATCAGTTCAACAGATCAAAAACAAATAATAATAATTACTTAATTTTCTCCTTTTATAGCATGTCGTGTTAAAATTTTTCGATAACCCGAAATTCGAGATCATAGTGTTCCGCGTAAATACTGCGGGACTTTTGACGTGTGCAACACACTTTCCAACCATCAGTAGAGGAAAAATGGTATACTTTTTGAGGAATATCGATGAGAAACTCACGCAGGACAACTTTCGCAAGGTACCTAAGTAAATTTAATGGCCGCTGTACTTATATGTCGTAGGCGGATTGTAGTGATCCGCCGTATTACATTACGCCTAGCCGTTTTGAACGACAGGGCCGTTTTGCAATGCGGCGGTTCAATGATTTTTTTAGTGGATATAGGTTTGGTTAGACTAGAATTGCGTCAGGGCCGAAGGCCCAAACTGAGCGGAAATTGGAGCGAAGCGAAGCGGAGGTCCGTTGACTGAACTAAAAACTTAAAACGTCAAATTAAGCGGAGCCAACTACTCGCTGTATTACATTACGGCTAGCCGTGTTACATTACGGCTAGCTGTGTTGAAGAACGTATGGCGCCGAAAACATTCCGGCAGATTTTCACTCAGCCGCATTCAATCCGGCTAATCGTTGAACCGCCACATTGCAAAACGATCAAACCGGCTAGGCGTAATGTAATACGGCGGATCACTACAATCCGCCTGCGATACATATACGCTTTGTAGATACAATTAAAAAGTACGAAGTAAAATACTTCTAGAACTAGGCATAGTTCAGGTGCTTATTTAAGTTTATGGGGCTCCTTTTTCAGTCCATAACAATCGGGGAGATGTCCGGTAACGTCTTGATGGATATTAGCGTGATGGCTGAGGAAGTGATCGGCCCGCTGCTCTGTAATCCTGAGAACCAGAAGGGCTGGCCGAAGATCGTGCAGCAAGACATGAAGCGTCACGTCGATGATCTCAGGAACTTGATGCACCAGGTTAATGCCAACAACAAAGTGTCCAATTAAAACTTAACCTATGCAGGGATTATATATATATATTTTGATCATTTTATGACTCGTACCGCTTGTACCTTGTATTGTTGTTATTGAAAATCCTTTTTAGATAACATCATAAATGTCGATAAGAGGTGGCTGGGCAATGGCCTTTGCCCAGCAGTGGGACACTTGATTGAGCTAACATCATAATAATAAGAGGTGGCTGTCAACGTGAAAGTTCGACTTTAGCGAGATATTCGTTTGATAGGTAGGAAGTTGGATGAAAAGTGGTGCCACGCCTGGAGTTAATCATACAGCAATGGTGCTGCTATGTTTAAAACAGTAGGCGCTTTTGAATAAGCTCGTATTACAAATATAATGAGTTCTCGTATTACAAATGTAATGATACATTGCATATGTTGCCTAACTATCTTTTGTTTTAATGCAGTTGAAAGGTGAAATGGCCAGTCAAGTAATGCTGCCTATGCCCGCGGGCATGGAAAATATTTTTCATGCTGAAGCAAGACTGAAAGAAAGGTACTTATGCCAGTATACTTTTAATGAATACTATGATTCACGCTATAACAACGGTAAAATAACACAACTGCAAATCCTTAATCACAAAACATATACATAAATAGGGGCCAGGGGATCATAATTAATACGTAATATTTCTCTGACATTTGTACTTTTTAAACGTTTTTTGCAGCGAGGGCGAAGATGTAGATCTATATCTCAAGACCAATATAGAAGGCGCCATAATAAAGTGGGCTCAGCAAGCCCATGACTTACTGTCAGAAGATTCTTACATAGGTAACTAAAAATAAAAACAATTTTAAACTATGTCACGACTTTTGATATACACACATATTCTAAACTGGATCTTGTGACAGCTTTCAAGCGAACCAGGTTTCCTCTACCGAGTGCGGACATAGATTTTTACACGTTCCGGCTAAAGAACCTAGAAGGCATCTACTCCCAACTGCGCGACCCTCGCGTTAAGCGGATGGCGCATTACCTGGAAGATACGAGGAGCGTATATTTGGAATGTTTTAAGAACATGCTGACTAATGTTGTAGCTGGTAAGTCTATTTAATTAGTTATTTTCATAATAAAATTAAATAACCTAAGTCAAAACTGGACTTATTTCATTACTTGTGCTATAAAAACTAAATTCATACCAAATTTGAAATTTCTAGGACAACTGAAAGTACCCCATAGGTTTTTCGAGCTCGCCAATTTTCGGAAACACCATTTCTAATGACTGAATCTTTTGATTAAGTTGACTCAGAGGGTTCATTTTTTCATAGCCCCAAGGGACCGCAGACCGCTTTCCTGAGAAAAAAAGTCTTGGCGGACAGACAGACAGACAGAGACAGACAAGCAGACAGACGGACAACGAAGTGATCTTATAAGGGTTCTTTTTTTTCTTTAGAAGTACGGAAACCTAAAAAGTAAAAACGGATTTTTATGAATGTAAAAGCGAGCCCGGTTTAAAGCATGTACGCCTCGCCAAGTGTATACACGCACAAGTGCTACTAAACTTTGTTAAGTAAACTAGACGAGATCTACTTAAGCCTTAAATGTAATTTCCAGCTATTGTAGAATGCCGCGATATCTACGTGTACCAGAAGCCACTGGCGACCCATTTCGAGTCGTTTGAGAGCACGGACTTCCAGGAAGCGAAGCACCTCATAAGGCCCATGTTTCACTGCATCGGGCTGCTATGGGGCAACTCCCGATACTACTGCAGCGTTGAGAAACTTATACGTACGTGGCTACATAGTCATATCTCATATAATACCGCCGTGTCCAATAAATTGATTTAACGATTAAAATTTGAGGCTCAATAAATAATCTAAATTCAATTTAATGGAAAAAGTTCCAAAACAAAAATTGCTCAGTTATACGAGTAGAATCGCAACTTGCATTTAAAGCCTCTTAAAAGAAGGCACCCTGTATACATAGTATATACTTTATGAGTGATAATTTTGTCTGGATTGCAATAATAACTTTAGTTACTTCAATTGTTTTACTAATACTTAATTTATAGCACTCCTCCGCGAGGTTTGCAATATGCTAATAATGCAATGCACGAACTCCGTCGATCCTGCTTCCATCTTTCAAGGCGAGCCCGATGAGCAGCTCATGAAATTGAGAAAGGCGTTGGCTATTTTAAGCCATTTCGTGTAAGTGCTTTGCTTTGCTTTGTCTTATAGGAGACTAGTTGTTGCCCGCGACTTCGTTGGCTAAGAATTTGTGGTAGGTAACTATGTGATTTTCACAATGATAAGTAGAACGTGTGCTATTTCAGAGATCTAGCTATCTGTCTGACCTACCACAATCAAATCCATCCAGCCTTTGCTGGGTAGAGTTGTGCCTGCGAAACTTTTTCTTTTATTTTGAAAATCTTTAAATATTTCAGCGAAACATATGAATTAAATCGCGATAAAGTGCACACTTTCTTCCCGATTGGAGTGACGCCTGTGCGCTGGTCGTTCGACTTTGACCGTGTTTTTATGCGGTTTAATACCTATGTGAAGCGACTCAGGATGATTGAGGGCATTCTGGAAGCTACTGTCGAGATACTTAAGCTAGAAAAAGTGGAATTTTGCGGAGTCAGAGGCAAGATTATCAGTTCCGAGTGTATGAAGGTGATTGCGTTTTAATAAATAGATTGTAGAATTTCTGTGTCCTGTATGTCATTGTAGAATTCATGTGTGATTGGTGACGTTGTGTATCCTTTACAAATTTGTTGGTACATATATAGGTATTGGAAGACTATTCAGTGAAATACCAGAACCTCGGCAACATGACGTACGACCCGGCGGACCCGGAGGACAACTCTTTCCTGCCCGACTACAACGCGCACATGGAGGTGCTCGCGGATGTGGACCGCCGCCTCGCCTCACTCTTCTCACAGGGGCTTGACGAGTGCCACAACGTGCAACACTTCTTTAAGGCATTTAACTTTACCTTTCCTCTATGTAACGCTAACGCAGTTACCGTTGGTTCGACAGCTTTTAGATAGGTAGTGCAGCAATGGCTTTTGGAAACGGATCTTCTCTAATATTCTACTTGTAGTTGATCTCAATGAATTACTGTCTTATTGAGCGACATCTTTAATTTATGTAGCATTTTACTTGAATCTTATAAATTTAACATCATGACATGATCATGAAAGATAGGTCCCAATTAATCTACTTTATAGCCAACGAGCGACCTACCCCTGCTTCGCACGGGTGCAATCAGTGTTTCTCTACTGTACCTATTATGCATGTACTTATATAATAGGTAACCCTTTCTCTCGAAAACTGAACTTGAGCTTCTTGCAGTTTTTCCAAATTATTGGAGATTTATTCCACCGTCCGATTATCAAAAGTGAACTCCAACCAAAACTGTCCCGACTTCTGGATTTCATGAATAATAATCTAGATGATGTGAAGGCAATCTTTGACGAAGAAATGGCGGTAAGTTGAAATTTCATAGTCTTCTATAATTTAGACCTTTACATTATATTATGTATATATGTAAATAATTGGTCTGTCTAATTAGTAAAAAATTGTATGGCATCAGTAGGCAAGGCGTGCGGTGGGCGTACCTAGGTAGTTGTAACCATTTAAAAATATACTATTTACAGTATACTTTTCTGTCTTAGAAAGTAACCAGAAACTCAGCAAGCCCAATGGTAGACGCATATTTTCCACCTGTAGCTGGAATGATGTGGTGGATCCATAAATTACGAAGGCGGTTGCTAGATCCAATGGAAGATTTTATTATTTTTGAAGATCCGTGGGTATCACGTAGTGTGTCGTTAGTGGTGTCAATAAAATTTATGAGCTCTTATTAAAGTTTAATTATGCATTCCAGAATCATAAATTCCGATTCTGCTTTATATATGAAGCGAAAGACCAATGAAATGTTAGGTTACCTAGATGCGGTAGAAGATCGGCAGTTCAAAACTTGGTGTGCAACTGTGCCGAATATTTGCCAGATCCAATTAGCTAAAAACCTTATCGAAAGGGATCCACCGTTTGTAAGGAACAATTTCAGTCCGGAGGTAAGCATTAATTTGACAATGGTCGGTCAGTTCTAGTTATCCTGTGTAGTTTAGTTAGTAATATTGCTCAGTCTAGTTTCTCAACTGGATCCTGTCACACAGGGACTCCTAGCTCAGGATCCAGAGTCGAAGATACACTGATTGTTATATTTTTATATAATAAACTTTTTTCATTTTTCATTTTCATTTTCATCTACGGTCTTTAAAAATAAAGTACCTTTTTTCAGTTAGCGATGATGTTGCGTGAAATACGTTACATAAAACATTTAAATAAAGAAGGAATACCCGAGGAGGGCTTGGAGTTATATGCACGCAATGAAAAGTTACAGGTAAGCATATTATTTATTTAGATAATCCTACCTAACTTTTGTTTACGAAAATTGCGAAACCTATTAGTTGGAACGTTATTGCAGTATGACATGAATCGTCTGAACCGTGCCATTTCTTGGTACAATGCGATTCGCGAGGGCAGCCACGAGACTGAAGTGGCACTTATCGAGAAAGAGATTTCTGCCATCGACACCCTGCTCGGACGTGGCGTGGAGGAGCTCACGTGGAACGATGATTGTAACTGTCCATAGTCTATCTGTAGGTAGATTAATGCAATAGTCATGTCCAAATAATTCTTTAAACCGCATCAAAATCCGTTGTGTAGTTTTAAAGATCTAAGCATACGTAGAGACAGAGAGACACAGACAGCCGAAAGAGACTTTGTACAAGTTTCAAAACGCAGGTAACGTGCGGATATGCTATAGTATTGAAAAACTGGGGTTTAAAAATATAAGTAGGTATGATAATAAAATCAAGTTCAAACTCAGTAGATGTATGCCCACGATGCGGCAGTCAACTAGTACACATAAAATTAAATTAAATCAATATTTGGCTTCAACACGATCCGTTCTCTGGTAAACTAAGTAATGCATTATATATTTAAAATACACGAATGCTATTTTATTATTATCAAAATCCAACTAATCAAAGCTGTTTTGAATCCATTTTCGATTAGTTACGGAATGGATGGCAGAGGTGTACCAGGCGATTAACACGCTGCAGGAGCGTGTTCTGAAGGCGCAGAACAACGTGTGGCGAGGACTTGCCAACATTGCTGCATGGGGCGACGTACCCCTGCACAACCGAAAGGAAAACCCGGACAAGGTGGAACTGCTGGCCGTTCGAGACCGACATCCTAGATTCGTGGCCAGGTAACGAAAACATAATGTACTGTCTGAAATTGATTTTATTTTGGATTTGTTGTTTTATATTTAATACTTATTCTATTTTTTAGGCGTAGTAAGATCCTCTCAAGCTACGCAGAGTTTCAAGACATATTAGTCGAAAATTACAAGTTATTCTTTAATATTAAGGAGGATGAAGAGGTAATTTACTTATTTGACGCGAACAATTACAAATACAACTAAAATTACTACTATTTCACATTCATACATGTTTTATTTACATCATGATCACAGTCTATTGAAGAAGAAGAAGAATTAGAGGAAGTTGACGAAGAAACTCTCGACGACGATGAAAAAACCGCTCGGGCTATTAAACTTCAAGAACTTGCTGAAAGACGCGAAGCGAGACGTATTGCCAGGGACGAAAGAGCGGCAATGCGACAAGCTGCTGACCAGGCTAAATTCGAGAGGAGAGAAGCTAGGAGACTGAAGAGACAGGCTAAAGAATCTGAAAAAGTTAAACGGAGAGCGCAAAAAACTGATGGTAAAAACACACAGAACGGATAGATTACATTTATTTATTTATAATATTTATATTATTATATAGCATCTATTCTTTAATAAATACTTGCGACCCGCCCCGGCTTTGCATGGTATATTATGCATGTATTATACATATAACCCTTCCTCTTGATTTACTCTATCTATTAAAAAAAACCGATTAAAATCCGTTGCGTAGTTTTAAAGATTTAAGCATACATAGGGACAGGGACATAGGGACAGAGAAAGCGACTTTGTTTTATACTATGTAGTGATTTGTATTTTATTTCATTAGATCAAGATGCAGACTCTGAAGCTGAGGAAGAAGATATAATAACGGATCCCGATGAAATAGCCGATATTGAAGCCGAAAAGATTGAAATGGCAGGAGAAGAATTTAGGGCCGTACGCTGGCCCGCTTATGTCACTTACGTTGACTCGCTTGTAAGAATTTGAAGTACTTACTGGCATAGCGATGCAATTAAATACTTAAATTAGTGATCAATCGCATTAACGTAAAAAATGTGTTTTTATAGGTATCTAAACAAATTATGAAAGCAATTCAAACAAGTTTAAACCTTTTCGAAGTTCAAACAAACTTGGAAAAAGGTCCTCAAGTAGCATTTGTAGAAGTTATAGCTGAGCTAAGAGATCCAGGTAAAAGAATATTATAATGATAAGGTAAATCAGATAAAGTAGTGAAGTACCTAGTTATAAACGTTCTCGTATTATTTTAGATATATTTTTTTCACCATCGCTGGAATTTGAGGATAAGGGTGGCGTTTATGATACGCTGCGAGAAATGATGAAAGATATGTTTCTTCAGGCAACTTTATTCCCAAGAATTGACGCGATTGTACCAATTGCTTCGTATGAAGGTACAATACAATTATAATGTTGGACAAAGCTCGTCCTGTACTATTTCAATTTACCTATAATAAAACATTTATAACTCACCATTTCAGATGACATCGCAAATGAAGACTCTATGATCGATCTTTACCACGAAATTCTTAAAAGGGTTGAAAATTGTATAAATGATGTTCTGACTTACGCAACGGTATGATTATTATTTTCGCAAGAATCACTTGTTATTTTTTTCAATTAAATCGATGTGAGCGTTATTTATAGAAATATGAAAAATACGTCCCTCTTTGGACCGAAGATCGACAGGAAGTGTTAGAAGGATTCCTGAAATATGGTCAGGTGATCTCACCAGAAGAATTCGACAAATATGTATATGAGAATGATTGTAAACCACCTGAAGCAAAACCAACACTGGAAGAATATCAACGGGAGGTGAAGTATTTTTTTACCTAAATAGTTGTAAGTATGTACGAAAAGGTATATCATCATTTTTTCATTTATTCATATACATTTTTAAGTTAGGTACGTACATTTTCATTTTGGTATAGGTGTTACGTGTTAAGGGTGGTAGGTACTTAACACCCTATCATGGTATACAGGGTGTATCAGATACCCCCTAACAATAATCAATTGGGGTATATAACCATAGCTACAGAAGCTAAAAAAATATATTTATTAAAAAATGGTAGTAAATTTTTTTTTATATTTTCTATAGGAATGGTAGTATACCTAAACCACAGAATATATAATAGTACTAACGTACAGAATGGCCACGCTCCGCCCCGCACCGATTCGAGTTACCCCACCCCTCAAGCGCAGTCTGCCGGAAAGCTGCTGGCAACTAGTAGGGCTCGCAACGCGATGTATGTCGGCCGCACGTCACAAGTTCGGGAACCTATCCTACCTACTTCATTTTATAAAACATTAGAAAATTAATGCTTTCTGAAAATATCGCGATTAATAACTACAGAATCATTCGCTTAAGTTTGTTGTCGTACATCTATTGTAATTGAAAATAATAATGCTTAAATACACAGACAGACACATTTTAAGTAAGTTTAAATAATTAGATAACGATTAAGTACATTTATTTGCACACATCTAAGCCATATCTTCAGTATAAGTACCAATATTTATGTCATTGGTAGTACTTATAGTACTAGGTTTTTGCGATGGACAGCCCTGTGTATCTTACGCACACATTGACGCGTGTACAGACGACGTCGTGCCTGTGTTCATTTCGGAACGCGGATTTTGTACGTCATGGCCGCCGTGTGCCTAAACTGTAATCATTCCTATAGAAAACATAAAAAAAAAATTACTCCAATTTTTTTTTAATATTTTTTTTATTTTCTATAGCTATGGTTATATACCCCAGTTGATTATTGTTAGAGGCTATCTGATACACCCTGTATAGTACCTATACTAAATATATAAACTATCCTATCATAATTATTAAACCAATACGTACTTAATCGAATATTTCGATTACTAACTACTTAAATCTGAACTAAGCACTGAAGAATTGATTTTAATAAAAGTTGTTGAATAGGCTGATTAAAGTAACCACCGACTTGGTTTTACGTTTTACATGACATCTCACTACTTTTTGCAGTGGAAGAAATGAACCACACCATGAGACTTGGCATTTATCATATTTTATATTTTTAGTTGGATTATTCTTAGCTAACAGCTTTATGGACCTAGCCCGAAATGGAAGTTTATTTGATGTAACCTAATAAAATTACAGATTAACAAATTTAATTATATGTACGATGAGGTAGCGTTACTGCCGGCTAATTATCTATGTAACGGTTGGTTGAAATTGGATCTAAAGCGACTGAACCAAGCCATAATGAATATTGTCTGTAAGTGGAGTAACTTGTACAAAGAAAATCTGAAAGAGCATGTCACGAACAGGTAATAATAATGTGATGAGTACCACACTATGATATAGGTATTTCGTTTTTGAAATTTTGTCATTTTCTTCTGGATTGTTTATAGTTTGAACGAGCTTGAAAAGTTTATCGCATACGCCACGAAAGAGTTGTCAGTAGAACTCGGAGAGGAAGACTACGAGGGTCTTCTACAAGTCATGCGTGTGATAAATGAAGTAAAAGCAAGGATGGACGCCGAAACTGACCAGATGTTTGAGCCACTCCGTGATATCATCGACGTGCTCAAAGAATATGGCGTTGACTTCCCCGAGGAGACTTATGAACAAGTAATATAACGTTTTAAATTAATAAGTGACACTTAACAACACATGTTTAGGTACAACGATATGAGACCTAAATGATCTCTTATGTTATGAGTTTTTCAATCCGAATTTTCGCACTTATCATATAAGAAAGTGGTCGGAATGCCGAATTGTGTTGCTTTATTGACCAGTGCTTTACAATACATGTAATTTTTTAAACATGTTCTCGGTCGTCAAATTTTGGTAGGTAGTGAAAATAACTTTGAGTTGGAGATGTTCAGCATGTTTTGTAACGATTACCGACTTTCCCTGACCAAGAAATTACCTACTGAACGACTTGGTAATGTTAGATTAACTTTACTAATATTTTATTTTATACCCGTTTTGGTCTCCTATGCTTGATTACGAGTTCTTATTGGTGTGTCAAAAATGCACTGACTGGCTTAGAGTTTTTTGAAAATGGCACCTCACTTAACGTGTTAATACAGACGCTTTTTCTCAAAAATAATATTAGGTACTATTTACAATATTATAGATTATTACCCGTTGTAATATTTTATATTATTCGTTTGTGCTTGCCTTTGGAAATGCAGATTCCGCCAATAAACCATCAATTTTCTGCAGACACTTTGGTAAGATTAAGAACAGATTAAGTGACTAAAATGGTATTTTTAAGTTTAGTGATTTTCGAAGTGTACCTACCTACCTAAGTAAAGTACTCAGAAAGCCTCTTTTAGAGTCGGATCTAGACTACTAATGAACTAGTTGTCATGTTATGCAGTTGGAAGTTCTGCCTGACCGCTGGCGCAACTTGATTCGTTTATGTACGGTAATGAAGAACAACATTGCGCCGCTCCAAGCTGCACAGGCGGGACTCATCGCCAAGCGCGTCGCTCTCGTCAACCTACGGCTGAACATGTATCGTGAACAGTACAAGATCAAAGAGGTGAAGATTTCTTCAAGTTTTAGGTCACTTTTACTGTGAGAATTAAGTCAAGAATGTTACTGTCCGTGTCTCAATAATCTTATTTGTAGATGAGAACTCTCTAGACTTGACTTACCTACTTCAGTTTTCTTTATTTTGCAAATTTACGAGTAATTGTCATCCTGGGCGTAAAGTATTTTTCTTGGTCTTTCATTCAGATATTCAAAGAGACCTGTAAAGATCCATATCGGCAAATGGATAAAGTACATTTGGAGCTGACAGATTTTGAGGCATTGGTGGATTCGCTCAAAAAGTCGTGTGAGTTGTTCGACATTCAGCCACCAGATGAGAAGAATATGAAGCAGTGCAGACGAGAACTTAAGCTGTGTAAAGTATGTGTTACATGTAATGTATAGCAATAGGCATATTATTCCAATCAGTATTAGATATTGGAACTCTCAATGGAGTTGGGTTATTATTTCAGCAATTATGGGATTACTACAGTCTCGTGATGGGAACTATCGAGTTCTGGAAGAAGTCACCGTGGAAGAAAATTGATGCTGATGGAATGGATCAAGAGTGCAAACGGTTGACAAAAGATCTGAGACAGTTAGATAAAGACATGAGAAATTGGTAAGTAATCTAAATTTAATACACTGAATTTTCCCGGGACAATGGGATAATAAGTGACCAGAGTAAAATGATTTATTTATCTATGTTTATTATTTCTTTGCAGGGAACCATTTATTGCAATTGAATCGACTATAAAGAATTTAATGACCTCATTACGCGCTGTGACCGATTTGCAAAACCCAGCCATCAAAGATAGACATTGGATTGAGTTAATGATGGCAACCAAGGTATGTTGTAGTTATTACTAGGTATTGTTTTAATTATTTGAATGATAATTTTAGTTTTATAAGTAGTAATGAAACGTAGCCAGGTGATTTTGACTACCTACACATAATGCCATAATTATATTATTTATTTTTGATTTTACATGTACCTAAAGAAAACACTACAGTCACATATCATGTCCATCAACACCGATCATATTCATTCATCACCACCATCATCTTTAGTAAAAGATGCATTAAAAAGTATATCAGTCGATGAAATTATTGCTGAATTCAAATCGCTCGAAGATTTAGTTACCGACGAGGAAAATAACAACAAAATAAATCAAATCCGCGCAAAAGATATTTCAGCTTTAATACAATCACAAAATGATTTACAATTGCACGATTTTAGAAGACCGAAATTACAAGAATATACAAAAGTGGGCAGCAAATTTAGAAAACTAAACAAAGTTTATTCATTGGAAGAAATGAAGAGACACGGTATAGAATTAAAGTCTGTCAGAAGAGGATCTTTACAGCAAAAAGTTTCAGAGCATGTAGTCATATTGTCAGAATTCATATTGTAGTTTATAAGTTAGAAATACGATATTGTAAATAGTAGTATAAAATTTGTATATATTTGTAGAAAATCATATTGACAATTTCGAACAAGGAAATCAAATAAATAAAGGTGAGTAAGTAACCAATAAACACAATGGATCTATATTCATAATCGAAAGTAGATACAATTCAGTGTAAGTAACTAAAGTAAACTCAAAATATTTCCAGGTTAAATTTTCACTGGACGATGAAACAACTTTGGCTGATCTCTTGGCACTTAATCTACACAAATATGAAGAGGAAGTTAAAACTATTGTAGATAAATCTGTCAAGGAAGCAGCAATGGAAAAAACATTGAAGTAAAAATTGTTGTTAATTAAAGTTAAACTAATATTGATAATGAAATCTTTTTAACTTTATAATATTTTTGGTAGGGAGTTAGAAGCTACATGGGCGATGATGGAATTTGAGTACGGCCTTCACGAGAGAACGGGAATTAAGCTACCGAAGGCTAGTGAGGAGCTTGTAGAGACTCTAGAAGATAACCAGGTAATACAATCAATCAAAATCAATCACTCTAGGTACCTATTATTAGTACCTAATCCATCGTGATGTGTAAATTATTATTTCAAAATCATGTTGCAGAATCAAGTACAAAATATGATTTCCTCAAAGTTCGTTGCTTTTTATGAAGCTGAGGTGACGGCATGGCAGAAGAAGCTCGGCACGGCAGATGCTGTAATTGGGCTATGGTTTGAAGTACAGCGCAAGTGGCAGTACCTTGAAAGCATTTTTGTTGGCTCTGACGATATCCGAGCTCAGTTACCAGAAGATTCGAAACGATTTGATACGCTAGACAAAAATTTCAAGGTTATCTTTTGATTTTCAGTTTATAGTTATTTGAAATAGTTAGTTATAAAAAGCACAATTTCAATTTCAAATGTATAGCAGGATATTAAGTAGATCTATAAATACATTTTGTAAGTTGTGACGAGACAGAGGTTCTCCACAGGAACTCCTAAGAGATATTAGTAATACCCCAAATGTGGTACAAGCGACAAATAAGGCTGGGCTTTTGGAAAAGCTAGAAGATTTGATGAAATCGCTAAATATTTGCGAAAAGGCGCTCAATAATTACCTCGAGACCAAACGCTTGGCATATCCACGGTTCTACTTCGTGTCTTCTGCGGATTTGCTCGGTATTAGCCATAATTAATTCTGACATTCAGTTGTTTCGTTATTTGGTAACTACCAGATAAGGAGGCGCCAACATGGCGCTATCTCTAGATACTTAGTGTCATACTGTTACCAACATGTGTATCAGTGGCGTGACCAATCGGAATGATACTCTTGATGTTATGTTGTGTAAACTAGTAAACCGTACATTAATAAAGGGTGTCTATCTAAAGACGATAAAGACGTGATTTTGTATGTATGTGAATGTTGTTACAACAACTTCATGCCCATCAAATAAATAAATTGTCACTCGTCCAAAGGTTAACTGGAAGAGATCCAGAGAAATGACTAAATCAGTTGATTTGATAGGTTCAAGGCTCATATAGTAGATATATACATAACAACAACTGTCTTCGGCAATTTTCGTGTTGAAACTGTTATTTATAAAAGAGTCGCTATTCTTAAGGCACTTGTCCCATCGCCGGCGAGTAGCGAGAAGCGAGTGTTTTTTAGTATGGAACTTTTGACGCCCGGCGACAATAGCGACAAAATTTCCATACTAAAAAACGCTCGCTTCTCGCTACTTGCCGGCGGTGGGACAAGTGCCTAAATCTCTACCAAACCTTAGAGTCCCGCTCTATTTACAGATATTTTGTCTAATGGCAACAATCCACCTGCTGTATGCCGGCATCTCACTAAGTTGTACGATAACTTAGCTAAACTGGTATTTCCAAAATCAGGTAATAAGCAGGCATTTGAGATGATATCAAAAGAAAATGAGGAACATGTGCCATTTAAGGCGCCTTGCTGTGATTGTTCTGGAAAGGTATGCGTCGATATTACCATTACAGGTATAAGCGATATGCTTACAGTAAGGCATTACATTAATAAGCTATCCACAGGTTGAAATATGGCTAAATAGGGTAACTGATTGTATGCGGTACACTTTACGCGACATCTTTGACCATGCGGTCAATTCGTATGAAGACAAGCCTCGCGACGAGTGGGTGTTCGACTGGCCTGCCCAACCTGCTCTCGTTGGCACTCAGATATGGTGGACCACTGAAACCAATCAGGCTTTCGAGAAATTGGAAGAAGGTATAACCAACTAGAAAAAGGTCTATTCTGATTTTCTAAAAAATCGGTTAAAAAGCTTGAATATTTTAATTATTTTCAACAAGGTTACGAAAACGCACTGAAGGATTACCAGAAAAAGCAAATCAATCAGCTGAATAATCTTATTGTGCTGTTGCTTGGGGATCTGACCGTGGGTGACCGACAGAAGATTATGACTATTTGTACGATCGATGTCCACTCTCGAGACGTCGTTGCTAAGCTCATAGTAGCAAAAGTAGAAAGCTGTAATGCTTTCCAGTGGCAGAGTCAATTAAGGTAGGTGAAAATGTCAGCAAAATGGCGAAATAAAGGTTATATTAAGTTACTAGCAGCTGTTCCCCGCGGCTTCGCATCGCACCCGTTCCATTTTTTCCATAAAAACATTCCATGGAACATTTGAAAAATATTAGCCGAATTGGTCCAGCCGTTCTAGAGTTTTGCGTTTAGTGACATTCAATTTGTTATTAAAAGTGTTTCTTTGCAGGCATCGTTGGGACTATAAATTGAATCATTGTTTTGCTAACATTTGTGATGCCCAGTTTTTGTATGACTATGAGTATTTAGGAAACACGCCGCGTCTTGTGATTACACCTTTAACCGATCGATGCTATATAACATTAACACAGGTAGGTTAACCAAGATTCCAGTGTATGTTTAACAAAAAATAGGCCGAAGACTAAGATAAAGAGCATACATAAACTTGCAGAGCCTTCATTTAATAATGGGAGGTGCCCCAGCTGGTCCGGCAGGTACAGGAAAAACTGAAACTACTAAAGATTTAGGAAGAGCACTTGGAATCATGGTGTATGTGTTCAACTGCTCAGAACAAATGGATTACAAGTCTTGCGGAAACATTTACAAGGGTAAGTGTTTATATATTTTCAATAAACAAATTACTTTACAGGAAATTGTCTAGTTTTATGGCACACAAAATGCTCTTGGCTTGGTGAAAAGCTACTACTAATGAACCAATATAAAAATAAATAAATAAAACTTTTGTTCATAATTAGGTCTCGCACAAACCGGAGCGTGGGGATGTTTCGACGAATTTAACAGAATCTCAGTGGAAGTGCTGTCTGTTGTATCAGTTCAAGTGAAAACTGTGTTGGATGCCATTAAGTTCAAAAAGAAGAAGTTCGAGTTTATGGGCGAACACATTAGTTTAATACCTACCATCGGAATGTTCATCACCATGAACCCCGGTTACGCCGGTAGGACTGAGTTGCCTGAAAATTTAAAAGCATTGTTCAGGTATGTGTAAAAATTAGGTAAATTGAATACTACTGTCACAGTGGAGTAATCTCCCCTTACACTAAATTTTGCTGGGCAGGCCTTGTGCTATGGTAGTTCCGGACTTTGAGCTGATCTGCGAGATCATGTTGGTCGCCGAGGGTTTCCAGGAGGCGCGTCTGTTGGCACGCAAGTTCATCACGTTGTACACGTTGTGCCGCGAGCTGCTCTCCAAGCAAGACCACTATGACTGGGGTTTGCGAGCTATCAAATCCGTTTTGGTGGTCGCCGGCTCGTTGAAGGTCTTTACTGGTTTTTAATTATAACTCAATATCATCATTCCAAATTTATTTTCAATTGATTCAAGCAGTTAAGTTGATCAAGCATTACTACTTTCATACTTTTATTAATTAATTTCCAGCGAGGTGACCGTCAAAGGCCTGAAGATCAAGTACTGATGCGAGCTTTGCGAGATTTTAATGTACCCAAAATCGTGACTGACGACACGCCAGTTTTCATGGGTCTGATTGGTGACTTGTTTCCTGCACTGGATGTGCCCAGGAAACGTGACTTTGATTTTGAAAAGAACCTTATAGATGCTGCTGTGTCCATGAAACTTCAGCCAGAACCAGGTTTTATTTTAAAGGTTTGTATAAAAACTGTCTAAAAATGACATGTGAAAATTGTGAATATTGTGTCATTACACAATGATTTGATTTCTAGATGGTGCAACTTGTTGAGCTGTTTGCTGTGCGTCATTCAGTATTTATTAACGGATTCGCTGGAACAGGCAAGTCCATGGTCTGGCAATGTCTGCACAGGACTTACCAAATGTTGAAACAAAAACCTTTCTATAATGACCTCGATCCGAAAGCAGTAACTAATGACGAGTTGTTTGGCATTATAAATCCTGCCACGAGAGAATGGAGAGATGGTCTTTTCTCTACTATTATGAGGGATATGGCCAATATGCCTGGAGATGGACCGAAATGGATTGTGTTGGATGGCGACATTGACCCTATGTGGATCGAGAGTTTGAACACATTGATGGACGATAATAAAGTGAGAATATTTTGATGTACAGTAAATTGTTATTCCTGTAATATTTTGTTATTGCATAATCATCATAATCATAATCATAAATCATTTATTTGTCAAACGCACTACAATTTCAGGTGTTAACGCTAGCCAGCAATGAGCGTATAGCATTAACTAAGCCGATGCGCTTATTATTTGAAATTGCTACTTTACGGACAGCAACTCCTGCAACTGTATCGAGAGCCGGAATTCTGTACATCAATCCCCAAGATCTTGGTTGGAATCCGTGAGTGCATTGTTGACTTTGAATTTCGTCATCTTCAATTTATATTTTCATCTCCTGAATGTGTTGCAGTTTTGTGGCTTCCTGGATTGAAACAACACGAGATGACGAATCTGAGAAAGCTATGCTGACAGTCATGTTTGATAAATATATTCCGGCCTTACTGGAGACTTCGAAGAAATATAAACGTATCACGCCTCTGACAGATCTGCAGCAAATACAACAGACGTGTTATCTACTTGAGTGTTTCTTAAACAAAACTTTGATACCTTCAGACAGTCCTAAGGAATGGTAACTTAAACTTTTGATTTGAAGTTTTGAACTTTCGCGAATTTAATTAGTTTTAGTAATTTTATTTACAAAATCATGACGTAGTAAAGCTTTATGTACACACATATAAATCACGTCTACATGTATTACTGATTACTGAGTAGACAGAGCCTAAGGTAACAAGACCTAAAGGCTACGTTTAGCATGATTGTGGGCGTATAGATGGAAAGGGGAATCAAAATAGTGATGGGTTGCTAGCCGCATCGCCTATATGTATAACATGATTCCTACGATTTTCGCCTATTCCCTCGATGGGCTTTTACCATCTGCGTGGCAAGAGACATTTATGAGCGTTAAGTATATATTATTATTATATATTGGCTTAGTCAGATTGAAAAATATACCTATTTTATTTCAGGTACGAAATTTATTTCGTGTTCTCGGTGCTATGGGGTTTCGGTTCAGCTCTTTTCCAAGACCAGCTGGTGGACTGGCGAAATGAGTTTAGCAAATGGTTTTGCAATGAGTTTAAGCAAATTAAATTTCCATCTACCGGAAACGTATTCAGCTTCTTCATTGATCCAGAGACCAAGAAGTTTCTTCCGTGGTCTGAGAGGGTGGAGAGTTTCGAGTTGGACCCTGATTTACCATTGCAGGTCTTGTATAATCTTATTTAATTAAAATATGTGGTTTAACTTTCAGTTTATAATTGTTTCATTGGTTTCTAGTCGTTATTAGTTTCTACCTCAGAAACGACCCGTATTCGATTTTTCATGGATTTGTTGATTGCGAAGCAAAAACCAATAATGCTCGTTGGTAGTGCTGGCAGCGGAAAAACTGTGAGCGTGGCTGCTAAGCTTAACACTCTATCAGATTCCTATGCAATTACTAACGTCCCATTAAATTTCTACACTACATCAGGTAAGTTAAGAAAATATCATTTTTAATTAGTTGTTACCTATAATTAGAGATAGGTACAGTGTAGATATTTCCCTATTTTCATTCGTAAGATAATAGGTTGTAAAATTAATTTGCTGTCAATAATAAATCATGTTTCGAGAGAGCTTAATCATACTACAAATGTTTCAATTAACAATTGCAGAAATGATACAAAAAGTACTCGAAAAGCCTTTAGAAAAGAAGTCGGGTCGCAACTTTGGACCACCTGGGAGTAAGTTTATGATATACTTCGTGGATGACTTAAACATGCCTGAAGTGGATACGTATGGTACTGTTCAGCCACATACTCTTATCCGAGAGTTTATGGACTATAAACACTGGTAAAGTATCTTTATCAATAACATTTGGCTAGATGGGGGTGTGTGATATTTGTAAGTTCTTGCTTTTTCAGGTATGACAGACAAAAACTTTCATTGAAAGAAATCTCAAATTGTATGTTTGTGTCGTGCATGAATCCTACTGCTGGATCTTTCACAATCGACCCACGTTTACAAAGGCATTTCTGTACTTTCGCTGTCAGGTAAATATATTGTGATATTATCCTTATTTTATAAAGATGGGCATATTTGTAATGTGAATCCTGTTTAGTTTTCCAGCTTTAGATGCGTGTTTCCATATCTACGTGCAAATTCTTTCTCAGCATCTGGCAAATCCTCTTAATAAATTCAGTATAACCGTCCAAAAATATGCTGAGGTCCTGGTCAATACAGCTCTTGTATTACACAACAAGCTGTCCTCGATGTTTTTGCCAACTGCAATCAAATTCCATTACATATTCAACTTAAGAGATCTTTCCAATATTTTCCAGGTAAGTAAAATAAAATAATGTGTGGGCGTGCTTAAAAACACCATTACAATGCGTATATTTCATTCAACAGGGTATTTTGTTTACATCGGGTGATGCCATAAAAGAACCTTCTGATCTCATCAGATTGTGGATGCATGAAGCAACCCGTGTATACTCAGACAAACTAGTAGACTCTACTGATAACGATGCATTCAGCAAGCTTATTGGCGAAGTCATTAAAAAGAACTGTGATGTACGTGCCTCCGTTCTTTTATATACTATTCATGCATTTTTTGGTCAAATTGTACTTACCTAAATAAAAAAAACATTATTAGGAATACGATGAAGCTGTGGTCTTTGAGAAACCTTTGATCTATTGCCACTTCGCGGAAGGAATTGGTGATCCCAAATACTTCCCTATAAGGGATTGGCCTCAGATAAAACGGCTACTTGATGAATCTCTTTCTGGCTATAATGACTTAGTTGCTACCATGAACCTGGTTCTTTTCGAAGATGCAATGTACCATATTTGCAGGTAAGATAATTATTTTCATATTGTAGTTGAACATTTTAAATCAACCAGGTTTTTGTAATAGATTTTAGTATTGCTATCTGCCACAGGATCAACCGTATTCTTGAAGCTCCTAGAGGCAATGCTCTTTTGATTGGAGTAGGAGGTTCCGGAAAGCAGTCCTTATCCAGACTTTCTGCATTTATTTCTTCACTTGAAGTTTTCCAAATACAACTAAGGAAAGGCTATTCCAATACTGATTTAAAGGCTGATTTGGGTAACTGCTAACTAAAAATATGATCTATTAGTAAAGTATCTACATTTAACGTGATTTTCGGAACTTCTCATATACACTGACTC
Organism: Pandemis heparana; assembly: GCA_963854515.1. Lineage (NCBI taxonomy): Eukaryota > Metazoa > Arthropoda > Insecta > Lepidoptera > Tortricidae > Pandemis > Pandemis heparana. Next base: position 7,667,422 of record OY978024.1, read on the forward strand.
TTTTCTTCACGTGGGTTTTAGCTGGTTTGTACATAAAAGCGGGTGTGAAGAATATTGGCAATATGTTCCTGATGACAGATGCCCAAGTCTCGGATGAACGTTTCCTGGTATTAATCAACGATTTACTCGCGTCTGGAGAGATACCAGATTTGTTGGCAGACGACGAAGTCGAAAATGTTATTAATGGTGTTCGAGGAGAGGTCAGTATTAGACTGCGAAGAATGAGATAGAGGATAGAGAAGACACAGTATTTGACTGATTTAGGTATTTATCATCTTCTAGCTGTTGCCCGCGACTTCGTTAAAATTTTGTATCCCTGGTAGCTTGACTTTTCCCGACACTACAATTTTATTGTCACTATATTCCAACCAATGTACAGAAAATCTTGACAAATTATATTCATAAATCTTCCTCGTGAATAACTATAGGTACCTGGTTAGTGAAAACTGCACGAAAATCCGTTTAGAAGTTTTTGAGTTTATCATTAACAATACAGACAGACTGACGCATCGGAGGACGTTTTTTTATAATATGTAGTGACAAAGAGACGCGGCAGTGATTATTTATAAAAAAAACTTTTTGTATAGACAAAAGCGACTGGTGTTCCTGATACGCGCGAAAATTGTTGGCGATTCTTCATCAATCGTGTTCGGACCATGCTAAAAGTAGGTTGAAATTACTCCCATACTTACATTGTTTCCTTAATCAAAGTACATTAGGTAATATTGCAATTTTCTCAATAGGTGGTTTTATGTTTCTCGCCGGTGGGCGCCACGCTACGTATCCGCGCGCGCAAGTTTCCATCCATCGTCAATTGCACGGCCATTAACTGGTTCCACGAGTGGCCCGCTGAGGCGCTGCGCTCCGTCTCCAAACGATTCATTTCGGAAGTTGAATCCCTGCAGGTAACCGTATTTTAATCCTATGAGTACGTACAAGTATGTGCAGTCATACACTAGTCAATGTAATTTGCTTTAACGTTTTTGTACATCAGAAAAAAAATACATGGTAACCGACCGTGAAATGAAACCGACATCATACGACACCATAAAAAAACGAAGTATATAGGGTTTTTATAAATTTGTATGCCTTGATATTGCCTTACTTTGTAACAGCATTGAAGCATAATTAACATACTGAAATTAAGTAAGCCATTAGATTGGGTTTTACGAGGTTAAAGCAAATCCCCCTTTTTTGGCAGCCGGAGTTAGTAGAGCCAGTGTCAAATTTTATGTCCCACGTACATCAAAGCGTAAATCAAATGTCAGCGACGTATTTCCAAAACGAACGAAGATACAATTACACGACACCGAAGACTTTCCTCGAACAAATTGGGCTGTACGGGAAATTGCTGAATGAAAAGACTTCTAACTTAAAGATGATGATAAAAAGACTGGAAAACGGGTTGAAGAAATTGGCGTCGTGTGCTGCTGATGTCGCTGTTTTGAAGGTAATATTTCAAAGGTGTTTGGTGAATTAAAAAAAGTTCTGAACGTAATTAAAAAGAAGTAAAGGGGTGTATTATGTATAAGAGGAAGATAAGCTGCGTGTCGCCCTCTCTTTTGATGCAAGGACAAAATAATTAATAACCTATTTATTTCCATAGGTGACGTTAGCTGAGCAAGAGATAATATTGAAAGAGAAGAACAAGGCTGCCGAAGAACTCATTCACGTGGTAGGCGCGGAGAGCGATAAAGTGTTAAAAGAGAAGGCATACGGTAGTTTCATTTTGTTATTAAATCATGTTATATTGTTAGCTTATTGCTTATTTTGCTTACTAAAAATACTCAAATACAAGAGCATACACACGATTTTATAGAAAAGAAACAAAAAACACAGACATGAAAAATAGGTCATCAATGTTGAGTGTGTCTTCGCAAAAGTGAAACGCTACGTAAACGTGTTAGACACCTGCAGCGCTGATTTTCAGCCACAACCTCTATGATACTCAAGCAATAATTATTAACATTGCTACTCTAGGCAGCTACGACCTTTGAATGCTTATGGCTATCCCGGGGGATTCGGGAACTGCTGCAATTTTGCGGGATAAAAGTAGTCTATGTTTTAATCTAGGATACCAGCTATTTCCGTACCAAATCAGATCCAAATGCGTCCAGTTGTTAGATTTAGATTTAGATTATTTATTCATTCAAATTGTACATTGTCAAGTTAGGAGAATTTTGATTGAAATCGTCAGCAGCTGAAGCAATGTGAAGAAGGAATAAACATACACACTCACTCATATCCTCACAAACTTTCGCATTTATTAGTATAGTACCTGCATTTATGGATACCTGTATCATTTATAAATTCCACAACAGCTGCTGAGGAAGAAAAAAAAGTGAAAGTTATTGAAGAAGATGTCATGATAAAAGCAAAAATATGCGCTGACGATCTGGCCAAAGCTGAGCCTGCTTTAATTGCAGCGCAGGAGGCCTTGAATACTTTGAATAAAAACAATTTGACAGAGTTGAAAGCATTTGGGTCTCCACCTGAAGCTGTGGTTACAGTCACTGCAGCTGTGCTCGTTCTTTTCTCAAAGAGGGGAAAGATACCAAGAGACCGATCATGGAAAGCTTGCAAGGTATTTTTAATACGCCAACAAATGTCATGATTGAAAAAAAATATCGAAAAATGCCGATATGCAGCGTAGTTGTAGAACAATTTGGTTCTCTATTTATAGTTGAACTATCAATTTATCAATAGAAATTTTGTAAAACGGTTTTAATTTTCGTTTTTGTGTTTTAGATTATGATGGGGAAAGTAGATCAATTCTTGAATGATCTTGTCTACTACGACAAAGAAAACATTCATTCTGATGTTATTAAAGTAAGCGATTACGATGAAAACCAAGAGTATTGTTAATTGATTTTACGTAAATAATAAATATATTTTCTTTATTCAGGCCGTTCTACCATACGTGAGAAATCCGGATTTTAATCCAGCAAATATCGCATCAAAATCAACAGCCGCAGCTGGTCTCTGCTCTTGGGTCATCAACATCTGCAAGTTTTACGACGTGTTCGTGGTGGTAGAGCCCAAGAGGAAGGCGCTCGCAGCCGCCAACGCCGAGCTGCAGGCTGCCAGGGACAAGCTCTCTTTCCTAACCGATCAGATCAAGGTATAGAGTCAAAAAGCTGGTAAAAGTATATCTATTTTGGCATGTAAAGTTTTCCACGCTGATCTGCTATTCTATTTTTTTTTTCGCATTGATTATGTTTGAGATTGCTTGTGTGACAGGAATTAGAGGAAAAATTGGGGGTGCTTATGAAAGCTTTCCAAGATGCCGTTAATGAAAAAGTGAAATGCCAAGCTGAGGCTGATGCTACCAACTACACTATCGACTTAGCCAATAGGCTCGTGAATGGTCTAGCTTCCGAAAAGATCAGGTTAGCTTTTATTCATAATCTTTGAAACAACGCAAAACGGCTCAACCTATTCTGATTAAACATGTCTATGAACCATCGCTAAAAACTTACTTTCAAATTAATAATAAAACATTCAAATCCATTAACCCATTTATTTAAGAGCTGAGGTGTCACAGACATGCACATTATAGCAGTTAAATTATCATCTCTCTTTTCCTGTCGGGGGTTAATAAATAGAGATTTAACTGTGTTAATTCAAACTTCAGATGGTCTTCAACGGTTGTGAATCTTAAAGAATCTGGGGTGACATTGCCCGGGGACGTTCTGTTAGTAACCGCGTTTATCTCCTATGTCGGATGCTTCATGCGGCAATATCGATTGCAGCTTATTAATGACGATTGGGTGCCCACGCTTGCAAAAACTAACGTATGTATTCTGATATGGTTTTACATAAAGTGGTTTATACTTATAGGATGTAGTTTTTAATAATATTGTACGAATTTAGCCGAAAATTGAGACTACGGAAGGCTTGGACCCGCTATCGATGCTGACTGACGACGCGCAGGTGGCTTGTTGGAACAATGAAGGGCTACCCACCGACAGCATGAGCACGGAGAATGCTACCATCCTCACTAACTCCACTCGATGGCCACTCATGATCGACCCCCAGCTGTAAACACCAATCCACTTTGTCAATGTTCTTTTAAGAATAGTCTGGGGTGAAGTTATATTTGAAAAACGACTTAGTTAGGGTGCACCCAAACCGCCGCGTATACGCAGTGACTTGTCGTATCCGTCACGTTTTCGCACCGTTTCTTCATACATTTTGTTGCGATTCCGTAACGTCACCGTTTTTTAAGCGGCGGTGTGGTCGCACCCTTAACCTGAATTTATCCTTCAGAGACACTATGCATAGAAAAAAATATTTCATCAAGTTATTGCGATAGATAGACGACTGGACAAGCTTAAAGATATTTCAACTGGTTTTTAAATTTTAGGCAAGGAATAAAATGGATAAAAAATAAATTTGGGGACACTTTGGTAGTTATTCGCCTCACGCAGCGCAACTACTTAGACCGCATAGAGCGGGCTATCAGCAATGGAGATGTTGTGCTTTTGGAGAACATAGGAGAGACCGTCGATGCCGTGCTAGACCCACTGCTCGGGCGAGTTCTCATTAGGAAAGGCAAAGTATTGAAGGTAAAATCTTACGCGAGAAATATAATGTTGACTATAGGTATTTAAGTAGATAAGCTTCAATTAAGTACCTAAGCCGTATGAACTTTTAGATTGGTGACAGAGAAATAGATTTTCACCCGAAATTCCGCTTGATACTGCAAACCAAGCTGGCTAACCCACATTATCAGCCTGAAATGCAAGCTCAGTGCACGCTTATTAATTTCACAGTCACCAGAGATGGGTGAGTAAAATATATATATATAGGTAGTCGATTTACTTAATACCTACATACAAGTGTGTTGGTAGTTTCGACATTATAAGTATTTCTTTTCTTCAGTCTCGAAGAGCAACTATTGGGTGAGGTAGTGAAATCGGAAAGGCCTGATTTGGAATCATTGCGAGCCGGTCTTACTAAGCAACAGAACGACTTCAAGATTACGCTAAAGACTCTCGAAGACGACTTGCTGAAGCGTTTGGCTAATGCTGGCGCGAACATTCTTAGTGACGCTGCACTAGTGATAAACTTGGAGACCACCAAAAAAACTGCTGCAGATATCGAAATAAAAGTAGAGGAGGGAAAAGTAACTGCTATCAAGATTGACGAAGCTAGAGAAAGATACAGGTGAGTGTATTAAAAACATCAATGTATAGCGTGGGATAGTTGGAATAGGTATTCGATTAAATATTTAACTGATTATTTTATTCTATAGACGAGCGGCAACACGCGCTTCACTTCTATACTTTATCCTAAATGACATATACAAGATCAACCCACTGTATCAGTTTTCGCTGAAGGCTTATAGCGTTGTGTTCAAGGAGGCACTGGCCAAAGCCCAGCAAGCTGACGACCTAGAAAGCAGGGTTCGCAACCTGCTTGACAATATTACATTCTACGTTTTTGTGTACACCAGCCGAGGTCTCTTTGAAAGAGACAAATTGGTGTTCCTATTTCTAATCACATTACAGGTAGTAAACCTTGAAATACTGTGAATTACCTGAGAAAATGAAGTTTATGCAATTTCTAATATTTTCCTATGATCATAACAGATTTTACAAACAGAGGGCAAAGTAGATCCAAAGGAACTAGATTTTTTGCTAAAATATGCAGTAGCTCCAGAAAGTTCTCCATATCCTTGGCTTAGTAATAACTCTTATGGAGGTATATTGGCTTTGTCTAAGATGGAAGCCTTTGACAGTTTAGACAAAGATATAGAAGGAGCGTCGAAGAGGTATGCTACAATTTTGTGCATAGAGAGAATGATTTGGTATGAAGTAAACTTTAAATTGATTTTCTGAGCGAAATAATTTTTTTCTGGTTTTAATAGATGGCAGAAGTACACAGATGGTGAAGCTCCTGAAAGAGATAAACTACCAGGAGAATGGAAGAACAAATCTTCAATACAACGTCTATGCATCATGCGAGCTTTGCGGCCCGACCGAATGTCTTACGCATCGAGGTAGAATAGAAACATTAATACCTCACTCTTCGTAGAATGTTTTCACAGGAAATGTACTCTATATCTATACTTCTGTAACTATATCTACTAACCTACTATGCTAATATTATAAAAAGGAAAGATGTAAGATGAGACACGAGGTAAACAGAGAGTGTATGTGATGACGAGAAATCTATCTTTGTACGACCTCACACTACCTTAATTTTGCATAGGAGCAAGACTGCTAACACTGGATTTTATATTCCCTTGCCGAATTTTTACGGAACCCTCGGTGCGCGAGTCAGATTCGCACTCGGCCGGTTTTTTTATTAAGCCCTGATACAATATTTTTTAAATCTATGTACCCGTGTGAAGCCGGGGCGGGCCACTAGTAATAATAATAATTTTCCTAATCAGGCAAAGCTACGTCTGTGCAAGACAATGTGATCTACTTACTTAGGAGGAATATGTAAAAAAAAAATAAGTTTCATTAAAATATCTCCTTTTTTCCTTTTCATTTTGGATAATTATCATTCACTCGTAGTAGATTTAAAGACAGACACGCACTTAATTATAGGCATGGTCGTATTAGTAAAATAAGAGTACAAAATTATCTACTGCGAAACCTGAATAAATGCATAATTAATTTTAAAATGGAATAGTTAAGAGGGTGCATCCGTGCTGAGCTCGCAACGTCGCATTTTTGGTGATTTTTTGCGATTATTTCACAGAAATTGAATGAAAGTATCAAATATCCGTCTGTAGTGCACTTGGTTTTTAGGGTATTAATGTGTCTAATGCAATAATTTATCGTGATAGACTTTTATTTTCTTATTAAACGAGATATAGTATTTTATCGCTTTAATACGAAAATAAAAGTCCATCACCATTAATCATTGCATTGGACACATTAATACACTAAAAACGAAGTGCACTACAGACGGATATTTGATACTTTCATTCAATTTCTGTGAAATAATCGCAAAAAATCACCAAAAATGCGACGTTGCGAGCTCAGCACGGATGCACCCTCTTAATATAAGTATTTTTTATACGGAATAAGTAAACAATTCGTATATTTCCTACTGTGTTTACATAGTGCCTTCTGTGAAGAAAATCTTGGAACCAAGTACGTTGAAGCAAGAACTCCATCGCTGGCAAAGTCTTACTTGGAGAGTAACTCTACAACTGCGATATTTTTCATTCTGTCACCAGGGGTTGATCCGTTGAAGGTATGTAGATATATGACGATAGAAGTTGGCAGACCAGCAATTCTGATGATGCTAAAATTAACTTATTTCGTTTTGATTAGGATGTGGAAAAATTAGGCCGCTCTGTTGGCTTTTCGGTAGATAAAAAGAATTTCCACATCGTGTCTTTGGGCCAAGGCCAAGAGGTTGTTGCTGAAGAAGCCATGACTGTCGCTTCTACGTATGGTCACTGGGTCATCTTGCAGAACATACATTTGGTAGCAAAGTGGCTCTCCGCATTAGAAAAGAAAATGGAAGAAACTTTTGAAAATCCATTACCAGACTATCGGTAAGTTACGAATAGCATTAATATTTTGTCCGGTGTTGTTTTCTCAGAAATATACCTTACATGGTGCCATGTTGTTGTACCTACAGGTTGTTTTTGAGTGCTGAACCTGCTCCTAGTGCAGAGTACCATATTATTCCTCAGGGCATCTTGGAGTCTTCTATCAAGATCACGAATGAACCCCCAAGTGGAATGTGGGCCAACTTGCATAAAGTAAGCTTTTGCTGATTTTAAAAATGAAACACATAAGCGTCATTTGAGCGTCATTTTTAGCACTTACTTAAAAAAAAAACGTTTTAGTCCTTGGACAACTTCAGTCAGGAAACATTGGAAATGTGCAGTAAGGAGGCTGAGTTTAAGGCTATCCTTTTTGCTCTGTGCTACTTTCACGCTGTCGTAGCAGAAAGGCGCAAATTTGGCCCACAAGGATGGAACAGGCAAGCCTTTTTTTAAACTTTCATTGCTAAGCGTTTCCAATAACTAAGCTAAAATACCATTCAATAAACCTAGGATCACATAGATAGTCGCAGCCTACATAAAAGTAATCACGAGAAATTAACTCAGAAAGAATATATTTTAACAAATAAATTCGTGCATTAATTTTAAAAATATGGTACTTACCGCATTTAAAAGTAACCCAAATTTCACTTTACAGGGTGTATCCGTTCAATTTCGGCGACCTCACAATTTGCGTGTATGTATTATACAACTACTTAGAGGTCAATCCTCGTGTCCCGTGGGAAGATTTGCGGTATCTTTTCGGAGAAATAATGTACGGTGGTCACATCACTGACGACTGGGACAGACGGCTCTGTCGTACTTTCTTACTTGAATACATGCAAACAGAATTGGTTAGTCCCTTAAGCGGTTAAGTTCTAATACTTTGTAAGCTATTTATTCAAAGGAATGATAACCTATAAAGTGCGATTAATTTACAGGTGGACGGTGAATTATTGTTAGCACCTGGATTTACTTCTCCAGCTAACTCTGACTATGTAGGTTATCACCAGTACATAGACGACTTTCTGCCCGAAGAGACACCCTACTTGTATGGTTTGCACCCTAATGCTGAGATTGGGTACTTGACTACGGTTTCTGAACGGCTATTTAAGGTAGGCCCTAGAAAAATATTTCATTCAACATAAAGTGTTAAATTATGATTGCCAGGTTGAAGAACTATTAAAAGGCTAAAAACTCTATCAATGTTTTGTCGTAGTTATGTTAGTGGCAGGAGAGTGTCGCCCTATAATGTACACATAATTTTTTCACTAAATTTAATTTTATAGAAATTGTTTATTTAAATATTTTAATTTTAAATATTATTCATTTCAATGAAACATATTTTGTAACAAAACATTCAATGAATTTCATTACATAGAACAGTTTTTTCAAAAAATTACATATTATGGTAGATTTGCTATTCACCTATGTTTCTACGATGTATTATTTGATCACAATACTATTATTATTTTACCCATGACTTCGTCCGCGCCTTATTATTTTACTATTAGTGGTGAAGCTCTTGTCTCGCCTCGCGATTTCAAATATTAAGTTTAGTCACAGAATAAGTAATAGTACTAAAGTACAGAAGGCTCACTCTCTGAAGCCGATTAAATAGATAAAAACTCTTGCCGCGAACAAATAAAGCTTAATCTAGTTCGCTCCTGTTATTTTTACCTACAGCAATAATAGCCTACAGCCCCCACTCCATCACATTTCCCGCAAAGCATTCATGCAAAAATAAACCGTGTTACTACGCGAGAGTGCTTCTTTAAGTTTAACCGTTTCAATCATGGCCGTTCACGACGTCACCGCGTGCATAATTAAGGTTGTGACTTACGAATTATAATATTTTTTGTGCTGTAGCGGGTAGAACGGAGTGAAGCGAGTAAAAGACGATAAGTATTATTGAAATAAGTAAATGAATAATATAGGTGTGTTGAATAATAAGAACACAGTTATATAAATAAATTTTTGTCACAAACATTACAAACATTGATTATTTATTATGTATGTATATATATATAACTTTTTATTGTACATAAAACACATTAATTTTACAGGTAATAAGAATGTAGGTGGTTAATTTTCGCAATTAAAGGAAAATCAATTTAGTTATTCCTAAAAAGAACTCAAATTACGATGATCTATACATACATACTATTATGTATGAAATGCTTTGTCCTAAATGACTGACTGACTACCTAACTCGAAAGCGCGAGAAATCGAGAATCAACGCGTGCGAAATAAGCAGGGCGCGGCGACCCACTGATTGACCGGCCCGGGCCAGCCGTCGCGCGTACTTGTAGTTTTATACCTAAAGTGCGGAGTGGACCCGGCCTGGTTTAGTCTTCATTCCCTATTCCGCGGAATTTTTAAAAAATCCCGAAGTTACTTTTCATCAGTTATGATTCCCCTACTTGAATGCAAAATTTTAAGACTAGTGATTATGGTTACGGAGGTAGAGCCCCTTTGCAGCGAACATATAAATCTCGTTTACTCCTATCCCTATCCCGTGGGGATTATGAAAAATCTCTTAGTACCAAATTTCAAATCTGTAGCTTCAGTGGTTTAGACCGTGCGTTGTTTGTCAGTCAACCAGTCAGCCACGTTACTCTTTTATATGTTTAGATTATAAAATAATATACTAAATAAGCTTGATTCAACAAAATGATAAAAGTAGGTTAGGTTATGTACGTATTATAGTACTGCGACTCCAACAAAAATGTAGTGCTACCAGAAAAGTAGGTTAGATTAGATTAAAACTGCGACCCCAACAAAAACCAAGTTTTACCAAAAACGCTGGGCTATGTTAGTGACTACTAACTATAAGTTAGGTATTTTAATAAATTGCGCTCGTTTTCCTGTATTTGTATGAAGTGATATACATTGTTATGACTATTGATTAATGTAAGATTTAATAATGCCTACCTATTTGATTTGTTATTCTACCATGTACGTATTAATTTAAAAAAATATATGAATGATGAAATGAGACTATGCAATTTCTGTTAAACAAGTGAACAACCGTAGCAGAGTATTCTACAAGGTCCATCCAGATTATCATCTTACTCGCTAATCTTGCCGTTATTTGCCCAAGCTATTTCATTAAAAAAGAACCAGTTATTTTGGATTGGGTTTATTGTTCAGGTTGTCTTCGAAATGCAACCTCGAGATGCTGGTGCGCAGGCTGGTGGAGGAGCTACAAAAGAAGAATCAGTACGTTATTAAATCTTAGATGAGCATGCGCGGACCACGGTTAAAAGTACTAACCCAGGGTCAAGTAATGTCAAAATGTATGAAACTGTCATCTCTGACCCAGATTTAACGATTTAATTTTTTGACTCTAGATCGTGCAAACGGCCCTTAGCGAATAAAATTGTTAGTATACTTTTTAGGCAAGCCACTAATTCAATTTTCTTAAATTATTACAGGTTCGTATCATACTTGACGATATCCTGGACAGAGTGCCGGAGCCGTTTAATCTACAAGAGCTGATGAGTAAAGTGGAAGATTTGACTCCTTATACTATCGTTGCCCTCCAAGAATGCGAGCGGATGAACAATCTTATGGGCGAAATACGCCGGTCTCTTAAAGAAGTCGAACTTGGACTCAAGGTACATGTTAGGGAGAAACAAAGTCACTATCATGTACCACCTGACCTGAGTACTGCAAGGTTAAACATAGGGTTATGAGTTTCAGCAAAGCCAAAAAGTGAACTGTTTTTTTTTCATGATTGCATCCAGGGCGAGTTGACTATCAGCAACGATATGGAGAAGCTGATGGAGTCTCTGTTCATGGACAAGGTGCCCGACTCGTGGACCAAGCTCGCCTATCCCAGCCTGCTGGGGCTCGCTGCCTGGTTCTTTGATCTCTGTTTACGGCTCAACGAACTCGAAAACTGGTCTGGCGACTTCAGTGTACGTATAACATAAAAAATGTTTGGTTTAATAAATTTTAAAATCAAACTTTTCTATATATTTAATTTATGATTTATCTATATACACCCCCTTGCAAAAAATTGGGCACCCATGGTTTTTCAGATTTTTAGGCATTAAAGCTTAGAAAGTAAGCTTTTATGCACATAAAAGCAAGTCGTGTTAGTCACACTATTTACAATAACTCAAGAACGGCTGAACCGATTTGACTGAAAATTGGTGGGGAGGTAGCTTAAAACCAGTAATAGGTAATAGGACACTTTTCTTGCTTTCTTTTTTTGACATGCAATTGTTAAAAATTGATCAAAATGCAACTGACATGGAATAACAAAACGCAACTGACAGCTAAACGTAATGTTATCTGTGGTTAAGTATGGTTGCAAATTTGATTAATCAGAGCGGGAAGTCGACAAAGGCGTTCCTCAATACGTGGAAAAAAATTATAAACACCATATCAGCGTTATTTCTTAAGTTGGCCCAATCAAGTGTTTTTTTCTGAAGTTGCCCCCGGCTGTCTGGCTGGCCGGGTTCTTCAACCCGCAGTCGTTCCTCACGGCGATCATGCAACAGACGGCCAGGAAGAACGAGTGGCCGCTCGACAAGATGTGTCTTAACTGCGATGTTACTAAAAAGAGCAAGGGTGATTTTCTGTAAGTATATTTACATTAGCTGTTGCTCGCGACTTTGGGTGCGCATGATACGACCAACTCCAAATTGACCCCATTAGAAGTTGAATTAAAAATATCCCTCAGTGGTTCTTTACACGTTGTATAAATAGCACAGATTATAATAATAGTGTAAATGGAGAATTTCAGAAATAGGGTACAATTTTGTTTTTTTTTCCGATTTTAGAAATTTTTGCATGGATCTGCTCAAGATAATTGATCTTACACACACACAAATTACAACGTCAAAAATCCACCCAATTGATCAATTGATTATAACAGCGTAAAAAAATGTCCCCAGTTTTTCCTACAAAATATAGTGTCGGTTTTGTTACCTTCAAACATTAATGTATGAAAAGTAACAAAACTCACCTCGGGACACTTTTTTTCCCCTATATAAAATCGCTAGTGCTATCGATTCTGATTAGATCCATGCAAACATTTCTAAAATCGCAGAAAAAAAAACCGGCCAAGTGCGAGTCGGACTCGCGCACCGAGGGTTCCGTACCATTATCTATAAATATCTAAAAAAAAGTGTAAGCAGAGCCCTGCTCCAAAGTAAAATGTACGCAGTGTGGGGTCACTGATATATACAGACATGCATACATATTTACGGTTTTCGCAATTACTCCTATATCTGTGCTATAAGACCTAACTTCATGCCAAATTTCAAGATTCTGAGTTTACGGGAAGTACCCTTTAGGTTTTGATTCCCTTGCGAGTTTCGAAAATTTTCGGCAATTTGCCTCATAAACGGCTGTATCTTTTGATTGCGTTGGCTTAGAAGTTTGATTTTTTCACAGCTCCAAGGGGCAGTAGACTTGAGTATTTGATATAAATTTCAGCTAAAGTCGTCACAATTTAAAAGGCCCGTTTTGACATTTGTCTTCCCGACGTAACTAGTGATGTAAACTTACGACTCTGTACTCGATACTCACGATAAATCGATTCAAGTTTGCATGAGTATTTGATCGATTTGAATTATATATTGTAAAGTGCATTGGATTAAAGTTCTGATTAGAAAATTTAACTTAAACTGATATTTTGAAATGATACAATGCTACGAAAGGTCAATTTTCTTTAATTTTATATTTTTGTTACACTAACATTCACTCAATCACAAAAAAATCGAGAAAAACTGAATCTTCAGTCAATCTTTTACTTCAGATGATGAAGACGAGCCATTCTATAGAAATCAGTATTGCCATTGTTTACGGCTTTGAGCTCCAAGGTCATAATTTTCAGTAAAGATCACTACACAGCTGGTGAAATTCAGTAATTAATTGGTCTAAATAAAATAAATAAAACAGGCCAAGTGCGAGTCGGCTTTAAAAAAAAATATCTTGATCGATTTATTTTTCCCTTAACCGATTATTAATAGTCTGTGGACAATATGAAAAAATCGTTGTGCCACAGCACTTAGCTGAGTGAGCGATACACATCAATGAAAAAAAACCTTCAGAACATTCCGATCGGTAAAAAATAGAGAACTTCATGGGCGTGAACTGTCAAAACGGGCCTTTTAAATTGTGACGACTTTAGATACCTCCACGCGTTCTTGAGAAAAATGGTCTTGACAGACGGACGGACGGATGGACGGACAACAAAGTGATCTTATAAGGGTTCCGTTTTTTCCTTTTGAGGATCGGAACCTTAAAAACATAATTGTACCCTATATCTGAAATTCCCCAAATAGCTTATCACTAAGTACATAGTATAAAACAAAGTCGCTTTCTCTGTTCCTGTGTCCCATGTCCCTATGTCCCTATGTCATGCTTAAATCTTTAAAACTACGTAACGGATTTTATTGCGATTTTTTTAATAGATATAGAGTGAATCAAGAGGAAGGTATATATGTGTAATACATGCATAATATACCGTGCGAAGCCGGGGCGGGTCGCTAGTTGAGAATAACTTTGAGTCTGTCAGTCTTTTACGTGATAGTTAAGTCAGGCTTTTTTTGCATGTAGCAGTACTTGATTCCTTATTTAAAGTGTGTACAATGTGTAGTGCTCCGCCGCGCGAGGGCGCCAACATCCACGGGTTGTACATGGAGGGCGCGCGTTGGGACACGGCCACGGGCGGCATCGTGGAGTCCCGCATGATGGAGTTGTTCCCCATCGTGCCCGTCATCTACGTCAAGGCCGTGACGCAGGACAAGCAGGACACGCGCAACGTGTACGAGTGCCCCGTCTACAAGATCCGGTCAGTATACATGGTGCCCGGTGCCCGCGTGGCGCGGGATGGCCACTAGTATAAGCTACTAGTTGCTCCGTATTGGCCTGTGCCTGTTCAGTAGAGTAGTGACGCATGTTTGTTGTCGGCAGCATGCGCGGGCCCACGTTCGTGTGGACGTTCAACCTGAAGACAAAGGACAAGCCCACGCGCTGGACCCTGGCTGGAGTCGCGCTGTTGCTAGGCGTGTAGGTTTCTTTCGTTTCTTTGTTTCTATTAATATTTTGCGTTTGTGGTTTTCTCTGTTGACATATTTATGACCGGATAGTTAGGAAGTGTTCGTTTTAATTGTTTACTCATGTAAGCTTATTTTTGTGCGTGTTTTATTTTGTCTCACGACAAATTTGGTTTTGTCATACTATTAAAATAAGAGATATGGTAATAGGTAGCATTAATCATTTACTTATTTTTTCTGTGACTTTGTTATTTTGTATCTAACATGAGTAGGTAAGTCATAATTGTTTTTATTGTTTTATTTAAACGTTTCGGAATTTATAACGTTAAAATAAGTGATACTTAATGTTAAAATAAGTGATATTTTATTTTATATTTTTTTCTGAGTTTTTGTATGTTCATGTTTTAGGTTTGTTTAATAAATGATTAAAAGCTTGACTTTGTTCATTTTTTTACTACCATAGGTCAAAAAAAGTAAGAAAAACTTCTGAAATAAACGTTTTGCAACATTTGGCTAGTTTTTATCAATAATCCAAATTTTAGAAACGAAGAGTATCTAACATAAACAAATATACAGTGGTGGACATATAATTAGAAACAGTACATAAAACTTAGGTAAACACAGAATGAACTACCCTTATGGGTAATATATATACAGGGTGCCTTTTTTTAAGGGGCTTTAAATGCAGGGTTCGATTCTACTCGTTTAACTGAGCAACTTTTGTTTTGGAACTTTTTCCACTAAGTTGAATTTAGATGATTTATTGAGCTTCAAAGTTTAATCGTTGAATCAGTGTATTGGACACGGCGGTATTATCGTTATCTCGTGGTACAAGGGCATTAAATCACTATGCCAGAATATAGCCAATGATTTAAAAAACTCAGAAAATATAAACTATAAGAAATATGTTCTATCGTTAATTATTAAAAGAGTTTAAATATCATGATAGTTGAATTTCTATTACTGGCCGCTTGGACAACTAATTAGAAACAGGATCCATGGTTCATTCCATTTTTGAAATTTAAAAAAAAAATCTCTTTCTACGCTTTTCCTGTAGTTTCGGCGGCAATTAAACGTCAATTTAGAATTACGTGAATAATAAGTTTGGTTAAAAATGGGTAAAAATAAGAGTTGTGACGAGTCAACTAGGCAATTAATTGTTAAATTACATTTAGATCGAAAGTGGACTTATAGAAGAATTGCTAATCATCTAGAATGTTCTGTGAAGAAAGTTTTCAACGCTATTGCTCATTATAAAAAAAACGGAACTACTAAAAGTGTAGTTAGAAAGGCTCGTCCAAGGAAAACGTCTCCCCGGGAAGATTTGCAAATAATACGTGTAGCTAAACAAGACCCGTTTAAAGGCTCCAACGAGATTAGAAATGAAGTTTTTTCACCTGATGACCCAAGGAACATTTCCTCGAAACTGGTACGCCGCAGATAGTGGAAGCTAAATTGTTCGGGAGGGTTTCTCGAAAGGTACCGCTACTTACCAAGCAACACAGAGAGAAGCGATTATTATTTGCAAAGAAATATCTTAACTGGACCGTACGAGAATGGAAAAAAGTGTTATTCTCGGATGAAACAAAAATAAATATGGTGAATTCTGACGGCAAACGCTACGTTAGACGTCCAATAAACCATGCTTTTGATTATAAATACACAAGGAGCGTAGTCACACACGGCGGTGGTAACATTAAAGTATGGGGATGTTTTTCTGGTTGCGGAGTTGGACCCGTCCGTAAGATTGAAGGTATAATGGATCAATTTCAATACAAAAACATCTTAGAAGAGACTATGATTCCCTACACCGACGACCATTTGCCTGTGACCTGGATCTTTCAGCACGATAACGACCCAAAACACACGGCCCGCAGTGTTAAATCCTTTCTTAGTGAGCTACGTGTCACCATGTTAGACTGGCCTGCAAATAGTCCCGATTTAAACCCTATTGAAAATTTGTGGTACGTCGTTAAAAAAAAAGTCTCCGTTAAACGTAATTCCAGTCAAAATGAACTTTACGAAGCCTTTGTTGAAGCATGGAACTCGATCCCACTCGATAAATGTATGAAATTACTTGAATCAATGCCACGTCGTTGCAGAGCCGTCATTAATAATAAAGGCTATGCAACTAAATATTAATTTTTAAGAAATTTAGTAAACCAAACATAATTTTACATAAATAATTTGAAATTGATGACGTTAACACCTTAAAAACTTTGATTTTTACATCATTTCTTTATTGTTTCTAATTACTTGTCCATGACGGATGGTATTGCAAATATCGTTTAGTTGTTTGTATGTCGCTAAATATCTAATTGGTAGTTGTAAACTCGGATATTTATTTGTTTTTTAATGAATTATAAGTTGTTGAACATATTCTATGCATTTTGTTATTTTATTTCCAAAAACAAAAGTTTTACGGCAATGTGCCTTGTGTAATGTGAAATACGTCGCAAGTGTTTCTAATTATATGTCCACCACCAACAAACTTATATTTTGGACTAGCTTTTGCCCGCGACTTCGTCCGCGTAGTTAACGTCAAAGTGATATACCACTTAAAGAACTTTATGCAAAATTTGAAGTAGATCGGACCAAGGAACCACGTTGTCCCATACAAACTTACGCCCTCTTTGTACATTTTATTATAATGTGTGAAAATCGCGAAAACCTTGAGAGGTAGAATTTCGGAAAATCCTTATCGGATGCCTACGTCATACAAAGATACAAAGAACACACCCTCCAAGTTTCAGGTCTCTACGGCCAGCGGTTTAGGCTGTGCATTGATCCGTCAGTCAGTCATTCAGGATTGGACAAAGTATTTTATATGTATAAGTAGGTATAAGATAATATTTTATATGTATTAGTGCTATAGCCCGCGACTTTCTAACAAGTCGTATTTAAACTTTCTAGATTCCCAGTCTTCGTCATCTTACCTTGGAATCATCTGTATTTGTGTGTGTTGGGTATTTCCCGACACTTCCAACGATTGTCATCATATTTCAACCTACATATATGTACATAAAACCTTGACAAATTATATACATACTTATTAAACTTTTCTTCAAACTATTGCTGAAAATCGTTAAAGAATTTGTTTAGTAGTTTTTGAGTATATCGCATATAAAATAGACAGACAAACGCGGCGGCGGACTTCGTTTTATATTATATAGTGATATGGATCTGAGTAATAATGAAATTGGAATTCCGCACATAGCCCCATCTCACATAAACCAGACATCAATGCTGAGATGAATGCTAGGGTGTCTGCTCACCTACCTGTTCTGTGGTCTCGAGGTTCGAAATTCAACTTTCAAATATTTTTTGTAATTTGCTGTTTGACAACAATGTAAACAATAGTTTTGATTTGTGCAATATTGTAACGATAATATTTTGCTGAATTCTAATTCATAACAGTCGTTAAATATGTAATGCAGAGAAACATTTGTTTTGAAGAGATAATTATTGAAGGTATTCAATAATACCTCCAACATGGGTGATGTAAGTATTGCATTACTTGGATTTTATTTTTTCTCAAAATATTGTGTAGATATTTCGTCACTGTGTAATGTTATGAATTACTCCCCTGCTTCTAGAAAGAAGATACTGCGGATACTCGACTAGAGTTCATGCAGGACTACTTGCTTAAATCGCTTAAATTGAAAGCTGAAAAATGGAACAAGTTCATCACCGGGGACGAAAGGGTAAAAATAACTGACCACCTAAGTACTTCTAACCTTTCAACAAATTTGATGAGTTATAGAAAATTTATTGATTAAGTGTTTTTTGCAGCACGTTTTGTACCGATATTTTGATATGCCTAAATTCGACATACTTGTATTCCGCGTTAACACCGCCGGTCTACTGACATGTGCTACGCAATTTCCACCTATAAGCAGGGGCAAGATGGTTTACTTTCTGAGGGATATTGATGATAAAATCACAACGACCAATTTTCGACAGGTAATCTACCCTAACATATTATATTACTCGGGTACTTAAGTAGCACTGAGATGTCTAAGGCAAATGAAGTTCGTTTGGTTTAAGAACCCACCGTAAAATTCTGCATCTATCTGCTGTCTGGTAGGAGGTGCCTTTACGGTAAATCAAGTAGTTATTTTTTTAGAATCACGCTCAATAAAGAAAATTAAGTACCTATAGTCTGGCAGATAAATCACTGCAGCCAGATGACACTTTCAGTGTTTTCAGTTTTTGGCGAATATTAAATAGTGATGTGACTTAGTGAGCGAATGAAAGAAATGAACGATATGATGAAATTAATTTGTGTCATTTATGGTATTTTCATTCTTACCTGTCCTATTTGGTAAACAAAATTCTAACCTCAATGTGCAAATTTTGCAAAGAATAAGGTGTTTTATGTTATCAAATAAACCTGAGGCAATTTTTTGTACATAATTTTGCTGATATTTTATCTCCAGTTCCTTTATTTACGATGAAATAGTTGAAAAATAACAAAAATGAGACGTTTTGAGGTTAGAATTTTGTTTATCAAATAGGACAGGTAAGAATGAAAATACTTATTATGTTTAAATAGAGAATTTTCAAAGCGTATTTTAATAAAATGATTTGTTCAATAAGTTTTTTGCATGTTTTTAGTTAATAGTAGTGTAAGAGCGCGATTTGGAAATGTGTGGAAGGATGTCAAATCAGTTACCAGTTTTTAACTCATTCCCCATATTGCCATAAATAAAACAACAATTATCACAATAATATTTTGTTCTACCTCTGTACTTTACTTAAAAAGTTTTGAGTTTGGTTGCAGTGCGGAGTGGAAATGGAAAAGTCGTTTCTGTTCATTAATAAATGAACCTTGAACCCAAAGTATCGCGCTTAATTTAAAATTCAATAATCAAATCATTCATTACCTACGTGACCTTAGTCGAGCGCTAGTAAAATAATTGTGGTATCATTATTTCGTAAAATGAAATTTGGAAGTGTCATCTGTTATTGCCGTTACTTGACATACAAGGACCTCTGCGCGCGCCGACGGCGACTTAACACAAGTCAGGCAATTACCTTACTTTTCGCTTGCCACGGGGAGATCGCCTATGACGTATCTATCTCAGTTTTACATAGTATATCATAGGAGTAGATACGTATACCTAACAAAAATGTATTATTTCTTCCAGGCAGTTACTATCGGCGAGGTATCTGGCAACGTCCTGCAAGATTTGACGGTGATGGCGGACGAGGTGATCGGGGCTCTACTCTGCAACCCTGGGAACCAGAAGGGCTGGCCCAAGATTGTACGGAATGACATGAAGCGGCACGTCGATGATCTAAAGAGCTTGATGCAACAGGTTTCATTATTTCGCAGATTTAGTTTTATTATGTATCGGAACTAGAGTGCAGTAGCTAAGAGTATCTAACACAAAAACCAACATATGACCCACATACCCAACTGACATAAAAACCACACGCAATAACGCACACCGATAGTAAAAAATCAAGAATTTTCACGTTATTGTATATGTTCAGTTAAAAGGTGAAGTAAGCAGTCAAGTGATGCTTCCCATGCCCGCGGGAGTCGAAAATATCTTTCACGCGGAAGCTAAACTCAGAGAAAGGTACAGACAGCTTTATAAAATTGAATATCAACCAGAACAATTACGAAATTTACTAAACATAATCAAAGTATATTAGTTGTTAACGCTATCGAGTAATTTTCTAGTAACGGAGAAGATGTGGATTTGCATCTGAAAACTAATATAGAAGGCGCTATAATAAGGTGGGCACAACAAGTCCATGATCTAATAGCCGAGGATTCTTACATAGGTACAATATACCATCTCTTAAAATTAATCTGGAATAGGTACTTCAGAAAATGGTTGGGTTAATTTGATTGAACACCCCTGTAAATGTTTTTCAGGGTTTTTTAAATGTGTTTGACCAATTTCCCATACATTGATCGACGTTTAGTGTAATAAATTTATTGAAATTTAAGGCTGCTCCGAAATATTTAAGGACCTCGCCCGCTTCGATATATCTGATGGCGACTGTACAACATCCATGACTCGGGCACAAACATTCGTATTCATCACACAACTTTCTGCCCCTACCGGGATTCGATCTCGGGACCTCTAGCTTCATAGTCAGGATCACTAATAGGGATTGCAATCCCGCAGCTCATTCAATCCCGCGGGATTGATATGCGGGATTACTCAATCCCGCGGGATCCCGCGGGATCCCACAACTTTAAGATTATATTATAAAATCAAATAGAAATTACATATTTTGTGTAAAAAACCAACTTGTATTAAACATTTCTTACATTAAGAGCGTTTATCCATACCGACCTGGCAACGTCGCATCCCTAGTGCTCTCCACGTCCACTTCACAGAAATTGAATAAAAGCTTAAAATGTGGTCTATACAAGTTCATCGCTTTTAGTGTATCAATGTGTCCATTGCAATAATTAATCGTGATGGACTTTTATTTTCGTATTAAAGCCACCGTTTTGCACCATCTTACTCGCTAATCCTGCCGCTAAGCAGCAGTACTTGCACTGCTGTGTTCCGGTGTGGAGAGTAAGACAGCCGGGGAAATTACGGGCACAAGAGGCATTTCATCTTAGCCCTCTAGGTTGGCAACGCATCTGCGATTCCTCCGGGGTTGCGGGTGTCTATGGGCAGTGGTGATCACTTACTATCAGGTGACCCACTTGCTCGTTTGCCTTCCTTTTCCAATAAAAAAAAAAACACATTTCAAACTTTCATTCAATTTCCGTGAAACAATCGCAAAAAACACTAAAAATGCGACGCCGCCAGCTCAATAGGAATAAACCCTCTTAAGCAACAGAGATTATTTCTTCGCTATTAATTACCTAAGTATAAGTAATTAGTAATCGGTTTTCTTAGATTCATCTTTAAATGTTTGGCATTGTTTAATAGTTTTGTAGTTTATATTTTTAATTCAGTTTTATTTAATGACTAATAATCAAATCACAACTTTCTTTTTAATGCCATTACTATGTTATCAAACTATGGTGATAATACGCTCTTTAGCGCTAGTTTTAACTCCAAATTTTTAATTTGCGGGATTCGCGGATCCGCGCTTTAAAGGTGCGGGATCCAGCAGATTAATAAAAGCTGCGGGATCCCGCGGGATTGCGGGATCCCGTTTTGCGGGATTGCAATCCCTAATCACTAACCACTAGGCTATCCGGTCGTCTATTGATAATTCTGTGTTTACATTTTTGATCTGGAATTCGATCATCGGCTATAGCGTTCGTCAGGTGTCTGAAAATGCCCGAAGGACAACCTGAATAGAAATAGGAACCTCGCGAAAGCATTGACCTTGTGGTGGGGTGTAATTCGAAATTTTTATACAATGACACAACTAGTTGTGCTTATAGAGTAGGTCCATGAGGAAAGCGTGGGATTTTGAATCAAAAATTACAACAAAAATCATTACGGGGTCAATCAATCAAGCTAACTGAACAACCTGCTGAAATATTCCGGAACAATTTTAAGATACCTTATATATATACTATAGATGAAGTAAACAAACCTTTAGCTGTTAAGTATATTCCTCCGTGAATTATCACACTAAAGCCGACGCCTCACTGCTGCGCGCGCTATCTTTGCGCAGCAGTGAGGCGTGGTCTTAAATCTTCATTATAAGTACAACGAAATACTCGTATAATATTTATTAATTTATTGTCGGTGAATCACATTGTACAAAGCAATGTGATAAGCTGGCGACCACTAGGCTCGCCGACTTACTATTGAAATTGCGTCAATCGACCAAGAACCGCAGCGCGCCATTTTTTTTGTATAAAAGACGAATTATAATATATGTATATATTTAATCAGGATAACGAATATACAAATGAAGGATAAGAAAAGTAGCTTGATTATTTTTTGTTTTCTGATTGGATTCAGCTTTCAAACGCACTAGATTTCCTTTGCCAAGCGCGGACATAGATTTCTACGCAACCCGTTTGAAAAACTTAGAAGGCATCTACTCCCAACTAAGAGATCCTCGCGTCAAACGGATGGCACGTTACCTCGAAGACACGCACAGTGTATACCTGGATTGTTTCAAGACTATGCTTACGAATATTGTGGCTGGTAAATATTTTCATACTCAATGGTGATGGACAGCAACAAGAAGGGTGACAAGTGGCCACGTCAGTGAACCCCCCTTCAGACCCACCGTACCCCTGGCCATACCACTGGTGGTAAGGTGGGACTTGGACTATACCACCATAACAGTGCTGGGATTTGAGAAAATGAAAAAAAAACGACGGAGTCCTATGCGGGGCTCCTATTCCTGGGTGGTTTGGGCATAAGTAGCTACCTGAGTAACCTAAACTACCTAATACCCGTAGCTTACAGCACTACGGCGGTATGGTTTAAGTCCCACCGTACCACCAGGGGTTCGGTGGGTCTGAAGGAAGTGAACATACATACATACATATCGTCACGCCTCTTTCCCACAGGGGTAGGCAGAGACTACTTTGTTCCACTTGCTACGATCCTGACAAACCTCTTTCGCTTCATCCACATTCATCAATCTCTTCATACATGCTCGTCGGTTTCGGGTACTCATGACCTGGCCTTTCTCCAAAACGTCCCCAATTTGATCACAGAACGTCCGCCTAGGCCTTCCCCTCCCAACGCACCCATTCACACTCCCCATATAAATCTGTTTAGTTAATCTTCTTTCATCCATCCTCTCTACGTGACCAAACCAACTAAGCATACTTTTTTCTATCCTAGTCACTATATCTTCTTTCACACCAGCACATTCCCTTATCACACTATTCCTTATTCTATCTTTCAGTGATACACCTTCCATACTTCTTAACGCTCTCATTTCTACTGCATTTATTCTACTTTCATGCTTCTTTTGCCATACCCAACTTTCGCTACCGTACATTAGTGTTGGAACGAGCACCCCTCTGTGAACAGCCAGACGCGCCTTCTTTGACACCTTCTCACTGCTCACAAAGGCGCGCAGCGCTCCATTGACCATGTTTCCTGCATTCACTCTTCTTTCAATATCTCTTTCACACTTTCCATCTGTCGTAAAAGCCGAGCCCAGATATACAAATTCTTTTACCTGTTCTACTTTCTCACCCGCAACTATAATCTCACATTCTGTCATGCTATCGTCTTTTTCGAATACCATAGCTTTCGTCTTGCTCACATTAACTTTCATACCTTTCCTTTCCAATGCCCCACACAAAATGTTAGCCATCCTTTGCAGCTCCTCCTCCGACGATGCTAACAACACTTGGTCGTCGGCGTATAGTAGGCATTTGATGGTTAACTCGTTCATCCTCAGTCCACAGTCATTCTCTTTCAAATCATTCAGGCACGTGTCCATGAATAGGTTGAACAGCCACGGTGACGCAACACATCCTTGTCTAACACCTTTTTCGATGCTAAACCATTCAGTGTACGCCCCGTTTATCCTCACACAAGCACTAGAATCCTCATAGAGAGATTTTAGTGCTTGTATCAGATTACTGTTCACCCCATGCATGGCTAACGCTGACCACAACTCATTCCTCATCACCCTGTCATAAGCCTTCTCCAAGTCGACGAATAAGCAGTATATTTTCTGGCCTTTGGCCATATACTTTTCGGTTATACGCCGCAAGGAGAAAACTTGATCCGTGCATCCCATTCCCTTTCTAAAACCCGCTTGTACATCCCATATTTTCTCATCGGTCTCTTTTATAACTCTTTCAATCAATACCTTTGCATACAGTTTGCCGACGACGCTGAGAAGGCTTATTCCGCGGTAATTTTTGCAGTCTAGTTGTGACCCCTTTCCCTTGTACAGCGGCACAATCACGGCCTTGCACCAATCCTCCGGTACCCGACCGTTTGTCCAACACAAGTTGAAAAGGTGGCACAACTGACTAACTACCACGCCTTCACCGGCTCTCAGCATTTCGACCGACACCCTATCATACCCCGCAGACTTTCCTAACTTCATTCTTTTCATGGCATTCACAATCTCATCCATACCTATCTCATTTTTCTGACTACTTTCACTCATCTCTCCGGCATGAGCCGGTACTTGCACTGCTTCTTCTGCTCTTTCAAACAAACTTTCAAAATATTCCTTCCATCTTTTTAGCACACACTCTTCTTCTTTTATAACACTCCCATCCTGGCTTCTGATTTCACTCAGCTCCGAGGCTGTGTTTTTGCCACGGGCTGTCTTTATAGACTTCCAGAACATTTTAATATTTGTCCGGAAGTCATCAGAAAGCCTCCTATCAAAATTATCCTTATGTTCTTCCCTCTTTCTGTCACAAGTCGCCTTTACTAATCCTTTCACTCTTTTGTATACGTCTTTCGCTTTATATACTTCTTCATCCATCACCTTTTGCATTCTTCGATTAGCCTTTTTCGCTAACCAATCCAACCATGCCTTCTTCTTTTCTCGCACCACCTGTTGCACTTCAGCATCCATCCATACGTTCATCTTCTTTCTTCCTTTTCCCCTTTTGCACACCCCACACACCTCAGTAGCTACATTCACAACTCCTTCCTTAAATGCCGTCCACACCTTTTCTATCTCACATACCTCATCTACATCACAAAATCGACCTTTTAATTCATCCTTGTACTTTTCTCGTACATTCTCGTCTTGCAGATTCTCTACTTTTATTCGTTCTAGGACACTAGTAGGTTCTTTGACCCGGTGCCGCCATCGCTTAAACAGACCACTAATTCGGCATATCACCAGGTGGTGGTCTGTATGGATGCCGACTCCACGGTATGCACGAGTGTCCCTGACTTTAACTCTCAATCTTTCATCCACGATCACAAAATCAATCATACTCTTTGCACTTCCTTCTTCCCGGGTGTACATATGGATCTTTTTATGTGCAAACATTGTGTTTGTCACACAAAGATTCCACTCCAAACACACTTCAAGCATACTTTTCCCGTTTTCATTCACTCGTTCATCACCAAACGCACCAAGCACTCTTTCATATCCGTCACGCTTTTGGCTTAAGGAAGTGAAACAATCAATTTATACTTATTATATGTACCTACCTGTTTTATAGTAGGTCCGTGCTAGGTATTATTTGGTATTATTCCATGCTGTATGCTGAACAGTGGTAGCCGAACATTTTTATTCCCCTACGCAAAAAGAGGGGTGTTATAAGGTATTTTCATTCTTAACTGTCCTATTTGGTAAACAAAATTCTAACCTCAATGTACAATTTTTTGTAAATAATAAGGTGTATTATGTTGTCAAATAAACCTGAGGCAATATTTTGTACATTATGTTGATGGGTAATGTATCTCCAGTTCCTATATTTACGATGAAATAGTAAAAAAATAACAAAAATGAGACATTTTCAGGTTAGAATAAACAAAATAGGACAGTTAAGAATAAAAAGACCATAAGTTTGACGTCGATGTCTCTGTATGTATCTGTCTGTCTGTGGCATCGTAGCTCCGAAACGGATGGATCGATTCCGATGCGGGTTTTCATTCGAAAGCCAGTAAGTTTCTTGGTTTTGGCCATGTTTGATAAAATGGATCCAGCAGTTTGAAAGGCATTTTTAGCATAACATAGGTTTTTATTTACTTAATGAACGCATAAAAAAATATTCATAAACCTTACATACTGTCGTCTTGTCTTCCCTTCGTGTACAATGTATAGAGGAAAAGGTTACATTTTTGATTTCAAGTTGGCTTAAAGAAACTGGTCAATTTCAGCTATTGTGGAATGTCGCGACATTTATGTATACCAAAAGCCACTCGCGACCCACTTCGAGACTTTTGAAGGCACTGACTTCCAGGATGCCAAGTGGCTCGTCAGACCCATGTTCCATTGCATTGGACTGCTCTGGGGCAATTCCCGATACTACTGCAACGTAGAGAAGCTTATACGTAAGTAAAAATCTTGGGTTTTTTAAAGAAATACACGAGCAGGTTAGTAAAGCAACTTAAAATATTAATATTGCATCATTATCGAAATTCCTTTTTTATAGCGCTACTTCGTGAGGTGTGCAATCTAGTAATAATGCAGTGTACCAATTCCATCGACCCCCCTACCATATTTCAAGGAGATCCTGACGAACAACTTCTCAAATTGAGGAGGGCATTAGCAGTTTTGAAACAATTTACGTAAGTTCCTTCTTCCATTTGGCCAAACGTGCATGTCATACAATGAGATGACACTTATATTCAGTATCGCCATGTGTTGCATATTTTCTGACCTCTATTTAGCTCATATTCAGGGTTTAATGAAGGTAATTGTCTTGCCTTACTTTCTAGTGATACATACGAACTGAATCGTGACAAAGTGCACACGTTTTTCCCGGCCGGCGTGGCGCCAGTGCGCTGGTCCTTCGACTTCAATCGCGTGTTTATGCGCTTCAATGTCTTTATGAAGAAACTCCAAATGATCGAGGAAATTCTGGACGCTACTTGCGAGATAATAAAACTGGAAAAAGTAGAGTTTTGTGGCTTGAGAGGCAAGATTATCAGCACGGAGTGTATGAAGGTTAAATATGTTTATGTTTCAATAAGACGATTCAAGGGTTTTTTTTAATAGAGGTTATTTATATTGCAAAACAGGTTTATGTAAAGAGTTAAATGAGTATTAAAGAAAAATAATATTTTTCATCTTTTCGGAAGTTTGGAAAGTATTTTCTGCTAAGCTTATCGCCGATCGGATTCGAATAACTTAACTTTCAAATTTTCATAGGTACTAGAAGAGTATACCATAATCTACCAGAATCTCGGAAATATTACGTATGATCCGGCAGACCCGGAGGACAACTCCTTTCTGCCCGACTACAAAAAGCACATGGGTGTGCTAGCTGACGTGGACCTCCGCCTCGCCTCGCTCTTCACACAGGGGCTGGACGAGTGCAACGACCAGGCTCACTTCATAAAGGTTTCTATATCTCAGATGCTCTACCGATCAGCTTAGTCTTTTAGGTCAACTTTTCTCCTTAGACATATCATCTCTTCTTCTTAAATTGGCTGAGTAGAGAGCAGGGTTTGGAAACATGCTTTTTTGGGGGAGCTTAACGACAGCATGATACGGGCGGCCAATCTCAATATTTTCTGCTTGTTCTTTTGAATTATTTCTGTTTTCATAACCTATACTGTAGTTGTAGTTTGCTTATATTTCAGCATATTTTGTTTATGTATATTTTTTTCATAATATCAACAGTTCTTCCAAATCATCGGAGACTTATTCCATCGTCCCGTTATCAAGGCCGAGCTCAGACCAAAATTGCACAGATTGCTAGATTATATGCATAATAATTTAGACCAGACGAAAGAAATCTTCGACGAAGAAATGGCGGTAAGGTTAATTTTTGGTGAAAACGTAGATAATACCAGAATCCATTGTGAATAACTGCAATAAAAGCTATTTGGAATAAATTAATGTTGTTTTCCAAATAGCTTCATTAGATTAATTGTGACAACTATACTTTAGCAAATATTCATTATTTTCCACAGAAATTGACGAAAGGTCCGGAAAGACCAATGGTAGACCCATATCTTCCTCCGGTAGCCGGGGTGATTTGGTGGGTTCATAAACTTCGGTCGAAAATGCAGGTGCCAATGGAGGAATTCCTTGTATTCGAGGATCCGTATGTATCTCTGGTTTTAAACCAAAATAAGTTTTTATTAGTTGTCGCGATCTTGTACCTACAATTATCGTGATTAAGGAAATTTCTTAAATCACTATCTGGTATCTGGTACCCAGTATCAAAGAACAGTAAGCTAAATATTATGATGAACACTTAATTAAAAATAATTATGATAGGTATTTTTGACTGTTTGTAGAATAATAGAAACAGAGTCGGCCGTCTACATGAAGCAAAAGATGAATGAGATGAACGGGTACATTAACCAGGTCGAAGACAGGAATTTTAAGCCCTGGTGTGTTACTGTTCCGGGGATTTGCAAGACACATTTGGCTAAAAATCTCATTTATCGAGATCCACCATTTGTCAGAAATAATTTCGCCCCTGAGGTAAGCACTAGTTAACTAGTTGGAGGAAAAGCAGGTTTTTTAAAGAGTCTTCTGAGACTTACAGCTCTCGCTGAAGGCTCGTGCTAAAAACCCTAACTTAATTTACAATTTGACATTGGTTCGTGGTGCTACATAATGATGTAAAACATACTTTTTACAGCTGGTGATGTTGCTACGCGAAATACGTTACATGAAATATTTGAATAAGCAAGGTATACCTCAAGATGGCTTGGACTTGTATGCACGCAATGAGAAGTTACAGGTAATTTAATAGCCTAAGAGATCACCATATAAATCGTTTTCTATATAGGTACCATCTACATAAATTGTCTAATAACATATATAGTATGACATGAATCGGCTGAATCGCGCTATCTCTTGGTACAATGCAATCCGCGAAGGCAGCCACGAGACTGAAGTCGCGCTCATCGAGAAAGAGATCTCCGCCATTGACACACTGCTCGGCCGCGGCGTGGAGGAGCTTACGTGGAACGATGACTGTAATTATACAAAGATGAATAAATCTTTCAAAGTTTCATGTGCCCTTTAAGTTACTTTGTGAAATCGAAGGTTCGATGTCTGGTTAACCTGAACTGTTTCGTATCCGTTTTTATACTAGTCACAGAATGGATGGCAGAGGTGTACCAGGCAATTAATACGCTACAAGAACGTGTGCTGAAGGCCCAGAACAATATGTTGCGTGGCCTCGCCAACATTGCAGCGTGGGGCGACATACCATTGCACAATCGAAAGGCAAACCTTGACAAGATGGAGCTACTGGCAGTGCGGGAGCGATATCCTAGATTTTTAGCTAGGTTATAACGAAATAAATTAGTATTTTAACGTGTTTGGTTCAGCACGTAAATAAAATTTTATGACATAAGCATTTTCCTTGTAGGCGAAATAAAATTCTCGAAAGCCATGCTGAGTTTCAAGCGATATTAATTGACAATTATAAATTATTCTTCAACATCAAAGAAGATGAAGAGGTGGGTACTAAAATTTTTTGTAAAATGCTCAGATTATAATTCAGCTGAGTAACTTACCTATGCTAAACCTCGCTACGATTTCTTGCAGTCTGAAGACGATGAAGAAGAATTGGAAGAAGTCGATGAATCAACTCTCGATGATGATGAAAAAGCAGCTCGTGCGGCTAAACTTCAAGAAATAGTTGATCGACGGGAGGCCAAACGACTGGCAAGAGAAGTAAGAGAGGCGGAAAAAGCAGCAGCAGATCAAATTAAATTTGAAAGGCGAGAAGCTAGAAGATTGATAAGAAATGCCAAAGAAGCTGAAAGAGCTGAACGACAAGCGCGCAGAGATGCTGGTATTTAATACTACATACATACATACATAATATACATACAAAAATCACGTCTTTATCCCTTATGGGTAGACAGAGCCTAAGGTTACAAGATCTAAAGGCCACGTGTAGCATGATTGTGAGCGTACCAATATATGAAAAGGGGAATCAAAATATTGTTGAGTTGCTAGCCGCATCGCTTATTTATAACATGATTTCTAAGATTTTCACCCATTCTCCAGCCACTCGATGGCATCCTGCCATTCGATGGCAATACTAAATTCATTATTTATGTTTTACTTTGGCATTATTTTTTATGGACCAAAAAAAAATACTGAGCAAAACTCGGTCTTGAAAATGAAGAACCGTTTACATAATACACGTGACTGTACTTATTAATTATGTATAACGTTTTACTCACTCACACGAAGCTTGTTTAAACGTGAGAAGTGAAAACAAAATTTTAATTATTTAGGCGAGGAAGTCGATTCACCAGCTGAAGAGGAAGAAATCGTAACGGATCCTGATGAATTAGCCGATATTGAGGCAGAAAGAATTGAGATGGAAGAGGAACAGTTTAGAGCTGCGCGCTGGCCTGCTTACGTACGATACGTCGACTCACTGGTGAGACTCACAAAATATAACAAAATAAGATAATATGGGCTTACTTTAAGAAAAAGCTTTTTCACCTCAGCATCTCATACTGACAAGAAATTAATTCTATAAGCTTTCCATTTTACTAACATCACATTTTTGCGAAAAACTTGATTAACTGCAAAACAAAAGTTATTTTCAGGTATCGAAACAAATAATGAAAGCAATTGACGTGAGTTTAAATTTGTTTGAAAAGCAAACAGATTTGGAAAAAGGGCCACAAGTAGCATTCCTTCAAGTTGTAGCAGAACTTAGGGATCCAGGTAAAATAATATGAAATAGTAAATAACGTAATTAAAACATGTTTTACTGTTACCATTTTTATTACGGTCAATAGTTGAGTTGAGTTGTGTGGTATGTTTGACGTCACGTATTTCAGATATATATTTCTCTCCATCATTGGATATTGATGAAACCGGTGGGCTATACGATACACTGCGAGAGATGATGAAGGATATGTTTCTACAAGCAACATTGTTTCCAAGAATTGATGAAATCGTACCGATCGCTTCATACGAAGGTATTTTTAACCCTTGATGTTTGAGGTGTAGCTCACAAAGATCCACAAATGGGTCAAAGTGTATCCGTAGGGACCCCTAGATTTAAGATAACAGAAGAACCCTTGATGTTTGGTAAAAATCTGTCCGGCATTTTGAAGAGTATCAGCTCTTTTTCAAAATGATATAAAGAATTTTTGGCATAAAATGTTTTTTTTTTGTATTTACGTATGATTACTCGATTCATGCCTGGGGGGTTTTTAAAAATTTCAACTTAATATTTAGACGTTTTAACCGTGGTCCCACAGCTATTGACCCACTGTTATAAAAAATGTCGAATTTATACTCTCTACCATAAGGTCGACGGAATCCCGCGCGCGGGGTACCTATTTCTGTTCGGTTTTCCCTTCGGGCATTTGAAGATACCTAACGAACCTAACCTAATTTTAATATCTCAAGTTTAGCGAGGATTTTTGTGGGACAGTGGGACAACGGGTAATACACTAATACTCATAATATTCTAACCAAATCTAGTTACTTTTGTGTAAGCATTGTGATGTTATTAAGAACAAAAAGTTTTATACGGTATGTGATCAGTAAATAATAATTGTACATACTTATACTAAGTAGTTATAAACGATTTTTTTGTTAAAATAATATGTGTTTACTTAAATTCCATAGACGATATAGCTGAAGAAGAAGACTTAATCGATCTCTATCATGAAATACTTAAGAGGATTGACTACAGCATTGCTGATATTGTCACGTATGCTTCGGTATGGATTAATGATAGCTATTGAGTACTCATTCATTTACTGTATAATTTCTTTAAATAACCATAGTTAAATTTAACAATTGAAAGTTTAAGTGTAGGTACTTACCATAACTATTTCTATTTAATGTACGTATTTAGAGGTAGGCATTTAATTAGTAATTACTATTACCAGAAATATGAAAAATATACGCCTCTCTGGATGGAGGACCGACATGAGGTGTTGGAAAACTTCCTGAAATATGGTCGTGTGATTCCACCAGAAGAGTTTGACAAATATGTATTTGAAAACGGATGTGAACCTCCGATTGTAAAACCAAAGCTAGAACAGTATCAACAGGAGGTAAAGTCGAGTCCATAAAAACCTCCATATCATTTTTGAAGACCTATCCAGATACCTCACACGTATGTGATACATCAAACCCATACGTGTGTGGTATCTATGGATAGGTCTTCAAAAATGATGTTGAGGTTTTTAATATCATTTTTTTTCTAAACTGAATAGTTTGCGTGAGAGACACTTCCAAGGTGGTAAAATGTGTGTGTCCCCCCCCCCCTAACTTATAAAATAAGAGAATAATTTACATTACCATGCAAACCTCCACCCAAAATTGGTTTGAACGAGATCTAGTAAGTAGTTTTTTTTATTTTATATTTGTCTGTCTATATAAGTAACCAATATAAAATGACCTCACACTGCCTTCATTTTGCTTAAGAGCAGGGCTCTGCTAAGAGTGGATTTTATAATAACTTGGCGAATGGCGAATTTGCTCAGAACCCTCAGTGCGCGAGTCCGACTCGTACTTGGCCGGTTTTATTATTATTTTTGTGTACAGTACATTTCTTATAGTTTTGGAAAAAAGTGGCTGTGACATACGGACGGACGGACAGACAGACATACAGACATGACGAAAAGGGTTCCGTTTTTTGCCATTTGGTAACGGAACCCTAAAAACAATACGAGTGTGATGGATCGAAACAGTTGGAAATTTCGGATTAACGGTTTTTGTTAGCCCCTATTTTCTTTTAAGTGGTATAAGTTGTATTCATCATAATTATAATTACAGATAGATAAGTTCAATGCAATGTACGACGAAGTATTGGCATTGCCGCCCGTCTACCTCTGCAATGGCTGGCTTCAACTGGATCTCAAACGACTCAATCAGGCCATCATGAACATTATTTGCAAATGGAGCAACTTGTACAAAGAAAACTTGAAAGTACATGTCCAAACAAGGTATGATAACATCACTTTGTATCTTTACCTTAGAATTTGATAGCTCTGACTTAATTGCGACTAAAAACAAGAAAGGTACGAAACTACTTACGCATAAATCAAACGTCAAACTTTTGATTGGCAGTTTGGATGTATTAGAAAAGTTCATCATTTATGCGACAAAAGAACTGTCTGTGGAGTTAGATGAGGACGACTATGAAGGTTTGCTACAGGTCATGCGAGTTATGAACGAAGTGAAAGCCAAGGTCGACGCGGATACTGACCACATGTTCGAGCCTCTCCGCGACATCATGGAAGTGTTGAGGGAATACGGTGTTGATTTCCCTGAAGAAACTTATGAGCAGGTCAGTTAACAAAGTGTCCGTTTTACTTTTCTTGTGATTTTACGTAATTTCGATGGTCTTACGTGTCTTTCAAAATTTCTTTAGTTCTAATTAATCTGTTTTGTGCGGCCTACATGCCATCAATTGGTCGAATGCCAAGCACACTGATAAAAATATATATAAGATTAATGAAAACAGTTGGAAGTCCTGCCGGATCGTTGGCGCAACTTGACCCGGCTGTGCACGGTGATGAAGAACACGATAGCGCCACTGCAGGCCACCCAGGCGGGACTCATCGCCAAGCGCGTTGCTCTCATCAACCTGCGACTCAACATGTACCGAGATCAATTCAGTGAGAAAGAGGTAATTGTGGTAGGCCGTGTAAAAAGTTTTACAACATTTTCACTTTTAATGGATTTAGTAGTAACGTCATGGTTTTTAATTAAAAGGTTCTATTTTTGGTTATTTAAGCACATAAATAATTTAGAGTTCCAGTCCGGAAATAACTGGATTTGTGAATTCATATTATTAGTATTCTTTTAGTAATGCTGCCCTGCAGCCGCACTACGCCATGGGCTTGTGCAGTTTTGGTACAGCACAGGACAGGAGTATAAATTTTAGATAGATTAATATTATAGATGGATGTTTTTTTCACCACTGTGCTTACCCTAATTTGAACTTTTATTCATTTATTTCATACTCTAACTTAATCAGGTCAGGTGAGTACCTGAGTGTTTGGTGAGTACTTGAGTAGGCAGGCAGGTATTATCCTAAAACAATCTAGTTGGATGTAATGTTGCATACGTTTTTGTCAGGCTGTGTAGGTATAGGTATGAATTTTTATTAATAATAATAATTATTTTAAACTGTACTGTATACCGTGAGGCTCAGACATATTAATGTAAATAAACGGATAACTCACGTGAAACACAAAACGTAAAACGTGAGTTATCCGTTTATTTACATTAATATGTACTGTATACATATATAATAAACTTGATTATAAATATTAAATGCAGATGTTCTTCGAAGCCACCACAGAGCCGTATCGGCAGATTGACAAAGTAAATTATGAGGTCATGGAGTTTGAGAAATCAGTAGAAATGCTCAAGAAATCGTGCCAGTTATTTGACATACAACCTCCCGATGAGAAGAATCTTAAACAGTGTCGACGAGAACTCAAAATGTGCAAGGTAAAAAGGATCATATCAATTCAGACATGACATAGGAATCTAGGGAGGGGGGGGGGCGAAATTTTATGACAGGTGGGGTTCCTTTCCTTATCATATAACAACTAACAACAGATTGAGGATGTTATTTCATTTAGTGTGTGGTCTCGTCAGACTTAGAGAAACATGACGTGTTTTTAGACGCACGGTAGTTAACGTCTTGAGACCGCCCTAGTCATGCGGTCGTGATAGCCATTGACAAGGCTCACACGCCAATGTCATCCATACACCTACATTCAGTTAACAGTAGAACTATCTATCAGACTCCAAACTAGGCTGAGTCTGTAACTTGGAAGTCTGCGAGTGCAAGTTAGCATTAAAAATAGGTAACAATTCCAGAAAATACATTAAATAGGTAATAGAGATAGGGCGAAAACACGAAACAAAATTATAGAACGTGCATGCAAGTACATACAACACAAATGAAAGCAAAATAAGTGTGTGTGTGTGTGTAAGATAATTCAAACAGCCACTTCATTACAGCAGCTTGAGCCCTACGAACCGAAAGAAGCTTAACTTCGCAAACTTTGCATATATTGTTATAGGAGGAGGATAGGGGGTGTGAGTTGCCCCCCTTGTACTTTGAAGTTGTCAAAAATACAAAATTATGATCTCTTATTTTTTCTCGTGAAAAAAGCAAAGGCGTTAACGCTTACCCTTTGGTAGTATTAGTAAAATTAGGACATATTTTTAATTATTTTTTATTATAAGCGATATTAAAATTATATAAACATATTGCAGTGGTCAGTAGGCAAAATGCTTTCGAACCATATAAATATACATTTTCAGGTGTTATAAAAATGAAATGTTGTCAATTGTAAAATAAAAAGATTTAGAATGTTGAAACGAAGAAGTTACTACGCACTATTACTTACTTGGATTATTCCATGTTGTTGATGCTACAATTCCATACAAGTTAGAACAATATTCCATTTTCAGAGCTTTGGATGTTCACTTTATCCAAAAATGTCCTTAGGATCCTCGTAGATACCTACCTATTTCTTAAAGACGTGTATCACATGACCGATCAAAATACCAGGAGTGTCCCTCCAAATTTTTTTCCTATTTTAAGAATAGAAATATTGCAACAGTTTACAAAATATAGGTATAAATTCATTCATTCATATAGCCTTTTATGTCTTCGATATACGGGCAGATAAACAAGCAGACTCAAAAAGGCAGGTGGATGGGATGAAACTGTCTTAGGTTTTTTTTGTAATTTTGGCTACGGAAACTTTCATTAAAATGTTAATATCTTTAGCAACTGTGGGATTACTACAATCTCGTGATGGGAACTATCGAGTTCTGGAAGAAGTCGCCGTGGAAAAAAATCGATGCGGACGGAATGGATCAAGAGTGCAAACGTTTGACAAAAGATCTGAGGCAGTTGGATAAGGATATGAGAGTCTGGTAAGTAGTGGCAGCCGCGGTGTATTGTGGTCGCGTGGTAGCAAGGTTATTTTTTAAACGAAATAAAATCTTCCAATTTTGCTATACTATTCTGTTTTCCTACATTTAATTTTATCGGTCATTTTAGGGAGCCATACCTTGCTATCGAAGGAATAATAAAGAACTTAATGACTTCATTGCGTGCCGTGACTGAACTTCAGAACCCAGCCATCAAAGATAGACATTGGATCGAGTTGATGATGGCTACTAAGGTATACTAACATTTTCTGTATAAGTAAATTGATTTTTTAAAGTTCGATTAAAAAATATAGGATATAGTTTAGACCTAGTTTATGTGTTCTGTATTCAAGAATTAATTAGATACACACTTTTTAGTTATTTACGATACAATACAAGTAGGTAATCCCTAGTGCCGAAGACCGACGTAAGGTAAGGTACAGTAAGGCATACGTTTCTGAGCATAGTGGAGAAAATTGTATTTACCACCAGCACAGATTACTTACATATTTTAAGAGCAGTCACGATGCTCATTAATTACAATTGCTTTGGTCTGTGCCCTGATTTTCTTGAGTACTTTGGCCGCTTTTAAAGAGGTATCTGATGTGACGAGTTTATTTGCGAACAACTTTCTGCAGGTAAAATTCTCACTTGATGATGAAACGACTTTAGCCGATCTCCTGGCGCTCAACCTGCACAAGTACGAAGAGGAGGTCAAAACAATAGTCGACAAGTCAGTGAAAGAAGCAGCAATGGAGAAAACGCTCAAGTATGTTTCATTCAGAAAAATGTCGTTAGTTTTTTATATTTATTTAAAGTTTAATTACTTAATTGTTTTTATTACGTTTTTAGAGAGTTAGAGGTGACATGGGCAATAATGGAGTTTGACTACGTTCCTCATGACAGAACCGGAATTAAGCTACCGAAAGCTAGCGAGGAACTTGTAGAGACTTTAGAAGACAACCAGGTGAAAACAGAAATTAAGAAAATTTTACTTGATGTCACATAAGACGAATTCATAAATTTTACCCGACTACGACGAAGCCAAAAAGAATTTTGTTTGGTATTTGTTTGTTCCACCAAAGCGCTTAAGCTACTGAAACGATTTTAATGATTGAGGTATCAATAGATTCTTACCCGGGCGACATAGCCTATATAAATTTTATAAAATTTTTATATATGACCGTATTTAATTAATTTGTACGAAAACATGCACATTTATTCAAGGCTAGCAAAGAAGTTAGCACAACTAGGGCACAATACAAAAATAAACTGCTACTACCCAAGTCAAACTTGGCCATGTTTAAAAAGGGTCCACAGTATAAATGTATCCAAATAGTAAATAACATCCCGGAATCCATCAGAAACGAATCACGAATAACTATATATAAGAATAGGTTAAGGACATTTTTAATTGAGAAATGCTATTATACGGTCAACGAGTTTTTAAACGATGAGACTGCAAGATTTTATGAATAAATTCAATTAAGACTGAAATTTTTGTATTTAAATCTTGACTTTTTATTACTATGAATTATATATTATTATCATTATTAAATTATTAATGTAATGGTTGACATGCGGATTTTACCTATTTCATTTTACACTTTTTATTTAATTGTCTTTATCTTTTTTATAAAACTCCTTGACATAAATAGTAGCTAATTTAAATTTAATTTAATGGATACGATACAATTGCATGATTTAAATTAACATATTAAGTAACTATTGACATTTAAATTTTGTATTCCTAGATTTTAGTGATAAATTGTTATTGTGTGCCCTTGCAGGGCGTCATGGACCGACTAATTTATGCTTAACACCTTTTAATATAAATGTACATGACATTACAATCTAATAAATAAATAAATAAATAAATAATTAAACCTCCGGTTCTAACTGAAAAAAATTAAACTCAATTAAGTATTATGTGTTTGGTATCAAAAGAAAGGTTTTGGCGACACCGACCTTAACATAATAAAGTCGTATATCATTTGAGTCAAGAAACGGAAAAAAATATTAGGTAAGTACTTAAATAAAAAATATATAAAAAAATCTAAATATGCTTTTCTACCTGTTTTTTTTGCATATAGGCACAAAAATTATCTTAGAAGAGCCTTGGTCGTACCTACGGTATACCGAATACCTACTATGATTTCTTGTTTCGTCCTTCTTAGGCCCCTTTTTTACGTTGGTAGTGGGTTATAGTTTTTTATACAATTTTTTTTATAGAATCAAGTTCAAAATATGATGTCATCCAAGTTTATTGGCTACTTTGAAGTTGAAGTGACAGCATGGCAGAAGAAGCTCGGTACGGCAGACGCTGTGATCGCGCTGTGGTTTGAAGTACAGCGCAAGTGGCAGTACCTTGAAAGTATATTCGTTGGCTCCGATGATATACGAGCACAGCTGCCGGAGGATTCGAAACGATTTGATTATATTGATAAAACTTTTAAGGTACCTATTTATTTATTTTGCTATGATCTAGTCGTTACGTTGTTGTGTCAATATAATGAAGGTTGATTAACCTACATGATTTCTTTTGTCCCATAACTATTTATTAAAGGTTGTTTTAATCAATTGGCTTCATTGTCACTGATTCACACTTCATATCATAACAACTCAACATTTACTTGTTTAAGTACATTTCTATTAATGGGAATTCACAGGAGCTTCTAAAAGACATCGGCAATACTCCAAACGTGGTACACTCCACAAATAAAGCGGGCCTTTTGGATAAATTAGAGGAGTTGATGAGGAATCTCAATCTTTGTGAGAAAGCGCTCAACGACTACTTGGAGACTAAACGCTTGGCATATCCACGATTCTATTTTGTGTCCTCTGCAGATTTGCTAGGTATTTTTATAGTCTTGTCTATTTTATGATGAAAGAAAGAAAGAAAGAAAGAAATATTTATTTCTCAACAACAACAATAGTATAAGTAGGTACAGTTTGTATTCAAAAGAGTTCCATGTCTAATAGATAACAAAATTGTTAGTTGTTTCGAAATAGGATTCCAACTCTGCATGGTGTCGGAGTATAAGATGCAACGACGCTGTTTTTCAGTAGATCCATTTTAATGGATCTACTGAAAGCGTCTAGCGTCGTTGCATTTTGTTTACAACACAAAAAATACAAATACTTAGCCTATGCATCTCAATCCAAAAGAAGCACGAAAACTGAATACACATTTTTATTTATTTAAACATTTAGGTACCAGCGAGAACCAAACAAAAATACGTCAATGTATTACCGGTAGACACAGTCGGCTAGACCGAAGAAGTTTGTTCTATAAGTACCTAAATGGAGTTTTAATTTATTTTTAAAAGCAGTCAATGAAGTAGAATTTCTTATAGGCGGTGGGATGAAACTGGTGATGAAACTTATTATTTATTATTATCCAAGTGGGTGCTCCTTATAGTCCCGTTTTATTCACAGATATTTTGTCTAACGGTAACAACCCACCAGCTGTGGGCCGCCATCTTACCAAGTTATATGACAACCTGGCAAAACTGGTATTTCCTAAAGCTAGTAAGCATGCTTTTGAAATGATATCTAAAGAGAACGAGGAGCATGTGCCGTTCAAGGCCCCATGCTGCGATTGTTCTGGCAAGGTAAATAATTAAGTTAAATTTGGCTTGTGCATGACCTAATTACAATAGTTTATTAACAGTACGGGCCTGTTTAGGTGGAGTTATGGTTGAACAGGGTCACAGAGTGTATGCGGTACACATTACGCGACATACTTGAGCATGCAGTTAAATCTTACGAAGACAAACCTCGCGATGAGTGGGTATTTGACTGGCCTGCGCAGCCGGCGCTTGTCAGCACGCAGATTTGGTGGACCACTGAAACTAATCAGGCTTTCGAGAAACTGGAAGAGGGTTAGCTGTATTATTTGTATTTGTTGATTTGAGGGTCAAAAACATAATGACAATGACTGACGGTAGGTACATACTAGTAACGTCTGTGCCTGTTGTTGCTAAGTCGGTGTCTCTCATTCACGCACTTATTTTGTTTTTAACAAGGTTATGAAAATGCACTGAAGGATTATCAGAAGAAACAAATCCAGCAGCTGAATAATCTTATTGTGCTTTTGCTTGGTGATCTGACTGTGGGCGACCGGCAGAAGATCATGACCATCTGTACCATCGATGTCCACTCTCGAGACGTCGTTGCCAAGCTAATAGCAGCCAAAGTAGATAACTCTAATGCTTTCCAGTGGCAGAGTCAGTTGAGGTAAATAGAGACCAATTATGAATGTCCGTCCGTCCATCTATCCTTACGTACTAAACTCTAAAATTCAACCTATCTACGAGCCTTAATGCAAAAGAGTTCGTCTAGTCACTTGCATAGCGACATACATTTTTCAAATCTTTGATGACAGCTGTAATGTTAATTCTGCAAAAAAATATTTGCCATAGATGACTTTGTCGACTATTATAGTTTTTAATTTATGTATTCACGTAGCAAAAGCAAAAAGTTCGTTTCACGTTAATTGGTGCAAAATAGTTCGTCAATGAGGTAGTTAACGTTTTAGAATCGAATCTGCGTATACTATATAGCTAAGGCCTTCACCTAGCGAGATCTACTATACAATCTATTAAGCATTTCAAGAAAACTTGAAATATATCTAGCTTGAAGGAAACTGGTCGCCCACGCATTACAACACCAGTCGAATACCGAGTCCTAATGAAGATTATTAAGCAAAATCGACGTGCTCGGCAGGGGAACTCACCGTGGTGGCGGGAAATGATTAACAAAGATGTTTCTGTCGATACATCCAAACGAGTCATGAAACGAAACGGATACGGGATTCTATACAGCGAAAGCAAAACCTTTACTTACTATAGAAAAAGAAGAGGCTGACATTTGTTTTAGCTCGTCAAGACTGGATTATTGATCAGTGGCGGTCCATCCATAATCGAACTTTGAAGTGACTGTTGGAGACAAACGGAAGGACAAAGCTTTTCATAAAGTAATACGAACAATCTTCAGACGGCGCCACTTAGCCGTTGCTTCTTTTAGCTACAAATGCCATCGTGTACCACATTTTTTTTTTGATATGTCATTGGCGTACTGCTTATCTGCCGTATAGAGGCCGCCGAGTGACTGAGTAAAATGTTTTTATTTTTATAAATGGCTCGCCGGAAAAATCTGAAAGTTTTTTCCATAGCTAAGGATGGTTATTCCTATCAATAGAAAAATCACCAAGCACTTTTAAAATAATCATCCATTCCCAATTGGCCACCTAGCAGCCCATACTTGTCTCCGATCGAAATTTTTGGAAGATGAAAAGAAACTGCGTCAAGAGATTTGAAGAACAAGATAAACGCAGTATGGAATTCAGTATCCTAGAATGTTTGGCGTTAGTTGACACAATGCCACTAAGAATTCAAGCCGTCATCAAGAGGAAAGGCGACACTACTCAGTTCTAGACGAACTATTTTGCACCTAACACAGTGGCAGACGGAAGTATTTTGCTTCGACGATTAGTAAATAAATATCTTTTTTTACAGTAAATTACAGAAATATGTGTATGTTTCATGTATTAAATAAAAATACACTATTTTCAACATGAAACTACCGTGAGACTCACACATAATTACAACACACCGGATAACTCACGTATAAAAGCCGAAGGATTGCTCCGACAATTGTTTCGGACTATTTCGTAGCGACACGCCACACGCACGCGCAGTGTTCGTTTCGCTGCCGCCGGGGCGAGCGCTCCCTGATGAAGGGCTACGAAATAGTCCGAAACAATTGTCGGAGCAATCCTTCGGCTTTTATACGTGAGTTATCCGGTGTGTTGTAATACACTATTTGTTGAAATTTGGGTGTTATTTTTTTATTGCTTTAGTTATTGACTAAAGTCGATGTTTCAGTTGTAAAAATAGTTATTATAAGTTTGACAATAGATGAAGGAGGACCAACTCTTTTGCATTTGGGCTCGTGTGTACGTTTGGTAAATTTGACTTATATCAAGAGAAGTTTAAATAAATAGGTATCAAAGTTGCGTATTAGCAAAACTACAATAAATACGATTCAAACTTCAAAAGCTCTTAGACAGTATAATTTCACAGGCACCGCTGGGACTACAAGATAAATAA
This sequence comes from Pandemis heparana, assembly GCA_963854515.1. NCBI lineage: Eukaryota > Metazoa > Arthropoda > Insecta > Lepidoptera > Tortricidae > Pandemis > Pandemis heparana. Next base: position 7,709,487 of record OY978024.1, read on the forward strand.
TTGTTTCGCCAACATTTGCGACGCACAGTTCTTGTACGATTATGAGTATTTGGGCAATACCCCTCGACTCGTGATTACCCCTTTGACAGATCGGTGCTACATAACTTTGACACAGGTAAGCTATTTATAACACACTACATTACTCGTGAAGTTGATCGAAGTAAGCTGAGAACGCGAGGGTATAGGGACCCACTACACTTAAGCGACTGAGTATTTTTCGAAGTCCTACGTGTGTGTAGTGTCTTCTCGCCTCGGCTAACTTCACTATGACACTTCGTCGAAGAACTTCGGCCGAGAGTCTAATGAAGTAGATCGATTTAAAAAATATTTTTCTAACGAAAATGAGTAGTTCAAAGTTTCGCAGTTGGTTTTTTCCGTTTATGGCAGGCATTGCCTGTCGAAAGGCCGCAGACCTCTGCATAGGTATCAAGTTAAATTTTATATCTCCACGCGTTCCTGAGAAAACGGGGCTTGACGGACAAACAGATGGACAACGATGTGATTTTATAAGGGTTTCTTTTCTCCTTTAGAGGTACGGAACCCTAAAAATGTAAACGAAAAATACATGGTGATTCTTATTAGACTGTCATTTGGTGTACAGTCATGTACATTAATATTTAAATGTTTCCTCATTTCCAAATGTACATATTTTACACAAGCATAGGTATCTTCATAATGATGTAAGTGCCTACATAACTATAGAAGCTCCACCACTCTCTGATAAGTTCCTAATACCGAAAGTGTCATATACCTACCCTATCGGTGATGCTGTCTCTATTTGTCACTACGAAACAGACAGAGATGCCATCATAGATATCTGACATCAGTAACGGAGAGTACGAATCGTAAGTTTGACGTAAGAAGATAACTAACGATAAACCAAAACTTGAGACATACCTTGCTAGACGAATAGGTACCTATAGACGGCCGAGCATATCGAATGCAGTAATGCACTATTAGAAATGTGCCCATTTCAGAGTCTCCATTTGATAATGGGTGGTGCGCCGGCTGGTCCGGCCGGTACGGGCAAAACCGAAACCACCAAGGATTTAGGCAGAGCGCTTGGAATCATGGTATACGTGTTTAACTGTTCAGAACAAATGGATTACAAGTCATGTGGGAACATTTACAAAGGCGAGTAGGTACATATTTCATTTTTCAACATAAGTACCTAACTAATAACTAACTTATTATTTGTTGTAACACTTATTAGGCCTCGCTCAAACTGGTGCTTGGGGATGCTTTGACGAATTCAACAGAATCTCAGTGGAAGTGCTATCTGTGGTGTCAGTTCAAGTGAAAAGCGTCTTAGATGCGATTAAATTCAAGAAAAAGAGGTTTGAATTTATGGGAGAATACATTACTTTAATACCTACCATCGGAATGTTCATCACAATGAACCCCGGATACGCCGGTAGGACTGAGTTGCCCGAAAATTTAAAAGCATTGTTCAGGTATGTGTGAAAATAAGTAAATTGAATACTACCGTAAAGTTTCAGTGGAGTAATCTCCCCTTACACTTAATTTTGCTGGGCAGGCCTTGTGCTATGGTAGTTCCGGACTTTGAGCTGATCTGCGAGATCATGTTGGTCGCCGAGGGCTTCCAGGAGGCGCGTCTGTTGGCGCGCAAGTTCATTACCCTGTACACGTTGTGCCGCGAGCTGCTCTCCAAGCAAGACCACTATGACTGGGGTTTGCGAGCTATCAAGTCTGTATTGGTCGTTGCTGGCTCCCTAAAGGTCAGCGTATACTTGAACATAATTCCTTTTTCTTTCATAGGCACGTTAATTTTTTCATCTTTGTGATCTGATTGATGACAAATTAAACATCATATAATCATAACAGAAGCGTTTTTGATTATTTCTTCATTCCAACTCAAATTTCCATTAAATCTCGGTACTGTCTTGTAAAGGTTAATGCGTGCAAGTGGTAGTGAGTTGCTAACGTGCAAGTAAAAAAAAAAAGAAAAACTGGAACAGCCAAAGTTATTGTGTACTTACGTTACGTCCACAAACGCTAGCATTTTCATTTTTTTTATATAAATGTATCTTAAATATATGTACACAATATCCGATGGGACGAGTTAATCGGTATTTAGTAGTTTGGATAAAAAAAAACTGTTTATTTTTTATTTTTTCGCTAACATTAAGCATTTCAGGCTTAATATTTAGTAAAATTATATTTTATAATAAAACAATCAAGCGTGCATACCTAACAATATTTCAAATTCAGCCAGGGGCGATTTTACAATAGCCTTCCAGCCAGGCCCTTTGAGTTTTTTAATAAGTGAATTGCCTTATTTATTCCTAACGACTCAAATTTTTCCAGCGAAGTGACCGTCTAAGGCCTGAAGATCAAGTGCTGATGCGAGCTTTGCGAGATTTTAATGTACCCAAGATCGTGACTGACGACATGCCAGTTTTCATGGGTCTGATCGGTGACTTGTTCCCTGCACTGGATGTGCCCAGGAAACGTGACTTTGACTTTGAAGTAAGATTGAAAGAAGCCGCCGTTAGCATGAAACTCCAACCAGAACCTGGATTCATTTTGAAGGTTTGCTGAAGTTTTTGTTATTATTTTTTTCTTTGGAACAATGAAATTGTCAATGTATTTAACACTGAATAAATATTTGTAGATGGTGCAACTGGTAGAATTATTCGCCGTGCGCCATTCAGTCTTTATTGATGGATTTGCCGGCACGGGCAAGTCTGCCATCTGGCAATGTCTGCACAGGACTTACCAAATGATGAAACTAAAACCTTTCTATAATGACCTTGATCCTAAAGCTGTAACTAATGACGAGTTGTTTGGCATCATTAATCCTGCTACGAGAGAATGGAGAGACGGTCTTTTCTCTACCATTATGAGAGATATGGCTAACATGTCTGGCGATGGACCGAAATGGATTGTGCTCGACGGCGACATCGATCCCATGTGGATCGAGAGCTTGAACACGTTAATGGACGATAATAAAGTTGGAATCTTATATTATTTACCGACAGTATATTTTATATTATTATACCTTCTAAAATGTCACTATATTTATTATTTTCCATGTCAGGTATTAACGCTTGCCAGTAATGAGCGTATAGCTTTAACTAAGCCTATGCGCTTATTATTTGAGATTGCCTCGTTGCGGACAGCCACTCCTGCCACTGTGTCGAGAGCTGGCATTCTGTATATCAACCCCCAAGATCTCGGTTGGAATCCGTAAGCACACAACGGTCAGCTGGCTGTGAATATGTATATCTATAAATTTCTATATAATCTTATTCGTATTTTGCGCCTTTGCAGCTTCGTAGCTTCCTGGATTGAAACAACGCGAGATGATGAGTCTGAGAAAGCTATGCTGACAGTCATGTTTGATAAATATATTCCACCGTTACTGGAAACTTCCAAAAAATACAAACGTATAACGCCTCTAACAGATTTACAGCAGATTCAACTGACTTGCTACTTGCTTGAGTGCTTCTTAAATAAATCATTGCTGCCATCAGATTGCCCGAAAGAATGGTGAACATTGATTCTAACAATGTCTGATAAACCGATTATACCTTACATTTTACGAATAACGATGTACAATTTATTTAAGGTACGAAATTTACTTTGTGTTCTCGGTGATGTGGGGTTTCGGGTCTGGTCTTTTCCAAGATCAGTTAGTGGACTGGCGAACTGAGTTCAGCAAATGGTTCTGCAATGAGTTTAAGCAAATTAAATTTCCGTCCACCGGAACCATCTTCAGTTTCTTCATTGACCCCGAAACGAAGAGATTTTTACCATGGTCTGAAAGAGTGGAAAAGTTTGAGCTAGATCCAGACTTACCATTACAGGTCTGGTTACATCTTAAAGTTTGAATTAGCTATGATTTCTGGAACACGAATTCATTGTTTTGTTAATTTCCAGTCTTGTCTCGTATCCACTTCAGAAACCACTCGTATCAGATTTTTCATGGATTTATTAATTGCAAAACAAAAGCCCGTAATGCTTGTTGGCAGCGCCGGGAGTGGTAAGACAGTGAGCGTCGCTGCCAAACTCAATGCTTTACCAGATTCTTATGCAATTACGAATGCACCACTCAACTTTTACACTACATCTGGTAAGTCTTAGAAATAATGCAGTGTAAAAGTTCATCAAGGCAGACATGCAAAAACCATATTTCTCGTACTCCTGTTAGCTTTGACTTATTGCTAGGGACTTGGGAAATCGTTTTTTATTTCCTAGAACCGGTCTGTATAGTACGGGAAAATTTAAAAAAAATGGGGGATTAAATACCTACTCAGCAATTAATGATTAAATGAATCAAGAATTTTACTTCTTGATTTTTTATGTTATTTTTTACGGTTTTATTCGTTAGAAATTAAATTTCTAAACGACTGAAAATAAGAACACAGAAAAATCTGAAAAATAAAGCTATGGTCGGGAATCGAACTCTGACCCTCATCATTCCGTGATACGTGCTATATCGCTACACCACCCATAGCAGGTAAAAGTTAAGCTATGACCGGGAATCGTCACTGAAATTTTAAACAACCTAAACCAAAAACGTAATTTTGCTTGTATTAATACAAGATTTTTATGCTGACTGTATGTAATTGCTTTGCCATCTATCCTTCATAACGTACACCAAATTGCAAGTCAATCCAACAAATCGTTATAGAGTTCCTTTCTGCGGCGACGGTCCTGGCTGGGTCATCTGACTTACACAAGTATACAAAATTTCAACTCAATCGGTTGAAGTATGTATGTATGTAAACTCTTTATTGCACATAAAAATTAAAAAATAATTCAGTAATTAATTATTGAAGTTATATACTATCTAAGATATCTTGAGGACAAACCTAATCGAACAACTGATTTTTCATTGAACTGAGTATTTACCTACCAGGTGTACCTAAACAAAAACCACATAGAATCCACACAACCTTCACTCATGCTTGAATATAAACTGTAACAATGACAATATAATATCTGTCTATAGGTAAGGTACCGAAGAAAATGATTAAATAAGTTAAATATTGTCACCGTCTCATCGTTGTTATTTGTTTTCGTAGAAATGTTACAGAAGGTGCTTGAAAAGCCTCTTGAGAAGAAATCAGGTCGCAATTTTGGTCCACCTGGGAGCAAATTTATGATATACTTTGTGGATGATTTAAACATGCCTGAAGTAGACTTGTACGGTACGGTACAGCCGCACACACTTATCAGAGAGTTTATGGACTACAAGCACTGGTATTGTAACATTATTAGGTATGTTAAAATTAGATTCTCGGGTGATATCATTATTTCAAAATCATTATTTTCAGGTATGATAGACAGAAGCTCTCTCTGAAGGAAATCTCGAATTGTATGTTTGTGTCGTGCATGAATCCTACTGCTGGCTCTTTCACAATTGACCCACGTTTACAAAGGCATTTCTGTACTTTCGCTGTGAGGTACGTACCTAACCTACCCATATAGTCTGACAGTAATTGTTTGCATTCTTAAAAGTTTGTTGGTAACATGAAATTTGTTTTAGCTTTCCTGCGCTAGACGCGTGCATCCACATCTACGTACAAATTCTATCGCAACACTTGTCGAACCCTCTGAACAAGTTCCTTTTGCCTGTCCAAAAGTTTGCCGAGACACTGGTCAATACGGCTCTGGCACTGCACAACAGACTGTCTTCCATGTTTTTACCTACGGCCGTTAAATTCCACTACATTTTTAATTTAAGGGACCTTTCAAATATATTTCAGGTAGGTAATATCGTTAACACATAGTGATAATATAATACAGTCACATAAACTACTATTTTTTTTCTTTTTATTTTATTTGAGAGGAAAAAGTTTTAGCGCTAATTATGATTCTGCGCGGACGAAGTCGTGGGCAAAAGCTAGAAAATAAATAAATAATTAAATATAGGCACAATCGAATGTATAGTTTTCCTTTTAAATGCGTTCAAAATACTCTACAGGGCATGCTGTTTACAACTGGAGATGCTATAAAGGCACATTCAGAATTGATCAGATTGTGGATGCATGAAGCAACTCGCGTGTACTCGGACAAATTAGTTGACTCTGAAGATAATGAGTCGTTTGCTAAGCTTATAGCGGAGGTTATCAAGAAAAACTGTGAAGTATGAATTTTCGTCTCGGCTATTCTATTAAGAACTCGATTCACATAATATGATACTTACTGTTCTTCTTTGGTGTTAGGAGTTCGATGAAAACGTTGTCTTCGAGAAACCTTTAATCTATTGTCACTTCGCGGAAGGAATTGGTGATCCTAAATACTTCCCTATACGAGATTGGCCCCAAATTAAGAGGCTACTTGATGAGTCACTCTCTGGCTACAACGACATGGTTGCTAGCATGAATCTAGTGCTTTTCGAGGATGCTATGTATCATATCTGCAGGTGCGTTGTCAATATTCTACACAATGATTTTTTATTCGGTGATCAGGAGTTGAAAAATATTGAAAACCAGTCAAAATTGAATGATATGGGTTAGGTCTTACGCGATAATCTCATTGTTTAATTAATTGACAACATTTCATTTTTATAACACCTGAAAATGTATATATGGTTCGAAAGCATTTTGCCTCCTGATCACTGCAATATGTTTATATAATTTTAATATCGCTTATTATAAAAAATAAAAATTAATTAAAAATATGTCCTAATTTTACCAAAACTACCACAGGATGGGTGAAATGCCTTTGCCTTTTTCACGAGAAAAAGTAAGCGACCATAATTTTGTATTTGACAACTTCAAAGTACAAGGGGGGCAACTCTGTAATTCTATTTTTGAAGTTCGTTGCATACCTTCTCTCTTACTCTCAAGTTAATGACTATATTAGTATGAGCGGAACAGCACGAAGCGAATATCGAAAATCGAATATCGGAGAATAAGGCCTGACATTGTCAATTTGAAATTGACGTCGGTTTTTTTTCTATACAGAAAAGACAAAAGGATAAGTGTCTATTCTGTGATAGTTTCGGAGTTACGCCCTTTTAGAACAAGCAAAAATTAATAAATTAATTATAAATTAAATACAAACCCTAGCAAAAAAATTAAACTTCCAGCATGTTCATCTTTTCAAACAAAATACAGAGAACCATTAAAACAATAGGCTCAGAAATATGAAATGTTGTCAATTATGATTATGATATTGTTAAAACCAATAGCAACTGGATACATGGTCATTCTACATTAATTATTGAAGCGAAATGGATACCTATGGGGAATTCCCCGTAAGCCTTAGACTAGTCGAGCACGGGCCTTATACTCCGAAATCCGATTTTCGAAGTTCGTTTCGTGCCGTTCCGCTCTCACTAATAGTTATTAGTTTGAGAGTGAGAGGGACGGTGTGATACGAACTTCGAAAATCGGATTTCGGAGTAGCCCCCAGGGAATCATTTTGTTACGGCGGCAGCAGTGAGGTCTCTCTGTTTTTGCAAAGATAAAAACAGAGAGATCCGACTACCCCCTTGACAAAATGCTACCCGGTGTGCACCTAAACCCCTAACCTTAGATCTTGCCTAAATAATCACGATTTTGCTGGATTCGACTGTGACAACTTATTACTCATAAGTTAACTATCAAGCTTTTGAAAGGGATTGTAGGTTCATAGAATAAACCATAAATTGGGTGACAATGAAAATTGGTCTAAAAATAACTCTGAATTAAAATTATCACAGAAAAAAAGAACTTGGTTTGATCTTGTTTGGTATACCAAACATGTATAGCAGAATAAGCTCTCTAATTAATAATTTGACCAACTATTGTAATGTTATTCTAAGCAAATAAAGATTATTATTATTATTATTATCTAACTGCGATTTTAACGTGACCTCTTTCAATCAATCAATCTTTTCAATTACTGAATTAAAAAAATGGGTACCTGATCATCAATTAAAAATCATCGTGTATATATAAAGTGCAAAATAATGTGCAGAAACTATTTGTTTTATTGACATATCTTCGGTCCAGGATCAATCGAATCCTCGAAGCTCCTAGAGGTAACGCTCTACTGGTTGGTGTAGGAGGTTCCGGCAAGCAGTCTTTGTCCAGACTTTCAGCGTTTATTTCTGCCCTGGAAGTATTCCAATTACAATTACGTAAAGGCTATTGCATAGTGGATTTGAAGGCCGACTTAGGTAATTGGTACACATATTTCCAACGTAACTCAGTCAATTTTTTTGTGTGTTTCTTTATTTTCACGTGTATTTCAGCTGCTTTATATATAAAGTCGGGCTTGAAGAATATTGGCAACATGTTCCTGATGACAGACGCGCAGGTCGCTGAAGAGCGGTTCCTTGTGCTCATCAATGATTTACTCGCATCTGGGGAAATACCGGAGTTGTTGGCTGATGATGAAACGGAGAATATTATTAACGGTGTAAGAGGCGAGGTTAGTCCAAAATGTAGAAAAACATTCTTATTGCCTTTTAATTTGCAAATCACAATAATATATTCTATATTACTTAATTTTAGACCAAAGCGTCTGGTGTACCTGATACGCGAGAGAATTGCTGGAGGTTCTTCATTAATCGTGTGCGGAGTATGTTGAAGGTATGTTAGTCATATTATGAGAAAACTAAGTGTACGAGTGTGGTACCAGTTCTCTTGTTATGTTTCAAGCAATATCGCGGCTGTCTCATGGTGTACAGGTGGTGCTGTGTTTCTCGCCGGTGGGCGCCAAGCTGCGAGTGCGAGCGCGCAAGTTCCCGTCCATCGTCAACTGCACGGCCATCAACTGGTTCCACGAGTGGCCCACCGAGGCGTTGCGCTCCGTCTCAAAACGATTCATTTCCGAAGTTGAATCTCTGCCGGTATTCAAACTCTCAAGTATAATCTAACTTCTAACTAATATTATAAATGCGAACGTATGGATGGATGGATAGATGGATGGATGGATGGATGGATGGATGGATGTTTATTTGTTACTTAATCACGCCAGAACGGCCCAACGGATCTAGATGAAATTCGGCACATAGATAGAGAAAAGTCTGGAATAGCACATAGGCTACTTTTTATCCCGGAAAATTGGGTAGTTCACGCGGGATAGCGATAAACGAATTTTTTGCAGACGAAGTCGCTGGCAACAGCTAGTATGCAATAAACCGTTCGACTAGACTCTAGTCGTAAGAGCAATATCATATAATGATTAGCTTTGAAGCAACGGACCTATGTCTCTTCATGTAGGTGGGTGATATACTTAGATATAAGTAGGTACGACAAAACATGTGACGATCGAGCGTAATCGAATAATTCGCTTTTTTCGCTTCACTTAAACGTAGGTATCTAACCGCCGTCCCGTGTAGCAACATCCGAGACTGGCTTTATTTTGACTTTACCCACATAATATCAGATCCCTGGTTGCAGTTCTATATTTAATTTCCACAACTTGATTTCATTGTTATATAGCAGATATGGGCAAATTCAAAGTTAATTCTACTTATTTGACAGGTGCACCTTGTGGACCCGGTCGCAAACTTTATGTCTCACGTGCACCAAAGCGTAAATAAAATGTCAGCGGTGTATTTTCAAAATGAAAGGAGATATAATTACACGACGCCGAAAACTTTCCTTGAACAAATTGCTCTCTACAGCAAACTTCTGAATGAAAAGTCTTCTAGCTTAAAGATGATGATAACTAGGTTGGAAAACGGCTTGACCAAGCTGGCGTCATGCGCCGCCGACGTCGCCGTATTGAAGGTGATTTCTTATTAGCCTCACCCATCGAATCCATTTTCAACAAACGCCGCACCCGCTGTCCAGCAGGCTTATTACGTAACTCGCTCGCGATCACCATCGCCTTCATTTTGACAGTTCATGTATGGGCTGACAATTGGCATATTTCATAATTTTTATTATATTTTTTTTCTTTTTCTCATCGACATTGGAGATATCTCCAATTAATTTATTTGACAGTGGAGGCGTTTCACACCTCCACTGAACTTAAATTACTTTTATTCACATATTTACATTTTTATTGTATATATTTTATTTCGCTTTGACCAATACAGACTTTATACATCTCTACTGTAGACTAATGTAATTTAAGGTACGTACTTAACTTGGGGACCATAATAAATCCCTTTTATAAACTGTATTAATTGTATTATAGGTAAGTTAAGTAGAATTTAAGTACTGTTGTAAATGTATTGTATTCTGAAAAAATGACTTTCTGCCAAGTTTCTTGCGGCACATTCTTCTTGGCAATGATGGTCTTTCCGAATGCGCTGGTAGATTCAAAAAAAGGCATGTAAAATAGCGCTTGGCGGCCTATTTGCAAAATAAACTTTTGACTTTTTGACTTTTTACTTTTGCATCGGAGTCACATTCATACAAGAACTGTCAAAACGAACACGATGGTAATTGCCAGCGAGTTACGTAAAAAGCCTGCTGTTTTTTCATACTCATCTCAGTGATGTCTTGGTGCTGGCGGCTGTGGACAAGCGACCTTATGCATCCGACATACGCTTCGTCAGTTCATTCGTCTTTTAAATTCTTTTGATATGATCAAAATTATTTCGGGATGTTGAATATCGTAAAAACATTTTAAAAAATAGTGTGAAATGAAATTTTGTTTCCTGCGTGTGTCTAACGTTTGTGTATCTGCTTTACTAGGTGACACTAGCAGAACAAGAGATAATACTGAAAATTAAAAATAAGGCCGCTGAAGAACTGATTGAAGTTGTTGGCGCCGAAAGCGAAAAAGTGTCGAAGGAGAAAGCATTCGGTTAAGTGTTTTTTTTTATGGCTTTGGCTTTATTTAAATTTAAATTGCCTATGAGAGATGCCACACGGGCGTTGCCGGTGCCCTGCGTCATTGCTACGCAAAGATTTCAACACACTGAATGCCACCGTTCCGGCAACGCAGAGCCGACTCGGCGCACCAGCAACACTCGTGTGGCATACTTACCTCTAAAGTCGGTGATCGAATTCGAGATTAAAAATTTAAAGTAAAATTAGACAATAACATTAAAATTATAGAGGTACAACTAAATGGCAATAAAAACCATTTTAGTTTACATTTTTGGTCTCGATTTCGATCACCGACTTTAAATCGACTATTTAAACTTTGTAATTATTGCTTTAGTCACGTTCATAAAAATGAATTATATAGATCGTATTGAATAATCTCATTTTGTTAAATGAACATGTAGCTGGCGAGGAAGAAAAGAAAGTAAAAGTTATTGAAGAAGATGTAACAATAAAAGCAAAAATTTGCGCCGACGATCTGGCCAAAGCTGAGCCAGCTCTACTTGCGGCTCAAGAAGCCTTAAATACTTTAAATAAGAACAACCTGACAGAATTGAAGGCTTTTGGTTCTCCTCCTGATGCTGTAGTAATGGTCACTGCAGCGGTGCTTGTCCTTTTCGCTAAAAAGGGAAAGATTGCAAAAGACCGGTCCTGGAAAGCTTGTAAGGTATTGCTACTAGCACGATAAGGCAAAGTAGTCTCTGCCTACCCCTGTGGGAAAGAGGCGTGACGATATGTATATATGTATGTGTACGATAAGGCATTTCTATTGTATGATATGTCTAAACAAAAATAGTTATTTGTGTCACAAGGGAACACAATGATGTATTTACGGCAAGGGCGCTACATTGAATCCAGAGTTGCTCCCGAATGGCCATACAACTTTTCACACCGAACATTAAAAACTTGAAAAAAGAATTCTAAATAAAATTAACGATCTACCTACCAGCATAAAAAATGGCGTGGTTTTACAATTATCAACTTCAAAAATTGCATTTGTAAAAAAACACTTAGGAAAGCCCTGAACAGAAAAGTTGCACTTTGAGAGCCAAGCTTACTTTTCTGAATGAGAGGGGTGAAATAGTAGATTGTACAACAAGAGCATAAAACAAGCCATTTTACCCGAGACGTTCATATAGCGGATAGTGGATAGACACGTCGAGGGGAAAATGGGTTTTATGAACGAGTTATACACTCTGCTTTTCACTTAGATTGCGAAGAAACAAAACAATAATATTAATTAAAATTAAATGTGACATAGGAACAATTCGATATATTTACTTAATGGTTTTTCCTGGCAAATTGACTGTGTTAGGAGTCGAGTGTTATTTCCTCTTCATTTGACGAAATTATTGAATAGTAATCGTAAAACAGTAACAAATTGTAACATAAATCCTACTAAGAGAAAATAGGACGTTCCCGCCTGAGTTCCCGCCAATTAACTTTTTTTTCTTTTTTTTTTGAACGTGATACTGCGGTAAGGTTCGAGTAGGCAGGTGTTGATTTATATTTTAAAAAGTTTTATTTTCATGTACCTAGGTACTTATTTGTTTCAATAATAACTTGTCAAATTATTATTTGTTACCTAGTTTTAGGTACTAATTAAACAGTTTAATAGACCGCAGATTATAATAAAAAAAAAACTTAAAAAAATAAACAAAATATGCTGCCGTAAAGTTTTAGTGATTGTTTGTGGCTGTTGGCACCTGATTGTCTTGGTCTTAGACGAAGATTTTACTTTATGCACAAGAGCATAAAATGCCACTTTATGCAGCCTACATCCAGTATAAAGTCGAACTTTTTGAGCATGAGAAGTGAAAAAAATATTTTTGTCATTTGGGTACTTTGAACTGAACGTCCTAATTTTCTGTATTCAAGGTCATGATGGCGAAGGTAGACCAGTTCTTGAACGATCTAGTCTATTATGACAAGGAAAACATTCATCCTGATGTTATTAAGGTAAGTACATACGTGAACCTAATGTTTATTTATTTTAGAGTTGGAGCATCATACGTCATGATACGACTACTCTGTTAAGAGGACGGCGACTACGCTACGCCTACGGTTTATTTTATAATTATTTTGTAGTCGCTGTTGCCCGCGACTTCGTCCGCGCAGAATTGAAATTTGTAGTGGAGCTCCTTAAAGTACCTGAATCCTGAAGCCAAATCCTTTCAAAATAATTATCTGCGGGCCAAATTTCAGCGCAAATGGCTAAGTGGTTTGAGTTTTGCGTTGATCAACCTGTCCGGGCTGGTTTTTATGAATATTGAAGAAGATAATTCTGTTGCCAGGCGGTTCTACCGTACATCAAAAATCCGGAATTTGATCCAACAATTATTGCATCGAAATCTGGAGCCGCAGCTGGTCTCTGCTCTTGGGTCATCAACATCTGCAAGTTTTACGACGTGTTCGTGGTGGTAGAGCCCAAGAGGAAGGCGCTCGCAGCCGCCAACGCCGAGCTGCAGGCTGCCAGGGACAAGCTCACTTTCCTCAATGATCAACTCAAGGCAAGTAGCGTCTTAAGTCCAGTACCTACCTATTTGTAGGAGTATCTTTGCATAGTGCTGGTTATGAAATTTTGTTAAGTACGGAGAACAAGGGAAACAATCACTGTTTAATTTTAGTACTGTACAGTCAACAGCACCTGGGGGTTATATACATTTTATACGTTATTACTGGCCTTTACTTCTTTTAATGTGTTCTTCTAGCAGGTTAGGGCTTGCAACATTTTTTTGGTTTAGTAATAACCCAATCCTTCTACGGCGAGTCATTAAATTGGACGCAAAGGTCAGGGTAAGTGTTATATTTGCAATGAATGTATCAGTGTATGATATGAATGTATGTATGTGTATATGTATTGTATGTAAGTATGTAAAGATGTTTGTACAGGTGGAATCTTGCGACTCAATTTTGTAGCAGATATCTTCAACCGATTGAGCTAAAATTTTGCATACTTGTTTAAGTCGGATGACAGGAGTCCAATAATCTGGTAGTGGAGTTCTAAAGACCTAGCCAGCACTTCTTCCTTTCTGATCTTCAACGGTTGATCCAATTGAAATTTGGTACATATATGTATGATGGATGACAATACAAGTACAGTTAGCAAAAAGTACAGTCAGCAAAAAAAGCTAATATTAAAAATGTTCAAGTTATATAATTATGTTCAAATGTAGCTCTTAAAATGGACAATTATTACTTGTGAGAAAAATTGAGTTTCTATACTACATAATTATTATATTTAAATTGATGGTTTAATGCGAATGCCAAGTCAATCTATTTATTTAAAAACATAACAGATTTTAAATATTGATATGGTTATTGTAAGATGTTTGTAATAACTTAAGACAGGAGGTCTCTTTAGCAGGGACTGAATAAATTGACCGACTTGGTATTATATGGATCTCGTTACTTTTTAAGAAATGAGTTGCGAGTATTGTTTTTTTTTACAAGATATGTTTTTGATGGGATATTATAATATTACCTATTGTTTATGTTTATTTTTCCTTGGCTTTAACTACAGGAATTAGAAGATAAATTAGGAGTGCTCATGAAAGCTTTCCAAGAGGCTGTGAATGAGAAAATGAAGTGCCAAGCTGAAGCCGATGCAACAAATTATACCATTGACTTAGCCAATAGGCTAGTGAACGGATTAGCTTCAGAAAAAATTAGGTAAGTACTTACCAGTTCAAAGAGCAAATTCTTTACTCAATGAACAAAAAACAACCTTTGCGGGGTAACGGCAACCTGATTCAATAAATTAATTATTTACTCTTAAATCGTATACAAAAATGGTGATTATGGAATATTTACCTTAATCAGATATAGTTTAGTTATTTGTGTCACAAGGGAGCAAAATGATGTATTTACGGCGAGTAAATACATCATTTTTTGAATTCAATGTAGCGCACATTGAATCCAGAGCGTAATGAGGGATTCAAGTGTTAACGCCCAAGATGAAAATAATTTTGCTCCCGAGTGGCTCATACAACTTTTCACACCGAACATTAAAAAAAATAAAAAACAATTCTAAATATAATTAAAGAGCTGCCAGCATATAAAATGGTGTGGTTTTACAATTTTTAAGTTCAAAAAATTGCATTTGCAAAAAATACTTAGAAAAGCCTTGAACAGAAAAGTTGCACTTTGATCCCTCTCGACAGGGAGCAAAGCTTACTTTTCTGAATGAGAGGTGTGAAATAGTTATTTGTGTCACAAGGGAGCAAAATTTTGTATTTACGGCGAGGGCTCTACATTGAATCCAGAATCCAGAGCGTAATGAGGGATTCAAGTGTTAACGCCCAAGATGAAAATAATTTTGCTCTCGAGTGGTTCATACAACTTTTCACACCGAATATAAGTCCTCTAGGTTGGCAACGCATCTGCAATCCCTCCGGGGTTGCGGGTGTCTATGGGCAGTGGTGATCGCTTACCATCAGGTGACCCACTTACTCGTTTGCCTTCCTATTCACATAAAAAAAAAAAAAAAAAATTAAAAAAATTGAAAAACGAATTCTAAATGTAATTAAAGAGCTACCAGCGTAGAAAATGGCGTGGTTTTACAATTATCAACTTCAAAAAATTGCATTTGCAAAAAACACTGGAAAGCCTTGAACAGAAAAGTTGTACTTTGATCCCTCCTGGCAGGGAGCAAACCTTAATAGCAAGTGTTTACATCTCAGGTGGTCTGCAACAGTATTGAGTTTGAAGGAGTGTGGTGTGACGTTGCCTGGCGATGTTCTGTTGGTGTCCGCTTTTATTTCATACGTGGGGTGCTTCACACGCCGCTACCGACTGCAGCTCATTAATGACGATTGGGTGCCAACGCTAGCCAAAACCGATGTAAGTATTTCTAAATTGCACCCGCTTTATTTCTATATGGTACACCGTTTAAAACGTACGGTTGGTTAAACAGCCTAAAATCGAGTCGACGGAAGGTCTGGACCCGCTATCGATGTTGACGGACGATGCACAAGTCGCATGCTGGAACAACGAGGGCCTACCAACTGACACGATGAGCGCCGAGAATGCTACCATCCTCACCAACTCTGCACGCTGGCCGCTCATGATTGACCCCCAATTGTAAGACTATACAGCTTAACTTGCACGACGCTTGTACTAGAATTAATATAAAAGAGCAGCATTACTCGACTTCAACCTATATAAGTACCTACGTCCCACTGTTGGGCACAACTTAACAAAGCAGCGCAGCAATTGGAAGAACACACACACACCAGGACCTTTATGTACCTTGTGATGTGGTGCGCGGGGCCCACTGCACATTAACGAACCCCGGATGGGGGTTTAGACCAGGATTCGTTTATTGATAGCTAGCTCAGGGGTTTCGGTAGAGGGGAGAGGAAGTAAACAGCGGTTCCCTATAACCAACACCAATTTATTTATTATAATTATACTAGGTACACTTATATCCTATACTTATAGCTACACGATCGCCGAGGGGGGTTGCACGAACCCCTCGGACATATATGGACGGCGTTCCCTATAGTAACGGCGGCGGCGGTATACGGTAACGGCGGGTACGGACCCCTAGCGGGAAGGATGCTCAAATCAAAAGGGGGTTTATGGTTAGATTACGTTATGTTGGTTGGTTAGTCAAGGAGCCCACGGGAATGACGGTCTACCGCCACATCAACCAGATGGGTCCTGATTTACATGCAAGGAACGGAGAGTGAGTGTTAAGTCCTATGGCCCTACGGTAGGTATTAATCAGGTAACCTTCGGGAATGACGGTCTACCGCCACATCAACCAGGCAAGGTCCCGAAATACAGGTCAGGAAGGGGGAGCGGGAGGCGGAGACACCAACCGGTGGGCACTTGAGAGAGTAGGAACGGGCGGTACGAATAACCCTCGAGCCGCCTGGCGTTCTTCCCCTCGGAGCGCTCACCGACGAGTGTCCGCTGTGTACTGGCGCGGGGCGCTTATATTCGCTGTCCGGGGGTGCGGCGTGCGGTGCGGGGCGGTGCGGGCCGGCCGGCGGCCTGGTGCGGCGCTGTGTGACGTCACGGCGTTGCAACCTATAGGTACTTTGTTTTATTATCTTTTATTTACAGGCAAGGCGTAAAGTGGATAAAAACTAAATACGGCGACGCGCTGGTCGTGATTCGACTCACGCAGCGCAATTACATAGATCGCATTGAGCGAGCCGTCACCAGCGGCAACGTTGTGCTCTTGGAGAATATAGATGAAACCGTCGATGCAGTGCTGGACCCACTACTCGGACGAGTTCTGATAAGAAAGGGCAAAGTTTTAAAGGTAAATACGTAAATAGACATAATGAGATCGGAGCAAGTTTTTCAATACAGATACCTACCTACGACTGACGTCTAAAGCGAGCTTAATGTTTTAGATTGGTGACAGGGAAATGGACTATCATCCAAGCTTCCGCTTGGTTATCCAAACTAAATTGGCCAACCCACATTATCAGCCTGAAATGCAAGCTCAGTGCACCCTTATTAACTTCACTGTAACCAAGGACGGGTAAAAACCCTATTTTTTCATGGTCCCATTATTTTGTCCTATTAATGGGACCACGGAGGGAGAACTACTTCTCGTAGTCCCATTACTATTTATCTGCTGCCTGTATATAAAAATAAGGAATTGTTGTTAGTACTTACTAAAATATAATCGATAATCGTTGAATATGCAGTGTGACACAATAAAGCCTCACCTCTAGATTTGTCAAAGTGAATGCGTCAGCCACACCTTCCTTCTTGAAACAGACTGTAGTTATCTTAATCTAAAACGTTCTCTTAATTTTTCTGAGTATTTTTCGTATATACTTACATAGTTTTATTTTGTCGTTTCTAATTAATAAAATAATAGTATCATTACATCTTAGTATCGTACTAATGATAAGATTGTCAAGTGAAATAAAAACATTTATTTATCATCTATCTGACTTAAAACATAGTAGTTATGTTCTCATTAATCTGACTCTTCGCGATACACTCGAAAAAGTTTATCTAGTTATGCATGAAATAAACATTGGACGAAATCTTCCACAATCGCACATACTAATGGGACTACGAGATACCCCTCGTGGTCCCATTAAAGGGACAAAATAAGAGGACCATGAAAAAACAGGGCGAAAAATATATTAAGTAAATGGCGTCTAATTACTGAAAAAATATGAAATTTAAACAATAATATTTTCTTAATAATTGTCTCCAGCTTAGAAGAACAATTATTAGGTGAAGTTGTAAAAGCTGAAAGACCAGACTTGGAAGCTTTACGAGCGGGGCTGACTAAACAACAAAATGATTTCAAAATCACTTTGAAAACACTTGAAGACGACTTATTGAAGCGTTTGGCTAACGCCGGTGCGGATATTCTTAGTGACTCTGCACTGGTAATAAACTTAGAGACCACCAAAAAGACGGCTGCTGACATAGAAATAAAAGTCGAGGAGGGAAAAGTGACATCTGTCAAGATTGATGAGGCTCGTGAGAGATACAGGCGAGTTAAAAAGCGAGGTAGCATTTCATACTAGCAAATTCAGGAACTATACTTTATATTTATATTTGTATTAATACAGGCGAGCGGCTGCACGTGCATCACTGTTGTACTTCATTTTAAATGAGATATACAAGATCAATCCGATGTACCAGTTCTCGCTGAAAGCGTACAACGTCGTATTTAAAGACGCGCTGGCCAAAGCCGAGCACGGTGATGACCTGGAGGCCCGGGTCTGCAATCTGCTCGATAGCATCACCTTCTGTGTGTTCGTGTACACTAGCAGAGGGCTGTTTGAGAGGGACAAGCTCGTGTTTTTGTTCTTGATCACACTACAGGTAGATGCATGTGCCCCAAAGGCCCTTCCCTTCCATCTTTTTATCTAATTGTGACTGTTTTTCATTGACATACAGTAAGCAACTAGACTCCCAATCACGCTCAAAAATTGTCGAAAGCAAAATTAAAACCCAAAGTAAACGGCAACTCTTTAATGAATTACTACTATTTCAAATGTACAGCTTGGCAAAAAAGAGTAGAAATTAAAAAGTGGCAATACTGTAGTGTCGTCCCTTTCTAATCTATACGTATAAGAAAACGGGACGACACTACTGTATTGCCACTTTTTAATTTTTTCTCTTTTTTGCCAGGCTGTAATTTGAATATTAAAAAATACATATATTTGTTCAATTTGTTTGGTTTTTTCAAATGACTACTCCATAGCAATCTTTAAGCGGTTTCCAGCGAGTGACATTGTGTCACTACTTCTAACGATCGTACCTATATACAAGTGACATTAAACATTACTGCCACGAAAGAGAATCAAACGCACACTTGTGATTTAAACTGACATTGGCCCAACCTTACGGCCGCCATTAAGGGAGAATAGAATGAAGGTGTTAATCTGAACGAATGTGTTAATGCTATCTGTAGGTATAAATTGATGTATGTATGTATGTTAACTCTTTATTGAACATATAAAATTAAAAATACACTACACAGAATAAAGTAAAAAGGCGAACTTATCCGTAAGAAGGGATCTCTTCCAGCTAACCTGGTACAGATAGGACTAGTTTACAAAAAAGGCAAGCAGTCATATTATGCGCTAGTAAGTAAAAGTATTAGTAATAAATTAACAACTAAAGTATATATAAAACCATAATAAAATAATACCTATATAAATAACGGAATAAAATTTGTACAATATCATGTATAAACTTACATAAACACTATCGAATAGCAAATAACATAAACTAACTAAAATACAATTTGAAAAGGCAACTACCGCCTCAGGTGCCAGTGCTTAGCCACAACTTCCTCAGCCCACCCCTGAACACCGCCACAGACGTATACGTTTACACAACGCCGCTCGAACGTTTTTTGAGGAACTTTTGTTAAGCTATTGGGAGTCTAACCGTTTTATTGTTTGTCAATGCTGTTCTTACTTACTTTTCCACACCTAACCTTCAGCAATCTATCTTTTAAAATTTTGTTGAATATGTTAACAATCAGTAGCATTGCTGATGTATCTACTAAATAAAAATAAAAATGTATTCTATTCTATACTATTCTAACTTTTACAATAAAAACAGGTTTTACAAAGTGACGGAAAAGTTGATCCACGTGAATTGGACTTTTTATTGAAGTATGCAGTAGCACCGGAAAACTCTCCGTACCCTTGGCTTTCCAACAATGGTTTTGGTGGAATTATAGCCTTGACCAAGATGGATGCTTTTGAAGGCTTAGACAAAGAAATAGAAGGGGCAACAAAGAGGTACTGAACATTCTAAATCCTAATAAAATATTGTAAAAGCGAAACATTGTGTGAGTGTGTATGTGTGTTACTTCTTCACGCTGGATGGATTCGTATGAAATTTGGAACGGAGCACATATATTTATCCATACCATGACATAACACAAAGGCTACTTTTTATCCCAATAGTCCCTAGGCTAAATATTTCCATTTTCTACTCATTTTGGAACAGATGGCAAAAGTACACCGACGGTGAGGCTCCTGAACGAGATAAACTACCAGGAGAGTGGAAGAACAAAACTTCATTACAGCGTCTATGCATCATGCGAGCTTTGCGGCCCGACCGAATGTCCTATGCTTCTAAGTATACAAAAACTTTTGTCACTAGTATTGTACTTAATGGCTTCCTATTTTATTTTTGATATAAATATAGGTACAGAATATGTCGTTACTTTTTTTAAGTACATTTTTTTTTAGCGCGTTTTGTGAAGAAAATCTCGGTACAAAATATGTAGAAGCAAGAACACCCCCATTAGAAATATCGTTCCTGGAGAGCAACTCCACAACTGCCATGTTCTTTATCTTATCCGCGGGAGTAGACCCGTTAAAGGTACTTTTTTGAAATACCAACCTACTTATGCTTCTGTTTCATTATCTATTTTGCGGTTTTATCCAATCAAATGTCTAAATTGAAAAAAAAAACCTGTATTCAAGGATTTGGAGAAATTGGGTCGCAAACTGGGCTTCGCGGTAGACAAGAAAAATTTCCATATCGTGTCTCTGGGTCAAGGCCAAGAGGTGGTCGCGGAGGAAGCAATGACTGTTGCATCCGCCAATGGGCACTGGGTTATCCTGCAAAACATACATTTAGTGGCCAAGTGGCTCGCTACATTGGAGAAAAAAATGGAAGAGACCTTTGAGGATCCTCAACCTGATTATAGGTTAGTCTTAACTTCTATTATAATTTTACCGGACGTCGATTATGGCCTTTGTTATTAAATTTGGTTTTATGTTACATCAGGTTGTACTTAAGTGCTGAACCAGCAGGCGATCCGGCGTATCACATTATTCCACAAGGTATACTGGAATCTTCTATCAAGATCACTAATGAACCTCCCATTGGGATGTGGGCTAACTTGCATAAAGTAAGGCATCCACGAATTTAAAAACTGAATTTTAGCGTTACTTTGCATCCACGTCAACTTGATAATTTTACTTTGCTACTCCGCGAGCGCGACACAGTTGAGGCCAAGTCATACAATTAGGCACGCTCCATTGAATGTTTTCTTAACTGCATGAATAGAAGAGAACCCACGAGAGCGTGGTTGGTTTGTATAGTTTAACCTCACTGTGTCGCGGAGTAGCAAAATATAGTTATCCATTTATTTAATCAACGATTTTTTTAAACATTAAAACATCGTGCCAGTGCGGGAATCAGCACTTTGTTTGAAATAATAATATTCAAGACTTGACGGTCGGTGCAACAAGCAATTTTATGCAGGAGGTATTGCGGCATACTTTCAGATGTTACGGTTTGGCCCTAAATGAGAGATGCCAATGAAGCTGTAAGCCGCCGGAATAATGAAATTGACTAAGTAGCAGATTGATTTAATGAACCATTTTGTTTATTTTATTTTATTTTATAAAATAAACAAAATTATGTGCATATACTGGAAAATTGTTAGCGAAAAAAAGAATTACCGGCCACCATATGTACCTATGCAAAATTTTATACATGTGAAATGTGGTGTACCTAAACAAGTTCTTGAGTTGCCGTTTAGTCGCAACTTGAAAGGCTTTTTCAAAAATCCGCCGGAAACGGATAAGTAATTCGGGAAATTTAAGTTTGTGTATGGAAAACCATGTTTGTTTGTATGAAATATTTTGTAAATATCGAAACCAACGCGGACGAAGTCGCAAGCAACAGCTAGTGGTAAATAAGTTTTCTTTTCTTTTCTTAACATTTGTAATTGTTATCACATGTTTCTATTTCTATTGTCTTTATTGTTTTCTTCTTTTGTTTTGTTTGTAATTCACAGTGCTCTCAGACCGAGAGGGCTTGGGCTATAGTTCCCATGCGGGCCTATACTTCATTTAATTTAGGATGAGAAATAACAACAACATTATATTGCGGCTCGTGAACTGTAATCTCTTTACAATTTGTACTAGAGTAAATTGAATTTGACGACACGCAAATAAAGTGACATAAAACAATTTTATTTTGCGGCTGCCAAACTATTTCACTGTACTATTTGCTAGGTAAGAAATAGTTGACCAGACGCAATATAATGTTATTGTGTTTCTCATTCTAAGTTAAATGAAGTATAGTGTGGCTTGGGAACTTCACACACACCATTGAATCACTTCGCAGATGTGTGCAGGTTTCTTCATGATGTTTTCCTTCACCGAAAAGCTAATGGTAAACTTCCAATGTAATTTCACACATAAATTCCGAAAATTTTGGGATTGGAACCCACGATCCTCTGCCTGAGAGGCCACAGGTCACAAACCATTTTTAATCTAATATATAAAATAAATGATGAAATGAAATAAAATGAAATGAAATTCTTTATTTTCAAAACATTATGCCCATTTAGATGTTAATTAAGAATAATAATGTGTGAGTCCAGATAATGATAAATACCTTTTTTAAGTAGGTAGGCATGCAAAGTAATATTGTTTGGTCTTAATATCTAAACTAATTTAAATAAATTTATTTTAATACAATTCTTATCAATTAGTATAAATTTACATACATACATACATACATACAGTCACGCCTCTTTCCCATAGGGGTAGACAGAGACTACTTTGTTCCACTTGCTATTGCTACGATTCTGACATACCTCTTTCGCTTCATCCACATCCATCAATCTCTGCATACATGCTCCTCGGTTTCGGTTACTCCTGACATGCCCTTTTTTCAAAACGTCTACTATTTGGCCCAGGAACGTCCGTCTAGGCCTTCCCCTCCCAACGCAACCATTCACACTCCCCATATAGATCTGTTTAGTTAGTCTACTTTCATCCATCTTCTCTAACTGACCAAACCAACTAAGCATACTCTTTTCTACATGTCACTATAACTTCTTTCACACCAGCACGTTCCCTTATCACACTATTCCTTATTCTATCTTTCAGTGATACACCTTCCATACTTCTTAACGCTCTCATTTCTACTATAACTATATTTCTTTTCTCATTGTAAGCTATAAAAATTCTTATCTGAGAGCTATTTTAGGAACCCTTTTTTAAAGTTTTTCTGTGGCAAGATCAATAGATTAGGTGGCAGCTTGTTATAAATTTTAATAGCCATAATGAAAACGTTGTTTCGACACAGTGCCAATCTACATTTAGAGAACAATAATTTATCAAGACGTGTGCTTCTAGCGTGTGGGTTTATGGAACCAGTTTTTGGTTCAATATTAAATAGCATGACGGGTGGACGAAGGCAACTTTGGTGTTATTTGCTTTGTGGTCATTTCTGTTTCGCTTTGACCAGTAAAGACTTTATACATCTCTACTATAGACGAATGTAATTTAAAGTACGGACTTAACTTAGGGACCTTTTACATCCCTTTTATAAAATGTATTAATTGTATTATAGGTAAGTTAAGTAGAGTTTAAGTACTATTATAAATCTATTTTATTTTGAAAAAATTACTTTCTGCCAAGTTTCTTGCGGCGCATTCTTCTTGGCAATGATGGTCTTTCCGAATGCGCTGGTAGATTCAAAAAAAGACATGTAAAAGAGCCCTCGGCGGCCTATTTGCAAAATAAACTTTTTGACTTTTTGACTTTTTTTTTAACCACTTGGGCATTTTTCTTTGTATATGATGTATATCGACTTTAGGCAATCTTGCTTCTTAGTCAATTTCACACCGCAGGGATACAGCTACATTGGCATCTCTAGTTTAGGGCAAAAAGCGTTTCAGGCAAATATCATGATTAAGGGTGCGACCAAACCGCCGCGTATACGCAGTGACGTCTCGTAGGCGTCACGTATTCTCACAGTTTCTTCATACATTTTGCTGCGATTCCGTAACGTCACCGTTTTTTAGGCGGCGGTGTGGTCGCACCTTAAGTGAAACGCCTTCATTGTTATTTTGCGTTTAAGGTAACTCGATCAAAAGGGTTAGATTTTACTTTGAAAAACAAAGATGTATTTTCAGTCGTTAGATAACTTCAATCAAGAAACTTTAGAGATGTGCAGCAAAGAAGCCGAGTTCAAATCGGTTTTATTCGCTTTGTGCTACTTCCACGCTGTGGTCGCAGAGAGACGTAAATTCGGCCCTCAGGGATGGAACAGGTGGGTTTATTTGTAGATTTTGTAAGATACATGTGGTGTAAGAGTATTTAATTCCATAAAAAACATCCCAACTTGAAAACATGTTAGGTACTTACAAACGGGATAAAAACACGGGAAATTGCATAGTTATCTGCCTATAAACGAAGTCTACTCGGAAACTCGGAAAAAATGGCGGGATAAGGCTAGTTTGCTATATTAACTCAGGCCTAAGTTCAATTTTACAGAATGTATCCGTTCAATTTCGGCGACCTTACAATTTGCGTGTTTGTATTATACAACTACCTGGAGGCGAATCCTCGTGTCCCGTGGGAAGACTTGCGGTATCTTTTCGGAGAGATCATGTACGGTGGCCACATCACCGACGACTGGGACAGACGGCTCTGTCGCACATTCTTGCTTGAATACATGCAGCCAGAGTTGGTTAGTACTTTTGTCACTATGTAGCTAAGTGTCCGTTTGACGTTATTTTGCTTAACACGATCACATCAATTGGTCGCCGTGTTCCACAAAATGTTGAGTTCACTTTATTTTTAAGGTAACTTTATTGACGTACAATAAAACAACTAGAATCCCGGTCGCTAAAAAATGGGTAAGTTGTAAAATATAAACAATTATTTATAGGTGGATGGTGAATGCCAATTAGCCCCAGGCTTTATTTCGCCGCCGAATTCCGACTATGTGGGCTATCACGCTTACATAGACGACTTCCTACCCGACGAGACACCTTACTTGTACGGTTTACACCCTAACGCGGAAATTGGATACTTGACTACAGTGTCGGAACGACTCTTCAAGGTATATAAAGCGTTCCTTATTCTTCATAATCATCACTAATTATTATTTTCATTATTTGGAAACTACCTAACTACTTATTGCTAATGGTTTAGGTTGTGTTTGAAATGCAACCCCGTGACACCGGAGCACAGGCTGGCGGAGGCGCTACAAAAGAAGAGATGGTTGGTATCGGAACACACTGTGGTCTGTGATTTATAAATACTAGCTTAATGTTTGTATAGTATAGTTGGTGCCTTATTCTTTCAGTTCGCATTCCTATGGCTGTCCAGAATTATTTCATGCTATGTTGCTGTAACTTTCATAGGATGAATCATAGCACTTTTAGGTTACAGCCCTATCCAGTTACTAGAACGATAAAATGACAATAATACACTCATCAAAAATGTGTAGGGATATTTGTCATCCCTAGACAGTTTTGAACATTTCAATATAGGCATATTACTACCGAGTCAAAAGAACAATTTTGTCTAGGGATAATGACTATCCCAACGCTTTTTTGATGTGTGTATTTGGTTTTCATCATTAACAGTTACTTTCGCGCTTTTATTTGACAGGTTCGAGCCCTACTTGAAGACATCCTAGACAGGGTGCCGGAGCCATTTAACCTTCAAGAGTTGATGGGCAAAATGGAAGAGTTGACTCCTTATACGATCGTCGCCCTTCAAGAATGCGAGCGAATGAATATTCTAATGGGTGAAATACGACGATCTCTTAAAGAGGTTGAACTTGGAATGAAGGTGAGATAGACATGCAACAGTTGTATAAGAGGGGTCGAAAAGGCACGAGAGTCTGTAAAATATATTAATTGATTAAGTGATTTTCATCTTTAGCCAATAATTAAAAAGTGATAGGAAATTTTGACAAATGAACTTAAATCCAGGGTGAGCTGACGATCAGCAGCGACATGGAAAATCTGATGGAATCCCTATTCATGGACAATGTGCCCGCCTCGTGGACCAAGCTCGCCTACCCCAGCCTGCTGGGGCTTGCTTCCTGGTTTTCTGATCTCTGTCTGCGGCTCGCCGAACTCGAGAATTGGTCCGGCGACTTCAATGTATGTAAATTTTATTCTAATGTATGGTATGGCTGGTAGCACAGTATATATGTAAGCTAAAGCAGTAGGGAAGATAGGCTTACTTTTTGAAATAAGTACCTACGCTCCAGTAAAGCGTTAGGGTTGTCGATTTAATTTATGTTAAATTGAAAAGTTTTTGTCTAGTTAGCGCTATAATCTCAGCTGGTAAGATCTGTTTTTAGAGTAACTAGCTATACTTAATTAAGAGCATTAGGGTTGGCACCCATAATTTGTGTAAAAGAGAAACAAATGTTTATATGGATTCTATATTAATTAAATAATAATCGAATGAATTAACTATTTTTTAAATAAAATAGGGTATGTAAAAAAGACTTCAACAGTTTAAGATTTTTTATTTGTCGGTAGGTAAGTATTATATATTACTTACTGAAAAATACTTTCGCCTGCTACGACACGTTCGGAAAGCCCTGTTATTAAATTTTATTGTATAAAAAATTCTCATCCGAATGAATAGCTTTCTTAAATAAACTAGGTATTGGGAAACATGGACACGGCACTATAAAACTGTTTTTTTCTAGTTATTTGTAAATTAATTAAGCTAATTTGCAATTTATGTTTATTTCGGTTTTGAAGAAGCCGAGTTCAAGCAGCCGTACACTGCGCAATACGCTCTTGGCATATTTAAAACGAAAAAATGGCCGCTCGTCTCAATGCGCCACGTGCGACTGACAGCACCGCGAGATCCGCTTAGAGGCCGTGTAAAAGCGCGCGTCTATGTGTGCGTTCGTTTCGACCGTTTTTTTCGTAGATTCCCTACTGCTTTAGCTTATATATATACTGTGCTGGTAGTTTCAAAAATACATGTAAAAGAGCCCTTGGCGGCCTAGTTGCAAAATAAAGCTAAAATTTTATTTTGTTGCTATTTGAATAGAATAGTGGCATGTACTACAAACTTTACATAATACAATAACGTCAATAACACTGTAGTATAGAATATACGTATAGTTTCTCAATTTGAATTAGGTACTATTGCTGAACCATGAAAAATTTGGTTCCATCTATTTAACCCTTAAATAGATTTTGTCCGTTTCAAAAGACACACCAATGAAACTCACACAATTCAAATTTGAGCGAACTCTCGCGCAGTTTAAGTACCACGTGACGTTAGTTAGGCTATCTTTTTCCTTCTTGCGTATCAAGAAGCAGTGCGCATGCGACGGTTGTCAAAAAGCGAGCAGTCGTTAAAATGCAACGGCTGAAACGGTGTCGGGCTCAAAATCAAATAGTTGTATTCTTAACTATTACTATGTTTTACGTTACTTTTTTGCGTAAATGAGAAGTAGTAACAGTTAAATAATAGTATAAAGTAGTTATTTTTCAAAAAATACTTGTATTTTCTTGTTGATGTTTGAAATAATCAGAGTGTCACTTAAAACGGACTTTTCCCGTTATACCTTAGAGTTGTGATTTTACTGTTTGTCATTTATAACGGACTTTGCCCATATTCCCTAAAAGTTGTAATTTTAACGTTTGTCATTCATAACGGACTTTACCTGTGATGCCTTAAAAGTGAGTTGTCACTTATAATGGACAAAGTCCAGTGCTAGAAACAACATTTTACTTCGTATTAATGTTATTGTTTTAGTATGATGGCCGCAAAAGGGTGGTGATCTAGTAAAATTCTTACGCTTGTACCACCCTTAGACAAACAACATCGCCCGAACATTAAGATCCTAAAAAAAGACAGTCTTCATCTCCTCGAGTCACCCATTTTCGATGAGGCCATTCCTCCACTTTTGAGAAAATCAATTACTAAATTTAAAAATTATTCGGACCGCCTCACTAAAATTAGCAGTCACTCTACTTTGTTTGTTTTGAAGTTCTGCCTACTTGTTCCTAAATTTATTTACCTGCTCCGCTGCTGTCCCGTTTGGAAAATCCCCATCTGATAAAACCTATTGATCTAATCTTAAAATCCCAAATTGAATCGATTTTGAATATCCGTTTTAGCGAGCAGGCATGGACTCAAGCCATGAGTCTTCTATATCTAATAAAATGTGGTGGTTTGGGAACACGCAAAATTTCAAGTACCTACCTATTTCTATACCGGCGTTTTCGGCATCAATCCTCACCTCTGACCTCTGACCACCTCTGACAAAATCCTTAACGCCTCACCGGCTACAAACTGTGCGACTGCGTGCTTGGTTGAAGCCTCAAATGCCTGCCCAAATTTTCTATCTCAACCTAAAATTCGACGGGCCTGGGATTCCATAGCTTCAGAAAACAGCATTCATTTCTTCATTGGCACCGTGACAGGTAGAGACCGCGCCAGACTTTTGGCGGTTTCCAAACCAGAATCAGGCCACTGGCTTCATGCCTATTCCTCACCGAACCCAGGCACCCACATGCTTAGACCAAATTACCCTCCGTATAGCCGTCGGTCTAAGACTTGATGCTGAGGTTTGCGTGGACCACAATTGTGCCTCTTGTGGGGCCCCGGTAGATCGCCTCGGCCACCACGGACTCGCTTGCTCCTCGGGTGCCGGCCTCCTGTCCCGTCATGCTGCCCTGAATGACATCCTCAGAAGGGCGCTCGTCAGTGCCAACGTTCCTGCTGCTCTGGAGCCCCAGATCTCACGGAACTATGGCATGCACCCGGATGAGATGTCATTGATTCCGCGAAGGTACCTACGGACGTGCGCTGGTGTGGAACCCTACTTGCGCCGACACCATGGCTTCGTTGTACCCCCCAATGCCGTGCAAGTATGCCGGCGCGCGGCGGAAACCCGATAGTGGGTAAAGATGACAATACTTTTGTAATCATTTATAAAATAAGGAAGTTTATGTGATATAAAATAAGGATGTTAATATGTTGTGATTGTTTTTTGTCCTAAGAATATTTTATTACGTTAAGGGGGCAATGTCCGTTCTGTGTGACAGGTCTGGGTATACACATAAATAGGCAATGTCACTTATAAGTGACATACTGAAAACCATATAAAATATATACATAACTGAAAATTTCAAAATCATATTTCTTTTCCATCCCAAATACCAAAGTATAATCATCATTTTGTAAAAAAACAACAAGCGAAACACACTTTGCCCGTTTAAGGGTTAAGGATTAAATAATAACTTAGACAAAGCGCTAAATTTAGACAGAGCGCTCAATATTCTAACAATATTTTTAGTTGCCCCCGGCTGTCTGGCTCGCCGGGTTCTTCAACCCGCAGTCGTTCCTCACGGCGATCATGCAACAGACGGCCAGGAAGAACGAGTGGCCACTCGACAAGATGTGCCTCAACTGCGATGTCACAAAAAAATTTAGGAGCGATTTTAAGTAAGCAATCAGTAACTTAATGTAATTCGCTCAATGTAAAATATATATTATACTCGAGAGCAAAGAAACCGGGTCACTGGCGTGGATCTATCGATTGGATCTATAGAGAGTGATCCCATCCAACGTGATGCCAGTGGCCAGATCGAGGGTGTTTCCAGGAGACTTTGCGAGGAGTTTTGCCCTTGGAATATGTAATGGCACAGCAAGTGGTCAGAGCAGAAAGTGACTACGTTTTCATAAAAACAGTACTCGTGCTTCAGCAAACATCATAACATGCATTACCGTAACGAGGTAGCCCTAACAGCGCCCTGAAAGCGTTATTTGTAATGCACTCAGAGGGCATTGTTGTAAGCTATTTGTGTATATCTGGCCCACAGACTGCACGAGTATAAATGATGTACATAAAGTTCGATACAGTGTTAATTTGTCTTTCTGTGAACAGCGAACAAAATCTGCTAGCCAGCTTATCACTCTCACTGAAAACGCCCTCCGCTTTCTTTCAATATCATCATTATCCTCAAGGTCTGAAGCCAACATAGTGTGACCGAGATACTTAAATTGATGTTCCTGCTGGTAACGCGTCAATGTTAGTACCATTAATAACTGTGCCACAGGTTGATTTTCTCTATGTAACGGGTATGCAATACATGTTGAAATATGCTAGGGAAAGAGTCAGTAGGCGTCTCTTTGGCATGTATTAGACGTAATTCTTCATTTATTTAATGTGTACACTATGTGTACCTCTTGACCACCCTAGTCATCCAGTCGTGACAGCCAATGCTCACACGCCAATATCATCCACACATGACCAACATTCAACTGATAATTAATCCTTCTGCAGTGGAATTGAAAATAAAGTTAGCTGGGCTGAAAATAAAGAAGGCTGTCGTTTGTTTATCCCGTGGTGTACAGAGTCCGTCACTCATTTGTATTATGGCGGCCAAGAGGTTAATTCTCCATTTAAAGTGTGTACAATGTGTAGTGCTCCACCGCGCGAGGGCGCCAACATCCACGGGTTGTACATGGAGGGCGCGCGCTGGGACACGGCCACGGGCGGCATCGTGGAGTCCCGCATGATGGAGCTGTTCCCCATCGTGCCCGTCATCTACGTCAAGGCCGTGACGCAGGACAAGCAGGACACGCGCAACGTGTACGAGTGCCCCGTCTACAAGATCCGGTCAGTATACATGGTGCCCGGTGCCCGCGTGGCGCGGGATGGGCACTAGTATAAGCTACTAGTTGCTACGTATTGGCCTATATACAGTAGAGTAGTGGAGCGGTGTTGGTGATGCATGTTTATTGTCGGCAGCATGCGCGGGCCCACGTTCGTGTGGACGTTCAACCTGAAGACGAAGGACAAGCCCACGCGCTGGACCCTGGCTGGAGTCGCGCTGCTGCTAGGCGTATAGATTTCCTTCATTACTTTGTTTCTGTTAATATTTTGCTTTTGTGGTTTTCCCTGTTGACATATAGTTATGGCCATATAATTATATGTAGGTATGACCGGAATGTAGTATGGCTGGAAGTGTAATTATTTACTCACGTAAGCTTTTTGTGTGTGCTTTATTTTATCATATGACAAATTTGGGTTTGTCATACTAATAATAAGAGATATTATAGTATTACTCTTCTGCTTATTTTGTTTTTGTTCGTTTTTTTATGATGATGATGAATGTTTTGTTTTATTTAAATGTTTTGGAATCTATAATGGATCGAGTGGAGAGGGCTGTTTGCAGCAAAGGAAATAAATGAAGCGTAGAGATGTTCGTATTGAGATCCTTGTTTTATCCCCAGAATTAAGCGGATAACAATAGTTGTCAAATGAGGAGGTTGGTAAAAGTGACCCCTGTAACATTAAAGTAAAGCGTCCTACAATTCAGAACATAATGTACAATAAGCAAAATGTACATAACGCATATTGCAAAATTCGCAAAATATACACTTCTGAACCACGGCACAACTACGCTACTCAACTGGTAGCGCCGTTGGGACTTTCAATTCCCCAAAGCACATCTATCTAGTAGTTCTCTATAGAGTTTTACAGCAGGCCATATCAAAGCTCCTAAAGTGCCATGGGTACATAGATTTCCCCACGGAATAACTTCACTTCGTCCAAATTCCTATTTTGTCAACTTCCTAGCTTGTCAACAATCCTATTTCGTCCACATTCAATTCCCAAATTATCCGCTTCCTATTTTGTCAACATTCCCACATCATCCACTTCCCATTTTGTCAACGTTCCCATTTCGTTCATATTCCTACTTTGTCCTCATTCCCACTCGTCACTCTCATATCGTTCATATTCCCATTTCGTCCACTTCCTATTTTGTCCAACCCGGAAAAAATGCTGCCATTATTTTGAATCACTCAATAATATTTTAATACAAAAAAACTGGTAGGTTAGGTTAGTCTTCATTTCCCCGAAGGTCAGAATTCCCAGCTTACATTATACAAGTAATTTCGCGCAACTAGCTTTACATGCGTGGCCGATGAGTTTGTTAATGCTTTATATGACCAATAATCAAACACCGCTGTGTAACCAGTTGCGCGAAATTACTTGCATTAATGTAATCTGGGCTATACTGTTGTTGGGCCACGGGTCGGGACGGGAGCGCCCAAGACACCCACATTTCCCAGTTGTCCACGTAACCATTGAGGAGTTCTGAGGTAAAAAATGTAAAAAACTTACAACCGAATTAATAATTTCTCAAAATGTTGTTGCAATGTTACAAAGGTTATTGACGAAGTGCGAATATGGACGAAGTGGGAATGTGCACGAAATAGGAATGTGGACGAAGTGTGCAATGGGGACGAAGTGTGTAATGGGAAATTTAAAATTCTCAACGGCACTACCGATTGAGCGGCATAGTAGTGCCGTTGGTCAGAAGCTATTTTGCTCATTCTACATTTTCCGTATCGTAAACATTTTGTTTATTGTGCATTCTGTAGGGGCTCCAGAGGTAAGGTCTGGAGATAATCCAGCAATGGATACCTAACCTCCCTAATAATTTCCAGTCGATATATTTTTTTTTAGTTTTTATAAGTTCATGTGTTAGTTAGTTTAATAATAATAAATCTTTAAAACCTTGACTTTGTTTTTTTTTTATTCCTATGTCTATTATCTTGTTTCTCCGGGCACTAAGGGTAATAGCCCTGAGTGGACGCTTGAGTTGGGTGCGAGGCGTGCGACGTGCATGTTAAATAAATGAAACTCATACTGGTATCCCTGCGTCGACGCTGCACCGAGCCATTTGCCGCTGCCCGCGTCCACTCTCTTAATACCATCAGTTCCAGTTACCAGTAGGTCGATAGTCGAACCATTTGGAAAGGCAAAATCGTCCCAATGGACACAGCGGTTTTTTTTTTTTATAAAAAGGAAGAACCGAGGGAAGAACTTTTCAGTTGACAGCCACGTCTTGTCGACGTTATATGTTATGGCCTGCAAAGGATTTTTAATCTTAGGCTGATAGTACAGTCGCCATTAGATATATATAGTAGTGGGCGAGGTGCTCAAATATTTTGGAGCGGCATTAAATTTCAATAAAATCGTTACACTAGAGATAAGGTAATAACATCAGAACACGCAATTCATCCTCGGAGGAATAAGACTGGAGACGCCTTGACAGGCGTTCCCCCTCAGCCAAAAGTGTAAACATCCGATGCCTGTTCGTTATATAAGTTGAGCTGTCATCGTCACTCCGAGAATTCATCATAAATATAAGAGCAAATAAATTCGGAACGTTCAATGTGGTAAAAATATCAGGAAGCACAGATCGTCAAAAGTATATACCTAAAAAGTAACTCTATGGTCAAAAGTATCGATGCATTCAGGCTGATCATAAAGATCTAAACATTGTTGAAAATTGGAAAATAAACCATTCAGTATCAAGGTTATATCATATAGTTCTATGGTTAAACGATTTGTATTTTGCTCGGGGGAATAAGACCACGTCACACAAGGCACATCGTCTTATTTACTCCAATACTTTCAACAACGTTATTTCAACCAATTTACGCAAAACTTGACAAATTAGATACCTACCACACTTACCGCACGAAAATCGTAGTAGTATACCTATATTTGAGTTTATCACACACATACAGACTACAATATGGTCAGACACGTCAGACATCAGTGCTAGAGCAACTATTATTTATTTATTCTGTGGCTGGGTATTTATTTCATTTGGTGTAAATTGGGCACTTTGTTAAAAAAATAAAAATAAAATTGTTTTCAATCACAAACTTAATCTTAATTGACAGTTTGTGATACATGGGTTATAAAAAAAATAAAGGCCATCTTTTAGGAGCCCAAAAATTGAAGATATGGACCCGCAATGTTTTAAGCGTCATGGTAATGACATTTTGCATGCTTGGTAATGACGATAGCACATGGTAATGATAAATGTTCCTATCTCTAATTAATTTAAACAGATTTTGACGTATTTCAAAGTACCGAAGTATTTAATCAATTTGGTTATTAAATAAAAGAATGTAAATATTAAACAAATAAATAATAAAATACCAAATATAAGTAACATAATGATTTTTTTAGTAGCTTCATATAGTTTTGCTCACACATTTGAAATTCTTTGAAGTAGAAAATGATCTTTTTTCAAAAAAAATGTTTTCTTTCTCTTCAAAAGTCAAAAGTTTATTTTGCAAATAGGCCACCAAGGGCTCTTTTACATGTCTTTTTATGAATGTACCAGCACATTCGGAAAGACCGTCATTATTACTTAATGTGTCTAAGTACAATAATTATTCACAAAGGAAAATTATTACGCACACCATTATATTTTCTAACAAATCACTTAAATAATAATAACACAATATAAAGGAACACATTGTTATTGCAAGACATCTTTTAAATTTTTTATTCTTGCTTAGCTAGCAGACGTTGCATTTTTTAAATTCATTTATTGATAGAAGGTTTTTCATGCCTCTTTTCTTTGAGCATAACGTTTTTTTTTCCTTTTCTAGGTATACAGCTCAGTGTTAGATTTAATTTTTTCGCGTCTTTTTTTAGCTACTTTTCCGTTTTTTTAATTAGCAATTCTTGTTTACTATCTCCTTTTTTACTTGGCATATTTATTTACTTCTTCCACTGAAACAGATAAAAACGTGATAAATATTTGCAAAAATACAGAATCAAATGAATTAACAGAAAAAGTGGACAGATATAAAATGGAAAAATATATAAAAGCCAAGGTCTTTACAGAATTAAGTGCAGAAAGTCATTACCATGGAATAATCGTCCTTTCCGTGGGTAAAAAGTCCACGGTAATCAGTGGTAATGACCACCTTGGTAATGACAAAATGCAGCTATTTTCAGTTTAGCATGTACCATATTAGATATTCCAAAATGTTTTACTGATTACGTCATAATCAATCGGTTAGGCTATACGATAAAATATGATAAATATAAATAATTCATGTACTTACCGAGGAATGAGACCAACGGGAATGTCAATATTATTGTGACAAAAACCACGGTACGACTTTGTAAAAAATAAATAAATTCTTAATATTGCTTTGCGCGACGTGGGCTCACTCTGCCTTCTGAATGGTGACAGTAGGCACGCGGGGGGAGCGGCGGGGGTTGTGCAGAGCTGTTCAGTGCAGAGCTATATGTCGCGTTACGTTGTGCCACGGTGATGACGAGTTAAACAGGAACCCAAATGTACGATGTTACTGTTCCGTTTTATATGATGCGTTTTAATTTGTGCAATCAATATTGTATGATATAACTATGAAACTTTTTAGGGAAATAGTAGCTTCAGCCGTAAACGCCAGTTAAATGGAACTTTTTGCAGAAGTTTTACCGAAAATTGGAAAGCGGACACACCTTGGTAATGACATTTTGGCCCTTTTGAACGAAATAACTTTCACATTACTTTATATATCAAAAATTTAAAAGAGGCGGCCGTTAGAAATCATTCCTTATTACAAGATACTTTTACACACGGTAAACATCCATCATCATTTGGATGGTGATATTGTCGCGGACAGCCGATTTACACCAAATGAAATAAATAGCCGGCTAGAGTATCTACTTACCTATTGTTCTGTGGTCTCGAAGTTCGACATTCAAATTTTCAAATATTTTTTTGTTTGTAGTTTGCTGTTTGACAACAGCGTAAACAATACCTAATAAGAGTTTTGATTTGTGTTATATTGAAACAATAATATTTTGATTAATTTTAATTTATAATGGTCGATAAAGATGTAATGCGTAATAATAAGAAACATAACTTTTGAAAAGATAGTTATTGTAGGTATTCAATAATACCTCCAACATGGGTGATGTAAGTATTGCATTACGTAGATTTTATTTCTTCTCAAAAGATTGTGCAGTGTTTTTGTCACTGTGTAATGTTATGAATTACTCCCCTGCTTGTAGAAAGAAGATACGGATACTCGACTAGAGTTCATGCAGGACTACTTGCTTAAATCACTTAAATTGAAAGCTGAAAAATGGAACAAGTTCATCACCGGGGACGACAGGGTAAAAATAACTTAACAAAGTACTTCTTACCTTTCAACAAATTTGATGAGTTATCGAGAATTTATTGATCAAACGTATTTTTTGCAGCACGTTTTGTACCGATTTTTTGATATTCCTAAATTCGAGATAATTGTGTTCCGCGTTAATACCGCCGGTCTACTGACATGTGCCACGCAATTTCCACCTATAAGCAGAGGCAAGATGGTTTACTTTTTGAGGGATATTGATGATAAAATCACACCATCCAATTTCCGAAAGGTATCTACCCTAAAATTTTACTCCGGTAAGTAGCACTGAGATGTTTATGGTCAATGAAGTTCGTTTGTACTAATTTGCTTGACAGTCTAAGAATCCATGTAAAGTTCTACGTCTATCTGTTGTTTGATCGAAATGTAGGTATAATGAAACCTCTCGAAATATGCTCCGACTTCACACATATGAATAAGTAGACAGCGACAGCGCTCACCGAAATATATTTTCATTGAAATTTTCTATAGTAGCGTAATTAGCTAATACAATTTCATATGAATTCTATAGGCGGAAATAGGGTACATTTGAAAGTCGTTCCATTTTTTTCCCTTAGATAATTTAGATTAGTCTCCTTTGTGATGTGTAACACTTGGGAATAGAAATCCCATTCTTATTAAGTATTTATTATTTCTTCCAGTCGATTACTGTCGGCGAGTTGTCTGGCAACGTCCTGCAAGATTTGGCAGTGATGGCGGACGAGGTGATCGGGCCTCTACTTTGTAACCCTGGGAACCAGAAGGGCTGGCCCAAGATTGTACGGAATGACATGAAGCGACACGTCGACGACCTAAGGAGTTTGATGCATCAGGTTTCGCTATTTCGCAGATTTACAGTCTAAATAAACTAAAGTCGAGGCTTATAAATGAACACTCAAATGACTTAAGTCTTTACGAACATTAGCTAAGAGTACCTAACCTACCACAAAAATCAACATAATAGTTCGCAGACCTAACTGTCATAAACACCACACGCAATAACTAACGCACATAACATAACAAAAATCAAGAAAGTTTTTCTTTTCCGAATTTTCACGTTATTGTATATTTTCAGTTAAAAGGTGAAGTAAGCAGTCAAGTGATGCTTCCCATGCCCGCGGGAGTCGAAAATATCTTTCACGCGGAAGCTAAACTCAGAGAAAGGTACAGACAGCTTTATAAAATTGAATATCAACTGGAAGAGTTACGAAATTTACTGAACATATAAATGTGTCTTGGTTGGTAACATTATCGAGTAATTTTTCAGTGATGGTGAAGATGTGGATTTGGATATCAAAACGAATACAGAAGGCGCTATAATAAGGTGGACACAACAAGTCCATGATATAATGGCCGAGGATTCTTACATTGGTACAGTACAATCGGATTGTAGATAATATAAACAAACCCTTAGCTGTTTTAAGTACATTCCTCCGTGAATTATCACACTATCTTTTCATAATATTGCTAAATATGGTATTTTCCTATTCAATTGTTATCTCTTCAAAAACTTTATATTGCAAATAGGCCGCCAAGGGCTCTTTTACATGTCTTTTTATAAACTACCAGCGCATTCGGAAATACCATCATTGCCAAGAAGAAGTCATTTTTTCATTATACAAAGAAATAGCAGGCGTCCAGTAGGCTCGTCCGCTTACTGTTGACACTGCGTCAATCGACGAAGAACCCGTAGCACGCCGATTGGAATCGCAGTATCATAGAAAATGTGTACAAGGCGAATTATTGTGATTTGATTGGCCTTGCCTCGGCGTGCCTAGTAGGCGCCAGTCTGAATCGGAAAAAAACATTAAGTTTCTTTACGTAGGAAGTTCACAATTTGCATTTGACAAATTACTTTGTGAAAAGCTAGTTTGGATAAGAAAGATACCTTAATTTTTTTTCTTATGGGATTTCAGCTTTCAAGCGAACCAAATTTCCTATGCCAAGCGCGGACATAGATTTCTACGCAACCCGTTTGAAAAACTTAGAAGGCATCTACTCCCAACTAAGAGACCCACGCGTCAAACGGATGGCACGTTACCTCGAAGACACGCACAGTGTATACCTGGATTGTTTCAAGACTATGCTTACGAATATTGTGGCTGGTAAATATTAGATAATAGTGATGGACAGTAATGAAGGGTGACAAACGACCGCGTCATTTAATTCTTATTAGTTATGGGTTTACCTACTGCTTTGTACAGTCACCAGCATAAATAAGTGATCATTTTTGTACCTTGTCGCTTTCAGTCGTTACATGATTTCGTATGGTTTTTCAAACATGACTTTCAAGTGACAAGGTACAAAAGTGATCACTTATTTATGCTGGTGACTGTACTTGTTCTAGGTAATACCCAGTTAAAAAAGAGCGTTTATTCGCAGTGAGCTGGCAACGTCGCATTTTTAGTGTTGTTTTACGAATATTTCACAGAATTTGAATGAAAGTTTAAAATTTGCGTCTGTGCTGTTCTTCGTTTTTAGTGTATCAATGTGTCTATGCAATAATTAATTGTGATGGATTTTCATTTTCGTGTTAAAGGGATAGAAATTTTAGTGTAGCAGCATATTTTTCTTTTAAATATTGCAGGCATTTGAATTTTTCATAAACCTTACCTGCACACTGCCGTACCAGCTTGACCTCTCTTCATGTACGATGTATAGTGATGGAATAGTTTAAATTGATTTCAAGTTGGCTTATGCAAGCAAACGGTAATTTCAGCTATTGTGGAATGTCGCGACATTTATGTATACCAAAAGCCACTCGCGACCCACTTCGAGACTTTTGAAGGCACTGACTTCCAGGAGGCCAACTTTTTGGTCCGACCCATGTTCCACTGCATTGGACTGCTCTGGGGCAACTCCCGGTACTACTGCAACGTAGAGAAGCTTATACGTAAGTAAATTTCTTCGGATGTTTTTACACAAGCAAGGTAAGTAAAGCATTGCTATTGTTATTAATTAAGTCTGGCTAACTAACACTGAAAATATTAATATTATGTACATCATCATCATAAATAAATACAGCATAATGCAAAACGTTATTTTTAACCACCGAAATTCCTATTTTACAGCGCTACTTCGTGAGGTGTGCAATCTAGTAATAATGCAGTGTACCAATTCCATCGACCCCCCTACCATATTTCAAGGAGATCCTGACGAACAACTTCTCAAATTGAGGAGGGCATTAGCAGTTTTGAAACAATTTATGTAAGTTTTTTAATCTTCTAGGTACGTGAAGTACGTAAAGGTAGGAACTTTGGCAAAACGTGCGTGTCATAAAATGAAATGTCACTGTATTCATTACCGCCATGAGTTTTATATTTCCTGACCTGTATTTAGCTCATATTCAGGGTTTCATAAAGAGAATTGACTTACCTTACTTTCTAGTGATACATACGAAATGAATCGTGACAAAGTGCACACGTTTTTCCCGGCCGGCGTGGCGCCAGTGCGCTGGTCCTTCGACTTCGATCGCGTGTTTATGCGCTTCAATGTCTTTATGAAGAAACTCCGAATGATCGAGGAAATTCTGGACGCTACTTGCGAGATAATAAAACTGGAAAAAGTAGAGTTTTGTGGCTTGAGAGGCAAGATTATCAGCACGGAGTGTATGAAGGTTAAATATATTTCTGATTATTCAATAATATGATTCCAAAGAAAAGCCTATATATTAGAGGTTCCCTATATTGCAAAAGGGGTTTATGTAAAGAGTTAAATGAGTAAGTACCTACTTACTTATTAATGATAAATAATATTCTTTATCTTTTCGGAAGTTTGGAAAGTATTTCGTGCTAAAATTATCGCCAATGTAATAGTTGGGCCTTTTTCATGCACTATGGTCGCGGGTACTTATTGTGTGTGTGTGTATCATAGGGGCGACTGAAAAACAGCGTCTGTTTGCTTAGACTTATATGCTGAGTCATTTACCTTTTTGATAGTTTATTGCATTTTTAACTGTGTTTATGTTGTTTGTACTTTTGAAACTGTACCTACGTAATTTAAACCAACTATTGAATTAATCTCTTTTATTTTATTTTTTAATCTGATTCCATTAACCTAACTTCATATTTTCATAGGTGCTGGAACAGTATACCATAATCTACCAGAACCTTGGAAATATCACGTATGATCCGGCAGACCCGGAGGACAACTCCTTTCTGCCCGACTACAAAAAGCACATGGGTGTGCTAGCTGACGTGGACCGCCGCCTCGCCTCGCTCTTCACACAGGGGCTGGACGAGTGCAACGACCAGGCTCACTTCATAAAGGTTTAGTATCTCAGACGCTTTAACTTTTCTTCTTTGACTTGTCATCTTCTTTTCCTTTATTTTCGCTATCAGTGTTTTTTTTGGGAAAGCTGAACGACATCATGTATTTGCGTTTTTAAATTATTTTCTGTTTCCATATTTAACTAATACTCCAGTTTACGTATATTTATCTTAACATTATTTATTTATATATTTTTTTCAATAATATTAACAGTTCTTTCAAATCATCGGAGACTTATTCCATCGTCCAGTCATCAAGGCCGAGCTCAAACCAAAATTGCAAAGATTGCTAGATTATATGCATAATAATTTAGACCAGACGAAGGAAATCTTCGACGAAGAAATGGCGGTAAGGTTAAGTTTTGATGAAAACATTACATATATCTAATTACTTGTGAATACCCAAAATAAAACGTATTTGGAAAACAATGACGTTGTTTTGCAAATAGCTTCATTTGATTGTGTTGTGACAACGATACATTTAGCAAATATTCATAATTTTCCACAGAAATTGACGAAAGGTCCGGAAAGACCAATGGTAGACCCATATCTTCCTCCGGTAGCCGGGGTGATTTGGTGGGTTCATAAACTTCGGTCGAAGATGCAGGTGCCAATGGAGGAATTCCTTGTATTTGAGGATCCGTATGTATCTCTGAAACCAAAATAAGCTTTTATCAGTTGTTGCGATCTTGTACATATCGTGATTAAGGAAATTTCTTAAATCACTCTCTGGTACCCAGTATCAAAGAACAGTAAGCTAAATATTATGATGAACACTTAATTAAAAACAATTATGATAGGTATTTTTGACTGTTTGTAGAATAATAGAAACAGAGTCGGCCGTCTACATGAAGCAAAAGATGAATGAGATGAACGGGTACATTAACCAGGTCGAAGACAAGAATTTTAAGCCCTGGTGTGTTACTGTTCCGGGGATTTGCAAGACACATTTGGCTAAAAATCTCATTTATCGGGATCCACCATTTGTCAGAAATAATTTCGCCCCCGAGGTAAGCACTAGTTAACTAGTTGGAGGAAACACAGGTTTTTTAAGGAGTTTTCTGAGACTTACAGCTCTCGCTGAAGGCTCGTGCTAAAGACCCTAACTTAATTTACAATTTGACATTGGTTCGTGGTGCTTCATAATGATTTAAAACATACTTTTTACAGCTGGTGATGTTGCTACGCGAAATACGTTACATGAAATATTTGAATAAGCAAGGTATACCTCAAGATGGCTTGGACTTGTATGCACGCAATGAGAAGTTACAGGTAATTTAATAGCCTAAGAAATCACCATAAAAATAGTTTTCTACATAAATTGTCTAATAACATATATAGTATGACATGAATCGGCTGAATCGCGCTATCTCTTGGTACAATGCGATCCGCGAAGGCAGCCACGAGACTGAAGTCGCACTCATCGAGAAAGAGATCTCCGCCATCGACACACTGCTCGGCCGCGGCGTGGAGGAGCTTACGTGGAACGATGACTGTAATTATACAAAGATGAATAAATCTTTTAAAGTTTCATGTGCCCTTTAAGTCACTTTATGAAATCGAAGGTTTGTAATCGGTTTCGTATCCATTTTTATACTAGTCACAGAATGGATGGCAGAGGTGTACCAGGCAATTAATACGCTACAAGAACGTGTGCTGAAGGCCCAGAACAATATGTGGCGTGGCCTCGCCGACATTGCAGCGTGGGGCGATATACCATTGCACAATCGCAAGGAAAACCCTGACAAGATGGAGCTACTGGCAGTTCGGGAGCGACATCCTAGATTTGTCGCCAGGTCATAATTAAATAAATACAAATATAAATAATCACGTCTTTATCTCTAGCAGTAGGGTAACAAGCGTATACAAGACCTAAAGTAAGATTGTGGGCGTGTAGATGGAAAGTTAATCAAAATAGTGATGGATTGCCTGCAGCATCGCCTATAATATGATTTCTAAAGTTAGCGCCCATTCTCTCAATGGGCTTTTACCATCTGCATGGGAAGAGAAGCAATTGATACACACTATGTTTTTTTCTTGCTCCAAGACCAGCATAGATTTTTTTTACAGATTTGGTTCAGCAGATAAACAAAATTTAATGACGCAAGCGTTTTCATTTTAGGCGAAATAAAATTCTCGAAAGCCATGCTGAGTTTCAACGGATATTAATTGACAATTACAAATTATTCTTCAATATCAAAGAAGATGAAGAGGTAGGTACTATAAAATTTTGGAGAAATGCTCAGATTATAATTCAGCTTAGTAACTTACCTATGCTAAACCTCGCTACGATTTCTTGCAGTCTGAAGACGATGAAGAAGAATTGGAAGAAGTCGACGAAACAACTCTCGATGATGATGAAAAAGCGGCTCGTGCGGCTAAACTTCAAGAAATAGCTGAACGGCGGGAGGCCAAACGACTGGCAAGAGAAGAAAGAGAGGCGGAAAAAGCAGCAGCAGATCAAATTAAATTTGAAAGGCGAGAAGCTAGAAGATTGATAAGAAGTGCCAAAGAAGCTGAAAGAGCTGAACGACAAGCGCGCAGAGATGCAGGTATTTTATATTATACTTACTTAAATTGTATATATTATTTTTATTTTATATGAAGGTATGACTTTGGCATTATTTTATTTAGTTTATTTACTTTGGTTTTACTTACATTAGTATATAATAGTGTTGTCAAACGTAAGTCCCGAAAAATAAGGTTTCCTTATACAATGGCTATACTGCATCAGCGGTCTAACGTCACTTCCATCGTCAATTTTGCTTTTCATATTGTAATGAACACAAAATATTTACCTTGCTACTCCGCTACTTACGTGCAAATCCCCGTAGAGGGATCGAAACGCGCGTCAGTGTTTGTGTGGTGTTAGGATTAATTAAGTTTGTGGGATTTGTGTGCATTTTGTGTGGTAGTAGTGGTGGGAGGGCTTGCATGAAAAACGTATATATTTCGCACAAGCTTGGTTATCTTGCACGAAAGTAGCGGAGTAGCAAGGTAAATATTTTGTGTTCATTGAAATGGGCCTCCGCAAAGTAACGCCTGATTCAATAAAATATTTTCATATTGTGTTGTGATCATAGTAAAATTTTGACCGCAATTTTGGATTTGGCTTTTTGGCTTGGGTAAGTGTAAAAATGTCACATATCTATTTACATATATACATATTCTTGGAAATACAATGGTACCGTTTAAATATTAATACACATGACTGTACTTATTTACAGAGGTCCACCGAGTTGTAAGGAGAAAAAAAAAACTTATACAATAATAATAAAAATTATACATTTATTTTTCGATATAATTCCCCAATAATCCATAAGGTTTTTTTTTGCATTTTGTGTGTTCTAGACTAACTATAACATTTGACTTACTGAATAACTGTGGTTATGTTGTTGTCCGGGATATAAAGTAGTCTATGTGTTAATGTAGGGTACATTGCAGCTATCTAGGGTACACACAAACTTTCGCCTTTATAATATTAGTGTGGTTGTTTTATTCACTTGCGCAAAGATTATTTATAATTAACGTACTTATTCAAGCATGACAAGTAAAAATGTTTTTTATTCTTTTAGGCGAGGAAGTCGATTCGCCAGCTGAAGAGGAAGAAATCGTAACGGATCCTGAGGAATTAGCCGATATTGAGGCAGAAAGAATTGAGATAGAGGAAGAAAAGTTTAGAGCAGCGCGCTGGCCTGCTTACGTACGATACGTCGACTCGCTGGTGAGACTCACAAAATATAACAAGCTTTTTCACTTCAGCACCTCAAACAGAATGGACAACAAATTAATTCTATACCTAAGCGTTCCGTTTTACTAGCATCACTGTTTTGTTCGGCTTTTTTGTGAAGCGTTTGTTTTACTGCAAAAAGAAAAGTTATTTTCAGGTATCGAAACAAGTAATGAAAGCAATTGACGCGAGTTTAAATTTGTTTGAAAAGCAAACAGATTTGGAAAAAGGGCCACAAGTAGCATTCCTTCAAGTTGTAGCAGAACTTAGGGATCCAGGTATAATATGAAATAGTAAACAATGTAATTAAAACATGTTTTGCTGTTACCATTTTTGTTATGGTAAGTAGAGTTGAGTTGGGTGATATGTTTGACGTCACGTATTTCAGATATATATTTCTCTCCATCATTGGATATTGATGAAACTGGTGGGCTTTACGATACGCTGCGCGAGATGATGAAGGATATGTTTCTACAAGCAACATTGTTTCCAAGAATTGATAAAATCATACCCATTGCTTCATACGAAGGTATTTTTAATATTCTAACCAAATCTGAAGTTACTTTTATGCGAGCAAGTTTAGTGATGTCATGATTGAACACAATTTTTAATATAGCATGTGGTCTTCAGTAAATAAAAATTGTGTTCCAAAGACGATGTTTTTGTTGAAACATGTGTTTATCTAAATGTTATAGATGATATAGCAGAAGAAGAAGATTTAATT
Organism: Pandemis heparana; assembly: GCA_963854515.1. Classification (NCBI taxonomy): domain Eukaryota; kingdom Metazoa; phylum Arthropoda; class Insecta; order Lepidoptera; family Tortricidae; genus Pandemis; species Pandemis heparana. The sequence goes on from OY978024.1 coordinate 7,754,174, forward strand.
GATCTCTATCATGAAATACTAAAGAGGATTGACTACAGCATTGCTGATATTGTCACGTATGCTTCGGTATGGATTAATGATAGCTATTAAATACTTATTCATTTACGGTATAATTTCATTAAATTAACTTATTGTTAGTTTTAAATTAACAAATTATCAATTGTTTTAGTGTACTTTTAAGTGCTATTTATTATACGTATTAATTTAGTGTTTAATTTCACCAGAAATATGAAAAATATACGCCTCTCTGGATGGAGGACCGACATGAGGTGTTGGAAAGCTTCCTGAAGTATGGTCGTGTGATTCCACCAGAAGAGTTTGACAAATATGTGTATGAAAATGGATGTGAACCTCCGATTGTAAAGCCAAAGCTAGAACAGTATCAACAGGAGGTAAAGTCGAGTCCGTATAAAGCAATACGACTATGATGGGTCGAAACAGTTTCAAATTTCAGATTAACGGTTTTTGTTAGCCTCTATTTTCTTTTATTTTAATTATAATTACAGATAGATAAGTTCAATGCAATGTACGACGAAGTATTGGCATTGCCGCCCGTCTACCTCTGCAATGGCTGGCTTCAACTGGATCTCAAACGACTCAATCAGGCCATCATGAACATTATTTGCAAATGGAGCAACTTGTACAAAGAAAACTTGAAAGTACATGTCCAAACAAGGTATTATAACATCACTTTGTACCTATCTTTACGTTAGAATTTGATAGCTCTGACTTAATTGCGAATACAAACAAGAAAGATACGAATCAACTTACGCATAAATCAAACGTCATACTTTTGATTGGCAGTTTGGATGTATTAGAAAAGTTCATCATTTATGCGACAAAAGAACTGTCTGTGGAGTTAGATGAGGACGACTATGAAGGTCTGCTAAAAGTCATGCGCGTTATGAACGAAGTGAAAGCAAAGGTGGACGCGGATACTGACCACATGTTCGAGCCTCTCCGCGACATCATGGAAGTGTTGAGGGAATACGGTGTTGATTTCCCTGAAGAAACTTATGAGCAGGTCAGTTAATAAAGTGTCCGTTTTACTTTTCTTGTGATTTTACGTAATTTCAATGGTCTGACGTGTCTTTCAAAAAATGTTTTGTGCGGCCTACATGCCATCAATTGGTCGAATGCCAAGCACATTGATTAAAAATATATAAGATTAATAAACACAGTTGGAAGTCCTGCCGGATCGTTGGCGCAACTTGACTCGGCTGTGTACGGTGATGAAGAACACGATAGCGCCGCTGCAGGCCACCCAGGCGGGACTTATCGCCAAGCGCGTTGCTCTCATCAACCTACGAATCAACATGTACCGAGATCAATTCAAAGATAAAGAGGTAAATGTGGTAGATATGCCGTCTAAAAAGTTTTATAGCTTAGTAATAGGGTCCTGGCCATTTAAATTATAAAAGATTAGATAGGCTTTTAAGGCACACAATATTATTATACTAAACTGTAATGTCATTATACTATTCCTGATTGTAAATATCAAATGCAGATGTTCTTGGAAGCCGTCAAAGAGCCATATCAGAAAATTGACAAAGTAAATCAAGAGGTGATGGAGTTTGAGAATACAGTAGAAGAGCTTAAGAAATCGTGTCAATTATTTGACATTCAACCTCCTGATGAGAAGAATCTTAAACAGTGTCGTAGAGAACTTAAAATGTGCAAGGTAAGAATGATCATTATTCATAATATAATATATGTCGTGGCTCGGGCCTCCAAAGCATCAGAAGGTTTGTTTCTATGATCCATATTCAGTGGGCGGAATAATGGGTACAATCACGCACACAACCCCAATTCAACAAATATAATTAAAGTAAACAACAGTGTCACTAGCATTAAAATAAATGTCACTCAATCACTAAATAACGTTATAAAACAAGTTCGTAAAGTTTTAACACTAAGAAGCTTTAAACTAAGGACTAATCGAAACGGAAACGAATACGTGGGTCATGTCAAGTGGTACTTCACACAGCGCCGTCAAGGCGCACACGTCCCGTCTCAAGCATAGATCGAACCCGAATGCCCCACACGATTCAGAACAAAAGTACAGATATCAAAAATTTCATTTGACTATTTGATTCACTATTTAATTCGCCTCGTCAGATTTAATAGGAGAAACATGGCGTTTCCTTCCTTTTTAGACGCACGTTTGTTTGGGACATATTCTTATTTGCACAATGTTAAGAATATTCAATAAGCAATGTTCATATCGTACTATCGTAGTTCGAGGTGTAGATATGGAAGGTGTAACATTAGAAGATAGAATAAGGAGTAGTGTGATACTGATAAGGGAACGAACATACTTGTACATGTATATACGTGCTGGCGTGAAAAAGGTAATAAATGTTTAATGACTAGGATAGAAAAGTACTATGCTTTGTTGGTTTGGTCACTTAGAGAGGATGGATGGAAGAACAGATGGGACATATATACATACATACAGTCACGCCTCTTTCCCATAGGGGTAGGCAGAGACTACTTTGTTCCACTTGCTACGATCTTGACATACCTCATTCGCTTCATCCACATTCATCAATCTCTTCCTACATGCTCGTCGGTTCCGGGTACTCCTGACCTGCCCTTTTTTCAAAACGTCTCCTATTTGGTCCAGGAACGTCCGTCTAGGCCTTCCCCTCCCAACGCGACCATTCACACTCCCCATATAGTGCATGGTCAAATGGTGCATGTCAGAATATCTTTTAAGTCCTCCTTTCATTAAATGATTATATTCTTAGCAACTGTGGGATTACTACAATCTCGTGATGGGAACTATCGAGTTCTGGAAAAAGTCACCATGGAAAAAAATCGATGCGGACGGAATGGATCAAGAGTGCAAACGTTTGACAAAAGATCTGAGGCAGTTGGATAAGGATATGAGAGCCTGGTAAGTAGTGGCAGCGGTGTATTGTGGTAGCGTGGTAGCAAGGTTACATAAACGAAATAAAATCTTCCAATTTGGCTATACTATTCTGTTTACCTACATTTAATTTTATCGGTAATTTTAGGGAGCCTTACCTTGCTATCGAAGGAATAATAAAGAACTTAATGACTTCATTACGTGCCGTGACTGAACTTCAGAACCCAGCCATCAAAGATAGACATTGGATCGAGTTGATGATGGCTACTAAGGTATACTAACATTTTCTGTACAAATTGTTTTTTTTTATTCGAGGTTATAATTATAAAACAAAGTCGCTTTCCGCTGTCCGTCCCTATAATAATAATAATAATATTTATTAGACAGGCAAGAATCCCATACAGAATTGTACTAAACTAAAAACTAAACCTTACAACCTACGACACTGAAATAAAACGATCACAATTGTTATCACTATATATGACAATTCTCAGACCTATGTATGCTTAGATCTTAAAAAGTACGCAACCGATTATGATACGTTTTTTTTTTAAATAGATAGTGAATAAGTGGAAGGTAAAGCCGTGGTAGCCTAGTGGTTTGACCTGTGGCCTCTCAAGCAGAGCGTCGTGGGTTCAAATCCCGGGCTCGCACCTCTGAGTTTTTCGGAATTTATGTGCGAAAATTACATTTGTAATTTGCCATGAGCTTTTCGGTGAAGGAAAACATCGTGAGGAAACCTGCACACATCTGCGAAGAAATTCAATGGTGTGTGTTAAGTTCCCAATCCGCACTGGGCGCGCGTGGGAACTATAGCCCAAACCCTCCAATACACGGAGGAGGCCTATGCCATGAGGCACGCCGAATTTCGCGACAATTTAATAAATTAATAAAAAATAAACTACAATAACAACAACAACATGTACTTACTGAAATTGTAGCGAATTCGGAATAAAAAGGCTTATAAATATATAAATAAATATAAAAAAGTGGAAGGTGTGTGTGTATAATTCTACGCAGACGAAGTTGCGGACAAGAAGCTAGTAATACATATAAGATATAGTTTAGTTTAGACCTAGTTCAAGTTTTCAGTATTCAGAAATTACCCACTTTCGTTATACCTATATTTATCATCAGAACATCAACAAATTTACTTTTATACCTAAGAGCGGTCGAGCGAGATGCTCAAGATGACAATTGCTTTGGTCTGTGCCGTGATATTCTTGAGTACCTTGGCCGCTTTTAAAGAGATATCTGACGTGACAAGTTTATTTGCGAACAACTTTCTGCAGGTAAAATTCTCACTTGATGATGAAACGACTTTAGCCGATCTCCTGGCGCTCAACCTGCACAAGTACGAAGAGGAGGTCAAAACAATAGTCGACAAGGCAGTGAAAGAAGCAGCAATGGAGAAAACGCTCAAGTATGTTTTACTCAGAAAAAATATCGTTAAATGGTTTTTCTCTTAAATTTTAAATTTTATTAATTGTTTTTATCAAATGTTAAGAGAGTTAGAGGTGACATGGGCAATGATGGAGTTTGAATACACTCTTCATGATAGAACCGGAATTAAGCTACCGAAAGCTAGCGAGGAGCTTGTAGAGACTTTAGAAGATAACCAGGTGAACATGAGAATGCAGAAAATTTTACTTAATGTCACATAACCCCATAATACTAATACGTACACATTTTTTTTATAGAATCAAGTTCAAAATATGATGTCATCCAAGTTTATCGGCTACTTTGAAACTGAAGTGACGGCATGGCAGAAGAAGCTCGGTACGGCAGACGCTGTGATCGCACTGTGGTTTGAAGTGCAGCGCAAATGGCAGTACCTTGAGAGTATATTCGTTGGCTCCGATGATATACGAGCACAGCTGCCGGAGGATTCGAGACGATTTGATTATATTGATAAAACTTTTAAGGTATTTATTTATTTTGCTATGATCGGGTAGTTACGTTGTTGTGTCAATATAATGAAGGTTGATTAACCTACACGATTTTTTCTGTCCCATAACTATTTACAAAAGGCTGATTTAATCAATTGGCTTCATAAGGGCTTCATTGTCACTGATTCACATATCATAACCACTCAACATTTACTTGTACCTTTCTTTTCTATAATGGGAATTCACAGGAGCTTCTAAAAGACATCGGCAATACTCCAAACGTGGTACAATCCACAAATAAACCGGGCCTTTTGGATAAATTAGAGGAGTTGATGAGGAATCTCAATCTTTGTGAGAAAGCGCTCAACGACTACTTGGAGACTAAACGCTTGGCATATCCAAGATTCTATTTTGTGTCCTCTGCAGATTTGCTAGGTATTTTACAGTCCTGTCTATTTATGACGAAATTTATTATTATTATTATTCCAAGTGGTATTCCTTATTATAGTCCCGTTTTACTCGCAGATGTTTTGTCTAACGGTAACAACCCACCAGCTGTGGGCCGCCATCTTACCAAGTTATATGACAACCTGGCAAAACTGGTATTTCCTAAAAATAGTAAGCATGCTTATGAAATGATATCTAAAGAGAACGAGGAGCATGTGCCGTTCAAGGCCCCATGCTGCGATTGTTCTGGCAAGGTAAATAATTAAGTTAAATTGGCTTGTGCTTAACCCAATTACAATAGTTTATTAACAGTACGGGCCTGTTTAGGTGGAGGCTTGGTTGAACAGGGTCACAGATTGTATGCGGTACACATTACGCGACATACTTGAGCATGCAGTTAAATCTTACGAAGACAAGCCTCGCGATGAGTGGGTATTTGACTGGCCTGCGCAGCCGGCGCTTGTCAGCACGCAGATTTGGTGGACCACAGAAACTAATCAGGCTTTCGAGAAACTGGAAGAGGGTTAGCTATAATTATTTGAACTTGTTGATTTCAGCATTAACAACATAATAACTGACGGTACCGTAAACCCAACCCCAACTTTGATTTACGAGGTGCGGTGATTTTAAAAAATACAACCGAATTGAGAACCTCCTCCTTTTTTCTTGAAGTCGGCTAAAATGTAGTTATAATGACGAAATCATTAATTTTTATTTGCGTTACTGTTTCCAATCGATAATATGTCTTCATTAATCTCCTTTGTGTCTACGTGCCAAACATTCGCCGCATGTAAGTACACAATATCGATTTTATAGCAATTTACAACGATCAAAGTAACCTCAAAATTATCAAAGTCACCCCGGTTAACAAATACGACAATACGAGTGACTTGTGCACGTTGTTGCTTACTAGGACGTGCCTCTAATTTCTCATAAGTACCTGATATTTCGTTTTTGACAAGGCTATGAAAATGCGCTGAAAGATTATCAGAAGAAACAAATCCAGCAGCTGAATAATCTTATTGTGCTTTTGCTTGGTGATCTGACTGTGGGCGACCGGCAGAAAATCATGACCATCTGTACCATCGATGTCCACTCTCGAGACGTCGTTGCCAAGCTAATAGCAGCCAAAATAGATAACTCTAATGCTTTCCAGTGGCAGAGTCAACTAAGGTATATGGTGACCAAATTATAAATCTCATCCTTCCGTACAAACCCTTAAAACTAACATATCAGAATGAATTTTGAGTACAGAATTGTAAAATCATACAGTGTAAGTTTATTAAATTACACCTTTATGAAGAAAAGTTTAAATAAAAATCGAAGTTGCATGTTAACAAAAAATAAACACGATACACAACATATAAAATGCTTCAATCAGTATATTTTCACAGGCACCGCTGGGACTACAAGGTGGAAAACTGTTACGCCAACATTTGCGACGCACAGTTCTTGTACGATTACGAGTATTTGGGCAATACCCCTCGGCTCGTGATTACCCCTTTGACAGATCGTTGCTACATAACTTTGACACAGGTATAAGCCGGCCACAAACATTCACAAACTTTCGCCATTATAATATTAGTGTGATGTGAGAAGTATAAGTTTATCCGTTGTCTAATACCTACCCATATTACAAGCTTTACTTACGAGTAGTTTGGGATGGGGCTATGTCATGTGGTGTCATTTGTAAGGAGGTTTGCCGGCTAAAAACGGGCATAGGTATGTTTCAGAAAAACACATGTAGGTTAGGTACATGCTTCGGCGTGAAAAAGGCTTGCTTGCCTCATAACTGTATCCGGGCTCACTGTGCTCGGCCGTCTATATATATTTACTGCCAGTAAGCCCTTCCTTCCCGGCCATTGCATTAATTTACTATTAGCAATGTGCCCATTTCAGAGTCTCCATTTAATAATGGGTGGTGCACCAGCTGGTCCGGCCGGCACGGGCAAAACCGAAACCACCAAGGATTTGGGCAGAGCGCTTGGAATCATGGTATACGTGTTTAACTGTTCAGAACAAATGGATTACAAGTCATGCGGGAACATTTACAAAGGCGAGTAGGTACATATTTCATTTTTCAACATAAGTAACTAATAACTAACTTATTATTTGTTGTAACACTTATCAGGCCTCGCTCAAACTGGCGCTTGGGGATGCTTTGACGAATTCAACAGAATATCTGTGGAAGTGCTATCTGTGGTGTCGGTTCAAGTGAAAAGCCTCTTAGATGCGATTAAATTCAAAAAAAAGAGGTTTGACTTTATGGGAGAACACATTACTATGATACCTACCGTCGGAATGTTCATCACCATGAACCCCGGATACGCCGGTAGGACTGAGTTGCCCGAAAATTTAAAAGCATTGTTCAGGTATGTGTGAAAATAGGTAAACTGAATACTACCGTAAAGTTTCAGTGGAGTAATCTCCCCTTACACTTAATTTTGCTGGGCAGGCCTTGTGCTATGGTAGTTCCGGACTTTGAGCTGATCTGCGAGATCATGTTGGTCGCCGAGGGCTTCCAGGAGGCGCGTCTGTTGGCGCGCAAGTTCATCACGCTGTACACGTTGTGCCGCGAACTGCTCTCCAAGCAAGACCACTATGACTGGGGTTTGCGAGCTATCAAGTCTGTATTGGTCGTTGCTGGCTCCCTAAAGGTCAGCGTATACTTGAACTTAATTCCTTTTTTTTTCATAGGCACGTTAATTTTTTCATCTTTGTGATCTGATGATAAATTGAACTTCATAACAGAAGCGTTTTTGATTATTTCTTCATTCCAATTCAAATCTCCATCAAATCTTGGTACCTACTGTTTTGTATAGGTTAATATGTACAAGTATTAGGAGTCGCTAACTTGCAAGTAAAAAAAAAAAGAAAAACTGGAACAGCCAAAATTATTGTGTACTTACTTCAACAAACGCTAGAGGACTTTCATATTTTTTATATAAATGTATCTTAAAAAGATGTGCAAAATATTCGAAGGACAAGTTAATCGGTAAAGAAGTTAGGCTAAAAATCTTATTTATTCCTAACGACTCAAATTTTTCCAGCGAAGTGACCGTCTAAGGCCTGAAGATCAAGTGCTGATGCGAGCTTTGCGAGATTTTAATGTACCCAAGATCGTGACTGACGACATGCCAGTTTTCATGGGTCTGATCGGTGACTTGTTTCCTGCACTGGATGTGCCCAGGAAACGTGACTTTGACTTTGAAGTAAGATTGAAAGAAGCCGCCGTTAGCATGAAACTCCAACCAGAACCTGGATTCATTTTAAAGGTTTGCAGAATTTTTTGTTATTAATTTTTGCTTTGGAACAATTTCATGAATTGACAATATATTTAATATTAAATAAATTATTTATAGATGGTGCAACTGGTAGAATTATTCGCCGTGCGCCATTCGGTATTTATCGATGGATTTGCCGGCACGGGCAAGTCTGCCATTTGGCAATGTCTGCACAGGACTTACCAAATGATGAAACTAAAACCTTTCTATAATGACCTTGATCCTAAAGCTGTAACTAATGACGAGTTGTTTGGCATCATTAACCCTGCTACGAGAGAATGGAAAGATGGTCTTTTCTCTACTATTATGAGAGATATGGCTAACATGCCTGGCACTGGACCGAAATGGATTGTGCTCGACGGCGACATCGATCCCATGTGGATCGAGAGCTTGAACACGTTAATGGACGATAATAAAGTTGGAATCTTATATTATTTACCAACAGTATATTTTATATTATGGTACCCTCTATAATGCCACTCTATTATTCATTTCGCATTTCAGGTATTAACGCTAGCCAGTAATGAGCGTATAGCATTAACTAAGCCTATGCGCTTATTATTTGAGATTGCCTCGTTGCGGACAGCCACTCCTGCCACTGTGTCGAGAGCTGGCATTCTGTATATCAACCCCCAAGATCTCGGTTGGAATCCGTGAGTACACAACTGTCAGCTGGCTGTGAACATATTCATTACGTACATATGTACTCGTATCTATAAACTTCGATATGTCTTACTCATATTTTGCGCCTTTGCAGCTTCGTGGCTTCCTGGATTGAAACAACGCGAGATGATGAGTCTGAGAAAGCTATGCTGACTATCATGTTTGACAAATATATTCCACCGTTACTGGAAACTTCCAAAAAATACAAACGTATAACACCTCTAACAGATTTACAGCAGATTCAACTGACATGCTACTTGCTTGAGTGCTTCTTAAATAAATCATTGCTGCCATCAGACTGTCCGAAGGAATGGTGAACATTGATTCTAACAATGTCTGATGAACCGATTAATACCTTACATTTAACGTTATGACTAACAATGTGCAATTTATTTAAGGTACGAAATTTACTTCGCGTTCTCGGTGATATGGGGTTTCGGGTCTGGTCTTTTCCAAGATCAGTTAGTGGACTGGCGAACTGAGTTCAGCAAATGGTTCTGCAATGAGTTTAAGCAAATCAAATTTCCGTCCACCGGAACCGTCTTCAGTTTCTTCATTGACCCCGAAACGAAGAAATTTTTACCATGGTCTGAAAGAGTGGAAAAGTTTGAGCTAGATCCAGACTTACCATTACAGGTCTGGTTACCTCTTAAAGTTTGAATTAGCTATGATTTCTGGAACACGAATTCATTGTTTTGTTAATTTCCAGTCTTGTCTCGTATCCACTTCAGAAACCACTCGTATCAGATTTTTCATGGATTTATTAATTGCAAAACAAAAGCCCGTAATGCTTGTTGGCAGCGCCGGGAGTGGTAAGACAGTGAGCGTCGCTGCCAAACTCAATGCTTTACCAGATTCTTATGCAATTACGAATGCACCACTCAACTTTTACACTACATCTGGTAAGTCTTAGAAATAATGCAGTGTAAAACTTCATCAAGGCAGACATGCAAAAACCATATTTCTCGTACTCCTGTTAGCTTTGACTTATTGCTAGGGACCCGGAAAATCGTTTTTTATTAAAATTTTAAGGAAAATAAAAAAGTACCTAGCGAATCAGATAGACGCTGTTCTGCAGGTTCCCTAGAACCGGTCTACATAATATAGTTCGGGAAAAATAAAAAATGGGGGTAAAATACCTACTCAGCATAATTCATGATCAGGTACCATCAAATGAATCAAGAATTTTACTTCCATACTAGGTGTAAACCAAAACCACAAAGAATCCACACAACCCTCACGAATGAATATTATACTGTACCAATGACAATATAATTATCATATGGTAAGGTACCGAAGAAAATGTTTAAATAACTTAAATATTACGAAATAAATTGAATCTCACGGTAGTTTCATGTTGAAAGTTAAATATTGTCACCGTCTCATCGTTGTTATTTGTTTTCGTAGAAATGTTACAGAAGGTGCTTGAAAAGCCTCTTGAGAAGAAATCAGGTCGCAATTTTGGTCCACCTGGGAGCAAATTTATGATATACTTTGTGGATGATTTAAACATGCCTGAAGTAGACTTGTACGGTACAGTACAGCCGCACACACTTATCAGAGAGTTTATGGACTACAAGCACTGGTATTGTAACATTATTATGTCAAAATTAGATTCTCGGGTGATATCATTATTTCAAAATCATTATTTTCAGGTATGATAGACAGAAGCTCTCTCTGAAGGAAATCTCGAATTGTATGTTTGTGTCGTGCATGAATCCTACTGCTGGCTCTTTCACAATTGACCCACGTTTACAAAGGCATTTCTGTACTTTCGCTGTGAGGTACGTACCCACCCACCCATATAGTGTGACAGTAAATGTTTGCATTCTTAAAAGGTTGCTTATAACATTAAATTTGTTTTAGCTTTCCTGCGCTAGACGCGTGTATCCACATCTACGTACAAATTCTATCGCAACACTTGTCAAACCCTCTGAACAAGTTCCTTTTGCCTGTCCAAAAGTTTGCCGAGACACTGGTCAATACGGCTCTGGCACTGCACAACAGACTGTCTTCCATGTTTTTGCCTACGGCCGTTAAATTCCACTACATTTTTAATTTAAGGGACCTTTCAAATATATTTCAGGTAATATCGTTAACACAAAGTGATAATATAATACAGTCACATAAACTACTATTTTTTTTTCTTTTTATTTTATTTGAGAGGAAAAAGTTTTAGCGCAAATTATGATTCTGCGCGGACGAAGTTGTGGGCAAAAGCTAGAAAATAAATAAATAAATAAATAAATTTAGGCACAGTCGAATTTATAGTTTTCCTATTAAATACGTTCAAAATACTCTACAGGGCATGCTGTTTACAACTGGAGATGCTATAAAGGCACATTCAGAATTGATCAGATTGTGGATGCATGAAGCAACTCGCGTGTACTCGGACAAATTAGTTGACTCTGAAGATATTGATTCGTTTGCTAAGCTTATAGCGGAGGTTATCAAGAAAAACTGTGAAGTATGAATTTTCGTCTCGGCTATTCTATTAAGAACTCGATTCACATAATATAATACTTACTATTCTTCTTTGGTGTTAGGAGTTCGATGAAAACGTTGTCTTCGAGAAACCATTAATCTATTGTCACTTCGCGGAAGGAATTGGTGATCCTAAATACTTCCCCATACGAGATTGGCCCCAAATTAAGAGGTTACTTGATGAGTCACTCTCTGGCTACAACGACCTAGTAGCTACCATGAATCTAGTGCTTTTTGAGGATGCCATGTATCATATCTGCCGGTGCGTTGTCAATAATAAATATTCTATAGATAAAAATGCAAAATAATGTGTAGAACCTATTTTGTTTTATTGACATTTCTTTGGTCTAGGATCAATCGAATCCTCGAAGCTCCAAGAGGTAACGCTCTACTGATTGGTGTAGGAGGTTCCGGCAAGCAGTCTTTGTCCAGACTTTCAGCGTATATTTCTGCTCTGGAAGTATTCCAATTACAATTACGTAAAGGCTATTGCATAGTGGATTTGAAGGCCGACTTAGGTAATTGGTACACATATTTCCAACGTAACTCAGTCAATTTTTATGTTTGTTTCTTTATTTTCACGTGTATTTCAGCTGCTTTATATATAAAGTCGGGCTTGAAGAATATTGGCAACATGTTCCTGATGACAGACGCGCAGGTCGCTGAAGAGCGGTTCCTTGTGCTCATCAATGATTTACTCGCATCTGGGGAAATACCGGAGTTGTTGGCTGATGATGAAACGGAGAATATTATTAACGGTGTAAGAGGCGAGGTTAGTCCAAAATATAGAACAACATTCTTATTGCCTTTTAATTTGCAAATCACGATAATATTTTTTTTATATTACCTAATTTTAGACCAAAGCGTCTGGTGTACCTGATACGCGAGAGAATTGCTGGCGGTTCTTTATTAATCGTGTGCGGAGTATGTTGAAGGTATGTTGTCATATTATGAGAAAACTAAGTGTACGAGTGTGGTACCAGTTCTCTTGTTATGTTTCAAGCAATATCGCGGCTGTCTCATGGTGTACAGGTGGTGCTGTGTTTCTCGCCGGTGGGCGCCAAGCTGCGAGTGCGAGCGCGCAAGTTCCCGTCCATCGTCAACTGCACGGCCATCAACTGGTTCCACGAGTGGCCCACCGAGGCGTTGCGCTCCGTCTCAAAACGATTCGTTTCCGAAGTTGAATCTCTGCCGGTATTCAAACTGTCAAGTATAATATGCAATAAACCGCTCGACTAGAGCAATGTCATAATGAGTAGCCTTTAAGCAACGGACTTATGGCTCTCTTGTTGAAATTTCTCGGATCAAATTTTCTATTTCCACTTGACTACCTACATGATTTAATTTGAACTGTGTATGGAAACCGCAAATTTTCTCAGACTGTTTTCAACAAATGGGTCAATGGATTGACCATAAGCATACATACATACATACATACATACATACCGTCACTCTTCTTTTCCACACGGATAGGCAGAGACTACTTTGTCCCACTTGCTACGATCCTGACATACCTCTTTCGCTTCATCCACATTCATCGATCTCTTTATACGTGCTCGTCGGTTTCGGGTACTCTTGACCTGACCTTTTTCCAAAACGTCCCCAATTTGATCACGGAACGTCCGTCTAGGCCTTTCCCTCCCAACGCACCCATTCACACTCCCCATATAAATCTGTTTAGTTAATCTTCTTTCATCCATCCACTCTACGTAACCAAACCAACTAAGCATACTTTTTTCTATCCTAGTCACTATATCTTATTTCACACCAGCACGTTCCCTTATCACACTATTCCTTAATCTAACTTTCAGTGATACACCTTCCATACTTCTTAACGCTCTCATTTCTACTGCATTTATTCTACTTTCATGCTTCTTTTGCCATACCCAACTTTCGCTACTGTACATTAGTGTTGGAACGAGCACCCTTCTGTGAACAGCCAGACGCGCCTTTTTTGACATTTTCTCACTGCTCACAAAGGAGCAACCATGTTTCCTTAACCATGAGCACTGAGCGTGAAACAGTATTTTTTGTTCATGAATTTAGTTTAGTCCTGTATAAGCACGATCAAATATGTGAAGATTGAGAGTTTCAATTTTTTTGTTGGTCATGAACACGTTTTAGTTGAAAATATTTACAACCTATCGGCCGCCTGTGTTTAAATTACTCAGATTCGTACAATTCACGTTTTTCGCTTCTATTAAACATATCTAACCACCGTATTATTATTCTATTAAACGTATCTAACCACCATCCGAGACTGACTTACCCACATAATAACAGAGGCTTAACTGTGATACTCGCTCGCAATCGCCATCGTGATCATTTTGACAGTACTTGTATGAATGTGACAGCTAGCAGATTCCGATGCCAATTGACAATATTTCAAAAAAAAATCATAAATCAAAAACCATTTCGAGAAAAGCTCACACAAAAAATATATTTTTGATTTTTTTGTACAATATTTTAATATTAGCAAAATATGTAAGTAAAAATAAGTAAATTAGCAAAATATGTAAAACGGGAAATGACGTCCAATAGCAGGTCCAACACTGCCATTATAAAAAAGCCTTGTCTTCCGGGCTTCCGTTTGACATTTACAACTTTCACAACACAACTCTACAGACAGAGCCCATACATGAACTATCAAAATGAACACGATGGCGATTGCGAGCGAGTAGACAAAAAGTTTAGTCTCCGATTGCAGTCGTACCTATAGGTATTTATTTTCCACAACTTGACATGGACAAATTCAAAGTTAATTCTACTTATTTGACAGGTGCACCTTGTGGACCCGGTCGCAAACTTCATGTCTCACGTGCACCAAAGCGTAAATAAAATGTCAGCGGTGTATTTTCAAAATGAAAGGAGATACAATTACACGACACCGAAAACTTTCCTTGAACAAATTGCTCTCTACGGCAAACTTCTGAATGAAAAGTCTTCTAGCTTAAAGATGATGATAACTAGGTTGGAAAACGGCTTGACCAAGCTGGCGTCATGCGCCGCCGACGTCGCCGTATTGAAGGTGACTTGTTATTACGTTATTGTTATTAGCCTCACCCATCGAATCCATTTTCAACAAACGCCGCACCCGCTTGCCAGCGAGTTACGTAAAAAGCCTGCAGTTCCTTCATACTCATCTCAGTGATGTCTTGGTGCTGGCGGCTGTGGACAAACGACCTTATGCATCCGACATACACTTCGTCAGTTTATTCGTCTTTTAAATTCTTTTGATATGATCAAAGTGATTTCGGGATGTTCAATGTCGTAAAAATACAACAAAGTTTTTTTTTGGAAGCGAAATTTTGTTTTCTAATTTTCTAAACGTTTATGTAAATCTGCTTTATTAGACAACACTAGCAGAACAAGAGATAATACTGAAAGTTAAAAATAAGGCCGCTGAAGAACTGATTGAAGTTGTTGGCGCCGAAAGCGAAAAAGTGTCGAAGGAAAAAGCATTTGGTAAAGAATTTTTTTTTCGTGGTTTTGGCTTTATAGTACACTAGCTTCTGCCCGCGACTTCGTCCGCATAGAATTAGCAATTGTCATCATTGTCATGGTTATCGCTATCCCGAGGGAACTATGCAATTTTCCGTGATAAAAAGTACTGGCCTATGTTTTAATCTAGGGTAGGTACCAGCTATCTCCGTTACAAATTTGATCCAAATCCGTCCAGTCGTTTTAACGTAAAGAAGGAACAAATATACACACTCACTCACATCCTCACAGACTTTCACGTTTATAATATTACTAGGTTTTACCCGCGACTTCGTCCGCGTCAGACTTAATTTATCTTCAATTAACAAAGCAATTTCCGGGTAAGAATACAAAAATCCAAATTGTATACAAAAGTCATTTTAGCTATATTTCTCGATATATTAAGCATTAAGCAATTAACAGTTTTTTTTTGTAAGAGTTCAAGTGATAGCTATCACTTCTCCCTAGGGCCACTTTTAAGGAAATCCCCACCGATCTCTTATTTTCTACCCTGTGAGTTTTTTTTTCTCAAAACACCACTGTGGTCCTATAGTTCCCGTAAGAAATTAAAAATCCATTCTTATAGTGCCCCTCTACTCTGTTGATCTTCAAGGGATATTATATCTGGTGAATATCAATAATCTATATTAGCAAGTCACTTTGGGAGTTGGGGACCCAGTCGCACAACTCGTTCATAACTGACATCTTCTACTCATAAACTCCCTGCCAAACTTCACGTATCTGGTACAAAGAGCCAAGGACTTTCCTGCAAATTTGCGAGTAGTAGAGACGTAGGCTACCTGCAAACTGCCTCCGTCCCAAATTTCGGGTCTCTATAGCAGCCATATTGTTAAAAGGACAATAATAAAAAAAGGTACTTATCCTATTACCTATGCCTAGTTCTAAGCGCCAATTTTATCGGTTCAGCCGTTCTCGAGTTAAAAATAGTGTAACTAACACGACTTTCTTTTATATACTGTACTGATTAAGTACTGTGCCTCGCAAATAAATACCGTAAAACAGAGGTGCGAGCCCGGGATTTGAATTCACGACCCGATTTAGATAGAATTAATAATATCTTTTGTTGAATCAACTGTAGCTGCCGAGGAAGAAAAGAAAGTGAAAGTTATTGAAGAAGATGTAACAATAAAAGCAAAAATTTGCGCCGACGATCTGGCCAAAGCTGAGCCAGCTCTACTTGCGGCTCAAGAAGCCTTAAATACTTTAAATAAGAACAACCTGACAGAATTGAAGGCTTTTGGTTCTCCTCCTGATGCTGTAGTAATGGTCACTGCAGCGGTGCTTGTCCTTTTCGCTAAAAAGGGAAAGATTGCAAAAGACCGGTCCTGGAAAGCTTGTAAGGTATTGCTACTAGCACGATAAGGCATTTCTATTGTATTATAAATGGCTAAACATAAAAATTGATTTGCCTTTTACATTTACTTTGAACTAAACCACTAAATTTTCTGTATTCAAGGTCATGATGGCGAAGGTAGACCAGTTCTTGAACGATCTAGTATATTATGACAAGGAAAACATACATCCTGACGTTATTAAGGTAAGTACTTACGTGAACCTAAGGTAACCTAACGAATTGTGGCTACGTTATAATACCTAATTGTCTGTGGGCCAAATTTCAGCGTAATCTTTGAAGTTTTGTTTTGTGCTTTGAAGTTTGAGCTCTGCGATGGTCGACAAGTCCGTCACGGTTGGTTTTTATTTTTATTAATACACAAGAAGATAATTCTGTTGCCAGGCGGTTCTACCGTACATCAAAAATCCGGAATTTGATCCAACAATTATTGCATCAAAATCTGGAGCCGCAGCTGGTCTCTGCTCTTGGGTCATCAACATCTGCAAGTTTTACGATGTGTTCGTGGTGGTAGAGCCCAAGAGGAAGGCGCTCGCAGCCGCCAACGCCGAGCTGCAGGCTGCCAGGGACAAGCTCACTTTCCTCAATGATCAACTCAAGGTAAGTAGCGTTTTAAATTTAGTACCTATTTGTAGGAGTAACGATTGAGTAAAGTAAAAAGGCTGCCGCCGGAAGCTCTTACCTGATACTCTGCAGAACCCGGGGGGCGTCAGTAGCGGCACCGTTGCTGTTCAGGTCTTCAGAATCACCGTTAACTCTTACCTCGAATGTCACATTTATCCTTAGGGTTTACAGGACGAGTGCCACGATAAAGTTCATGAGTTGCAACTGGCGACTTTTGTTTAAATTTGAATTTGAGGAATATGCTGCTTGGTAATAAATAACGACCAGCTAGTCGATCAGCTGTTATGTTATAAACAACAAAAAGAGTGTGGAGCGGAAGTATACAAAATTCGGTTAAATAGTGTTAGTACGGTGTGACCACAGAGAAATAGAACAAATGGATGGGAGAATGTCTTAATAGCAGTGGCAAGACTGAAAATTTACCTAGTATTGTTCATGTTTATTTTTCCTTGGCTTTATCTATAGGAATTAGAAGATAAATTAGGAGTGCTCATGAAAGCTTTCCAAGAGGCTGTGAATGAGAAAATGAAGTGCCAAGCTGAAGCCGATGCAACAAATTATACCATTGACTTAGCCAATAGGCTAGTGAATGGTTTAGCTTCAGAAAAAATTAGGTAAGTACTTACCAGTTCTATTATCTGCTCAAATTCTTTACTCAGTGAACAAAAAACAACCTTCGCAGGGTAACGGCAACCTGATTCAATAAATTAATTATATACTCTTAAATATGTGTACAGAAATGGGGTTGTGTATAATTTACGCTAATTATAGTAAAGTTGAGATATTTTCTGTTTAGTACCTAGTGGATATACTATGTTCATTATCTCAAGCGCCTGGAGGTTGTATTTGTGCCCAACCGTACAGCATAGGCGTAATAAGTACATATAGTAAAAAAAATAAGTACAATGGAAATAGCAAGTGTTTACGTCTCAGGTGGTCTGCAACAGTATTGAGCTTAAAGGAGTCTGGTGTGACGTTGCCTGGCGATATTCTGTTGGTGTGCGCTTTTATTTCATACGTGGGTTGTTTTATGCGCCGCTACCGACTGCAGCTCATTAATGACGATTGGGTGCCAACGCTAGCCAAAACCGATGTAAGTAATTCTAAATTACACCCGCTTTATTCTATATGGTATACCGTTTAAAACGCACGGTTGGTTAAACAGCCTAAAATCGAGTCGACGGAAGGTCTGGACCCGCTATCGATGTTGACGGACGATGCACAAGTCGCATGCTGGAACAACGAGGGCCTACCAACTGACACGATGAGCGCCGAGAATGCTACTATCCTCACCAACTCTGCACGCTGGCCGCTCATGATTGACCCCCAATTGTAAGACTATACAGCTAACTTGCATAACGCTTGTATCGCTAGAATTAGGTATGTAATATAAAAGAGCAGCATTACTCGACTTCAACCTATATAAGTACGTCCCACTGCTGTGCTGGGCACAACTTAACAAAGCAACGCGGCAACTGAAAGTACACATACCTTCAAGAACACACACACACACACACACACACACACACCAGGACCTTTATGTTTTATTATCTTTCATTTGCAGGCAAGGCGTAAAGTGGATAAAAACTAAATACGGGGACTCGCTGGTCGTGATTCGACTCACGCAGCGCAATTACATTGATCGCATTGAGCGAGCCGTCACCAGCGGCAACGTTGTGCTCTTGGAGAATATAGACGAAACCGTCGATGCAGTGCTGGACCCACTACTCGGACGAGTTCTGATAAGAAAGGGCAAAGTTTTAAAGGTAAATAGACATAATGAGGTCGGAGCAAGTTTTTCAATACAGATACCTACCTACGACTGACGTCTAAAGCGAGCTTAATGTTTTAGATTGGTGACAGAGAAATGGACTATCATCCAAACTTCCGCTTGGTTATCCAAACTAAATTGGCCAACCCACATTATCAGCCTGAAATGCAAGCTCAGTGCACCCTTATTAACTTCACTGTAACCAAGGACGGGTAAAAACATAGTGAATGGCGCCAATTGCTAAAAAATACATGTAATTCAAACAATAATTTTTTTAAATAATTGTCTACAGCTTAGAAGAACAACTTTTAGGTGAAGTAGTAAAAGCTGAAAGACCAGACTTGGAAACCTTACGAGCGGGGCTGACTAAACAACAAAATGATTTCAAAATCACTCTGAAAACACTCGAAGACGACTTATTGAAGCGTTTGGCTAACGCCGGTGCGGATATTCTTAGTGACTCTGCACTGGTAATAAACTTAGAGACCACCAAAAAGACGGCTGCTGACATAGAAATAAAAGTCGAAGAGGGAAAAGTGACATCTGTCAAGATTGACGAGGCTCGTGAGAGATACAGGCAAGTTAAAAAGCGAGGTAGCATTTCATACTAGCAAATTCAGGAACTATACTTTATATTTATATTTGTGTTAAAACAGGCGAGCGGCTACACGTGCATCACTGCTGTACTTCATTTTAAATGAGATATACAAGATCAATCCGATGTACCAGTTCTCGCTGAAAGCGTATAACGTCGTATTTAAAGATGCGCTGGCCAAAGCCGAGCACGGTGATGACCTGGAGGCCCGGGTCTGCAATCTGCTCGATAGCATCACCTTCTGTGTGTTCGTGTACACTAGCAGAGGGCTGTTTGAGAGGGACAAGCTCGTGTTTTTGTTCTTAATCACGCTACAGGTAGATGCAATGTACCCTAAAGGCCCTTACCTACCTAAGTACCTACCCTCTTTTTATCTAATTGGTCTTCCTGGTCTTTCTTACAATTATTTACTTTCCCACATCCAACCTTCCAGGGCCGTCTTTAAACTATTTGAGGCCCTGGGCACATTAGGAGGCACATTAGGCCCCTATGACCTAAATATCGGTTATCATTTGGTAATCTGGCAGGAACTAGGGGGCCCCATTCGATCGCGGGGCCCTGGGCACGTGCCCATAGTGCCCAGTGGAGAAGAGGGGCCTGCAACCTTCAGCAGTAGTCTTTTAAGATTTTATTGAACATGTAAACAATCAATAGCCATTGCTGATATACTTGTTGGCGAAACTTCAAATACTTACTTATTGCAATAACTTTTACAATAAAAACAGGTTTTACAAGGTGAGGGAAAAGTTGATCCACGTGAATTGGACTTTTTACTGAAGTATGCAGTAGCACCGGAAAACTCTCCGTACCCTTGGCTTTCCAACAATGGTTTTGGTGGAATTATAGCCTTGACCAAGATGGATGCTTTTGAAGGCTTAGACAAAGAAATAGAAGGGGCAGCAAAGAGGTACTAAGCATTTCAAGTCCTACCTACTACTAGTAGAATATTATAAAAGAGAAAGATTGTGTGAGTATGTACTTTACTATCCCGATAGTCCCACGGAATATACTAGATTTTCGCATAAAAATAAATTCGCGAAAACTACTCAACGAATTTTGATGAAACTTTACTGTAATATCGTCTATACGTCAACATGTATACATCGCTCACTCAGCTATTAAGGCTTATATATAAATAAATCAATTAATTTTCGAGTTGTCAGAACATGGTACTGTATAATTATAAGTATTCTATATAAGTATGTTAATATACTAAAAGTCTAATTAAGATAAATGAAACAGTAAAAAATTTACCTATACTAACAAATTAGTTGTTGTTTTTATGTCATCTTCTATGAACGACAGGCCATAGTCAGCTGCCGACTTCGTGAGCCGAAATCTACTCCGAAATTCTTCATCGTCATACTCCGTATAATGTTCTATTCGGCTTCTAATAACTGGGGTTTTCCGTGGACGTGATATTTGTCCAACGAACTCGTCGAACTCGTCCTCCAATAAATCAAAAGGATCCATTTTCGTTACTTTTCACCTCAAATACCTACTAGCTCACAGCTCGAACCCTAAAGCAAAGCCCGCCAAAATAAAACCCGCGCAAACTGTCACTTAGGTTATGAATACAAAATATTTACCTTGCTACTCCGCTACTTACGTGCAAGATAAGATATTTATATTTTGTGTTCATTGAAATGGACCTCCGCAATGTAACGCCTGATTCAATAGAAGAAGTGAGGTTATGTTTATGTGATAGTTAAAAAAAATAACAGCCACTTGATCTGGCTGTAAAATTAATGGGCAGCAACAGACAGCAACATTGGCTTAACCTACACTTGTAAAATAGAAATTTCAACTGCCACGATTCAGCTAACTGGCAATTAAAAATCAAATGGTGAGACAGGCCCTTAGTATTTTAAACGCGGTATTTTTGAATTTATATTTTTTGTAGGTATGCCTCCTTAAGTGCGATGTACCAAAAGTACATTATGCTAATAAGGATTTTTATAACAGGACCACGAAAATAAACCTGAACAAATTGATTGCTGAGACACTATGGAACCCTCTCTCAGTAAACGTCATTGTGACGTTATATTGAATTGATTGACAAGGTAAATCATTGTGATGTTTACTGTGAGAACGTTCTACGGTGAGTCAGGAATCAAATGGTTCTACAGTACACTCTAGAATCATAAAATTTACATAAATTATAACGATGTTCATTATGGGAAATTGCATTGATTTATTTTTTGTTCCACTTGATTTCTGTAAAAAATCCGGAATTTCACTCGTAAATTCTAGAATCGTAAACAAAATTTCTTATTTTATGTGAGCAATGCCTAAGTATTACGCTAATAATTACCTACCTATCTCAATTTTTTGCATAATTTGCATCTATATATGTAAGTATTTTCATTTTCTACTCATTTTGGAACAGATGGCAAAAGTACACCGACGGTGAGGCTCCTGAACGAGATAAACTACCAGGAGAGTGGAAGAACAAAACTTCACTACAGCGTCTATGCATCATGCGAGCTTTGCGGCCCGACCGAATGTCCTATGCTTCTAAGTATACAAAAACTTTTGTCACTAGTATTGTACTTAATGGCTTCCTATTTTATTTTTGATATGAATATAGGTACAGATGTCGTTACTTTTTTTAAGTACATGTTTTTTTTCTAGCGCGTTTTGTGAAGAAAATCTCGGCACAAAATATGTAGAAGCAAGAACACCCCCATTAGAAGTATCGTTCCAGGAGAGCAACTCCACAACTGCCATGTTCTTTATCTTATCCGCGGGAGTAGACCCGTTAAAGGTACTTTTTTTGAAGTACTTCTGTTTTAATAATAATAATAAATTTATTTATTTTACACAATAATTGTCACATATTTAATAACAAACTTATAGGCTAAAGATAACCAAAAGGAAAAATAATGTATTTAAATACCCTGAACTAGGAAGCAGGTATGTATTCCTGTGTCTCAGCTGTATGAGTAAATGATTTTTGCGGCAGTTTAGTTAATTAGGTTTGGTATAAATAATCATTTAATTAGGTGTAAAAAACTTAAAAATAAAACGTAAACAATTGTATTTTTAATTATTATTGAAACGGTCAGTCAAATTAACTCCGCACTTTTGGGTTGGTAACTAAATAGGTATCCGCGTCATCACAATGCCATACCGGGTCAATGCTAAATAATCTAGTTTTAGTTGACTATCCGCCCGAACCTCTCTCGATCCCACTTTGTCGTCCTTCTTCGCGCCCCTGTGCCGCGCGGGCGAAGACTCATTTAAGCGATTGGTCTATAGATACTTATTGTAGAAAATCGAATCCTGTGTTCAAGGATTTGGAGAAATTGGGTCGCAAACTGGGCTTCGCAGTGGACAAGAAAAATTTCCATATCGTGTCTCTGGGACAAGGCCAAGAGGTAGTCGCGGAGGAAGCAATGGCTGTTGCATCCGCCAATGGGCACTGGGTTATCCTGCAAAACATACATTTAGTGGCCAAGTGGCTCGCTACATTGGAGAAAAAAATGGAAGAGACCTTTGAGGATCCTGACCCTAACTACAGGTTAGCCTCATCTATTATGATTTTACCGAATGTACATTACGACCACAGCTTGATATTAAATTTGGTTTGATGTTACATCAGGTTGTACTTAAGTGCTGAACCAGCAGGCGATCCGGCGTATCACATTATTCCACAAGGTATCCTGGAATCTTCTATCAAGATCACTAATGAACCTCCCATTGGGATGTGGGCTAACTTGCATAAAGTAAGGCATCTATGAATTTGTTTAAACAAAGAAAAAAGAATTAGATTTTACCTACTTTGAAAAATAAAAATGTATTTTCAGTCGTTAGATAACTTCAATCAAGAAACTTTAGAGATGTGCAGCAAAGAAGCCGAGTTCAAATCGGTTTTATTCGCTTTGTGCTACTTCCACGCTGTGGTCGCAGAGAGACGTAAATTCGGCCCTCAGGGATGGAACAGGTGGGTTTTTATATTATTTTTTAGTAGGTTGTGTAAGATAAATGTGGTGTAATAGTTATTTAATCGCACAAAAACACGGGAAATTGCATATAGTTATCTGCCTATAAACGAAATCTACTCGGATAAAGTCGCGGGCAAAGGCTAGTTTGCTATAGTTAATACTAGCTGTTGCCAGCGACTTCGTCTGCAAGGAATTCGTTTATCGCTATCCCGCGGGAACGACGCAATTTTCAGGGATAAAAAGTAGCCTATGTGCTATTCCGGACTTTTCTCTATCTATGTGCCGAATTTCATCCAGAAACGTTGGGCCGTTCTGGCGTGATTGAGTAACAAACAAACATCCATCCATCCATCCATCCATCCATACTTTCGCATTTATAATATTAGTTAGAAGTTAGATTAGATTAGCTGCAAAGCCTGCAAACCTAAGTTCAATTTTACAGAATGTATCCGTTCAATTTCGGCGACCTTACAATTTGCGTGTTTGTATTATACAACTACCTGGAGGCGAATCCTCGTGTCCCGTGGGAAGATTTGCGGTATCTTTTCGGAGAGATCATGTACGGTGGCCACATCACCGACGACTGGGACAGACGGCTCTGTCGCACATTCTTGCTTGAATACATGCAGCCAGAGTTGGTTAGTACTTTTGTTTTAAATAATAAGAAAGACCGAAGTCTTTATTAAACTGAAGGCGTTGCTGTTGAGTCCGTTTGGTGTAATTTGCTTAACATGAAGTGGTCGCTGGTCGCCGTGACCCACAAATGTCGATTTCACTTTATTTTTAGACCACTTGAATAATATGAAAAGCAATATTATCTAAGAAGTACCTACAATTATACATGTAAATAATTATTTATAGGTGGACGGTGAATGCCAATTAGCCCCAGGCTTTATTTCACCGCCCAATTCCGACTATGTGGGCTATCACGCTTACATAGACGACTTCCTACCCGTCGAGACACCGTACTTATATGGTTTACACCCTAACGCGGAAATTGGATACTTGACTACAGTGTCAGAACGACTCTTCAAGGTATATAAAACGTTCCTTATTCTTCATATCATCACTAATTATTATTTTCATTATTTGGAAACTACTTACCTAACTACATATTGCTATCGGCTTAGGTTGTGTTTGAAATGCAACCCCGTGACACCGGAGCGCAGGCTGGCGGAGGCGCTACAAAAGAAGAGTTGGTTTGTATCGGAACACATGGTGGTCTGTGTTTTATAAATACTAGCTTAATGTTTATATAGTATCTTTTAGTTCGCATTCCTATGGGTGTCCTGAATTACTTTATGCTATGTGTGCTATTACTTATTCTGTGGCTATGTCGCTGTAACTTTCATAGAATTAGGTTACTCTTTTAGGTTACAGCCCTATCCCGTTAGCCGTTACTATAATAAAACTAGAAAGGGACAATATATATTTGGTTTTCATCATTTAAACGTTAGTTTCGCGCCTTTATTGACAGGTTCGAGCCCAAATCGAAGACATTCTAGACAGGGTGCCGGAGCCATTTAACCTTCAAGAGCTGATGGGCAAAATGGAAGAGTTGACTCCTTATACGATCGTCGCCCTCCAAGAGTGCGAGCGAATGAATATTCTAATGGGTGAAATACGACGATCGCTTAAAGAGGTCGAACTTGGAATGAAGGTGAGAGAGGCTGTAATTAGTGTTGTAAATGGCTCGAGTTCTGAAGTCCTTTTTAGACTACTTACTTAACAGAGGACTCGGTTAACTCGAAGAATCCGAGTCCCGAGCCGTGTCGAGTTTAATTTGACTGTCTAAAAAAAAGTACTGGAGTAGAAAAAATATCACTTGACTTATAACTTATAATTGATCGCGTGATGTTCATCTTTAGCCTTTATAATTAAAAAGTGGTAGGAAGTTTTGACAAGTGAACTTAAATCCAGGGTGAGCTGACGATTAGCAGCGACATGGAGAATCTGATGGAATCCCTATTCATGGACAACGTGCCCGCTTCGTGGACCAAGCTCGCCTACCCCAGCCTGCTGGGGCTTGCTTCCTGGTTTTCTGATCTCTGTCTGCGGCTCGCCGAACTCGAGGGTTGGTCCGGCGACTTCAATGTAAGCATGAAAGTTTTATAATATGCTTTCGTTTTACGGGGTAACAATCATACACATGTAATAAGGTACAATACAATACAATACAATACAATAACTCTTTATTGAACACCACATATAACAATCAAAACAGAAAAAGGTATAAAGGTATAAAGGGGTAAAGGTAAGGTACATAGATAGGACACTCAATATTCTAACAATATTTGTAGTTGCCCCCGGCTGTCTGGCTGGCCGGGTTCTTCAACCCGCAGTCGTTCCTCACGGCGATCATGCAACAGACGGCCAGGAAGAACGAGTGGCCGCTCGACAAGATGTGCCTCAACTGCGATGTCACAAAAAAATTTAGGAGCGATTTTAGGTAAGTGATCAGCAACTTAATGCAATTCGCTCAATGTAAATTATAGAAATTATAGAGAAATTGTTTGTATTAAATTTACAAAAGCACTGCTCAATGTAAGTGCCTTTAATAATTGCGCCTCAATCAGTCCTTCTGCAGTGGAATTAAAAATAAAGTTAGGCTGTCGTTTGTTTATCCCGTGGTGTACAGAGTCCGTCACTCATTTGTATTATGGCGGCCAAGAGGTTAATTCTCCATTTAAAGTGTGTACAATGTGTAGTGCTCCGCCGCGCGAGGGCGCCAACATCCACGGGTTGTACATGGAGGGCGCGCGTTGGGACACGGCCACGGGCGGCATCGTGGAGTCCCGCATGATGGAGCTGTTCCCCATCGTGCCCGTCATCTACGTCAAGGCCGTGACGCAGGACAAGCAGGACACGCGCAACGTGTACGAGTGCCCCGTCTACAAGATCCGGTCAGTATACATGGTGCCCGGTGCCCGCGTGGCGCGGGATGACCACTAGTATAAGCTACTAGTTGCTCCGTATTGGGCTGTGCCTGTGCAGTAGAGTAGTGACGCATGTTTGTTGTCGGCAGCATGCGCGGGCCCACGTTCGTGTGGACGTTCAATCTGAAGACGAAGGACAAGCCCACGCGCTGGACCCTGGCTGGAGTCGCGCTGCTGCTAGGCGTATAACTAGTTCTAGTAATGTTACTTATTTATTACGTAAACGTTATTTAATTCTTTTCTCCTGACAAATTTTATGAATTTAGATTATTTTTGGTGATTTTGTACATATTTTAATTTATGCTATTTTAATAATTATGTACCTAATTAATTAATAATATTTTAATTGTATTACAAATAAATGGTAAATGTACCTATTATTTTTGATGGTCTACCTTACCTACCCATGTAGTTATTTTCTCAATGTACCTGTTTTCTGTACCTATTGTTTATTATGTGGTGTATAATAAAGAGTCATTTTATTGTATTGTAAATCAATAAAGATGTGCGTCACTATCAAGATTTTTTATTATTATTCGGTATTTTTTCTTTATCAACTATAAATGAAGTCTTCAACGAAGAAGGGAACAAACCTAAATGAATTTTACCTCTTGGCTTGACTTCACACACACGTTCACAAATCTATGACATGGAGTGTGAGTGTGGACTGTGGACTGAGAGACCACTTGGTTTTTAATGGTAAGTGTCAAATGTAGTAGTAGCGAATTACTTAGTAAAAAAATCCTGGAATTCGTAAACAATTCACTAAAAAGTTATATAGCCAAAGGTGTGGTCCCTCAGTTCACACACTGAACCTTCCACTTCTGGGAAAGTGTTTAATAAATATGCTGGCTTATTTTGATATTACAGATTTAGTAAAAACGTGAATTTCTACTATTTGATTTTAATCTGTCAATTATGTGTTTATAGACAAAATTGTAATCACACACGTTTATGGCACTTCGGACTCAACTATATAGTACATTACTGCAGAGGCCGTGAAGTAAGGGATTGCAGGACGAGATTGGGGTACACTGCCGAGTCGTAGACGAGGCCGGATAAAACGAGTCCTGCAATCCCTGTTTCCGGCCGAGGATTGTATAGTGCTTTTCTCAAGCAATGCGAGGAAATCAAGTAAAAATTGTTTAATTAGCCGCTTTTTTAATTGTTTAAACATGCCATTTGAACAAACTATTGCTCGCGCCATGTTTAACCGCACATCCACCACCGCAACACCGCGCCCGCCGCCGCACCGCACCGACCGCGTCGCATTACTTCTTGCTTCTTGGCCGAGGCCGTGAATGTGTAACTTCATGGCTTAGAACTTAGTTACTTCGATTTAGCGTCGTGAGCGCTTAGTGGAACCGTGGAACACACCCAATGTAAAGTTCGAAATATCTGGCAAATTTGCTTCCAAAATTAACACTAACTTTTTTCTTCTTTTACGTGATTGGTTAGTAATTGAAGTAATTGGCCAATCAGAAACAGTCTTATAACGACGGCGAGAAGGTGCAACTAGACATGGTTTACAATCTCCTTCACAACGATATTCGAAAAAGACTGCAACGCGAGGAAGTCACGAGTTTTTCCGAGCTGCATCATGCTCGTCAGATCGAAGACTCCGTGGAAGCCCCGAGGAACGTCGGCGCTGCTTTTCACCACTAGATTGGGCTAGTATCAACAACTATGACTAAATTTCTGCTCCTCACCCCTAGATGGCGTTGATTCTGGTTCTGCTTTTCACCACTAGATAGCGCTAGTATCAACAACTATGATTAAAGTTCTGCTCCTCACCCCTAGATAGCGCTAGTAGAACCGACTGTGATTCTGGTTTGGCTTTTCACCACTAGATGGCGCTAGTATCAACAACTATGACTAAAGTTCTGCTCCTCACCCCTAGATAGCGCTAGTTGAACCGACTGTGATTCTGGTTTGGCTTTTCACCACTAGATGGCGCTAGTATCAACAACTATGATTAAAGTTCTGCTCCTCACCCCTAGATGGCGTTAATTCTGGTTCTGCTTTTCACCACTAGATGGCACTAGTATCAACAACTATCATTAAAGTTCTGCCCCTTACCCCTAGATGGCGCTAATAGAACAGACTGTGATTCTGGTTCTGCTTTTCACCACTAGACAGCGCTAGTATCAACAACTATGATTAAAGTTCTGCTCCTCACCCCTAGGTGGCGTTGGTTCTGGTTCTGCTTTTCACCACTAGATAACGCTAGTATCAACAACTGTGATTAAAGTTCTGCTCCTCACACCTAGATGGCGTTAATTCTGGTTCTGCTTTTCGCCACTAGATGGCGCTAGTATCAACAACTATGATTAAAGTTCTGCTCCCCACCCTTAAATGGCGTTGATTCTGGTTCTGCTTTTCGCCACTAGATGGCGCTAGTAGCAACAACTATGATTAACTCTCCAAGCAAGATGTATTCTGTGAACCGCATTGAGATTTTCACACAAAAATAGAAAAAAAAACAATAAAATTAGTGTGTTCCCCATACTTAGAACCGAAACTCAAATTATTTTTTTTATAAAATACGTGTGAGGTATTTTTTTCTAAACCGAATAGTTTGCGCGAGAGACACTTCCAAAGTGATTAAAATGTGTGCACCCCCCCCCCCTGCAACTTCTAAAATAAGAGAATGATAAAACTAAAAAGAATATATAATGTACATTACCATGCAAACTGCTACCGTAAATTGGTTTGAACGAGATCTAGTAAGTAGCTTTTTTTTATTTAATATTTGTCTGTCTATACTATAAGTCAATATAAAATGACCTCACATTGCCTACATTTTGCTTAAGAGCAGCTAGCTTATTACGTAACTCGCTCGCAATCGCCATCGTGTTCATTTTGACAGTTCTTGTATGAATGTGACAGCTAGCTGATTCCGATGCCAATTGTCAGCCCATATATGAACTGTCAAAATGAACACGACGGTGATCGCGACCGAGTTACGCAATAAGCATGCAGGGCTCTGCTAACACTGGATTTTATAATAACTTGGCGAATTTGTACGGAATCCTCGGTGCGCGAGTCTGACTCGCACTTGGCCGGTTTTTTATTAGTTAGTACCGTAAAACCCCGTCTATTCGCCTGGTATCCCTATCTTCGCCTATTTTCATAAAAGTTGAAATTCCCGCCTAGTTTTTAGGTCACGTTCCGCACAAAACTGCTAAATAGAAAGCGTTTTTTATGCTGGACCATATTCTCGCATTAATTGTGGCTAACTTAACGCCGTTTACGATAAGTGCCGTTTTTTCGGTGACAGGGCAACACGTGTTTTTTTTTACCTCTGCGGAACTTTGCTATAAGCACTAAAGAAAAGATAAAGGAAAGTTTTTTCTTGTATTATAATCTAAGTACGACTAATGCTCTTTCTTATGGAATTAATTATTTTTAACTAACCTATATATTTACGTCGCAATCGATTAATATGTAATTGAGGCCTTTTTCCGGCCATTTTGTAGCTATACTTCGCCTACCCCTAGGGTTGTCAATCAAAGTGTGTGATATATTTAAAATTTCAATCAATATTGCAGATTTCTTTTTGTAAACATTTTTCCAGTAATTTAATAATTATTTTGACGGTTTTCCCGTTAGAATCAATTTCAAAATATTTTTGAATTAAAAAAAACATACAAAAAAATCCAGAAAATTAAGCGAAACACAGAATGAAATGTGACTTATCTAATCGGATTGTGATTTAGTATAAGAAAAAATAGATACCTACTCAATTTTCTAATTAATTTGTATTTTTTATTAATCCTAAGCCATTACCCTTTTTTTTGTAGTCGAGTAAATTAGCGTGATTTTTGACAACCCTATCGAAAATACAGCAAATGTATGAAACTAGCTTCAGTTACACAGCCTACCATCGTTTTCTTTTAAATGTGACCTATTTTGGAATGTTTAAGGCTCATAATTGAAATACACGTTAAAAATGCATAAGATTGCTGGAGGCAATTCCAAATTTTGTCTATAATTGATGCCCCAGCTATATGTAGGCGAAGACAGGGCATTTTGCCTATACTTCGCCTACCACCTTTGGAGTCCAATTGTAGCCATTCATTAGCGAAATTTAGACCTTATGCTACGGTAACCTATGGCCCTAGATAGGTTAGATCGTTTTTTGATCTTAACGAGCAAAAATACATGTAAATCTGAGAGGAATTTTCAAAAAAGTGTCAAGACCCAGGCGAAGATACGGAACTCTACGGTAGTGCTTGTTTTTCGGGTCTTTTTGCCGTCCCCTTGCTGTACTTTTAATAAATTATAAAAATAGTCAAATTTATATTTACTGTTAGGTAATGTTTTTACTTTTTAGAATCTACATTAAATGGGCAGTATTTTTTATAAACAAAGTTAAATACAAAAATATTAAAACATACGGGTTTATTTGTGTATTTCGTTACTACTACTTAAAGGATTATTATTTTAAGTATTGCGTCAAAATTTGCTTCGAAACCCTAAAAATCTGATATGGGGAATGAATTGGGCATCATCTAGTTACCTGATAACGACACCAAACTTGACCCAAAGGTCCAAATTAATCCGCCAGAAATTTTTTTCTGACCGCCGGGAGCTCTGTACCCCCCTCCCCCTTCACCTGTAGCAGAGTTATCACTGGCTACCGGGCGATTTGGGCTCAGGTGGACGTATATAACATTCGTACTAAATGGCATTGCTTAACTCCAAAATGGCATACTGTTTCCCATAAGAAAACGGACTACTGAGACAAATGACACTGATATTGTTGTCCCAAAAGTCCCAGTACCCTCACCGTCATTCATGGTCTCGCGAACAGTTTACTCAAATACTTCAAAAAATCGCGTTTTATATCAAATGAAATTGTACGTGTTACATTGCAACTATAACGAACTTTAATAGGGTTTTATATGGGGCGTTGCGGCGAAGTTAACGGTATATTTTGATACCGTTTACGAGCAAGTGTGATGAAAAAAATTTAATTACGATTTAATAATTTACAGTTAATAACAAAATATCATTCTCACATGTGATTTGCATGGAGGATAAAATATGCTCCTATGAAATGTATACACTGTATCTACCAAAAAGATACGGCACTTCAAAGCAAAAAGGCTATCTGAGACATTCTTTATTTCAACACCCTCGGAATGTAATGTACTAGGTTTTAAACATTAAATGTAATGTAACGTAAATAAAATAATTACAGCAGGAATAATAACGCATATTCATATACTTAAATAAGATTTTATTGAGTATAACTATAATATTAACAAACAGATGTGCTCGCAAAATATTTCAACATTTTCATTTAGGTGCAGATTTATTTATGCTCTGGAAAAGGAAAACAACAACATTAAATTAGTACAATAAAATTTTATGTAACAAATTAATATCGTTATTCATCACCGATCCCTCAGTTTTGGTTGTACTGACGTCGTACCTAAAAGTGGTAACGGACTCGCAGTCTCATTGTGTCATACATGAACCGATAATATGTTATTATTTTGAAGTTACAAGTTAGGGTACGACATGAGTGGCGGACGCTCGAGAGGAGCGTGCAGCGTGGCGAGACGAGAGACGTTCATGTTGAATACAAGCAAAATGTATGTGAGCGTCCTGAGTGCACGCTGCACAGCCTTCCGCCGCTGCCTGCGCCCCTGAACGCTTCGCTGGACGCTCGCCACTCAGGCCTTCAGGTTACAAACCATAGACTAAAGAATCTATACTATGCCATGATTCTTCTCATCTCACCATCATTTGCCTATGTTCTAATTTATTGATAAAATAAAGCATCTATCCTTTACGCACAAAAATAATGTTTAGAAAGAGAGCTTAGGTATCCACAAAAGAAGCTCTACGTGTGCTCACAATTTTTTTCCTGAGATTGGACTAAAAAATAAAATTCAAATTAGGGTGCGACCAAACCGCCGCGTATACGCAGTGACGTGTCGTGTGCGTCACGTTTTCTCACCGTTTCTTCATACATTTTGTTGCGATTCCGTAACGTCACCGTTTTTTAAGCGGCGGTGTGGTCTCACCTTTAAGTTAGGTACTTTCTAGTCCGAATTCGTTAGTAACAATGAAATAAGTACTTATTGACTACGTACTACGTAATTACACACCCGTACTGACGCATGATAGGGAAGTCGTACTTAGTCGTTACAACGCTCAGGAGGAGCACGCGCATATCATTATGGTAATAAATATGAATATATCTGTTAAATAGTATTAGAAAAATAGATACTTAAATCCTTTACACCGATTTCACATTTTATTACTGGACGGTATCAGTCAATTGAAATCACAATTTGCAATGAACAACATAATGACATGTAAAGTGTACCTTGGGTACCTACTACGGTGCAAGATTGTTTTAATATACTCATTTCTACATTTATACACCGTTATCTGGCAGTGAATAACAAATAACAGGCTTTTTGAGATTTACCTTATTATTTACCATTTATAATAATAGTTATTTATTCGACTGGACACCCGCTAGCCACTTCGAACGCTTGTTTTCGCTTTTGTGGAAGAACTAGGCGAGCCGTTGTCGTTGTCGGACGGGGGCTCGGAGCCTTTGACAGTAAACGTGACGTAATATCTTTTGTTTTTGTCAAGCTTTTCTGCAGGTAACGCTATCAGCTGTCTCTCCGAACCGTGAGACACCTCCAGGGTCACGTGAGCCTTGCCTGATGAACTTGGCGACTTCGAAGATATTTTGGGCAGGAATCCCTTGGATTTTGAACTCGGATCGGCCGTGGCCGGCTTCGGCATTGTGTGATGATTCCATTTATAGGGAACTAAAAAGAATTATTGCTTTAACACGACGACAATAACAAGGAAATGATGACCTTATTGCGAATGAGCATAAAACAAATATAATATTAATTACTCACTGTAGGCAGAACAGGGTATCCCGGTGTAGGCATGAACGGCGTGGAAGCAGCGATGTGTCTTGCTGGTGCACAAGCATGGATTGTCAGGGATTGCGCTCATTTTGTACAGCTCACTCTCTCCGTAATCAAAATCGATTGGTCTCTCTGGCAAATTATCCAAATGCTTTTTCCCACTCTTTTGCAATTTACGTAGGCTCTCATAAAGAAACTTCTCAAAGCTACTAAACGAGTAGTCCACGCTGCTGTAAGAGCCCAGGCCCACGCTGGATAAGCTTGATTTGTTATACTCGTCGATTGCTCGTTTCACAAGTACTGCTTCATTAGTTTTGCTAGTACGGATCTGTAGCCGTTTCAGCTCCAGTAAATGCTGGAAGATTTTTCTTTCGCAATAGTATCTAGAAAAAACAACAAAAAGACTACTCATTCCTTGGCTTGTTACACTTTTAATAGGTACCTATTAAAATTTAAATGTAGGTAACTATGTAATGTTTTTCTGTGAAGGAAAACACCGCCAGGTAACCTGCGCACATCTGCGAAGCAATTCATTTGTGAAGTTATCAATCCGCACTGGGCCCACGTGGGAACTTATAGCCCAAACCCTTTCACCCTGAGAGGAGGCCTGTGCCCAGCAGTGGGACTTATATAGGTTGGAGATGAAGATGATATTTTTAAGCTTTTGTTGTTTTAAAAATAAATGCTACTCCGCGATATATCGAATATTTCCAATTTTCCCACAGAATAAAAGGACGGTATAGAAAATATTGACTTCGTTTTTAAGATCACGTAGGCGTCATGAAGGGATTTTTCGAATTTCCCACAGAAAAAAAAAGATGGAATAAAAATAATGGAAGAAACGGGTTTATTTCGTTGAGGTACGTAGGTAGTACGAAATCCTTCGTGCTAAAGTACAACCCGCATTTGTCTGGTTTTTGTACGTATTTTCGATGGGGGAGAGCAGGAATTTTTAGCGCAAATTTTGGTTCTGCGCGGACGAAGTCGCGGGTAAAAGCTAGTTTATTATAGCTCAGTGTCCAAGTTGTAAATAAAAATAAAGTTGCGAATACGGTTGCACATGTCAAGTTTCAGGCCAATTCTAGATAATACTTAAGTAGGTAATCTATTCTTCTTGAGGAATTGAATAATACATTATTTTGATAGGTAGATAATAATAATACTTACCGTCTCATGTTAGTTTGAATTCGTTGAGTAACAGATTTCATGTCTACTGCATATTTGTCTCCTGGTTTCCGAACAGGGATCCTGCTATCAGACTTGCCCGAGTATCGCCCACTCGCGTTCCTTTGCCTGTAGTATGCTGCGAGGCGGGGACTCATGATGCGGCGCTGCACGGCTCTCGGGCTGGGCTCAAAACCAGAATCCATCAATCCACTGGATTCGTATCCTCGTTCTGAATTTTCACTCTTAGACCTAATAGTTATGCGGCTCTTTGTTCTGCCTTTTTTACGGAAACGTTTCCTGCGGCCATTGACTTCGGAAAAACTGTATATTTCATTGTCACTGACGCTGGGAACGCGTCCGTAAGAATCTTTGATAGCTTTTTCTGCGTTGTAGTTTTCTTTGTCGTCTTCCAGAGAGCCTTCATCAGCCTTGCTAGGTTTTTTCAGAATACCAGCACTAGCATCAGTGACGCTTGCGATATCAGATAGCACTTTATAGCTTTCCGTTTCATAAATACTACTTTTTCTGCTACTGCCTTGACTCTCCTTCGACGATTTTCTAACATTTTTTGGCGACATAGATAGAGGTAAATTGATATCTTCCGAACTATTCTCCATAATAATTTGCTGGACGGCGCGATCTTCATTCGCAGCTCCATCATCAATCACTGTAACTAGCCCTTTATCGATACTGTGAGGAATTTCATTGCTACTGCCTGTTGTGGTAGATGAATAATCTTTTCGTTTCTCCTCGGCACTTGCTTGCTTACTTTCATTGATGTCTGTTATATTACCGAAGCCATCCTCCACACTGGCCTCATTATGGTGAACTTGTTCACCCATTAAATGATCCGACTGCTTATCTGAGTCCTTGCTTTCGAATATTTCGTCCTTATTCGCAAATGATACTGTAGGAGAGCTGCTTTTGTCACGAGAATCCTTTTTATCGGCTTTTATATCTAGCGTAGTTGTAAGTTCTCCAAGTGCGTCTTTATTTTGAAGCATTAATTCATCGGGGCCCGCTAAAACCTGAAAAGATTTCTTTCTTTTACGCTCCAAACTAGAACTAGATGAAGTTTCACTTGTCTTCGCCTTATCACTGGACTGCGCATCAACTTTTACAGAGTCTTGAGACGAACCCTTGGCAACTTCATCTGATTTAGGTGAACTTTTTCCAGAATTTTCTGCTGGTATTTCGTCTGCGTTTTCATCTGGTCGTTCTGCTGATTTGTCTTCCGAAACATTATTTTCACTTTCTTGAACAGATTTTGAAGTTGCAATTTCATCTTTTGTTTCTATTTCTGGAGTTTTAGAAGCTTTTTCAGCGTCGCTTTCTCCCTGAGTGTTAGTAGCAATGGCTTCATTTTGTGATACTGTTGTTGCACCATCAACAATGGCCGTATCCATTTCCGCCTTAGATTCATCATTTAAGTCTTTATGAGTTACTGAAAGATTAGCAGTTTCTATAGAAACGTTATTTGAGGAATCTACAGTTACTGTAATCTCAGAGCTTCCATGTTGGCTTGATTCACGTTCCATGTGAATTTGTGCTTCAGTAACTATCATATTTGTTTTAACTGACAGTGTGTCAGTTTCAGTTTCGCTAAGAGTTTTGCTTTTTACTAATTGTTTTACCTCAGCTGGTTCTGGTTGTTGAACTACTTCTTTTTCAGGTACTACTGGTACTGATTCTTTAGTTTCGGAGTGTTGCAAATTTTCTGTACTCTTATATTTTACAATATTAACGCACTGTTTTTCATTATCATTTTCAATGTGTATTGAAGTTTTCTTACCTTTGCGTTTTGTACTCCGTCTTTCACTCGACTCAGAACTACTGCTTTCTGTCTCTGAAGTGGACTTCTTTCTGCCACGTTTGCGGTGCTGTTTGTTTTTCTTTTTATGTTGGTAGCTTTCGGAAGCAGTAGAACTTTGAGATATGGATCTATCGCGTACACGATATTTTGAATTACTTCTGCTTCGCCTCGATGGTTCACTTTTAGATCTATTATTTTTTTTATTTCCTTTCCTATGCTTCCGGCTGTAGGTTTCATGTTTAGACTGTCCTTCTAAATCAGTGTCGTAACCATCACTGAAGCTTTTTTGGGGTTCTATTTGTCTTTTTCGTCGATCCTGATGCCTACTTGGATACTTTTTTTCTGATCGCCTTGAAGTTCTTCTGTCGTCAGTAGACGAGCCATTGGTGGATTCGCTATCCATTCTATTTCTTTGATGTCGCCTCTCCAGAACTGGGCTAGAAAGTTCGACAACTTCTCGTTTCTCAATTCTGATCCTGTCACGCACATCAATTTTTGTGCTCGTTACTCTTCTCGTAGGTAAAGCTGTTATTGGGGCTCCATCTATTACTATTTCTGTATTGCCCAGTTTTGAAGCCGGAAGACCACCGTGCATTTGCAAATACTTAGCCGTTGATCTATGTCCGCGAGTTGTTGCACAATCTAATGGCGTCATGGGTTCATTTTTTGATGATCTCGCCACGGGGTTGGCTTCTGCGCCCCGATCTAACAAAAGTCGGCAGAGATCAGCGTTGTCGGTAGCTGCTGCAATATGCAGAGGAGTGCGGCCTTCGTGATTTGTAGCATTCACTTGTGAAGGCCGACCATCCAGAAGCCATTTTACTAATTCTCTGCGACCTGAAGCCACAGCTTCATGCAACGGTAGATCGCCTTTAGAATTACGAAGCCATAAATTCGTTCCTCTTGCTCCTGTAAATAAAATACCATACAATGTTAGGTTACGAAGCCGCATATTAACTAATTGACAACTTTCCACAGCAAAATCGTCCATAACTGATAAAATAATGTACACGCAACCACGTCAGACTTTTACCTGCCATTACCTACACGGCATAACTTTCGTAGAATGGTTCGCTTCGAACGGTTCGTGTTAGAATTAGTCTGACGACGTGTTAGCTCGAGTAAAGTTTATCGAAGTCAGTTAATTTTTTGTCAGTTCATTCTAATAGTTATTAAAACGTGGTTATAGTGTTCTTTTGCAATAGAAACCTAACCTAGAAGAGGTTTTTATAAAACTTTTAGAAATGCGTACCAAGTATCCGTACAGTCTCGATCTGTCCCTTAGCAGCAGCGGTGTGCGCGGGGCTGCGCCCGCGGCGGTCCTGGCGGTGCGCGTCGGCGCCGTGCTGCAGCAGCGCGGCCGTGGCGTCGGCGTGCCCGAGCGCCGCCGCGTAGTGCAGCGGCGTGCAGCCGTGCGAGTCCGCCACGTCCACTCGCGCGCCGCACAGACCCACCAGCGTCTCTAATGCCTCGGTGTGCCCACGTGCGGCTGCGCAGTGCAGCGCTGTCAGACCGTCCCTGTATCAATAGTACAGATTTTGACGAAAGCGAAAACCTACTCAATGGCTCCGCCTTTTAGCATACTCTGTGTCGTTGGCAAGAAAGAGGCTTCAAAAGAACACTGATACTGAATCAACGCGGAAGGGTGAATCGATACGGACGCTTTGTCATTTCCATGCTGTGTAAAATGCTATTCGATTCTGATAGATGTAATTCCATCCAAACATTGACCAGGGTCGGGAGACAGCCTGCTCGATGGGTTGATGGCATCGTAAAGATAGCGGGGAACGGCTGGATGCGAATGGCACGAGACCGCACTACTTGGCGTGCTCATGAAGAGGCCTATACCCAACAATGGGTGACCACAGGCTGAAGAAGAAGAAGAGATTGACCAGGCAACGTTTGTTCAACCACGTGGCACTCCGGGTTGCTTTACCAGCGCTCGCGCACCTCCACAGTATGATCACTGGTCTGTCCTCACCGGTCCGCGTCGTCGACCCTGGCGCCTGCTTGGTGCAGCGCCAACACCGCGGCCGCGGAGCCGGCGGACGCGGCCCACAGCAGCGGCGTGCGCCCGTCGGCGTCGCGCACCTCCACCCGCGCACCGCCCTCTTTCACCAGCGCTCGCAGCACCTCCAGAGCCGCGCCACGACTCTAAAGGTGTACAAAGTTCTACTTTAGGTACACACGTGTAATATTAGTGCACTGACTCTTTAAGCTAGGCCCCAATCGTTAGAATTGTGTTATTTCGTTGAACCACATACCACATACCCCGCGTAAAGCCTATAACAACATTTATGTTTGGCCTTAGCCATGTTGCTGATTTTCAGTGTATACAAATTTATCTTATTGGCAACGTGTACTCTTTGATAACAGACGTTGAAAGTTATCGAATAGCAACGATGTAAATAAGAAGAAAATATTTCGCAATTCGTTTTTCGACACAGTAGGATTTTCATACTTCCGGACTTGCCGAGCTATCATCAGTCAGATGTGACAAGCGATCAACGTATGCCCTTTGATCTGTTTGAAATCCAACACTCGGTCGGAGCGGCGACCAGCTCCCAGCCCACGCGAGCTATACCAAAGACCCCATTTCTAATGATTGGGAACGCTGAACCTAGCCAAGGTATACGTGCCGGCACGTAAGTCTAGCCGTGACGAGTCACGTGGAGGGATCTGCGCACCCACGGATACCGTATTTTATACTTCTGCGCATACAAGGTCATCGCTGGACTTACGTGCCGGCACTT
Source organism: Pandemis heparana (assembly GCA_963854515.1). Taxonomy (NCBI): domain Eukaryota; kingdom Metazoa; phylum Arthropoda; class Insecta; order Lepidoptera; family Tortricidae; genus Pandemis; species Pandemis heparana. Next base: position 7,793,182 of record OY978024.1, read on the forward strand.
ATAACTACCTGGTGGTCAGTCGCCGCGGGTGCGCCGCACATCTGCGCAGCATAGTGCAGGGGGTAGCCGCCGTGCTGGTCCGGCGTGGCCGCGTCGGCGCCGCCCGCCAGCACCGCCCGCAGGGCGCCCACCTCGCCGCACACTGCCGATAGTAATTGCGCGTGTCCATAACTTTTGAACAATGTCCAAGTACCTACCTAAGTATACACAAGCCTAATTGGCATAAAATCGTTGTTTGATATCGTACAATTTTGATGAACGTTAGGTAATTCGATTTTTTTTTATTGCAATGAATTACAATTGTCTTTGCCCTGTAAGACAACCCCTTATTCCATCTAGCCCTACTGTGGTTAACGAGTCATTCAATATCTACCACGATTCGTTACTAAAATGTCCCTTTGACCCTGGCAACTCACCCTAGCTGTATAAATTATTGACCGATTCAGTTCAGACTGACGCGACCTTTTCAATCACGAGTTCCCTGACTGGTTGAGTCCTAGATGAAGCGGCGGCCAGTTCAAGGTCTTGGCCTTGCCGCCGGTCGATTTGCTAGGCTGGTGGGGGACTAGCCACCTTAAATAATGTTCTAAGATGGTCACGATACGAACACCCTGCATGACTCATTACGAACATTTTCATACTTGTATTTTTATACTTATGTACCTACCTAATGAGCGAGCTATGAAACGAGCTGCCGGCAAATTAGTTAGTCATTTTGTTTTGTAGGTACTAGGTGGTACCTCCTAAAGAAAGCTGACGTAGAGTACAACCTACTAAAGTACTGTTTTTTTTAATTTCGTTTTCGACGATTCGACATGGTTAATCACAGGAACTAAATTATCCGGGGAGCGATTTTTTAAATCACATCTTGTATTCATTAGTTCTCTAAGGTCTCTTACAATTGGAAATCCAGCCATCTAAGTAGGTAGGTATAGGTCTATAGGTACAATTATTTTCGTTGAGCACGTTTTATTTTTTTATTTTTTTATTTATTGTATGAAAGCTTTTTGGTGTAAATTACGTTTGTTCTCATTTTTCAATTGCATAGGTAATACGGCCTTTATTTGTGGAATTACAAAAATAAAGTGAAGGCCAGTGTTTGTAGCTAGTGGAAGGAAGACAAAGGTCAGGAGTGCACCGTCGGACATCCGCCATGAAGCCGCACGGTCGACCCGGAACTGACCTTAAACTGCATAGTTGCTATTTGCATATTTAGTCAGACTCGGAGATAAAAAATCTTGAAAAAGAAAACCACAAGGTGCTGCATTACCTGCCTACAACTTGCCAAGGAAAACAATCAAACATTCGAGAATCTCTCTTCGAAACAAACAATAGTCCAACGTCGAAATGCGACTGTATTTATGTATACTTAGTAGAAAAGTTAGGCTTTAACCTACGGTCGATCATACATTTAATTTAAAGTTTTTCTTTCCAATTGTCCTTATGTTGTATTATATACCTACTTCTCGGCGGTGCCACTACCACGACGATAAAGAGGCATACAGGCATTGCTTGCTTGCATTATTTGCTGTATAAAAAAAAGCGGCCAAATGCGAATCGGACTCGAGCACCGAGGGTTCCGTACAAATTTTCCAAGTTAATATAAAATACAGTGTGAGGTCATTTTATATTGGTTATTTACACAGACAAACAGATATCAAAAAATCGGATTTTTATATTTATTTCATTAGTTGTGCTATAAGAGCAATCTTCATACCAAATTTCAAATTTCTAGGACATCTGGAAGTATCCCATGGGTTTTTCAAGCTCGAGTACCTATTTGTATGGAAACGCCTCCTGATGACTGCATCTTTTGATTAAATTGACTCAGAAAGTTCATTTTTTCATAGCTCCTTACGCATTTGTGTTATATAAGGGACCGCAGATCTCAGTATTTCTCTACGCGCTCCTAAGAAAAAGGGTCTTGACGGACAGACGGACAGACAGACGGACAACGAAGTGATTTCATAAGGGTTCCTTTTTTGAGGTACGGAATCCTAAAAACAAATTTAGTCTGTATGTAGCGACGCAACAGTAACAAACTGATTTAGGTATTTAGCTTTTTGCGAGAGTAGCAGAATAAGAATTACCTAGGTAGGTACAGCAAAACCGCGCGACGTGCATGTCGTCTATACACTACTTAGTAAGATGACAAATCGGTGTCTGTGGCTATGTGTGTTCCAAATATCCTTTCTATAGAAACTTGTATAATTGAATAGATTCTTTATCCCCTAATTATTAATCAATAGTTCACGATTCTAAGCGGGCACCGCACCGCGTTACCCATGGGTGTTGGGGGTTGTAAAAACTATCGATTGTTTCTGGTGGAAAATATTTAATGAATGTGTTGCGTATGAGCTACAATCGATACAATCATGAAAATAACTAAAACATGGTCAAATTGTAATAGGTAACAATAAATTTAATGGATTGTATCATAACATTGGACGAATAATAATCTTAATGGATTACATCGCGTGAATTAATAATATTGTTACAGCGAGACGTACCCGACGTCTCGAGTCCTTCGTTGGTCTCATGGTCATGGGTAGACGAGGTTAACATTGGTGTTTTATTACAATGTACAATGGTAATGAACTTTAGGATAGTAAAGGTCTATTTACACCAGTTAGGTAAGTACATTACAAAAATCGGAATAATAATCACAATAAAATATATCTAAATACTTATTGGAAGAAGACCACAATTGCGAGGAACTGCTGAACATTTTCATTTTCATTTTACGTAAATAACGAGAACAATAGAAACTAGAGGAAGGATAAAATTACAAAAACAGATCAGATAGATACCCAATCAAAGATGTTCTATACCCCTAATAGGTTTTCTTCAAATTCCATGAACTAAACAGAATGTTAGTGGGCTAGTCGCCAACTTCTATCACGATATTCATTGATTCTGTCGGATTTTAATAACTTCTTAATAAAGACAATCTCCGTGCTAAACAGCAGTTCAGTTTAATTAATATCGACGCAGCGGAAGTGTTCAGAAAATTAAATCCATAACCAACTTGGTTGATTTGATTGACGCGCATCCAGTGTAGTGTTGCGGGTTGCCAGCCTAACTAATTGGTCGCGTGCAAGCTCGCAGTGAGACCGCCGATAGTGATAACGCCAGTAACACCGCACCACTGAGTGACACCAGATAGATAACGACTTACTCCTACCCTACAGACGATATCGCGTCTTGCGGTAGGTGCTATGTAGAGGCAGAACCAAACGAAACGTTAGTCGCTAAAGTTTTAAATGTTCGGCCATATTTCATAGTAGTTCAAGGCAGCTTACGGATCGAACGCACTGTTTCAGAACTTTGGAAAAATAATGTCCTTTGTGATTTAGGTACGTGCCTAGAACTGAAATTCACAATGTGTAATTTTTTTCAAAATTCAAAAACGCATTATAATCAGAACAAAAAAGCGTTACTTACCAGTAGCCCAATGAACCACGGTATGATGCTCATCATCCCTCGCATTAACGTCAGCGCCGGCAGCCAGCAGCGTCTGCACCAGCGGTACATTGCCGTGCACGACGGCGAGGTGTAGCGGCGTGAGGCCGTCGGCGTCACGCGCGTCGGCCAGCGCGGGCGCCGCCATCAGCACGCGGTCGGCGCAGGCGGCGCGCGCGGCCTGGCTGGCGCCGGCGCCGCTCGACGCGCAGTAGTGCAGCGCGCACCGTAACCCGCGGTCACGGACGCGCACTGATGCTGCCTTTAATATAACTGTTTGATGAACTATTTCATTCCAAATGATTAGGTAGAGTCTTTAAATTCTTAAATTCTAACCTCAATGTACAAACTTTTGTAAAGATTAAGGTGTATTAAAAAAACAAAAAAGCCGTGGTAGCCTAGTGGTTTGACCTGTGGCCTCTCAAGCAGAGGGTCGCGGGTTCGAATCCCGGGCTCGCACCTCTGAGTTTTTCGGAATTTATGTGCGATATCTCATTTGAAATTTTGCCATGAGCTTTTCGGTGAAGGAAAACATCGTGAGGAAACCTGCACACAACTGCGAAGCAATTCAATGGTGTGTGTGAAGTTCCCAATCCGCACTGGGCCCTCTCATTCTGAGAGGAGACCTGTGCCCAGCAGTGGGACGTATATAGGCTGGAGAGAGAGAAGGTGTATTATGTTATCAAGTAAACCTGAGGCAACATTTTGTACATAATTTTGCTGATATTTTATCTCCAGTTTCTTTATTTAGGTACGATGATATAGTTAAAAAATAACAAAAATGAGACGTTTTGATGTTAGAATTTTGTTTACCAAAAAGGTACTTAGGACAGTTAAAAATGAAAATACCTACCTTATATTAAGGAGGTAAAAGACACGACCGGTTAAGTATCTAGTACTACAATGTAATATATGTAGGTACCACTTTTTACCACCCCAATTCCTTTAATTTCAATCCGAAGAAAAACAAATATGAAAGAATGCCAAGTCCATAGACGGGTTCATTTAATTTTTTCTAATAAAAGAAGTGAGATCCTACTGGAAATCATGATCTTCCAAAGCTCACAGTTTCAGTCATGCAAATACAAACAAATACAGATACAAATAACTGTATTTCGCTTCGCATGTATAACGTTCTTCAATTGCCTAAAATAATTTTTGAAGCAATTTGATTTCTTGCTCTAATTTTATTGCGACTTAACAAAGTTAAATTTACCCCATTAGTTTTAAAACTTGAATCTAAGTATTCAGTGTAAGTTTAGAGTGTCATTTTATATCAAAGATCTAGTCAAGTAGGTATTCGATTAACTGTGGCGAAGTTAAAGTATAGATAGATCTATTAAGCAAGTGACTAACTTTACGTTCAGAACAATGAAGCAGACGGTAGGTACTCATAAAAATTTGAAAAACACAAAACAAAACAGTACATAAGTAGTGAGTACTTATTTATTTGTGAAGTTGATCAATAATAGTCATTACTGCAAAGGCCGGGAAATAGCGATAAGTAGAGTCATTATACAGTTTGACGGACGAAGCGTATTAGCGCTTTCTAGCAATGCGTGAAAATAATATAAATCATTATGGGTCATGGTTTCATTTATGGTATTTATGAACTCCTAAAGAATCTGACCCTCTGGCTCGTACAAGATAAGAGTATGTTCTAGATAGTTAAGCAAATGTTAATTATTATTTGTACTTATATTTTAATGAGGAATCCGTGCTTATTTGACGTACGACTGAACTTACGAGTAAACAAATTGACAAAGTAAAAGCGTATTATGTTATGGCTAATAAATTATTCGTCAATCGTTCAGCTCATAGATAATAGTTCCCGTGCTATTGTGTAGCCGATGCCGCCTATTGATTGACTGCCGGCACCCCGCTTTGGGCCGCCCCCCCACTATCGACACTGGTGCATTTCCTATTCCAAATCAAAGGGTTATTTGGTAGAAAGCTACTACCAAGTTGGTAGCATCAACTCGCTATTTTGTACCACATCAAGGTCTCTCGAAATGCTTTGCTAACCCATTATATCTGATGAGTTTGTGAGTCTGATGTAATTGTTGCTGTTGATAACTTACTTAGACTTAACATTTTTAAGGTTCCGCTGTCCGTCCGTCCGTCTGTCACCAGGCTGTATCTCATGAATAACCATGATAGCTAGACAGTTGAAATTTTCACAGATGATGTATTTCTATTGCCGCTATATGCTGTTGATGCTTTGAACCAGGGCTCTATTTACACAGGTTTTTAGATATTTATGGATAATGGTACAGAACCCTACGTGCGCGAGTCCGACTCCTCGTACTTAGCCGGTATTTTATTTAGCGATTCCTAGTGAGTACGTAAATGAATTATGCAGAAATATGGAAATTACAAGCTTTATGACGCTACCGCCGAAACTGAAAAGTTTATGGCTTATTTTGCATAAAGCTCTAAAGAATAACCACGTGAGTTCCGCTCCGCGTAGTTCAGTAGTTAACGTAACGAGTGTGTAAATATTGACTGAAGCATTACGGTGCAGCGGTGCATGTGTCGGTTGCGATGCGAGCGAAGCGAAGGTGAGACGGCTCGCGGGCGCGCATCGCATCGCGTGCCTGCCGTGCGCCGTACATACAAAACTAAGCTTTTCTCATTTCATATTCCCACACCTTCCATAACAGCTAAGTACTAGGAGTGTAAACTTTCCTTTGGCATTCAACCTAATTTTTAACAATGCTTCTAGTCATGTAATGAAACAGATTACAAACTAATGCGGTTCATGTTTGTTGGCATTGTTGATGATCTCATCTGACGAATTTCTAAGTGTTGCAGATGATCGTGGGTGCTGAACGATGAACTCACGTCTTTGTTGAGAGTATCGACAACGGCCTTGTAGTCAGCCTGCTGGCAGGCATACATGAGCGGCGTGCAGCCCTGTGGCAGCGGAGCGCTCACATCCTCGCCCTTCGGGCCCTCCACCTTTTCGCGTTTGATCTTAGAGCTTTTGTCGAGCAGATCTCCTTTGCGGCGGCCTTTGGGTTTCTTGAGGATGCTCGGGATGGGCTCGCCCCGGCCGCTGGTGCCACGCTTGTCCATAACAGAGGAGTGTTTAGACCGGCGTGCGTGCCATGTGTGGTGCGGAGAATCGAGTGGCGATAGGAGCCGCGAGCGGCGGCGGCGAGCGGGCGCGGAGGGCGCGCGCCTCAGACTGGGCTGCGACTACCCGAGCCGCCAAGAGCGCTGCCCGGTGCCCGCTCGGACAGAGAAGGCGCTGGGCCCGGGTGGAGGCGGGCGCACGCAACCTACCCACAGGCCCCGGCTACCACTCCTAATAAAAGTATTTAACTCTATGCACAAAAGCAGGTCACTGTTATATTTCGTACAACACGTAGGCAAATGCTAATAGAAACGGATTACAATCCAGGTAACGAGTTGGTCTTTGTTATATTTATATGTAGGTATACATGTGTAGCGTAGAAATATCTATTATGTAGGTACCTATAGTAGAACTTCAGTCTAGTTAGACTTAAGGCAAGTACCAAGCAAGTAAGTTATGGTTTGTTACTGTCACCCTCTCTGGCATACATGGATTACTTTCCATTACGCACCCATACCAACATTTCTTTGCAATTCGTCCACGTCAAGCGGCTCAAAGTTTTGCTGTTTTCTACTGAGTTTGCGTCAGTCATGCATTAGCTTATTATTATTATCAAATGAGAGTACCTATGGTCTTCATTAAGTGTTCATATTCCATGATCGTGGTGACTCAATATCAAACGTGGACTTTGTTGTTAATATGATGTTGTTTCTTGCAGCCGTCGCGCGTGACTCTGGTCATTAGTCACTATAGTGAGAATGTAACGCCAGTACATCATGAAATGCCAAATGTACCGTCATACTTATTGTAACTAGCTAGCACTTAGGTTGGAAAGTTTGACGTTTTTGGAGGTCATGTTATGGACTCTAGATTTGGGAATACATAGTTATAAAAGAAAGGGTGGAAGAGGGTGTTATGAAGTGCCTCCGGCGTGACGCAAGCCCGCGCACGCAATCGGCCGGCTGATTTTATCGTTCTAACATAATTTATGTTGTCGGTAGAGATGATTTTGCGAGAGATCACGCTACAGATAAAACTTTCAAAGTTAGCTTGATCGATGTACAAAATTGTTTGGTTTAACAGATTGAGTAATACGAGCAGGCTTGGATAACCGAAACTGACATAAGTAACTCAAAGTATGCGTAGAGAGCATTACTAAAAACTGCTAAGAAGTGGTAGCAAACGGTGGCGATCCTCATTCGAAAGCCGTAGAAGCTTTTCTCGGAATTGTATTTATGTATGTAAACTCTTTATTGTGCAAAATAAACAAGAAAAATACAATTGACAAACACTGAGATATGGGTGAATTTTCAAAACGTGTTTTTTGGATGTCCTACGCTAAAAAAAAAAAACTATGCCATATATGTACCAAAAAAAAATATGATCGTATTCTTTGCCATTATCTAGGACGAGGCAAAGCCATTAATTAATGATGATGAGCTACTAATCCCAAAAAAAAAATATTGAAAGTTCGAAAATTCACGATTCACATAGCTGTGAGGTATGTCACACGCGAAGTTTAGCTCAGACAATTGAGTACAACTTTGTCTATGATGGTCGTAATTTATTTCTGTAAAAAGCATTTTAAAGAGCTCTTCCTGTTCTATATTTATAAATAAAAAAACATGTAAAAAAACTCGTAATTTAAAAATGCAGGGATGGGAATGTGTTTGTCCCGCGCGCTAGCGTTTTTAAATGACTCGCAAATACCTGCTGGTTACTGACTGGTTGAGCTATATAACGATATTTTCAAGTTACTACGTCGAAGATATGCTAGTTCGCGTTCGTTTACCAAGCAAAGTGGACGCGTATACTGCGCTGTGATTTTTAAAAATAGGTAAGTTTGTGACACGATACTTTTGGTCAGCCTATAAGGTAATTTGTGTGGCTAGTAAATATTGCATGTTCAACTACTTTATAGATATGTCTATTTAAGTGTTCTATAGTTTAGAACATCGAGAATGAACAGGCCTATTGTCATTTACCTAAAGCTTATACTTTCGACAGAAAAAATTAAATGCACTTTTGCCGTAATTTGTGTGGCGTAATTTGTGTGGCACTTTTGTCCACGCAAATTACAAACGCGCCACGCAAATTACATTTTATGTCTTATTTCAATAGTATGAGCATTTTATGATGGTTAAAAACACTTGTTATCTTTAAATTCCTACCCGTGTTAGTTTATATAATTATGTTAAAATATTTGTAC